>CM038147.1:258007588-258607588 GCA_021437245.1 Aegilops speltoides
ACCTATTATGTGTTATGATCCGACAACCCCGAAGTGACAATAATCGGGATACTTCTCAGTGATGACCGTAGTTTGAGGAGTTCATGTATTCACTATGTGCTAATGCTTTGTTCCGGTTCTCTATTAAAAGGAGGCCTTAATATCACTTAGTTTCCACTAGGACCCCGCTTCCACGGGAGGGTAGGACAAAAGAGGTCATGCAAGTTCTCTACCGTAAGCACGTATGACTATTTACGGAATACATGCCTACATTACATTGATGAACTGGAGCTAGTTCTGTGTCACCCTATGTTATAGCTATTACATGAGGAATCACATCCGGAATAATTATCCATCACTAATCCATTGTGTACGAGCTTTTCATATATTGTTGTTCGCTTATTTACTTTTCCATTGCTACGGTTACAACTACTAGAAAAACCCAAAAACATTTATCTTTACTTTTGCTACTATTACCTTTATGATCATACCACTTTTGCTACTAAATACTTTGCTGCAGATACTAAGTTATCCAGGTGTGGTTGAATTCACAACTCAACTGCTAATACTTAAGAATATTCTTTGGCTCCCCTTGTGTCGAATCAATAAATTTGGGTTGAATACTTTACCCTCGAAAGCTGTCACGATCCCCTACACTTGTGGGTTATCAGGCAACGACACTAACGAAGAAGCGCCCACCGGTGAAGCCATACACTCGTAAACGCTCTCCAGAGAGGTACGGATGGAATGGAAGTACCACTCCCACCACGCGCCGACGAAGGAGCCTCGAAGCGCTCCTTACCCGCGCCCACCATCTTTCAACACCTGCCATGACAAAGAGTAAACGAAATTAGTACAACATAAAAAACTTTAATACCAACATGAATAGGATGCCACTACAAGTTGCAAAAATATGACTAACATAGCATTATTGTTTTTGCCAAGTTGAAAAAAGTGATTCACACTGCTTGTTCCTCGATCCTCAATCCTCGGCATCGAACACTACATCCATGTCCCACATGCAACGCCGGCGGCCAGCCTCCCGCAACAACAGTTCTTGGGGCCGATGGCGGTCGAACACCTTGGCGAATTTGTCTAACACCCTCTGCGATGAGGATTAAAAGACAATTTTTGAAATTTCAAACAACCAAAATGACTCATGACAAAAAAAATCAGGGCGTAGAAAGAGAAACAAAAGACGAAATAGTACATAGTGAGAGGTTGTGCAACTAGGATGATTTTCTATACCAGTTTTTTTAATTAGTTGGAGAGGATGATGGCAAAGAACTCGAAAGCCATTGGTGTCTTGTGGTCATTTCCATACATTCTCCTACAGTGCAACAACCCTTCTTATGACCGCAAGACGCCAATGGTGGTCAGAAGAAGGGTTGTTGTGCTATAGCAGAATGTATGGAAACGACCGAAGGCACCAATGGCATTCGAGTTCTTCACCATCATCCTCTCAAGTTCTTTAAAAAATCTGTTACGGAATATCATCCTAGTTGCACAACCTCTCACTATGTATTGTTTCGTCTTTGGTTTCTCTTTCTATGCTTTGATTTTTTGTCATGAGTAAGTTTGGGTGTTTCAAGTGTCAACACTTGGCTTTTAATCCTCATCACAGAGGCTGCAAGACAAATTCGCCAAGTGTAATGCCCCGGATTCGATGCGCCAGGTGTCCGCCAGTTATTCGCCGTCGTTGCCATGTCATTTGTTTGCGTGTTGCACTTTTCCATGTCACCATATGCTTTTCATATCATGTCATCATGTGCATCTCATTTTGCATACATGTTCGTCTCATGCATCCGAGCCTTTTCCCCGTTGTCCGTTTTGCAATCCGGCGCTCCTATGTCATCCGGCGTCCCCTTCTTGACTCTTTTCGTGTGCGGGTGTTAAACTTTCTCGGAATGGCCCGAGGTTTGCCAAGCAGCCTTGGTATAGCACCGGTAGACCGCCTGTCATGTTTCGTGCCATTCGGAGGTCGTTTGATACTCCAACGGTTAACCGGGTAACCGCGAAAGCCCTCTTTTGTTTGCAGCCCAACACCCCTTCCAAAGTGGCCCAAAGCCCAGCAAACTCCCCTCCATGCTCTCGGTCGTTCGATCACGATCGCGTGGCCGAAAACCGCACCTCATTTGGACTCTCCTAGCTCCCTCTACCTATATATATGTGATCCCCTCCGAATTTTCGCGCAGTCCAACCCTAGTCTTCTTCCACCTCCCGCCGCCGGACATGTCCAACCTGCGCCGGACGTGTCCGTGCCGCCGCCCGCAGCCACTCTCCTCGCGCCTCCTGTCCCCGCCGCCGTCCCGCGCCGCCCAGTCTCCAGGGCTGGATCCGACCCACCAGGGCGAATCGGGCCCGCCGAGCCCGAGCGCCCACGCGATCTCTCGCTCCCTCGCTCACCCATGCTCGCTCGGCCCACCGCCGGCGCTGTCCTCCGGCGGGCGTGCCCGCGCCGTCCTCGCCACCTCGCCGGCGCCGCATCCCGTCCTCGCCGTTGCGCCTCCGCCGCCCTCACGCGGCAACCGCGCCACGCGCTAATCCACCTCGCCCGGCCTTGGCTTATGGTTGCCGCCGCCCCGCCAGCATCTCCTCGCCGCCCGGCCGAAGCTGCGCCGCCAGCGCCGCCGCGCCGCCGCGCCAGCCCGCCCGCCTCTCCGTCGATCCGTCGCCGCCTTGTCTCCTCGGCCGGTCCCCGCCGTGCCTCGCGGCCCCGGCCCTCTGCGCTCCTCTCCGGCACCGACCTCACCGGAGTCTGCCCCGACCCGGATGCACCTCGCCCGACCCGGATCCACCTCGCCCGACCCGGATCCATTGCCTGCGTTGACTTCCCCGAGGTCCAAATTCGTCAAAGTCCCAGATTTTTCACATAATCATGCCATGTTCATCATGCTGTATCTCTGCATCTGTAGCTCCGCTTCATGTGTGTAATATGTCAAATTGTTCGTCTCGACGAGTACTTCATTTCGTTCCTATGCATCATTTTCATTTGAGCTCATCTTGATGCCCGAAATGCTGTTGGAAGAGTGCATGTTGATGTTAATCTGCTGAAACTGTTATAACTTGCTCATTTAACATTTTTGCCATGATTGATGTGTGCATCCTATGGTGTTGATGTCTACATGTATGTTGATCTATGCCATGCCATCTTTCCAGATGTGCCAACCATGTATTTTTGTGAGTTGTGTAGTGAGTGCATCAAGCTTGTTAAGGAGGGTACTTGCTGTTACTGTTTTCTTGACAGATTCTGTTATATTTTGTTGTTATGTTAACATGCTTCTACTAATCATTCTATGCATAATCTGGAGATGTTCTATAAACATGTTTTGATCTACATGTCTTGCTCTATCCATTAATGCCCTTGGTTGCAATTATAGCCTGCTGGAACATGTTGTTATCTTGCTCTAAAGTTGCTTGAAAATGTTGCTGTCAACCTGTTAACATGAAGTTCAATGTTTCCATGATTGTTTGCTAGTGATCCATGCACCCTATGAACTTGTTCTTGCCATTCTTAGATTCATAAACATGCCTTCTTACTGTTGGTTGCCTTGCCATGCCATGAATTGCTCTATGGTGAGTGGTTCAAGCTCACGAACATGCCTACTTATTGTTGTTCCTGCCATGTATGAATTTGTAATATAACTTGCCATGTTTACGTGGGTGCCATCGTATTTTCCGTGCGTTTTTGGCTCATGGTCAGTAAGGGACTGTTGTTCTATGCATTTAGTAGTATCATGCCGTGCCTTTGTTTGCCATGATAAGTTTCTGTAACATGCTTTTTGATAGCTCTAACCATGGCAACCTGATGTTATTTCTGCTAAAGTCTGAAACTGTTATCATTTGCAATCTTTCCATGTCTTTTTGAGCATGTTCTAGTTGTTTATGGAGATAGCTCAGTGTTCATGTTTTGTTGTTCTTTACCTGTAATTCATGCCCATGCCTTTTGTTATTATGTTGAGATGCTGTAGCATATTGTTTTGATGCTTGCAATATGCCTAGTTGCTGTTATGGACAGATTGTTGCTATGATTTGTAGAGTGTATGTGTTGCACCGTTGCTCCGTTTGGAGTGTGCTCTATATGAAACTTGCGTGATTTTGCATGTAGCTTCATATTATCATGTTGCATCCTTGTTTTGGTGTGTTTGCTTGATGTTTGTATGCATTTTGCATCAATGCCATGTTTAACTTGTTTTGCTCATATCTTCTAGGCCATAGCTCCGAATCTAATGAACTTTATATGTAACTTGACTAGAATTTCATGTAGATCATCTTGGTGCATCTTAACTTGCTGTTTAACAACTTGAACATAAGGTTTATTCAGTTCTGGACCAATTTCGAAATATGCATATGAGGACTTTCCGGAATTGTTATATGTTGTTTCCGGCCTCATTTAAACTTGCCTTGATGTGTTGTTCTTGTTTGCTTCATCTCTTGCCATGAGTAGCCTCATCTAGCTTTCTCATGCATCATGCTTGTTGTGCATCATGTCTTGTTCATGTGTGGTGTGTTTACCATATTGTGTGCTTCTTCTTGTTAGTTCTGTTTCGTTTGCGATCGTGAGGATTCGTTCGCTCACGGTTGGTTCGGCTTCATCCGTTCGTCTTCTTCATGGACTCGTTCTTCTTCCTTGCGGGATTTCAGGCAAGATGACCGTTATCCTGGATCTCACTACTATCATTGCTATGCTAGTTGCTTCGTTCTATCGCTATGCTGCGCTACCTATCACCTGTTTATCAAGCCATCCCATATTGCCATGAACCTCTAACCTTTGACACCATTCCTACCAAACCGTTGTTTGGCTATGTTACCGCTTTGCTCAGCCCTTCTTATAGCGTTGCTAGCTGCAGGTGAAGTCCCAGATTTTTCACATAATCATGCCATGTTCATCATGCTGTATCTCTGCATCCGTAGCTCCGCTTCATGCGTGTAATATGTCAAATTGTTCGTCTCGACGAGTACTTCATTTCATTCCTATGCATCATTTTCATTTGAGCTCATCTTGATGCCAGAAATGCTGTTGGAAGAGTGCATGTTGATGTTAATCTGCTGAAACTGTTATAACTTGCTCATTTAACATTTTTGCCATGATTGATGTGTGCATCCTATGGTGTTGATGTCTACATGTATGTTGATCTATGCCATGCCATCTTTCCAGATGTGCCAACCATGTATTTTTGTGAGTTGTGTAGTGAGTGCATCAAGCTTGTTAAGGAGGGTACTTGCTGTTACTGTTTTCTTGATAGATTCTGTTATATTTTGTTGCTATGTTAACATGCTTCTACTAATCATTCTATGCATAATCTGGAGATGTTCTATAAACATGTTTTGATCTACATGTCTTGCTCTATCCATTAATGCCCTTGGTTGCAATTATAACCTGCTGGAACATGTAGTTATCTTGCTCTAAAGTTGCTTGAAAATGTTGCTGTCAACCTGTTAACATGAAGTTCAATGTTTCCATGATTGTTTCCTAGTGATCCATGCACCCTATGAACTTGTTCTTGCCATTCTTAGCTTCATAAACATGCCTTCTTACTGTTGGTTGCCTTGCCATGCCATGAATTGCTCTGTGGTGAGTGGTTCAAGCTCACGAACATGCCTACTTATTGTTGTTCCTGCCATGTATGAATCTGTAATATAACTTGCCATGTTTACGTGGGTACCATCGTATTTTCCGTGCCTTTTTGGCTCATGGTCAGTAAGGGACTGTTGTTCTATGCATTTAGTAGTATCATGCCGTGCCTTTGTTTGCCATGATAATTTTCTGTAACATGTTGTTTGATAGCTCTAACCATTGCAACCTGATGTTATTTCTGCTAAAGTCTGAAACTGTTATCATTTGCAATCTTCCCATGTCTTTTTGAGCATGTTCTAGTTGTTTATGGAGATAGCTCAGTGTTCATGTTTTGTTGTTCTTTACCTGTAATTCATGCCCATGCCTTTTGTTATTATGTTGAGATGCTGTAGCATATTGTTTTGATGCTTGCAATATGCCTAGTTGCTGTTATGGACAGATTGTTGCTATGACTTGTATAGAGTGTATGTGTTGCACCGTTGCTCCGTTTCGAGTGTGCTCTATATGAAACTTGCATGATTTTGCATGTAGCTTCATATTGTCATGTTGCATCCTTGTTTTGGTGTGTTTTCTTGATGTTTGTATGCATTTTGCATCAATGCCATGTTTAACTTGTTTTGCTCATATCTTCTAGGCCATAGCTCCGAATCTAATGAACTTTATATGTAACTTGACTAGAATTTCGTGTAGATCATCTTGGTGCATATTAACTTGCTGTTTAACAACTTGAACATAAGGTTTATTCAGTTCTGGACCAATTTCGAAATATGCATATGAGGACTTTCCGGAATTGTTATATGTTGTTTCCGGCCTCATTTAAACTTGCCTTGATGTGTTGTTCTTGTTTGCTTCATCTCTTGCCATGAGTAGCCTCATCTAGCTTTCTCATGCATCATGCTTGTTGTGCATCATGTCTTGTTCATGTGTGGTGTGTTTACCATGTTGTGTGCTTCTTCTTGTTAGTTCCTGTTTCGTTGCGATCGTGAGGATTCGTTCGTCTACGGTTGGTTCGGCTTCATCTGTTCGTCTTCTTCATGGACTCGTTCTTCTTCCTTGCGGGATTTCAGGCAAGATGACCGTTATCCTGGATCTCACTACTATCATTGCTATGCTAGTTGCTTTGTTCTATCGCTATGCTGCGCTACCTATCACCTGTTTATCAAGCCATCCCATATTGTCATGAACCTCTAACCTTTGACACCATTCCTAGCAAACCGTTGTTTGGCTATGTTACCGCTTTGCTCAGCCCTTCTTATAGCGTTGCTAGCTGCAGGTGAAGTTGAAGATTTCTCCATGGTGGACAGGGTTTATGTTGGGATATCACAATATCTCTTATATTATTAATGCATCTATATATTTGGTAAAGGGTGGAAGGCTCGGCCTTATGCCTGGTGTTTTGTTCCACTCTTGCCGCCCTAGTTTCCGTCATACCGGTGTTATGTTCCCGGATTTTGCGTTCCTAACGCGGTCGGGTGATTTATGGGACCCTCCTGACAGTTCGCTTTGAATAAAACTTGTCCAGCAAGGCCCAACCTTGGTTTTACCATTTTCCTCACCACCACCTACTTTTCCCTTGGGAGTAATTAACCCAAGGGTCATCTTTATTATAGCCCCCCCGGGCCAATGCTTGTCTAAGTGTTGGTCCAAACTAGAGCACCGTGCGGGACCATTCCTTGGCAACTTGGATTCGTCGGTACCTGTAGGCTTCGCTTATCCGGTGTTGCCCTGAGAACGAGATATGTGCAGCTCCTATCGGGATTGTCGGCGCATCGGGCGGCTTTGCTGGTCTTGTTTTACCATTATCAAAATGTCTTGTAAGCCGGGATTCCGAGACTGATCGGGTCTTCCTGGGAGAAGGTCTATTCCTTCGTTGATCGCGAGAGCTTGTCATGGGCTAAGATGGGACACCCCTGCAGGGTATAAACTTTCGAGAGCCGTGCCCGCGGTTATGTGGCAGATGGGAATTTGTTAATGTCCGGTTGTAGATAACTTGACAGTTGATCCGAATTAAAACGCATCAACCGAGTGTGTAGCCGTGATGGTCTCTTCTCGGCGGAGTCCGGAAGTGAACACGGTTTCTGTGTTATGTTTGACGTAAGTAGGTGTTCAGGATCACCTCTTGATCATTGCTAGCTTCACGACCGTTCCGCTTGTTTCTCTTCTCGCTCTCATTTGCGTATGTTAGCCACCATACTTGCTTATTCGCTGCTGCAACCTCACCACTTTACCCCTTCCTTTCCCATTAAGCTTTGCTAGTCTTGATACCCATGGTAATGGGATTGGTGAGTCCTCGTGGCCCACAGATTACTACAACAACAGTTGCAGGTACAGGTTGCGATGATCATGACGTGAGAGCCATGTTTGTTTGTTTGGAGTTCTTCTTCTGCTTCTTCTTCGATCAGGGGATAGGTTCCAGGTCGGCAGCCTGGGCTAGTAGGGTGGATATTGTTTGAGTTTCTGTTTATGATTCATCCGTAGTCGGATGTTGTTCTTGTATGTTGTATTGTTGTATTCGTGTGGCATTGTATGCCTTTTGTATGTATCCCCAACTATTATGTAATGTTGATGTAATGATATCCACCTTGCAAAATCGTCTTCAAGATGCGCTTCTATCCTTGGTGGGACCTTCGAGTTCCTTTAGGATAGGGTCGCATCTTGGGCGTAACACCAAGGTATTCGTGTTCGACCTCCATCGGCCCCGAGAACTGTTTTTGTGGGAGGCCGAGGAATCCCCTAACCCGCTCGTCCTCGGGCAACCTCGGGTTTGGCGACGCACGATCCTCGACCCTCGACCCCTCGGCGAGCCTCAACCCTCAACAACCCTCGACCCTTGCCCCTTGAAGATTCTCGACCATCGACCTCTCGACCCCTCGACCCTCGACTCCTCGACACCTCGATCCTTGACCCCTCGACCCTCGACCCCTCAGCGACCCTCGTCCCCTCGGCGACACTCGACCCTCGACCCCTCGGCGACCCTCGACCCCTCGGAGATCCTCGACCCCTCAGTAACCCCTAACCCATCGACGATCCTCGTTACTCAACCCCTCGGTGACCCTCGACCCCACGGCGACCCTCGAATCCTCGACCCCTCAAAGACCCTCAACCCCTCGGTGACCCCCGACCCCTCGGCGACCTTCAACCCCTTGGAGATCCTCGACCATCGACCCCTCGATCATCGATGTTATTTTCTTTCTTTTTCTACTTTTCCAACTTCTTGTTTCACCTTCTTCTTCTACTACTTCTTCTTTTGTACATCTTCTTCTTTCTTCTTCTTCTTCTTCTTCTTTTCATCTTCTTCTTCTTCTTCTTCTTTTTCTTCTTCTTCTTATTCTTATTCTTCTTATTCTTCTTATTCTTCTTCTTCTTCTTCTTCTTCTTCTTCTTCTTCTTCTTCTTCTTCTTAAAACTAAACTAAACTAAACTAAAACTAATACTAAAACTAAACTAAACTACACAAAACTAAAATAAACTAAACCAAACTAAACATAAACTAAACTAAACCTAAAACCAAACTAAACTAAACATAAACCTAAAACTAAACTACAATAAACATAAACCTAAAAGTAAAAACCAAATAAGAAAAATGGTGAGGAGCTCACCACAGGGGAGGGAGGGCGGCCGGTGGAGGAGGAGGGCGGCCCGGTGGACTAAGTCCGCCGAAGGGGAAGGGGGCGGCGTCGCAGCCTGCCTCACGACAGTGGTTGGACGGTCGCTGTAGGGGAGGGGGCCGAGAGGCCTGGACAAGGCGGCGGGACGACCGCAGGGCGATGGGTCGACGTGGACGGGGTGGCGGGATGGCCACTGGGGAAGGGGCGGGGTGGCCTGGGCAGGGCGGCAGGACGGCCGCAGGGCGGCTGGGTGACGTGGGGCCAGGGGCGGAGAGGGCGCGGTGGCCGGCGGCGGTTGGGGTCGGGTGAAGGGGGTCTGGTCAGGGGTTAGGGAGAGAGATGAGAGAGAGAGATAAGGAGAGAGAGAGAGAGAGGGAGCAAGAGGGAGGGAGAGAGAGAGAGAGAGAGAGAGAGAGGGAGCAAGAGAGAGTGAGAGACGAGGCAGGGGCAACCATTAGATAGTCAATTCATTCTCATCTCCCAGTGGACGACAATGATTCTTTGATATCCGCTAGCAAACAACAAAGAGGTGGGGCCGGTGGGCCGTTAGGGTTTAGGAATCCAGTGGACACCACACACCACTTTGCCGTCTGCTAGCTGACGGCAAAGAATATTTGCCATCTACTGGGAGATGGCAAAGAATTTGCTGATGGCAACTAGGATCTTTGTCGTTAGCTAGGTCTTTGCCATCCGTTTTTTATAAGTAGACGACAATGACCTTCTTTGTTGTCCGCTAGCAGACGGCAAAGACCTGACTGATGGCAAATTCTCTGTTTCTAGTAGTGATGCACTTTATATATATTTACTTTAGTTTGCCTTTTTATTTATCTTTTATACTTTCTCTATTAGGTCGCACTCTTGTTCGAGACCGTGAAGGGATTGAAAACCCCTTTTCGCATTGAGTGCAAGTGTTTGTTATTTTGTGCAGGTGCATAGATTGGAGACTTGCTTGTGCCTCCTACTGGATTGATACCTTGGTTCTTAACTAAGGAAAATACTTATCTCTACTTTGCTGCATCACCCTTTCCTCTTCAAGGGAAAAATCAAGGCAAGCTCAATAAGTAGCACTGACAGAATTATCCATCAAGGGGACATATTCCTTCATCTACGACGGTCTTGCCTTTGCCAGGTACTGAGGACAGAGTGCTTTATAGAATTTCAACTTCAGGCAAAAAGCTTAGGTGATTTTGACGATCATCCTTGTAGTGAATTGAAGACCAGGATTTGATGAATCTCATAGTCCATGGTGTGTATATCTTCAAATAAAAAGTTGAGTGTGCCATAGTGACCAAAGTCCTCAGGAAGAAATCATGAATGTTGATGGGAATTCCATGAATGATGTGGAACATCAAGTTCTTCATAACTCCCACAACTTCTTCAGTATTGGAATTATGTCCTTTGATTCGACTAAGGGTTTTGGCCATAATGTGATATACAGTCTTTGGCACATAAAGCAAATCCTTCACGAGGAACATTGTCCATGGAGCATTTCCTTCAGCCATTGGCTTCATTTGCACTTGCATCAGATGGTTGGGCAGCTCAGGTTCTTCGTATATTTTCCTTGCTTCTTCTTGGGCTGGATCTACTGGTAGAGCATGAACAATTTCGTTAATAGGTGCTTTATAGTGAGTGTCTTCACTCATCCAGTCCAGAGCCCAAGTAGCAGTGTCGTCAGCGTTGCCCCAAAAGTGTATAGTTGAATAGAATTGAATAATAAATTCTTCATTCCAATCACAAACGTCAGTACAAAAATTGATTAGACCTGCATCATGAAGAACAGCCAGAACTGGCCGGAAGCATGGAATTGACTCCATATCCACATGAGGAATATGGTGATGCGAGAATACATTCTTCTTGTCAATTGGAGTGAAGCGTAGAAATTCATCTTAGTCCTTGTCCAGAAGTGCACACGCCTAATCTTGGCTGAGTCACATGGGGACTCGCCAACGAAGAAATTCTTCTCTTCGAAGAATTTGGCGTTGTCGAACTAAGGCCGCCTGAGGACTCTGCCAAACTTTGGCATCTGAGGCATTCGTTTGAGGTTGCGCTTCTTTGGACGAACATCAAATACTACTCGTGGGGACCCAGTTGAGTCATTCGGGTCTGTGACGGTGAGAGGTCGAACAACTTCCTCAGCTGCGGCAGTTGGAACTGTGTTTGTGGCAGCTGACGGAATTGAGTCTGCACATGAAGGTGATGTATTTACGACACCAATGCCTAGCTCATCTTGAGCAATTTCATCAGTTCATGAAGCTGGAGTTTGTTCATGGATGCTTTGTAGTGATGGTTGTTTTTCTTCAGAGCCTGTGTGAATTTCTTCAGTGCACGTAGGTCACTGAGGCTTTAGTGCGAGGGGAGTGGTGATGGGTGAATTTGGGTGAGCTGCTTCCCAAAATTCATCATGAAGAACGGGCATTGTAGCATGGTCAATATCCATTTCCTCTTCATTTTATTTGCTCAACTGAGTCCTGTGAGGACTATGTGCAATATATTGAGGCATTGATACATTAGCCTCAATCTCTTCATCCATTTGCTCTATGGTAGCAGTAGGATGTGTATCTTCTTCATCTCTAGCTTGACGAATTTGATATTCCACCCCATAGGGAACCATTTGAAGGTTTTCAAGATTATGAGTAGGGGGCACTGATGAAAGTGATAAAGCATCAATGGGGATGACAATTGAAGACAATGTTGCCATCTTCAATTTCTTCACAGATTCAGGCGCAGGCAGAGCTGACACCTTTCTCTTCTTTGATTCTCTCTCAGTAACCTGGGCCTTCTTCACTTCTGATGCAGAAGGAAGGGTGATGAGCTTCAAGGATGAATTCGTTGTTTGTGCTGCTGCTGAGGAACTAGTTGGAGCATTTTTATCAGGAGTGATTAATGTAGTCACCATGGCAGGTTCTTCAAGCACAACTTGATAAGTTGCCCTTTCACTTTCTTTAGGCACAACATCATCAGTTGCCCTGGCAGTCTCTTGTTGAGTTGAAGGTGCAATCTGTTAGTGTAGTAGGGGGTGGAGCAGAGGAACTAGATGCTAGTACCATGCCAAACTTGGCAGGTTCACTCTTGTTGTGGTCTTCAACTACCTTGGTTGAGGCAGTGATTAATCTCTCTTTGACATCACAACAATGACTAGCATGTCTCTCATATTCTCCAGACAGCTAATGAATCACGAATTGTAATGTAACAAGCTACTGAGGAGATATAGACATCATCATCTTCCTCAATTCCTTCTCCTTCTAGATTTCTTGTTTCTTCACCAGGTTTGCCTGTGCAATCTTGTGTTTCTCATTCAAGATGAATGAAGAAATCATATGGCTTGGGCCAGGAGGCAAATTGAGGTCATCAAGAGGTGTGTTTGGCTTGGTGCACCAGATATCAATGAAGTCAAGAAGCTTCTTTGGGTCCAGCAATATTGGAACAAAAGAGTTTTTAGCAATAGGAGCTTGCTCTTGCTTCCTTATGAGGTACTCTGCGAGCTCATCTTCATCAGCCAACCCGTGTTTGTCAACCTGAGGGATTATGGCCTTGCTCTTGGGACTTGGCCTATCTCCATGGCTAGCGGTGACCTTTTGTTTCATCTTGGGCGTTGAAGAAGATGGTTGCCCACAAGCTGGGGCACTTGATGCAGCAATTGTGGCTTTTGAAAAGCCCTCAGTGTGCTAGCAAGATGCGAGCATGGTCGGTGTTGAAGCTCTAGCTGCTGCCATTGATGAATTTGAAGTAGGAGGAGGCACTGCAGATTTTGAAATCTTAGGAGCTGAAGTCTTTGATGTTACCGTTTGGGCCACTAAGGGTATTGGGACAGAAGGCTTTGTCTTGTTGGCAGGCTTCTTCTTCATTGCCTTCATGGGACCGCATGAGCTTGCGCTGCCACCTGCACCAGCTTAAGTTGAAGCTTTTGTAGGCCTATTGAATTCTTCAGCGGCTTTCTTGGCTTGTTTTGCCAACTTTGCCTGATGCTTTGCCCATTCCTTGGGTAATTATTTACCCCTTCTAACACTTGAGTGATCAGCAACTTGACCTTTAGCAAGTGGTGGCCTATTGCATGGATGCTTCATAGCAAAATCCTTCATGTATTTTGGAGTGACATATCTGTATGCTCTCCACTCATATGTCCAATATCTCTTGATTTCCTGCATACGAGATTTGCGCTGCTCTTTGGTTTCAGGTCCATGACTATTTTAATCTGGTGTACAATACCCTGAATACAAGTCATCAGGAATCTCAAAAGAAGTATGTTCCTCTTTCCTTTTGCCACCCTTCTAAGGCCTCTTTCCATCAGCCATTTTCTGCAATTGAGGATTTTGCACTCGAAAGGACTCTAAAGATGTTTGATGTTTTTCCTCAAGCAATGCTAAAAATGAATTAAGTTGATGAGAACCCAGAGATTCCTCGGCAAACATTGTACCTATGAATAGAGTATAGTTGCAAGGAAATAGGGAAGAATCACATGCGTTCTCAAAGATTTTCAAAATAATCCAGAGGAAATTGACCCTTATCGTCTTGAAGAATTTCATCAAGTGCTCTTGACTTAGGTTCTAGAGTTGTACAAATCGAAGCAATTGCACAATTGAGAAATCTAGTTGTTAAGTATAACTTAGATGAATATACTCAAGAATTACCAAAAGGAATTGCTGAAGAATTGAAAGAATTATAAAAATAGCACTTGATGGTTTTTTGAGTGGAGTGTAGATCAAATGGGGCAGTAAAATTAGCATTTAATTACCTTAGTGATGAACTCGATGAACTGGACCACGAGACGATGGAAATCATTAGTTTAGATCTTCCGTGCCCTAACTTGGCAACGAAAGACGTCTATGGCCGTGGGGAGGTGAAGAAATCCGCGTTCGGCATGAGTATATCAACGAAGAAGTCGAGGCAGTGAAGCTCTTCTTCTCCGGCGGCGATGAAATCCAGTGGCGGCGCTAGGGTTTGAGGCTTGAGAGTGACAGGAGCTGGGAGGCCATGTGAAATAATGTTGATAGAGTCAAGACTATTTATAGCCGCAGTGAAAAGTGAGGGGTCTGAAAGTTTTGGACGAATAAGCCCCTGACTATCCGCATCTCGGTGATATGCGTCACACATGCATTTTCACACTTATCCATGCGTGTGACGCGTGGGATGAAGTTCCTGTGGCAACCACCGAATTTCTTTTTTGAGATTTTCAAATGAGTTCGCAATTTCTTTAGCTGTCAAGGACAAAGTCAAGACTTTGAACGATGTCAAGTAGAACGCATATGAAGAATTCGTAAACAGAGTGAGTTGAGCTTAGCATAGAGGGGAGTGGGTCCGGTCACATGAGTACAAAAAAAGACACATCCGTGACATTTTGGGCCGAACGAATTTTTTTTCTGTCATACTTATGACACTTCTATGATGATAATCATGACAAAACCTGGTATCATCCTAGATGTGGTGGGCTCCTACTTCTATGACAAAAAATCATGACAGAAAATGGGCTTTTCGTCCTGGGCGGGCCGGAGGCGTAGCTGCATCACATTCTTTGGGCCGTCCATGACGGAAAAAACCGTGGTAGAAGCGAGGGTGAGGAAAATATCGGGGAGTTCCCGGTTACGATGGGTGGTCGGGGGCCGAGCAATGCGCGTTTCTCTCATACACGTACGCGCGTGGGTGTGAGGCGTTGGGCTCTAACTGAACCCGGGTGAGGCATTCGCCTAACTGAACCCGAGCGATTGCACTGCAGGCTACGCGTTACTGAACTCGAACGATCAACCGATTCCTTCGCTACTGCTGCTAACTGAAGCCATCGAACCCTGCTGCCTCCTTCCCTTGATGAACAGTGAGTGTTGCTGGGGGGTTTGGATGAACAGTTCCCGGTGGGGGTGGATGAATAGGACCCCGTGGTGTTGCCTCTAGATGAACAGGACCCCGATCGAGCCGGTTGGGGCTGGATGAGTAGGACCCCGTGGAGGACTGGATGAACATGACGACCCCGTGGAGGGCTAGTTGAACAGTAGCCAGTGGAGGGCTGGATGAAAAGTAGCCCCGTGGAGGGTTGGTTGAATAGGACCCCGTGGAGAGGGGTGGTTGAACAGTAGCCGGTGGAGTAGCGCGCGGTGGAGGCTAGATGAACAGGAGCCCGTGGATGAACAGTCACAGGTGGAGGCTGGAGGAGGTCGACGGTGGATGAATAGTAGACTGTGGAGGCTGGAGGAGGTCGACGGTGGAGATGAACAGTATCCCGTGGAGTCCCGTTTTGCGGTACGCCACACCCCTCCTAATGAACAGGACCCCCGTTTCGACCGTAGCGCTCCAACACAAGTCCGTTTCCTCCATTTTGCGGTACACCACAACCCTCCCGATCAATAGGACCCTGTTTCGACCGTAGGAGGTCCAACAGAAGTCTGTTTCCTCTATTTTGCGGTACGCCAGACCCCTCCCGATGAACATGATTCCATTTCAACCGTGGCCGGTCGAACACAAGGTCGTTTCCTCCGTTGTGCGGTACGGCAGGCCTCGTTTCCATCGGTTGTTCCATCCAAACCCTCCCGATGAACACGATGACGCATTCCGTTCCAACCCAGCCGGTTGGCTCCCCATGAACAAGACGACGACGTAGTTTCTCTGTTCCGACCCAGCCATGTACACAAGCCCTGGCCATACGTATGCGCAAGTAGGCATTCAAGACCTCGCCCGTTTGTATGTACGTGGCCTTATTTTCTTTCTTGCACACTGGCCGATGTACGTACGTGTACATGCTACGTGCGCGCCTCTACTACAACATGTGCGCGCCTCTACATCGACCAGTATGTACGTACATATTCGCGACCAGAATGACAATGTTACGTACGCTTCTAACAGGTGGGTCCCCACTGTCAGGCACTTCCTTGCGTGCGAAGATGTAGTGTGGCACCCCGGCTTAGAGCAACCGGTTTACCCTGCATTGCCAGCCCAGAGATCGAGTCTTCTGGCAATACACAACAACATGGTACAGAAATAACCGCTTTATTGCTACTAGCGTGGTACAAAGGTCTGATATTACATCGAGATTCGAGGCCAAGCGGCACACACAGTACGGCTGGACAGTATGTACATTATTTAATGAAAATGGCTGGGGCCTCGATCACACGAAACTACGTGGCAGCGGAAGAACGACGTAGCGGAACCCCATGGCACAGGGACACCAACGTGGACATGGCCTAGACACGAGATGCACTTCGATGTGAATCAGCTTGCCTGAAAACTGGCATGACATGCCAGGTCAGTACATTGAATGTACTTGCAAGCTCACAACAAACATAAGCACGATGACAGAAAATATCATGATAATTAATCAAGTTAAATTAATGCAAGAAATTACTACAAATGCAAAGCTATGCAGAGTAACCAAACAGCGCACCGAGTCACACAGACTCGCTTACCAGACGGTTACCTTGTAACCAAACGGTAACCACACCGGGATCACACCTGAAACCAATCACTCATGAACACCTCGAGTGTTCAAGATTCACCACGAAACAATGCATCACAACAATTTCTAGTTTGCAAGATTAATTATAAAAGTTGATCCATGGTGTGACTTACTCCCGAGTCTTGCCCATAAGCGAGGGCGCGGCTATCGATAGATTAAATACACTCTGCAGAGGTAGCGCACTTTACCCACACTACAGAATACCTGGCCTCATACTCCCATTCGGGTGGACCAAAGTACTCCGACGAAACCCTCCCTTTGCCATGCACTCTCCCCGACCACTCCGACCATCTCCCTCTCAGGGCTAGATCTTGAGTGGCCCCGTGTCTACCAAAGACACCAACGGCCACCTTCGTGGCAAAACGGTCCCAAACGGGGACAAGGTACCATAAAGACAAACGAGCACACAAGGTTATGTCTGCTTACTGGTCCAGGGTATGCACGCCCATAACCTTCCCTCGTGGGAGGCACCAGCGAGAGCCATGACAAAGGACCGAATCAAGACCTTCTCATTAGGTAAATGTGGTCACACTGAATTAAAACCCGATTGAGTGGCACCATGATGTGATCAACATCATATTTAGGTTGAACTTAATCAAGTATTAACTTTCAGAAAACTTTTTATTACTAACATGGCATCATACCGGAAATCACGCAACTACTCATCAAACAGAGCAAGCAACTCTTAAGCATGGATCAAAATCAAGCAATATAACTAAGTTACACTACTAAGATCAGAAACTTCTTTGGTTATAAGTCATTTTTTACTACAAACAACATTTTTATTAATTCATCATTTAGTGGAAAACTATTACTAGCAAAAATACCTACCATAACTTCCCATAACAAAATATCTAGTGCAAAATCTTACTCCATTTAGCCAAACAATTCTATGAACTCAACAAGAAACTAAAACAAGCATATCAAGCATCATAAAACAACTAGCAATTAACCATTTTAATTTATCAAATTTTAAATTCAATTAAAGACTCATATTCAAGTAGAAAATCATAGATATTTAAATAACACCATCCAAATGATGTTGTGGCTTGCCTTAGTGCAGAGGAGGGTCACACTCCTCCTGGTTAGCTTCAAGGCAAGATCCTCCTTCTGAAAATATTTTAAAACCACAAAGATAAATGCCAAAACTCATTCTGAAAATCACTAGAAATTCTAGATGGCAAGGAAAATCCACCTTTTGGTGTGCTTCTAGAGCTTTCTGTAACAAAAACAATGCAAAAAGAATCAATTCATTTGGACTTGTGGTTTAGAAGTTATGGTTGGTCAAAGTTTGGTCCAATTTCGGAATAAATTTGAATTAAACAGAAATTCCTGGGGGGGGGGTGACGTCAAAGACGTAAAACGGGAGTGCACCTCCACTCGTACCGCGTCGGGCGCGAGTGGTGAGGCTGACACTAGGCCCCACCAGTCAAGAGAAAGAGAGTGGGATCGAGATAAGAGGAGGGGCGGCGTTTCGCCGGAGTTCACGCCGGCGACGAGGGGGTTTGGGACTAGGCTAGAGGGATAGATTGGAAGCGGGGCTCGCGGTGCACCTTCCTGTACCCTTGGCTTGGCGAGAGGTGGAAGGAGCTGATCGCAGTCGAGCTCGCAAGCTTCGGTGGTGGACGGGTTCGCTGGAGAGGTGGAAGACGGAGGCTAGAGGCAGCTCCGAGGGTTTGGAGGGGTCCAGGCAGCTCCAGCAGACCACCAAGGTCCTGCCCAAGCAGCTGCTTGAGCTTGAGAGGCCCTGGAGAGCGACAGCTGGCCTGAGGGGATCGCCGGAGTCCTTGGGTCAGGGCGATGGCCAGAGGTCTGCCCGACTAAACTCCGGTCGTTCTACGTGTTTGTGGTGGTTGTGTGGAGTGGTGCGTGGCCAGGATTCGAGTCGGGGTGGCTTTATATAGCCGGAGCAAGAGGGGGGATGTGTCGCCACTGGAGCACTCTGGACACGTGGCAAATATCGACGAGAGGCTCCAACATGAGGGGACAGGGTGCAGCGTCAATGCCGGCGCTTGCCCACGCTCGCGGACGAGCACAGGAGGCGGTTTGAGATGGGGACAAGCACACACGCGCACTGTGCCATTTTGGTCGCGACCTGACCGGTCTTGTTGCGGTGGCTCCAGCGTCGGCGAGTGCCAGGGAGGGGTCATGGGTGATGGGTCGAGGGTTGTGGCATGTTGCGGCAGTTGGAGGCGAGCACTTGCATGCACACGCGCGAAACAAAACCCAAAGCGCCAGCCAGAGCGCGTCGAGACGCATGCCAGGCACCGTGTCCATGCACGGTCACCAGGCTGGCATGGTCAAAATGACGCCCAGGAGCGGCCAATCCTTGTCTACACTCTCGACCATGCAGTGTTTAGTCTAGGGGAGTTGATGGCTCATGCCCAGGTCGACCAGAAGTGACGCCACTTAGCTGACAAGTTTCTGTATAGAAACTTGGTCACCAAGTTTGGCCACCTTCTAGAAGGCCATTAGGGCTGATCTCCTGGGGTTTAGGGTTTCTTAGGACGGTGTTTAAGCTCAAGAAAGATCAAGGCTAAAAGCTTAGGGGAAAATGCACTTGCTGTACAAAGTGCATTTCTTGTCCAGAAGTGAAAAGATTTTCTACAGCAAAAATATTACAAAAAGTGATGCAATATTTTTGCATGGGAAGATGTGCCATGGTCCTAAGAATATTTAGGAATTATGTCAGATTTTTCTGAGCAAGAAAAAATGAGGTTGTTCTGGAGCACAAAGTTCTGAAATGAACTTAAGTGAGAAAAATGAATATTTTCCTTAAAGGAAAAATATTCATTTTATTATTTTGGGAATTTGTGGGAGGAATAAGGTAGATATGTCACTTGGGTGAAAGCCAAGGATATGCCCAAGTGACAAGTCCATTAATATTGATCCGAAAATCCAAATCAAATCAGGGCAAAAACCACGATGAAAACCAAGCCCGGAAAGAGAGAGAAGGCAAGTCCGGTAAAAAGAGAGAAGGCAAAATCCAGGCTGTCACATGTAGCTGGTGGGTCCTGGCAGTCAGGGGGGCGAATCGTTTTTTGCCTGTAATATGGACGCACTTCCTTGCGTGCGAAAACGTAGCTGGTGGGTCCCAACAGTCAGGGGGAAATGTTTTTTCGCGAAATACGGTGGCCCGTCTGGTGGGTCCCTGCTGTCAGGTGAAGGAATCATTATTTTCCACGTAATAAGGCGGCACTTCCTTGCTGCGGCCGTGGACCCAGCCGTCAGCCTCTCCACATACAGTACTCTTTTGATGGAAGCCGTTCCTTGACCACGTTGACCACGCCGCGTTCCATTGCATGCATGCGTCCATGGGTGTGGTGCGTCCCAACTGTTAGCCTCTCACGTACAGTCATCTTCCTACGACTCTCGGTTGGTGACCACATTGGCCACACCATGCCGAGCGCACCAACGCCGGTGGATGAGGCGAGGCCCCAGACTGGAACGACCCGGAGATGGGGAAGACGCGGCAGTGGAGTCGCAGATGGAGAGGAGTGGGAAACTTGACTAGTTCGGGTGCGCGGCAGCACAGCCGCGGTGCCGCCCATGGGAGACAGGAGCGAGAATAGAGGTTGAAGAAGGAGCACAGCTATTGGATTGACATCCAATGGTCCAGCTGCTAGAATCATTTGTTGGTTAAGTTGACAAAGCCCTGCGTACACGTCCGCTTAGTAGGCCCACAAGTTAGCCACCAAATCTGACGGGTCCCGGCTGTCGACGGGAGGAATAATTTTTTTCGCATGACAAGGACACACTTCCTTCTGTGCAAAGATACAATTAGTGGGTTCCAGCTGTCAGGGGAGGAAACATTTTTTTCAGCTTAATAAGGAGGAACTTTCCTTGCGTGCGACCATAGACCTCGTGGGTCCCAGCCGTCAGGCTCTCCATGTACAGTCCTCTTCCGTTGACAGTAGTTTGTTGACCACGTCGCACCAAGCACAACGAGGCGGTGGACGACGGCGAGGCCCCGGACGGGAACGACTCGGAGAAGGGAAGACGCGGTAGTGGAGTCGCAGATTGAGAGGAGGAGAAGGGTTATAACTGGTTCTGGTGCGGCGTGGGGCTACAGTTGGTAGAGAATAACAGGAGGTGTGGATGAGTGGAGGGATAGCCTGGCCGGTGGTGGGATAGCGCTTCACAGCGATGCGTGATAAGCAGAGCCGCTAGCCGCCGGAGGCCGGACCAGGCGGTCCCGGGGATGCTGGAGGAAGAAGACGAGAGATTGAAGGTGCATGTCGGCCGTTGGATATAAATCCAATTGTTGTGGATGTCATAATCATTTGTTGACCAAGTTGACAACGCCCTGCGTAGGCTTCAACCTATTGGCCCACATGTCAGCCTGCAAAAAAGTGGCATATATGTAACCCATGTTTTCTAGAATGTACAGTCCATTTGCTGGGCTGGGTGAAGAAATAATTTCGCGTCAATGCGGCCCATTTATATTTTCTAAGAAATCCCAGCCCATTTGCACTTCTTTGAAATACACAAATTAGTTGGGCTGGTTATATATATAATGTTATGTTAGAAGGAGCAATTAATATCAAAAAATAAACCTGAGAGACACATTTTTATATATAAAATTAACAAATTAGTGAGTTATTGCTCAAAATAAAAATGAGCGCGTCATTATTACATTGGTTCTTAAAATCTTTGCAAGCTTTTGTACGCAATCACCAGGATTTTCCTTGCCTGTGAGTCAAAAACAACCAGGATTTTCCTTGCCAACTTATGTTAAATATTTACTTTTATAAGTTAATAACACGTGGGATTTTTTATAATGTATATATAAGTCTCTATAAAATATACGATAATAGTAATAATATAAATATATATAATGTGGTTAGAAGGGAAAATATAAATTGGACACAACATTATTATTCTTATATGTAGATAAATAGAACAGAGACCTGCGTTTTATTAAAAAAATACATTAGGCTGCCGATCTCTAAGAAAAAGCCCATAGGCCGGTATGGACCTCAAAAAATAAGTTGAAACCACTATCTCCTTATGTCGTGGGCTACGCATGTTAAAATAAAAAACCTAGGCCTAGCTGATACTTGTTCGCCCTCTGGAAAAAAAAGATACCAGCTAGATCCCCGAGCGAACTGGATTAAAGAGGGGGCTGACGGCACGACTGAAGAAGCACAGCAGGAGCGATTCTTTTTCTTTAGTGGATGGCTCTCGATGGCATTTTTTTACTTGCCTCTGCACCATACAACTTGTGTTTTTAGCCTCCCACTCCGTGGTGGACCAGCAACCCATTTGCTGGGTGGGCCAACCTACAGAAACCAGCACTCGATTTTTCATCAAGCCCCAAAAACAACGCAGTACTATGTTTGTTTTGAGGCCGAAAACATTACCGCCAGAGGTTGAGCGGGGGAGGGGGACGACAGAGCAAAAAGATTAAAAAGAGCTGATGCGACGTTGCTACCCTAACAAAGCAGGTGTAATTCTTCTCAGGAAGAACGTGTGTCGTTGATACCCACACGTCACATATCCCACAGTAGGCATACTAACAAGTTCACACACAAGTACAACAGAAAAGGTAAACATTCGTATCAAACTCAGGTTCACAGGACACGTTCATATTCATAGCCAACATTCACAATCAACAACTCAAAAGATTCATATACACACAAGTTCAGCTTGTCTATGCATCCAAATGATTGATAGATCACACAACAATATTCGTAGATAATTCACAAAAATATTCAGATATACACGTGTTCAGTATGTTTATGCATCCAAACGATTGAGATCACAGCCAATATGATCCATGGACGAACTTTAATTACCTAGGGTACAGACTGGTAAATGGTGTTCAGTCGGAGGTACTTCTTGCTAAAATTAATGCTTGTACGAGTAAACTTTGGAGTACATAAGAGGCAGCACAGACAATCTGGACTTTTCTTGTAGGTTTATCCTCAAATAGTGGCCTCGTTCTAAGGGAGGTTTGAACAACTTGGCCACTACATTCATCCAACTAGTTTACTGGCTCATCTTGGTCATGTAGCTCGCCAAAATTCTACATTCCAGACAAGAAAGAAGGCGGTTGAGAAAATGAACCACCCAAATTTTTTGTCCAGTTCAACTAAAATGGAGCACCCGTGGCGTGCATACTGGTTAAGTGCCAGATGAATATACGCGTCAACCAACTTGTCTGGAATCTTTAGACTCCATGCCATACAGTTCGCTACCATATCTGTCGGTAACCAAAAGGCACAAGTTGGGACCAAAGACTGGACTGTGTTGTTCTGGGCTACGCGCCAAGCAATATTTTTGGCGTTCACTCACCTAATACTTGGAGTTTGACAACTGGTTGACGTAGGTTGATACTCGAGTGAATATAGGCACTTCTTTGTATCAACATTGATGCTTGTCTGAGTGAACATTTGGTGCAGTTCTACTGAAATCACCAAATGCAATGATTTGCCTACGAATTCAGGCTCCAAGATACTCCTTTTTAAAATCGGCAAACAGTAGCACAATACCAAATTACCAATACATGACAAGCACAATAATCAGGATAAAGACCAGTACCAACCTGTGTGAGGTAGCATATCAATTACTATTTCCTTTGACTAGAAGCCGAGATAAGCGAAGCGACTGACAGCAAAGGAAGAAAGCAGGCCCAAATTAGCGACTGACAGGAAAGAACGGAAGCTGTTGAGGCAATGAAGCACCCAAAGTTTTCGTGCAGTTCCACCAAAATCAAGCAGCCCTGTTGGCACATATATTGAGAGAGTGAGATTACTGTAA
The DNA here is from genome assembly GCA_021437245.1 of Aegilops speltoides. NCBI lineage: Eukaryota > Viridiplantae > Streptophyta > Magnoliopsida > Poales > Poaceae > Aegilops > Aegilops speltoides. The sequence goes on from CM038147.1 coordinate 258,030,954, forward strand.
TAGTGGGACTGATTGATGAAACTTACACTAACAAATAGAAGCACCCTCATTATCTTAATGGGTAAAGTTAGCAACATAGTAGTCTTGTTTAAAGAGAGGTATTAGTTTATTTAATCACTGCCAATTAGCTCAACACTCAAAGTGTTGCCATGTATCATAGGTTGCAAAACTTTAACGTGCAAAGATAAAGGAGTTTCTCATGACAGTAGCACGATACAAATAGAGATGACAACAAACTAATATGGATGAAGGCCTTAGGCCCGTACCTACCTAAGGAAAAAAGCTTATTCATGTAGTCCCATGAGAGATGATAAAGCAATCACTGGAATCACTCAATAGTATATATTTTGGTGCATTTCAAATGTATGGTTGAAATCACTCTTGTTTACCAGTGTTGAGATTATATCGAAAGATTATCAAGAACTTCCAGCAAAGTTAAAGCAATGGTTGGGATACAGTTCATTGTATTGTCTTGTGTTCCACTAAAATGTATGGTTGGCACACCATGATCCCTGTTTGCACAAGTAGGAACAAGGTGAAACCTTCATTAGCTTAGTGAGAAAGTATAGAGAGACATTAGCACATTATCTAATAGTAGCATCAAATTCATGATGGACAAACGCAAAACATTGCCTCACTGAACCAGTGGCAATAAATTGACATGTAAAACAATATCACTATTATGTCATGACACTAATAATATTCCCTCCCTGCTCCACCACATGATTCACCTCCATAGACAAACATACACACGTGCATGATTCAGCATAGGGTGCTACTAAAGATTTGTTTCACTCCGACAGGAAAATTAGGCGGCAATAAATTAGTGGTACTTAAGTACTCCTAATTAATTAAGTGGCCTTGCGGAAGAGGAAGGGCTCCCTGGAGGATCGTCTCACATGTAAGGTAGTCAGCAAGATCACCTCAACACTGTTTATTCTTCTTCTTCTTCCTCTTCATGCTCTGTTTCTCTTTCTCCTCGCCAGTTGGTGAAACCAAGTACATGATTGGCCTTCTATTTCAAAATTGGTTTTGCCAGTGAGGGAGTACAAGTGTACGAGTAAAAATAGCATTATTTTCTCATGGAAGTAACAAAATAGAGATGAATACATGCATTAAATATCATTCTTACCTAAAGGAAGGTAATGGTGCCAAAATGGATGATGAGGATTGGAACGCAGATCTCCCTTTGTGCAGTTCCACCGAAATCAACCAACTATTCCATTCTGACATTCCAGTTAAACAGCACAAAAGTCACTACTTTTAAGAAGTGTTTTGTGTAGTGCACCAAAAGGTCACAACAGCAACCAGGTGAAATGGACGTCCCCGTTTGCACAAAAAGCTACAAAGGAAACAGTCAGAGTCTCCAACAATTACAAGCAAAAACATTTGGTTAAACTTGTCATGGCTTATAATAGTGGCATGGCTTCATTTTACCAAGGCCATTAGATTAAGAACATCTAAATATTTGGTATAAGGGCATGGGACAGTGGGTGCACCAACAGTCCAGCACCATGTACCTAAATAGGGGCATAAAGTGGTGATTCATAGTTTGTTGCCCCGAGAAACAAACATCCAAGAAAAATATCTGGGCTGGTCCCATTTTTGTTAACTCTAGCCACCTACTCCTATGTGTGGATAGATAATCTAGTCCTGGTCATACCACTGTGTACAGCGTTACCCCTATATTTGCCTTTTCGTCCAAGAGACCGGTTGGATGACCAGTCTGTACTACTTTCACGCCTTCCCTTTCTGTTTGTACAAAGTCTGATGTACATACTAAATTCCCCCACCCCCACTTTATTTCTTGTTTGAACCAAGCACAAGATTCAACTCCATGAAGTAGCTTTACCTCTAACAATAGAAGAAAAAAATAGGTGACGTTGGACCATCCGATCGAGAGGGACTAAGAGGTAGAAAATGATGCGCATGCAGCAACGTAGCGAGCTGGGGAAGTAGAGCTAAGGCGGTTTCGAAGGAAGATATACCTGAAGGTCATCAGGATGTGGATAGGTGGGCGGCGGGAGGCCGGATCCGCCCACACTAGGGCAATGACGATGGTATCGGAGGACCTCCCGCGCCGGAGCTCAGCCAGAGATAACGGTGCGGTCGGCAGTGGGTCTCCTCCCTTGCTGTCAACGACAGCCTAAACGCTGCCCCTCCCCCCTTCACTGGCGAAGGGGGATACGTAGAAAGACAATGTTTTTTGAAGGCAGAAAGACAGTGTTACCACCGCTATCTTGTTTAGATCTGGAGAGGATGAGAGTGTGTGAATAGAGCAACCCTAGCAAGGAAGCGCGGAGGCTCCGGCCTATATATACGTAGTGGGGTAGTTTTCCTTTTTCACTCCATCAAAACAATCATTTAAATTTGTGTACTATGTTTCAAGTCGCCTTTTTTTAAGTTGTTGATTGTTTTTTGAGATAGCTACCCGCTTAATCCAAGTGGTGTTATGATGTGCAAGGTCGCACTTTGTATCGTTCAAGTGTGGTACAAGTCCCTCCATTAAATGAACAACCACCCCCTCGTAAAAATTGTGAACAAGCCCACGGCTAAAATTATCGGAAATGTGGGTTGCCCCAACATGCATTATTATTTATATTTTCTACTCCCTCCATTCCGAAATATAGGTCTTTTTTATTAGCCACACCTAAGACAAGAATTTTTTTTATTAGTAGTGAACCCCACATGTCATAGACACAAAAAGTGTGGCAAGATTCCCTTAGGCAAGCCAAAGTGTGTCTAACAATTTGAGCAACTCAAGTTAGGCAAGTGTGGCAAGTGTGGGAAAAATAATGTGGGAACAAACAAACATAGTCACAATCCAAACAGCCTAGTTAAATTTATAGTCAAAATTTGGCATGGTGCATCAAATCAACACATGCAAGTATCAAAAGGAAAGTCATGGCATGCATGCATGCATTGTACTCCCTCCATTTCCAAATATAAGTCCTTTTAGAGATTGCAACAAGTGACTACATACGAAGCAAAATGAGTGAATCTACACTCTAAAATATGTCTACATACATCTGTATGTTGTAGTCCAGTTGAAATGTCTAAAAAGACTTATATCGAGTGCAGTGATTTGATGTGTTGCGTAATTAATGCATCGGTAAATGCAAATTATTGAAATATATCGAGTGCAGTGCTTTGATGTGTCGCGTCAACTCGTACAAGACCGAGAAGTTTGATTACTACAACGCCCTCTCCCTCGCGGACTGAGCTCTCATGCCTTAACTGCACCTGCCTTTGGCTGCATGACAGGTGGGCCACCCACCTGTTGGGCCCACTTGTCATAGACATAAAGGCAAGAACAGTATGTAAATGAAGTTGCGTCCCAACCTCGTGCATGAGCATGGTGGCTGGCAGGACTAGTAGAAGCTTTCGCTACACGCTATCCCTCCTGCACGAGGTGGACGAACATGCAGCAGTGGATTCGATACTGTAGAAGTAGTAGTAACATCATTGTTCGTCTTCTCGAAGAGGCAAAGAGCCAAGCACAACCCGAACGTGGCAGTTGCGAACGCTTGCATGGCAGTCTTTGTGTAGGGGTGGGGCGTGGTACGATGCCTTGGAGCACCACTACAAAAAAATACACTTCCGTGATGATACGTGTTTGTCACAGTAGGTCGCGTTTTCTGTCATGCCCATGACGATTTTATGACAGAATCAAGATAGTCATACGTGTGTTGTCGTAGAAGTGTTCCATGACATTACCAAAATTATCATCATGGAAGTGTCCACTTCCATGACGATAAATGGCGCGTCACAGAAGTGCTTTCATCAAGGGTGACCGACACGTGGCATCCACCGTAACGGAACGCCGTTAAGCTATTGGGTCGGGTTTTGGATCCGATAACCCGTTAACAGCCCCGACCAATGGGGATTTTCCACATGTAAAATCATCATTGGCTGGAGGAAACACGTGTCGGCTCATCGTTGGGACAGATGTCATCCACTCATTGGACAGAAGGCGCCTATGATACGTCGACAGGTGGCACGGCCCAACAGAGGCCCATTCCTATGAAAAGGCCAGCCCGTTTGACTTGGTCAAAAGGTGGCAGGCCGGGCCATGGAAAGCCTGTTAACGGCATGTCCGTATATAGCCCATTTACAGCCCGCTAACCCAAGGCTCGTTACGCCCTATCCGAATTAGGCCCAGTAGCGTCATCTGGGCCATCTAATATGATTCCAGCTCGTTTTCACTTCTGGCCCATGTATGGCCCTTGACGTCTTTCGGCCCATATGGGGCCCTTTGTAACTCTTGGCCTATTAACGGCCCGTGGTGAAACTGGCCCGTAATGAATAGTGTATCACTTTACACCCATTAACGGCCCGTGGTGAAACTGGCCCGTAATGAACAGTGTATCACCTTATACCCATTAACGGCTGTCATTCCGCTTGGGCGTTTCCAGCCCTTGTTATCTTTCGCCTTCTCGAGCCCATTTATTCTGGGCTCATTTCCAACATTCGCTTACTTATGGCCCGTTCTTGTATTTTCGCTTAGGGCCAAATTCAGCCCATGGTTACAATCGGCCCGTTTGTGGCCCGTTAACACATTGGGCCGGTTTCATAGCGTCATCAAATACAACCTATTAACAATGGCCCGTTATGGTCGGTGAGGGAGTCCTGGACTAGGGGGTGTCCGGATAGCCGGACTATCATCATCTGCCGGACTCCAAGACTATGAAGATACAAGATTGAAGACTTCGTCCCATGTCCGGATGGGACTTTCCTTGACGTGGAAGGCAAGCTTGGCAATACGGATATGTAGATCTCCTACCATTGTAACCGACTCTGTGTAACCCTAGCCCTCTCCGGTGTCTATATAAACCGGAGGGTTTTAGTCCGTAGGACGAACAACGATTACAATAATCATACCATAGGCTAGCTTCTAGGGTTAGGCTCCTTGATCTCGTGGTAGATCCACTCTTGTACTACCCATATCATCAATATTAATCAAGAAGGAGTAGGGTTTTGCCTCCATCGAGAGGGCCCGAACCTGGGTAAAAACATCGTGTCCCTTGTCTCCTATTACCATCCGCCTAGACGCACAGTTCGGGACCCCCTACCCGAGATCCGCCGGTTTTGACACCGACATTGGTGCTTTCATTGAGAGTTCCTCTGTGTCGTCACCGATAGGCTCGATGGCTCCTTTGATCATCAACAACGACGACGCGGTCCAGGGTGAGACTTTTCTCCCCGGACAGATCTTCGTATTCGGCGGCTTTGCACTGCGGGCCAATTTGCTTGGCCATCTGGAGCAGATCGAAGCTACGCCTTTGGCCGTCAGTCAGATTTGAAGCCTAAACTTCACGGCCGACATCCGCGGAGACTTGATCTTCGATGGATTCAACCACGCCCGAGCGCTTACAGCCTTTATCACGATGGGCATGATTTAGCTCGCCACGGACAAGGCCTTGAGGCCGCACATGAGTCCGCTCGACCCCTAGTTCGAGCCGACCGCAGCAGACGAGGATGTGGCTGGACACCGCCTCGAGCTGCAATCTCTACGGTGATGGAGCCGAACACCGACCTTGTCCCTTGTAAAGCTCGTGACTCGAGGTGTCGGACTCCTTGCTGGACTCAACCTCCTGCGCCCTACCAATCGAATCCGATTGGGCGCCGATCATGGAGTTCACCGCCATGACATCTTTCAAGACTCACCCTTTGGCGACATTCTGAATTCGCTTTATCAGAGAGCCTGGCCGGATCAAGGTCGACGGTTGGGATGCGACGACGAAGAAATTCAAAACCCACCCACCACCCACTTTGTAGCCACCGCCGATTTATCTAACCGACATGCTAGACTACGACTCAAGACATCGACGGTATGGACGACGATGCCGGAGACGACTAAGAACCAGCGCCTACGGGCAATCGAAGACCACCTCGCCATACGACATACATGGTGGACATCCCAAAGGATGGGAACGGCGAAGAAGCAGCGGAGGCAAATTCCCTAAGAAACAGCCCAAGCGCCGACGTCGCTGGCGCCGCTCTAAATCCCGCCACAAGAAGAATGGAGATTCCGCACCGGAGATAATAACACCCGTAAAGTGCGAAGACAACCCTCCAAAGAAGATTCAGCGCAGGAGGACGCAGAAGCCAGCCCTCACGAGAGAGCGGCAGGCGAAGAGGTCGAGGATGACAAATACATGCCTCCCTCCGGAGACGAGGCAAGCCTCAACGACGACGAATTTGTCGTGCCCGAGGATCCCGTCGAACAAGAGCGTTGTAAACGCAGGCTTATGGCCACGGCAAACAGCTAAAGAAAAAGCAGCAACAGCTTCAGAGCTGATCAAGACCTGCTGGCTGACAGATGGACCGAAGTCCTCGCGGCCGAAGAGCATGAACTCGAATGCCCCTCCAAAAGCTACCGAAAACGCAAGTTGCTCCCCCAATTAGAGGAGGAGGAGTATAAACCCTCATCACCAGCGCTGTCTGGCGGACCGACCACCTCGTGGCGCGACAGGAGGCATCTAGGCCCTCCACGTAACTGCACCGTGGCACCGCTCGAAAAATGCAAAGCCACGGGGGAATGCACTGGACTTGCGAGACATATTGGAGGACAAGGCAAGACAATCCAGATCGATCTACGGATCACGTGGGCGCCCCACGATGCGAGACGACTACCGCGCGGATACAAGAACTCGGTCGGGCGAACACGAGACAAAGCTCTCTTGAGCTACGCCGTGATATTGCCCAATATAGAGGCGCCAGACACCCACTATGCTTCACGATGAAGTAATGGATCATCAAATCCTCAAGGGTTTAAACCCAGAAACATTGAATCCTACGATGGCACAACAGACCCAGCGGTTTGGATCAAGACTATCTCCTTCACATCCATATGGCCCGTGGTGACGATCTCCACGCCATCAAATATCTCCCACTCAAGCTTAAAGGACCAGCTCGGCATTGGCTTAACAGCTTGCCGCCAGAGTCAATTGGGTGTTGGGAGGACCGGAAGCCGCATTCCTTGACAACTTTCAGGCACATATGTGCGACCACCGACGCCCGATGACCTAAGCCACATAATTCAGCAGCCAGATTTAATCGCCGCATAGCTACGACACGGTTCCTAACAAAGAAAAATCAAATCGCCGACCGTCCGGATGCAGAGGCCTCGCAGCCTTCAAACATAACATCCGCGACGAGTGGCTGGCCCGCACCTAGGACAGAAAAGCCGAAATCCGTGGCAGCCCTCACATCACTCATGACCCGCTTCAGGTTTGGGAGGACAGCTGGCTAGCCCGCAGAATAACCTCAAGAAAAATTCTAGCAGTCCGGATACCAAGGACCGCAATGGCAGGTCGCGTCGAAACAAAAACAAACGCTGCGTTAACGGCAATAACACTGAGGATACGGCAGTCAACGCCGGATTCAGAGGCTCTAAACCCAGTTAGCGGAAAAACCATTCAAAAGAACTACTCCGGGTCCGTCCAATTTAGACCGAATACTCGACCGCTCTTGCGGATACATGGCACTTCAAAAGCCAGCTAATCACACCAACAGGATTGTTGGGTATTTAAGCAGCAGGCAAGTTAATTGCGAAAACAACGACAAGGGGCTGTATAGCGATGACGAGGAAGAGACCCGCCGCGAACAAGAGAGGATGTAGGTTTTCCCCCACAAGTGCGGACAGTAAACATGATATACGCAACCCATATACCCAAGAGGGAGCGGAAGCGTGCACTTAGGGATGTATATGCGATGGATCCAGTCGCCCCAAAGTTCAATCCATGGTCCTCTTGCCCGATCACTTTCGATCGAAGGGACCACCCCACCAGTATCCGCCATGGCGGATTCGCCGCATTGGTTTTAGACCCAATCATTGATAGATTTCACCTCACCAGAGTCCTGATGGACGGCGGCAGCAGCCTGAACCTGCTTTATCAGGACACAGTGCACAAGATGGGCATAGACCCCTCAAGGATTAAACCTACAAAGACGACCTTCAAAGGCGTCATACCAGGTGTAGAGGCCAATTGTACGAGCTCGCCACATTCAAGTGGTCTTCGGATCCCGGTTAACTTCCGGCGAGGAGTTAATCTTCGATATAGCCCGCTCAGCGGCTATCATGCTTCGCTTTCAGACGGACGCGCTTGCAAAGTTCAACGCGGTGCCGCGATTATGCATACCTCAGGCTCAAGATGCCAGGCCCTCGAGGAGTCATCACGGTCAACGGAAACACGGAATGCTCCCTCCGAACGGAGGAACATACAGCGGCTCTCGCGGCAGAAGTACAGAGCAGCCTCTTAAGGCAATTCTCAAGTCCGGCCGTTAAGCGACCAGACACAGCCAAACGCGCCCGGAGTAACATATAGCAAGACCACCTGGCACGTTCCGAGCACGCGTAGCAATGCGGCCCCAACCCCAGCCCTCGCATATTTGCAAGACCAGTCCTTCGCGTACATCATTACGCTCTGGAAATACCATGGGCATTGGGGGAGGGGCACGACCACGATAGGCCCAGAGTGTGGCTCAGCCACACCAGGGGCTCCCAAGTGTGTCGCTCTTTTTTCCTTTTTTCTTTCTTCTTCTCCACAGGACTCCGTTCACCAGAGGCCTTGTCCGGCAGTAGACCTGCCGAACTCACGATGCAATAGCCAGGGAAGGAGAAAGGCTACGACGAACACTAAGGTGGTCTCCATTACGAGCATTAAATCTGTTTAATACAACATTCCGCAGCCTACACCTCGAGGGGGACATGTTTAAATAGTCCAATCCCTTGCTTAACGCACTATTTGTATCGCTCTGCATTCATGGCATGAATAAACAATGCATCGCTTTTCGCTTATAGCTGCATTTCCTTTTTTTCTTATATACATATGTTGATTTACGACATCCTACATCCGTACACTTTGGTACGGCCGAATACACCAGGGGCTTAAGTTCCCCGCATTATGGTGTGATAAGTTCGAACACTTTCCCAAGTGCGGCACCCCAAACTTATAGCATTATATGCATCGGCTCCGAATCATGTCTTGGGTCAATAGTTGGGTTTGCCCGGCTCCCATGTTTTGGTACCTTGCGTTCCGTTTTACCGGCTAAGGTAGCACTGGGAGAACCACTGCGATTGCGCCCCGGTTGAGCTGGGCGAGCGCCTCAGTGGAGAAAGCTAAAACTGACCATCATGATAAGGCGAGAGCTGGTCGCTATTTGAGAGGTCTTTTCGAGTCCCTAAAGACTTATGCCGCTTAGAGCGAGGAACCGGCTTTGTCCGGCCCAGGCGTGGATAGCGCCCCGAACTCGGTCTTCCGAATACTAGGGGCTTCACCGAAATTTAAAATTATAGAATTCTATGGCTAAGTGAGAGTGTTCAAGCATTATTAGTCTGGTTGCCTTGTTCGTCGTGTTGAGCGCCTCCCTAGATGGACCCAAAAATGGGAACAAGAGTGCTCAAGTTTATCCCGAACACCCTAGCACTCGTGGCATGGGGGCTGAAGCCGACGACTTGCCATCTCTCAGATTTGATAAACGGCTGCACAGAAGGTAATATTTTAAATTAATAAGCGTTGCTTAGCGCATATGAACAAAGTTTTCAGCGCACAGGATAACACATTGCGAGTCTAATCAAATATTACATCTTTGGAGCACTCATCCGCAATCTTGCGGGCACCCTTCAGGACACTCTTATAGTACATTTCGGGTGTGCGATACTCCTTGCTCGCCGGCGGTGCATCCGTTAGAAGCTTCTCAGCATCCAGCCTGCCCCAGTGCACTTTTGCATGGGCAAGGGCCCGACGGGCACCTTCAATGCAGGCGGAGCGCTTGACGACTTCCACCCAGGGACACGCATCCACCAGCCACCGCACTAAGCCGAAATAGCTCCCAGGCATGGCCTCCTCGGGCCACAGCTGAACTATGAGGCCCTTCATGGCCTGTTCGGCTACCTTAGGAGCTCGACCACTGCTTCACTGGTCGCTAAAAGCACCGGATGTCCGGCCTCAAAGATATTGAGACCGAAGACCTTCTCCGCCGAGCTCCCTCCTCGGCCCAGAGAATGCGGCAGATCGGACACGCCATGAGGCAGATCTGCAAACGCCTCCTGGAGAGCTCCGAATTCGGGTAAGTGACAGGTAATTCACTTTCACATGCTTGCTTTGCATGAAAAAAGCCTTACCTGCTGCTATTTTCTTCAAATCCTCAACCTCCTGGAGGGCCTTGTGGGCTTTGGCCTTAGCGGCTTTTGCGCCCTCAAGAGCCGATGCAAGCTCGGACTCTTGAGTCCTCGAGTCGCGCTCCAAACCCTCATGTTTTTCCATGAGAGTCTGGAGCTCTTGCTGCACCTCCGCCACCCTCGCATCCTGCTTCTCCCGCTCGGCTCGCCTCCGCACCGCATTATGCTCGATCATGACACGGCCTCCTTAAGGGTCGCCACCTGCTCGTGGGCCCCGAGTACCCACGCTATCCTTGTTATTTTTCTTGCAACCAAAATCCTTTTCTGAAGGTACAAATTTAACACGGTGTTACTCACCTTCCCATCCTCGAGCTGCTACTTGGCACGGCCGAGCTCACTCTCGACCGCCGAGGTTCTGCTTCAAAGCATCGACCTCCACAACAAGTCGGTCTTGGAAGAGGTCAAGAAGGCAGCCTGCAATCCCATATTGACATAATTTTTAGACCTCCTGCGTATATCTTTTAGATCCTCAGTCCGGCTTTTCTTTCCGAACACCGAACCGAGCATCATGGGCTACTATATATGTGGTATTACATTACATATTTTAAATTTCTTACCTCAAAGCCCATTAGAAGGCTGCTGTAGGTTTCGGTCAGCCCGCTCTTGGCGAGCTGAACCTTCTGAATCACCGCGCTCATTATAGTGCGGTGTTCTTCCTCGATAGAAGCGTCGTTGAGCGCCTCCAACAAGTTGTCCGGTGCCTCCGGTTGGACGGAGGCCGCCGGTTCCATGGTCTTGCCCTTCTTACGAAGGGGCCGCCTGCCATACTCCGGAACCACTGCTGGTTCCGGTGCGGAGTTTGGTGCAAAGTCCGGGAGGTTGCCTTGCGGCACCTCCGGAGCCTCCTCCTCCTCATGGGTCCCCTCACGGGATCCCACCTCGACGTCGTCGGTGTCACGGGGAGTTGAGGCGGTCGGGAGGGAATCCACATCCGACGGCGCCAAGGACCCGCTCGATGAAGCGGGAAGATCGTCCCCGGCCGGACTACAGGTTGTATGCGGCATTAGAAAGACACCGTGTGACAAAAAGAAAAATTATAGATCACTCAGGAATCCGGATACTTACAATCTCGCCAGGGGCTTCGCCCTTGAGGGCCACTCCTCATCGTCGTCGCCGGTGTTGGCGGAGCTGTCTGGAGGAAGGGTCCTTCCCTTCTTGGACCCTTTGGCCTCCCCCGTTGGGGAAGCCTTCCTCTTCTTCTCTCCCCCCTCTCGGGGAGAGGCCTCTTTTTCCTCCTCGCTCGGGAGGAGTCCGCCTCGGAGCCGTCGGACGACGAGTCCGATACCACCTGGCGCCGGGAACTTCTTCGGGTTCCCGTGCCCTTCTTCTTGGCCTTCTTCTCCGGCACCACATAAAGTGTCGGGACTAGCAGCCCCGTCGAACGAGTATCCAATGGGTCTTCGGGGAGGGGAGCCGGACAGCTGTCCTGTCCGGACGTCCTCTGCCAGTCCTGTTAAAGGCATGGGAATTTTAAATCTCACATAGAGTCAAACTATGAAAGAAATGAATGTCCCATAAAGGATAACATAGCTATCACGCGGTCGGCGCAGCGTCTTGAATCCGCGATCTTCAGTCGCGGATGTGGGGGCTTCTCCCCCCTTGAACAGCACCCTCCAGGCAGCTTCGTATGTTGTGTCGAAGAGCCCACTAAGGGTCCGGTGATGTGCCGGATAAAACTCCCACAGATTGAAGGCCCGTTGTTGGCAGGGGAGAATCCCACGGATGAGCATGACCTGGATCACGTTGACAAGCTTAAGCTTCTTGTTCACCAGGGTCTGGAGATAGGACTGGAGTCCGGTCAGCTCCTCCGAATTGCCCCATAGCAAGCCCTTCTCTTTCCAGGAGGTGAGCTGCATGGGGGAACCAGATCTGAACTCGGGGGGCCGCTGCCCATTTAGGGTCACGCGGCTCGGTGATGTAGAACCACCCCGATTGCCAACCTTTGATGGTTTCCACGAAGGCGCCCTCGAGCCAAGTGACGTTGGGCATTTTTCCCACCATGGCGCCTCCGCACTCCGCTTGGCTGCCCTTCACAACCTTGGGCTTTACTTTGAAGGTATTTATCCACAAGCCGAAGTGGGGCTGGATGCAGAGGAAGGCCTCGCACACGACGATAAACGCCGAGATGTTGAGGATGAAGTTTGGCGCCAGATCGTGGAAGTCCAGGCCATAGTAGTACATGAGCCCCCGGACGAAGCGATGAAGTGGGAAGCCCAGTCCGCGGAGGAAGTGGGGAAGGAATACGACCCTCTCATGGGGCCTGGGGTGGGATGAGCTGCCTCATCGGCAGCCGGTGCGCGATGTCGCTGGACAAGTATCCGGCGCCAAGCAGTTTTCGATGTGCCCTCCAGAACGGAGGAGGCCATCCACTGCCTCCCGCCCGGACATGGCTAGAGAAGGTTGAGGCGAGGTGTGCGGACTTGGGCGCTGGGCTCGAGTCTTGGAGATGGATAGGCAAAGGAGGAAGAAGGCGAGGTAAAAGGGTGGATCCTTATCCCTTATATATGGGCGGACGAAGACTATGCGTCCCCACCGCCTTGTAAAACCGCCTATCTCCCAAGCGCCATAATCGATGGCGCGGTTGGGTTACCCACGTCCGTATTGATGGGAATCCGGAATAAGGGGAACACGATCTCGCTCGACAAGACGTGCCAAGAAACCGCCGCTAAACGCTACCGAGGTGGTATAGTAAAAACGATTCAAGTAAAGGCTTGGCAAGTGGTGTGACGTCACGCCACAAAATACGCCGTGATTGAGCTTGTGTACATGTTATTCTCTCTACGGTAGTATGTGGAATTTATTTTGCAGAGCCGGACACTATCCTGGTGTTCACAATCTTCTATGAATTAATTCGGAGGAGGAACCCGCCTTGCAATGCCGAACAATATGCGTGCCGGACTCATCGTCATTGAAGCCTGGTTCAAGGGCTACTGAGGGAGTCCTGGACTAGGGGGTGTCCGGATAGCCGGACTATCATCATCGGCCGGACTCCAAGACTATGAAGATACAAGATTGAAGACTTCGTCCCGTGTCCGGATGGGACTTTCCTTGGCGTGGAAGGCAAGCTTGGCAATATAGATATGTAGATATCCTACAATTGTAACCGACTCTGTGTAACCCTAGCCCTCTCCGGTGTCTACATAAACCGGAGGGTTTTAGTCCGTAGGACAAACAACGATTACAACAATCATACCATAGGCTAGCTTATAGGGTTTAGCCTCCTTGATCTCGTGGTAGATCCACTCTTGTACTACCCATATCATCAATATTAATCAAGCAGAGTACGGTTTTACCTCCATCGAGAGGGCCCAACACAGGTAAAACATCGTATCCCTTGTCTCCTGTTACCATCCGCCTAGATGCACAGTTTGGGACCCCCTACCCGAGATCCGCCGGTTTTGACACCGACAGTCGGCCCATGAACGGACGATTCCAACTCTAGTCCGTTTATGACCATAATGCGGTCTATTTGGCCCTTGTTTGGCCAATCGATCATACGGCCTGTATAAGGCCCATTGATGATACGGCCCGCAGAAGGCCCATTGTTTCTACGGCCCGTAGAAGGCCCATTATTTCTATGGCCCGTAGAAGGCCCACTATTTCTACGGCCCGTAGGAGGCCCAGTGTCACTACAGTAAATATTAGCCCATGGTTATTGTGTTCTAGTTTTAAAAAATAGGTTATTGCAGCCACTAGCAAACCGCGGAAAAAGAACTGCAATGACTACAAGCAAACAAATAAACAAGACAACAAGGAAACAAATAAGCAAGCAACTAACGCTAGGCAATCACGGCTATTACACATATTACATCCACTAGGCATCAAAATTCGCCACCAGTGCAAATATAGGGAACAAAGCAGCATATCATATACACTGGTTGTCAAATTTGGCGACCAGCGCAAATAAACGCCGCAGAAAAATAAATCCAGAACTGAAACCACTTCAGAAGATCTCAAGAAACAATATCCTGGGTACCCATAATGCTGGCAAGATGCTTAGCAAGCATATTAACTTTCTCTTGTTTGGCGCTTAAATCCTCCAGCCTTGCTATCGCACGAGGAAATATGCATTTGAATTCTGCAGGGACTTCCTCGGTCCTTCAGCTTCCTGTCAGAGCACATCTGATCGATGTATTTCAACTTGAAGTTGAGACTCAAGAAGACGAACTGATTCAGGCAGCGAGTTCGAAGAGCTTGTGCCAGCAGTAGTGGCCAGTAACTCGAACACTACATCAAGACAGGACTTTTGGGTTCTCTCACTGTCGTTAAGGTAGTTTTTATCAGCTTTCTTGTAGACCAACAGGGATGTCTCACTATCTTGAACCTTATCTGCATTACTTCCTTTACCATTGGATAACGCGGTACTGTTCTCCAATATTTTGTCCGCATTCTAAAAGAGAAATAGGCAGACACATCACATGTTTACCATGTTGTATATGAAACTCATTTTGGTAAATGAGTTCAGTAGTAAAGTGGACAGGATAACAGCATGAAATAAACATATATCTATGTACCATGGTCACTCTATGGTCTATATCATTCTAGTTTTGTGTTGCCAAACAAAGATAGAGACACAGTTCAAATAATATTTGTTCAAGACAAAGCAGAATAGACAGAATATAAGTGGGAGAAACTATAGAGCAATATCAACACTTGTAATGTGCATGACATGAGAACATAACTGTTTATTCAATTTAAACTGAAATCAACATAGAGTAGGTTACAACAGCAAACCAGTTAAAGAAACGGGTTTAAAACATACATGTTGCACCATTGGAGTTTCAATTTCATCCTTCAGATTTTAAAATAGTTGGTACGAGTAAATACAGTAATGCAAGAGAAAAGGAGTATGAACCATAGCTACAGAACCTGACCTGAGAACAAATCTTCTTCTCCTTTAAGCGTTGAGTTTGGATTCGGAGTGGTGGTCCTCCTGCTTTGGGCACTGCAGCTCCCTTACTAACTGCTCATGTTTGGATGCTATGTGGTGGAGACGGTGCTATGTCAACTGGAACTGGGTTACTATCTGCCGGGGTTGGGGTTAGAAGGGGTGTAGCTGGTTCTCCGTCCAACTGGGTAGGGGTACAATCTGCGAGAGTCTGTGTTATGTGTGGTGGATCTGGTCCTTGGGCAAGTACAACCGTGGTTCTATCTGCATCAACTGGTAGCACTATCTTTTCTAAAGACCATGTTGTTATTCCCTTAGATACTGCCATCACGCTCTCCAATTCAAATGGCTAATAAACAAGAAAAGTAATTGAAAGTATAGACAATGTATGATAGACAGGTGCAATGGATAGTGGGAAATAAAAGAGGGCATGAAATAATTCATATTTATGTTGTCTAACCAAACAGGATAGCATGACACAATTTCACATATATGATGGCTAACTAAACAGGATAGCATGACCGACACAATTTCACATTATGATGGCTAACTATAAAAGATGGAAAGACATAGTTAAAAATATGAGACTATGTAAATAGGATGACATGACATAACTATATAATGTGTTTATTAAACAGGTTGGCATGGCATAATTCACATACATTCACGGATAGAATGCCATAATTCAAAATATGATGACTGTAAACACTAAACAGGATGAGATGATATAACTATATGATGTCTTTATTAAATGGGTTGCCATGCCATAATTCATATAGATGATGTGTATGTACTATGTAAACATGATGGCATGACATAATTCAAATATATGATTTATATAGTAAGCAAGTAAGCAGATGGCAATACATATATGAAGTAAAAACTAAGCAATGCAAGACAATATGCATGACATGGGTAATATAACCCTGCCAAGTTTGAGCATAGACCTCACGGGGGAAATAGGACTGGTCGTCAATCTCTGAATCCTCCTCCGAGGAGCTCTCAGAACCAACAAGATGTCTCGCTTCAAGAGTAGCATTGTCTCGCTCAATACCTAGTTTTCACTCCAGATACTTCCATCACCGCTTCAAATGGCTGATGCACAGAAGAGTAGTTGAATATACAAACGTTGTCGACAAATGGAACACGTAATACAAAAAAATGATAGCATGATATAATTCACATACATGATGATTGGCTAAACAGCATGGCATTGCATAATTCACATATATAATGCCTTTGCAACAAGATAGCATTGTATAATTCACATATATAATGTCTCACAACAAGATGGCAATGCATAATTCACATATATGGTAATTAGACACTGAATAGGTGGCATTCACACAAAGCATGTCTAAACTAATCAAATGACATAGCAATGCAAGACACCATACGCATGATATGAGAAACATAACCCTACCAAGTTAGAGCATACACCTCGGGGAATAGGACTGGTCATCTGTCTCTGAATCCTCCTCTGAGGAGCTATCCGTAAGCAGCGAGATATGCGCTTCGTCAGATAGCATAGTCTGCTCTGAAGACCTTGTTTTCACTCCAGAATTTGCCATCACATGGTCAAATGGCTGATGCACACGAAGAGCAGTTGAATGTACTAAAATTGTTGACAAATGTAATATGTAACGAAAAAACAAGGATGGCCTGATATAATTTACATATAAAATGACTGGCTAAGCAGGATGGCAATGCAAAATTCACATATATGATGACTGGCTAAACAAGATGGCGTTGCATAATTCACATAAACGATGAATAAACTAAACATATGGCATTCGCACAAAGGATGTATAAACTAAGCAGATGACATATTTGATGTATTAAGTAAGCAATCCAAGACACCATATGCATGATATAACCAACATCAGCATGCCAAGTTGAGCGAAGACCTCAGGGGGTAAATAGGAGTTGTCTTCTCCTTCTGAATCCCCCTCAGAACAGATATCTTCCTCTCAATTACAATCCTAAATGCGTGGAGGGGGGGCTGCCTTTGTGCCTACCATGGAGCGACGTCTGCATGACATTTTATTGCCACGCAAGGCTCGTCTCTTTTGCTCTACATGTTCAGTTCCATTGTTTACAATAACTGTCATGCATAGGAATAAAACATAGTGAGATTATGTAAGGAGTGCATGCAGAATCCGGAGTGATGGTAGCAACCTGTGGATAGACCCAAAACCAATAATAGCAGGCAGATAATGGCTTCAGTTAAAAAATACAGATAATGGCTTCTTTACTGTTTGTTTCCCACCCAACATGAAACTCATAGTAGACACTGGAGATTAACTAGATAGTAGATAGATACTATTGATTGCGGCCCCAATATGTACACCACAACCATTTAAAAACTCAAGTTTGACCATAAGTTTGGAGCTGACTCAGAGTCTAATCGGTGAACAGGACGATAAAGTAGCATGTAATATTAAGCGATGCATAACGTAAGCAGGCACAAAAGAGTGCGACCTCTCTTGCGGACCCGTGTAGTCCTCGAGGTCATCTGCTCGGTTGATGATGGTAATGCAATTTTCATAGCTGACGGCGGCGGGGAAGAAGATCTGAGGTGGCAAAAGACAGTCTGGAGGTTGGATCCTTGCTGTGCTGGACCCTTCTGTCGTTGGAGCAGCTGAGCTGGGGTGGACGATGGCACAGCAAGAGCGGGACAAACCACGCAAGGTTTTCTTTGACAACTATCTGTAAGAGAAGTAATTCTCTAAGGGCTCGTTTGAATTGGAGGATTCCAACAATGCAAGGATAGGAAATAGACAGGAATAGGATAGGAATGCACGTGCAAAACAGAGAATTTAAAAACACAGGATTTCTGCCAATCTGGGTGTTTGATTCATAACAATTGGAAGATCACATGATGCAAGGAAGCATGGTGAGATTAAGTCAAACCACAAGAAAATGTACGGTTATAATGCTATTATGCTACTATCTCTTAGTCTTGTGCTTCATGAATAGGAATTTGAAAAGGAGGACAAGTGAGAATGAAAATTCCTACGTTTTTTCTTTCTAGGAGACACTAAACGAACAAATCCGTGTGCTCGGTGGACAATATATATAACATGTAGAGCAAAGAAGAGATGCAACAAGTGTACAACCTCTTTGGCTAAGCCATGTCGATCTCAGCGTGATTGGGTTGGCCGGTGAGGATGCTTCGGCTGACTTAGGCGTCTGGACATGGAGCCCGAGGTACTGCTCCGCTGTGATGGAGGGTTTCGTCGTTGGAGCAGCTCCGTTGAGTTGTACGACGCCGAGGCTGAAGCAGGACAAGAGAGACAATGAACAACATTAACCTGAGTGGAATTCTAATAGCATCTCCAATACATGACTTAAAATACATAACCACAAAGTGCTAGATGTAAAATACATCAGCCGCTCATCTCTGAACTTAAGCTCGTTAAACTGAACTTAACTGTCGGAACTGAACTTCACTGTCAAAACTGAATTTTGCTGTCGAAACTGAATTTTGCTGTCAAAACTGAATGCACTAGCAAGGTGAGGCTACATGTCGGTCGACTGACTTTTTCATCTCTGGTCAGTCGATTTTGCAGCCGTTGGATACGAAATCAAGGGCCAGCGGTTCATCTTCAGCCTCCACCCCCTGAGCCGCTAGCCACCACCGGCCAAACAGCAGCCCCCCGCCGCCCGCAGCCGGCAGTGCGCCGCCCCGCCCGCCCCGAAAACACTCCCCACCGCCGGTCCGCCACCACCCCAGCCATCCATCTAGTCCCCCCCCCCTCCCGCCCCGTGCCGAGCTTTTTCTCCGGCGATCCCCACGCCAACGCCCCGCCACCACCGGCGACCACGGCCCCCACCCTGAACCCTAAGATAGATAGTCGGGTACCTCTCCGGGAAGCCCCCCTCCCCGGTGTGGCTGGTTCTTACTTCACCCTGGCGAGCCACCCCCACCCCCTGAAAATCGACTGACCCAAAAGCAAGAGCAGACCAGGCAGGGGACCGAGAGCAAGAGCAGAGCAGCAGCGCCAGTGAGAGCTAAAGCAGCAGCAGGTCCTACTGATGTGCACGTCGCCGCCGACAGAGCGACGCCGTGGAGGAAGTGTCCGACGACGCCGCCGTGGATGGAGCCGCGCCGTGTCGACTCAGGAACGAGCGCCGGTAGCACCATGAGATCGAATCAAGAACAAAATGCGGCGATTAGTGTACAACCTCTTTGGTCTCGCCGATTAGGCCGCAGCTTCATCCCAGGAAACAGTGATGATGATGCTCTTCCGGTGGTGTAGGTGAAGACGGCGGTGTGGGAATGGAGGTGGCGCGAAAGACGAGGGGAACGTCGGGGCAGCACCTTGGAGGTGGAGGACGGGGTGGCTGAACCGGCGGGACGACGAGATCGACGACGGATCCTCATCCTGTACGGTGGATGAGGAACGTCGAGGTGTTGCTGTGGACGACGTCGTCGGGGAAGAGGCTCCGGCTGGGTGGCGGACGGAGCAGGGTGTGGGGTTTCGTCGTGGGTTTTCGCGTCCTCGGTGTACGAATGGGTGGGCAGATGGGATTGCAGTGGGGAACCATGGCTTAGAGACGCGCTTGTCCGAAATGTGGGGTATGTTAGGAAAGTACCCCCACCAATTTGAGGTGGTTCTTTCGGTTCAGGGGTACCATAGGCATTTCGTGTGTCGGGATTTCATAGGAGGTGGGAGTTTTCACGCGCGTTGTAATTTCGGAATAGCAAGGCGCGGGTTGAGATGGAGGGAGTTGTCGGAGCACAACGAGACAAAGATATATCTTAAATATTTCGGGCTAACAAGGCGCGGGCTGAAATTTCTGGACAAGCCTAACATGTATTGTACCAAATCAATGCGCACTACAAATGTCATTCAAAACTTTGAATTCATGTTATGTTCAATTTAAATATTTCGCTTCGTGTATAATGCATGCAACCTACTACTCAAATGAACGTTCTAGTGCATTCCAAATGAATATACTACCGCTTCAATATGAACTAAATTTGAATTCATTTCTCTATTTGAATAAGATCTACAGTAATAATTGTTGTGAAGTCAAAGCATTTGAATTCGTTTCTCTGTTTTAATAAGATCTACAATCATCATTATTGTCAAGTTAAACCATCGTTTGTGTATTATCTTCACAGCACACCACATGATTAGTCTCGAGTTACATATGAACTATGTGTACTATATGAACTCGAACTCGATTTTTGGAATCCACTTTATTTTTATTTCAAATCACACTACATTTCTAGATCTAGCTAGATCTTCATAATCTAAACCATGTCTCATATGTATAATGTGTTTATCACATTATGTATGGTGCCCCGCCCCCTACGTCTACAAGTATTTAGATGTGAGTTGCAAACACCACACATTACCACAAATTCAAATAAAATATGAGAATGTTCGATATATAGTATTGTTTAGATTGTTCGATATTTAGTTGTAAGCTGCAAACGCCACACATTATCACAAATTCAAATAAAATGTGAGATTGTTTGATGTATAGTATGGTTTAGATTGTTGGCATTTAGCTGTGAGTTGCAAACGCCATGCATTATCACATTATGGTATAACATGTGCACAGCACATGTATCACCGCTATATTCATTCATGCAATGTTTAAAACACTATGATCTCCTATTCAAATATATGAATCCGCTTTCATATCAAATTATGATCTTTGTTAGTCTATTACACCCACACAATCCTCTAACCTTTGTAGCTACCACTAACTTTCTCTCGTGCATGCACACGCCCTCCTCGCCCTCCCCTCCCTCGGCATTCTATCCACCGGGCACATTCATTTTTTTCTTTAGGTCGTTCTCCCAGAGTCTCCACAACTCCTTTCTGACACACACCGATCGATAAACCTCTCCAGCGATGCCTGCCTACAACATACACACACACCTTCAATCTCCTCCTTTATGTGTCCTTGCCTCGTGTCTCTCATACGGTCACACACACGTGTAAACTCTCGCCCCTCTTTTCATCGATCTCACAACCGCACACTCCTTCCACTATCTAGCTAGTAGTTGGGCCTCTCGCACCACCTCCTAGCTCCATTCTCTCTGTCTATTCGTCTCGCTGGGCCTTATTTGCCTCTAACAAATGGACGTACACCGACCGACCTCTCGCTATACGTATAGCTAGCTAGGTCCTTATAACTCGCTTTTACCCACGCGTCGATCGATCTACCTTGTTAGTTGTGTCTCTCCCTTCCTCCGAGAAACAACAATTGATCTACCGATCTAGTTAGGTTTGATTACCAAACACATGGTTCTCCTTCATCATCCATGGATGCGTCCCGACAGATCTATCACGCACAGGCACACACAGAAACACATCCCCACTCTTATTGATAACATTGCAGTTCCACCCTCAGTTTGTCTAGTAGACCTCTCCCACCATATCGAGAAGCAACTCCATCACCCATCCAGCACTCTACCCCTCTCCCTCCCTCCCTCTCTCTCTCTCTCTCTCTCTCTCTCTCTCTCTCTCTCTCTCTCTCTCTCTCTCTCTCTCTCTCTCTCTCTCTCTCTCTCTCTCTCTCTCTCTCTCTCTCTCTCTCTCTCTCTCTCTCT
Source organism: Aegilops speltoides (assembly GCA_021437245.1). NCBI lineage: Eukaryota > Viridiplantae > Streptophyta > Magnoliopsida > Poales > Poaceae > Aegilops > Aegilops speltoides. Next base: position 258,052,602 of record CM038147.1, read on the forward strand.
CTCTCTCTCTCTCTCTCTCTCTCTCTCTCTCTCTCTCTCTCTCTCTCTCTCTCTCTCTCTCTCTCTCTCTCTCTCTCTCTCTCTCTCTCTCTCCCTCTCTCTCCTCTCTCTCTCTCTCTCTCTCTCTCTCTCCTCTCTCTCCGCTCTCTCTCTCTCTCTCTCTCTCTCTCTCTCTCTCTCTCTCTCTCTCTGTCCCATCATATTTCCCGTCCTTCAATTATATATGGATGTCGACCGATCTCCCTCAAGACATAGCCGGGTCTCTCCTTCTCAACACATATACGAGTCGTTCTACCTCTATAGTTAGGCCTTTGCCTACCCCTCCCCCCCCCCCTCCCCCACACACACCGATACATCAAGCACTCTAGTTATGTCTCCCTGCCACAGACAAACTTGACATGTGCCCTCTAACATTCTGGTACGCCAGTCGCCCTATATCTTTGACTTGCACACACACAGAATTTCGAGGGCTCTCTTCATCGATCTCGCACCCACCCACTTGATCCTCTCTTCGACTCTATCGATAGCTATAACCCCTCCCTCTTTTCTCATGGATTGCCCAATCCTCTATTTGTGATATGGATAGGCCTCCATTTCACACACATTGCATGCAAAATTTTGTTTGAGATGTCATGGACACATATTCCCACAATTAATTCACGAAAACAACCCCCCACCCCACCCCCACCCCCATCCCAAAAGAAAAACACTCACGAACGCGGTTTGTATCTCTCACACACACCCACATAGGTGGGGGACGTGCACGAAGAGAAGAGGTGCATGCACGGCGCACATACTCCCGTCTCTTTCCCAACCACACCCGCGCGGGTACACGGTGGAGCTCATTTATGTACGGAAAAGGCAGCCCACGTGGTAATTTGGCACGTGTACTGGTTGTCCACTTGGTGGAGGGAGGATCATATACCACGGGTGAACAAACAAATTGCGACTTGATGCGTTATGTTAAATTAAAAAAGAGGCAAACCATGTGGGGCCTACCTTAGAGGCAAGGCTCTATACACTGCAGTACTTTTGATGTGTCCCGTCAACTCGCAGAATGAGGAGAAGCTTGCTTAGTACACTGTCTCCCCCGCCCACGGGCGCGGTGGCTCGTAGGATGAGGTGAAGCTTGCTCCCCCTTACGCCCGCTCCCTCGCCCATGCGCGCGGTGGCTCGCAGGACGAGGAGAAAAATTTACTACTCCCTCCGTTTACTCCTCGTCCCTACAACCTTGGTTATAGAGATTATATCATATTGTTTGGAATATATATATCCTTTAGTAGATTTCAATATGAACTACTAGTACATACTCCAAACACTGATGTATATAGACGTATTTTAGTGTACATTCACTCATTTTGCTCCGTATGTAGCACTCTCCCTCGCCCCTGGACCCTCGCCCACGTGGTAGACGTGCAGCAATTCATTCGGTCTCATATAGCCAGAATGATATATACTGCACTACCATTATTGCTCGACTTCCCGAAGAGGCGAAGAGCCAATCGCAAGGTTAATATTTTGGAGATGCCAAGCGCAAGGTTATAGGAGAACGAGTACTAGGTGTCGCGTCATTTATAAATAAAGTTTTTTTTCTTCACTGGCACGTACGCAATATGATAGGTTCATATGGAGAGAAAAGGAAACGGCTCCACTATATACATAGTCAGGACGGGCCAGCCTACATGGTTGCTTACTGGGGTTGCTCTCTTCACACTCTCTCGCACAAAACGAATGTGGCCACATCTCTAACATCCCGGCGGATCACGTCCGCTGGGGGAAGGGGTGGATGCTTAGTGTAGATGCGGTCGCCGTCGCCGACGGTGAAAACCCACTGTCGGCACGTCCCGATCAGGGGTCCCCGCCGTTCTCTCTCACAAAGCCGGTGAGGTTGCCTTCGTCCCTTGCTCACTGTCGTGATGTGGGCAGTTGCTGCCTCCCGCCGCCCTCCTCAAGGTTGAGCTACGTCCCTTAGGTACAACTCCCTTTACAGCCGGCTTGCACCACTGCTCGAGCTGCCCACATCACTCCCTGTGGATATTTCTCTACTTCTTTGCCCCGCACATACCTCTACTGGCTTCTACGTACTATATTTGTGATGAGTTTATGTCTCATCAACTAGTCCCAGTAATCTTATTCTAATCACGCTTCTTCAATTTCTTTGCCACATGGATGCTCATCTCGATTTGAAACTGCACAAAATGATCCGATGGTCAAAAGGTTGCAAACTTCATTTATTAGGAAGCTCGAACGTTGCCAGCAAATTGAAGCCTGGTTAGGGTTCACGGTTCAAGGGCTAGGGACTGCATGGATCTTTTTTTTCTTTAGCTGCCTCTGTTCCAAAATAAGTGTCAACTTTAGTAGTAGTACAACTTTGTACTAAAGTTTGCACAATGTTCAGACACTTACTGAAACGGAGGGAGTACATATTTGCTATGATCTGTCAATCATTGAGATGCAATAGCATGCATGTTAGTCTCCTTTGTATTTGATGAAATGTTGCAACGAGCAACCTTGGACGCAAGATTCATGTAACAGAAGCTGGAAGCTTCATAGCATTGTACAAATTTATCTCGTTGATCAATTACAATACGTACTATGCTAGTACTTCCTCCGTTCCTAAATATAAATCTTTGTAGAGATTTCACCATGAACCACATGCGGAAGTATATAGATGCATTTTAAGTGTTGATTCATTCATTTTGTTCCGTATGTAGTGGAATCTCTACAAGGACTTATCTACTAGTAATAGGTAGCCCCCACTACCAGGAATTCTCTATCCTCTCCTTGAGCCACATCATCAAAATTAATGTAGCCGTTAGATGAACTAAATCAGTCCATAATAGCCGTCTGATCTAGACGTTGAGAGGCTCCGCACTAAGCCACATGCAAGCATGCAGAAATACCGTGGCATGCATGTGAGTGGGTTTTAAATGACATCAACATGTCTGCATGCAAGCATGCACCGGTAGCATGCATGTAAGTGAGCTTTTAAGTCCCATTAACATGTCAAAAAGAAAAATATAATCCCATTATGTAGTAGGAGTTGGCTGATCTTTTTTCCTTACGTGGGATGATCTAAATGATGATGGGAGCTTATTTAGTTTGGCTACCACATTTGTCATGCGGTTATTGAGTTTTTTTTAGTTCTATGAAATCGATAATTTTGCGCAGAGAGATATACGGCTGTTCCGCGGCAATGTGCGGGGACTCATCTAGTAATATTTAGGAATGGACAGAGTACTATGTAAAGAGTTAGGTGTCGCACGGTGATAGTGTGAGGTGGGCCATGTAATCACTAAGCCTATGTGTTTTTACTGCTCTTACACGCCTCCGCTGTAAGAATGGAGAAAATTGTAATCTAGTAGTACCTCCTTTCGCCGAAAGCGTGGGACATCCAGCAGTCCTACCACCTTAGTAGTAAAGACCAATGAGCCGCCAAATCACATAGACCCAGCAGTAAGTTCGACAGACGAAGTAACCATCACTATTATGCCAGTGAGAGGTCGCGTCCGCTCTGCCTGGGCATGAATGCGGCACCGATTCTATGGAGCAGCGCTGACCGTTTTGGGCGGGAAGCGCGCGCGAGCGATGGAGGGGCTTTGGGTGGGCCAGGCTGGTCAGGAGCGGGCGTGGCAGCTGTCCGCATGTCCCTACTGGACACGCCCGGAAATGAGAGGATGCACCGACTCTCGCGGCTAAAATGGTACACTACACACCATCTCTCTATAGGAGTAGGTCGATATGTCGCTCTCTCTAACACATACATGTTGTTAAAACACACACACACACACACACACACACACACCTTGGTCCCGTTGCACCTTCTAACGTGACTTATTACACCTAGATGGAGGGAGTAGTAAGTATACGAGATACGGTGGCACACTGACTTAAGTCGAATACAAGTGCCCAAAATTTTGTGCATGTTATAATAAGGATTCACTTAAAATAGTACGTGAGCGAACAGAGGGATCAATTAGACAGTTTTCCCGAGTAGTAGCGCGATGTGTGAGGTAAGATACACCGCTGGCGCTTTTAATTTTTCTTATTAATTTGTTTATTTCACCCTCTGACTGGTGGGACCCAACGTACTACGTGGGGAGAGGTAAGGTGACTAAGGCTGCATCATTTCTGCACCACTGTGGATAGTCTTACCACCAAAGCCACATGACACGATTATGATTGAAATCCCAATGACTCCCACACACACACAAAAAAACACGGCATGCTTGTCACACGAATGCAGGAATGTATAAAAGGTTATTTTCCTCTCGTTGAACATACTGGGAGGGTTGTGTAGCTGGTTAGCCTGTTCGCTCATCAAACTTGAGGTCTCGGGTTCGATAACTACACTTGAGCATAATCTATGCCAGGAGGATTCTTTGACTGGTCAAAATGGATGGATACATAGCTATACGATCTCGTAGTGACCGTATAATCACCTCATAACATATAAGTTGCAGCCTCGGCACTTGTTTTCTATGGTTTGCATGCTTCACACTCTCTCTCTAGTATATATATACACGCTGGAGCCTCAGCGCTTGTAGTTGCTCTCTTCACACTCTCTCGCCCTCTCCAGATCTAAACAAGTCTTTGTTGGCCTCTCTCTCCACTTACTGCTGCTCAAAGAGCCGACAGGATCCGTCCGCCGGGAAGGGAAGGAGGCTTAACGCTATCTCCGTCGGCGAGGGAGGGAACCCACTACCGGCGCAACTGTTCACTTTCACCCAGTGGCGGTGCGGGAGGGCCTCCGACCCCTTCTTCGCTGCCGCCATCACGTCGCCCACCAAACCACGCCCCAAGAACCTTAAGGTATAATTTATTTACTCCACATGCATTGCTCTAGCTGCATGTATACCAGATGTAGACGCCGGGGGTCATCCTCCTTTTCTAAAAAAAGCTGCATATATACCATGAATCTAGGACGTGGTTCAAAGAGGAAAGGAGTGGGGGAAAGTAGTGGGAAAAGTTATATATAACATGAATCTAGGACATGGTTCAAAGAGGAAATGAAGGGGGAAAGTTGTATAGCATGAATCTAGGACGTGGTTCAATGAGGAAAGGAATGGGGAAAGTAGTGGGGAAAGTTGTATCGCATAAATCTTGGACGTGGTTCAAAGAGGAAAGGAAGGGGGCGAAAGTACTAGTACAGACTGGCTGTAGAGTTTGAGCAAGACTAGATTTGCTGCGCTCACATAGGGAAAGGTGTCTAAAGATAACAAAACTGGGACCAACACAAATGTGCTCCTTGGTTGTTTGTTCTTTGTCGCAACAGACTGTGCATGACCACAGTACATCGGTAGATGCACATAATGCTGGTGCCTCCACTGTCCCGTGCAACTCATTAGCTGTTGTTAATCTAAGGCCCTATTTGATTAAAAACTCCCTAGTCCCTACTTGCTTGGTTCCAGGGACTAAACATGGACTAGAAGTTATTAAATGACATGCTAAAAGACCATGTTACCCCTAGTAATGAACTAATAGAGACAAGGTGCGATGCGTGGCAGGGGCAACTGTTGGAAAAAGTCCCAAAAAGACTCCCTCGGAGTCTTCTTTCTTTAGTCCCAAATGCCCACTTTTAGTCCCTAAAAGTCCCTCCTGTTTGGTTTAGATGGGACTGACACGAAGTTTTTTTAGTCCCTACACCAAAATGTCCCTGTAAACAAACACCCTCTAATAATGTCGCTGGAAAATTGATGCAATGCCACAGTTAAACGCAAATTACATGTTTAATGAATTTTATTGTTAATATAATCTCTATGTTAATATTAATCATAGAGATACAACTAACGAGGTAGGTCGATCGACGCGTGGGTAAAATCAATGCCACCGTTTGAGAAATGCTAATGTCTTGCTTTCTTTCCCATTTAGATAAGGTAGATGCTTCTTTTTGTTGGCTTCTGTGTCATCCGCCATTATTGACCACTAATTGTTTCCTTTGCACCTATGTGTAAACAGGGTTATCTACTTCACATTGTTGCCATTGTGACCTTTTGTTGCACTACACAAAACACTTTTGTTTTAAGAGTGTTTTGTGCAGTTCAACCAAAATGTCACACCGACAACGTTGCTTGATTGCTTGATCTTAGTGGAACTGCACAAGAGGAGATCTTACTTCCTATCCGTGTTGGCAAATTTGGTTCAGATCTTCTTCTGGTGAGTTGTTTGAATTCCGCATCATGAAAGGTCAGTACTAGCCTTCTTTCACATGATTATATAGTGTGATTTCATATGTTGTGCTACTTGTACAATAATGTTGCTTGATTTTAGTGAGCTGCACAAATGGAGACAGACTTCCAATCTATATGTGCACCGTAATATCCCATTGAGGTAAGATAAGGATATTTCACAACTGTTGGCCTGTATTTTGCCACTTCCATCAGAAAATTAAGTTTAGTACTATACTTGTGCTCCCTAATTGACATGCCAAATCTTACATTGAAGGCGAAGCTTGTCTGTTATTGAACCAAGTGATGAAGGGGAAGAACAAGTAGAAGAAAAACAAGAATCAACTCCCGGTGCTGTAATGACACAAGTAATGATATAGTTTTGCATCTTAATTTATTGCTATGACTGGAACGAGCATATTGTTTTGCCACTGATTTGATGCCACTCTTAATGTAATACGTAATTATCTCTACTTGTGCAAACAGGGATCTTCTTTGAAGATACCATATATTTTAGTGGAAGTGCACAAGAAGATGTTGGAAACATTAAACTAATCGAGGAGTATATAGTAAGCATGGCCACCACCGTAGATAGAAACAGATGGTTCCAGAGAAGTGCTTCATCTGTATGCTCTACACAATAAGCCTCCTGACAAAGGTTGGTACTCGCCCATTGATTTCATCCATATGATTCAGCTTGGTCATCTCTATTGGTGTTGTGCTACTGTTTAGATACTTTCATGAAAAAGTGTTATGTCCTTGAAAGTGCTTCATCTGTGTTGTTTTAAATATTTCCTTTCCTTTTTTTCGAGCAAACAGGGAGGCTAGCATTTAGTAGTCCTCTTGTCTTTGCACAACAGGATCATCTTCCTCTGAAGAACAATATGGAGTACGTGAAGTGACTAGTTCCGATTATGCCAGGATGAAGAAGCCCTGTCTATCTTCTCATCAGAAGGAGTAGTTGAAGGATGGTTACATTACTTCCCACAAGACCAAACTAACTTCATCTCAGAAGGACTGACAAATCTCCATTTTTTTGCTGTGATGCACGAGCACAATGTTGTTCTAGGATTTTTTTCTGGTGAGTTCCATTTTTCTAAAAGTGGTCTCTATATGGACCATGTAGGTGCCTGTTTAAACTGTCAATTCATAGTATAGTTTGCTTTATACTAATCACTTTTTTGTATTTGTGCAAACAGGGGTGCTCAGCTTAATTTCAATGGGAACTGCACAAAATGTTCATGAATATATCAATCATTCATTTCCACCACAAGAAAGGAGGTGCCGATAAGTTCAAGGCGTTGCAACATATAAGGGCGAAATCATACAAGCTACGCGCGAATTTGGTTGATTTTGGTGGAACTGCACAAAAAGAATAGCTGGTTTATTTAGCACGAGGTGCCATGTCAATGTCCGAACTGATGGCAAACCCTGCCCATTCCACAATCGTAGGCATTTAATATTTTCGTATGGGACAACCTTGTCAAATTTTGCTCATTGATTTTAGCAGGACATGCGTTTGATATTTTCAAATGGGACGCCCTTTGCTGTCAGTAGCGTCAATCAATTTTTTCTTTATTCTTTAGTTGTGAAGTAAATATTGCCTCTGACATGTGAGTCGTTGAGATGCATAATCATCGATTGTTTTGAATGTTCTCTATGAATTGCCAGCCCTGTGTGTTTGATTGCAATGTACAGAAACGCTAAAAAGCTGCTCAAACTCTTTGTACTCCTTCTGTTCATTTTTACGTTGCACATTGTGAAAGTGCATACTTTTTTGTATAAGATTGGTCAAAGTAGAGATACTTAGACTGCAGACAAAACTTGTATGCAGACTAGAAAGGACCAGAGGGAGTACATGTGAAACTGCTGCAAACGAGGTGATCACCCTGGGAATAATGCTAGTACGTATTGTTTTGCATGTTCATCTAATGCCAGTGATACAGGAATTCGAACTAATCAAAATAAATTCATTCATACACGGTCGGATTTCATATAAACATGCCGGATTTCAATACATTTCATACATTCTTCAACTAAAAAGGGGTGCGCTGGAGGTATAATTAACTAACCGAAGCTACCACCCTGTGTCCCGCTGAGCCGAACAGAAGCTTCAGTGACTTAACTGTAGGTGCAGTTGCGTAACTAACATGTGGCCTGTTGGGCCCACGTGTCAGTCAGCCAACTGCACCAGTAGTTAAGTAGAAGCAGCGTTCTTCTCCAGCGCAGCTCTCCGACTCCACGTCACCGCCAAGAAGCTAACCGGCCGTCAATGGTCAACCCGCCTAGCTTGGCTTCAACCGGAGGGTAGCAGCGGTGGCCTTACTTGGACCTGAGCGGCGGCGACCTACCGTGTTCTACTCTTCCTCATTTTCTCTGTGGCGGGGCCTTGTTGGCAATGGGGGCGGGGCTCGGCGGGGCCGGCGATGTCCTCTGTCTCGTTGTAGGAGGGAGGCGCCTTGGCGGAGCGGTGGAAATCCCCCCCCACGTAGCCGGCAGGGTGGGGCCTTGGCTGAGCCGGTGATGTCCTCTGCCTCGTTGTTGGCGGGGTGGGGCCTCGCAGAGCCGGCGGTGTCCTCTGCCTCGTTGTTGGTGCCGCGGGGCCTCAGCGGAGCATGGCCTTGTCGACGCCAGCGGAGCGGGGACTCGTCGGAGCCGGCATTGTCCTCTGCCTCGTCCTCGGTATCGCCAAACAGTGCCTCGCCCGCTTCATCGCCTCTTTGTAGGTGGCCGCAGCCTCCGCCACCCGCATGCGGTACTGCCAGCGCTCGAGGCGGCCCTTGCGGTCGGAGCGGTACGAGTCAAGCAGCGCCTCCTCCTCCTCCGCCCGCTCCGTGCCGATCTACTCCTCCGCCTACAGGTGCTGCTGGAGGAGATGGTGGTTGTAGGCGGCATCGGCCTGCGCCTCTCGGAACTGCTCCTCATGCATCTGCCTCACCGTGTCCATATATTGGGCACGTGCCTCGCCGATGGTCATGGTGCAATGCACCGACGAGGATGGCACGGAGGAGGGGTGAGTGAGTCCTGGACTAGGGGGTGTCCGGACAGCCGGACTATCATCATCCTCCGGACTCCAAGACTACGAAGATACAAGATTGAAGACTCCGTCCCGTGTCCGGATGGGACTTTCCTTGGCGTGGAAGGTAAGCTTGGCGATACGGATATGTAGATCTCCTACCATTGTAACCGACTCTGTGTAACCCTAGCCCTCTCCGATGTCTATATAAACCGGAGGGAACCTCCATTACAACAATCATACCATAGGCTAGCTTCTAGGGTTTAGCCTCCTTGATCTCGTGGTAGATCCACTCTTGTACTACCCATATCATCAATATTAATCAAGCAGGACGTAGGGTTTTACCTCCATCAAGAGGGCCCGAACCTGGGTAAAACATCGTGTCCCTCGTCTCCTGTTACCATCCGCCAGTTCGAGACCCCCTACCCGAGATCCGCCGGTTTTGACACCGACAAGGGGGTTGGCGCCGGATCATCGACTACCATGTTCTCCATTGGGACGTCGTCGTCCTCCGGCTGCCTGCCGGCCAGCCGATCGGCAGCAATGGCTGCCATCTCCTTGTGGTCCGTCGTCCGCCCATATCGAAGAGCACTGGAGTGCGAGGAACCCATGGTGGGCAGTAGTGGTGTGGACAGGAGAAAGGGAACGGATTCGGATGACTGCGGCTATGGCCGGAGCAGCAGTTTATATAGCAATGGGGCGGCGGAGGGACGGACGTGTGGCGCCGGAGTAGCCGCCTCGGCAACCGTGTATCATTAACGTGGGAGGCAGATGGGCGGACGGATGACACTTGTGTCATTTGAAGGCGGAGCAATCGCCTGCACCGGGAAGCGGGGCGGGCGGCGCTGACTGTTTCGGGCGGAAAGCGCGCGCGGGCGAGGAGATGACTTTACTTGGAAAGGATGACAATCGGGACCCACCAGGGCCATAGCCTCATGTACGCAAGTGCCTATATATATTCAGGAACTGTTCCTAACTGATCGAAAACAGATAAGCTAACTCTGCGTCATATACTAGTTAACTGTCGGTCGGACTTTTTCTGGCACTGTTTTTTGCACTATTTTTTATCATAATTTTTGAACCATTTATCGGAATGATGCAAATGACATAGCATTGGATAGCTACTGAATAGGCGGAATTTCTATATGTTGATTGTTGTCCCAAAATCCTTACAATTTTTAAACAAAATTCAAAAAACTAGAAATTCTTCAAACACATTTTTTGTGTTTTTGTTAAAGAAATTTTCAAACCGTTTGTCGGAATGATGCGTATGATACACCATTGGAAAGCTATGGATTAGCCCTGAAAGTGCGTTATATCGACTAGAGGGGGGGTGAATAGGCGATTTTTATGAATTCTTCACTGAGGAATTTGCTGGTGAGGAAATTCCTTAGCGAAGAACTACTTGCAGCGGAATAAGTACTCAGAAGTAAACATAACAGGATACAAACATAGTCATCATGATGAAATGAAGACTAGCACAGAGTACAGGAAGCGTAAACACAGGATAACAAGATGAAGATTTAACAGATGAAGAAATTGAACGAGGAATTTGTGAAAGTCTTGATCAAAGTCTTCAAGCACGATATGAACAACATACAACACAAGAATGAGGAAATGAAAGAGTTGAGGAAATAGAACCAGTTAGTTGGTGAAGACAATGATTTGGTAAACCAGTTCCAACTGCTGTCTCGATGGTACATCTGGTTGGAGCGGCCGAGTATTTAAAATCGAGGACACGCAGTCCGGACACCCGATCTCGAGCCGCAACTCAGGACACCCAGTCCTCACCGTATTCTCCTTGAACTAAGACCACGCAGGCCTCGTCCAATCACTCGTGGTAAGTCTTGAGGTGACTTCCAAACCTTCACAGACTTGGTCACTCGGCGATCCACAATTCCTGTTGGATGCTCTAGACCTTGACGCCTAACCGTCTGGAAGAAGCACAATCTTCAAAGGTAACAAGCGTCGGATCCACGCGGGATCAATTTCTTCAGTGATGCTCAATCACTTTGGGTTTGTGGGGGTTTGGTTTTGGATTTTCCTCACTTGATGATTTTCGCTCAAAGTCCTCGGAGGATGGGTTGCTCTCAGATGACAAGTGTCAAGTTCTCTCGGAGCATCCAACCAACTAGTGGTTGTAGGAGGAGTCTATTTATAGCCTAGGGAGCAGCCCGACATGATAAGACATAAATGCCCTTCAATGATATGACCGTTAGGTGGATAAGATATTTTGGACAGCCAAAAGAAGACAAGAACGGTCGGAAATTTGACTCTCAAATTCCTCAGGGCTATCATGTTCCTCACTATGTAGGCAATTCGCACTTGCGAATTCCTAACTCCTCAGTCAGAGCAAAGTCCTCAATGACCAGAAGAACTGCATCTCATCATCAAGAAATTGATGAATCAGTATGAGATTTCCAATGGCTTCACTCGAAGGGATTGGTAGGTGTAGGATTTTGAGTTGAGCATCACATGGAAATTTTTCCTTAGTATTTCCTCGACCCCCTTTAACAGTACGGTGTTTCCTATGACTCAAGAAAGAGAAAATGAAACTACGAAAACAAAAGTCTTCACACTTCATGTTCCTCAAGTGAATACCAAGTCTTCAAGGTCACACCAATTTCTTCACTTTCAAAGTCTTGAGAAGTCTTCGAATATCAAAGTCTTCAGTCGAAGAACTTCATTTTTAGGGGTCGACTTTCTCTGTAAATATCAAACTCCTCATAGACTTATAGACCTGTGTACACTCACAAACGCATCAGTCACTTAACCTATAAGTCTTCAATACACCAAAATCACTAAGGGGCACTAGATGCACTTACAATCTCCCCCTTTTTGGTGATTGATGACAACATAGGTTAAGTTTTCAACGGGGATAAACATATGAAGTGTAAATACTGATATTGAGGAATTTGATTGCAAGATATAGAAGAACTCCCCCTGAATATGTGCATAGTGAGGAATTTGCTTTTGAGGCAATGCACATTTGAAGAATTTGAATCATGGAGATCTCCCCATATATCTTGTAATTCATACACGCATTTGATATATAACATGAAGAATTTGAAATGCATGATGAAATATGGTGCCTGATGAGATTCAGCGTGCGTGCAATAACATTAACAAAGAATAAGCATGCGTATCAGAGCTCAGTGCATCAAAAGCATCAGAGCACGACCAAAAGTATCAAGGCACCATCGGGTTTAAGATTACAACTCGATCCAATAAAAGTTTCGGAAGAACGAGAGTTGTAACTTAACAAAAACGCCCATAGTATAAACCCGCTTGAAGACTAACTCAGATTTCTCCCCTTTGTCATCAAATGACCAAAAGGATCGACACTGAGGACTAACGCCCCTGAAGAATTTCAAGTCGATGGAGGAGCGCCAGCGTTGTCGGGGTTGTTCGTTGAAGTAGGGCCTGCCGCAGTGTCGGTCAAATCTTCATGCTCATCAGTTTCATGCGATGAAGAATAAGAACTGACCACCAGATCAAGAACTTTGACTCTCTTGAATTTCTTCGAAGGTGGTGCAGACCAGTCAAATGCTTCCTGGAGACCCATAGTCTTCAGTTCTTCCGCGAAATATACATGAGTGAGAACAGCCCAGGTGCTGTTGAGGGTTTCATGAAGGTGATATTGATTTTTCTTCACTGCATTATGGGTTGAGGTCATGTTGTGAAGAATTGCAGCAAACTGACGCTTCACCCATTTGTGATTGCGATCAACCTTCCGATGAAGACGAGGAGTAACTCACGGTCGATCATCACCACAGGTCTTTGTTGCTGAGGCTTTTGCTTGGTGATGTATTTGCGGCAGTGTCATGTGTTGCAGAATCGTCATTTGGTGGAGTAAGATGTAGCTAGACGGAATTGACCATCCAATGGAGGAGTGCCTTCATCGATCACAACAGCTGCCTTGCCCTTTTCATCAGATGATGAAACTGGTCGCTTGAGGACTTCAATGGGCGGCAAGTAGCTACCATGGTTTAGAGTGTCAGCCTTGTAATTCAGTGAAGATCTTGCCCTTATGAATCTCATAATCCAAGGCGCATAGGGCTTCAGCTCAAAAGGTGACATTGCAACATTAGCCAGAGTCCTCATGAAGAAATCATGGAAGTTGACGGGAATGCCATGAATGATGTTGAAAAGCATGTTCTTCATGATGCCAACGACATCTTCATCATTTGAGTCGTGGCCTTTGATAGGACTCATTGTCTTCGTCAGGATGCGATAGACAGTCCGAGGCACATAAAGCAATTCCTTGACGAGGAATTTGGTTCGTGGGGCCTTCCCTGGCTTCAAAGGCTTCATGAGCACTTGCATATAATGATCTGTCAGTTCGCGGTCATTGTAGATGCAATGTGCACTGGTATGGGGAGGATCAAGAGGAAGGACACGAAGCAATTCAGTTGCCGGTGCCTTATAGTGAGTGTTTTCGGTCATCCAATCCAGCACCCATGAATTGACATCTTCAGCATCTCCGGTGATATGCAAAGTGGCATAGAACTGAAGAATGAGTTCTTCATTCCAATCACGATATATCGGTCAGAAGTTCATAGTCCCGCATCGTGAATAACTCGGAGGACGGCTCAAGCACGGTAGAGATTCCATATCCACATGAGGAATATGTTCATGATCAAAAGATTTTGTCCTTGTCAAAGAGCACTGAGGAATAGAAGTTGGCTTGAGTAGCAGTCCAGAAACGTCTCTTCCTTATCCGAGCAGAGTCATATGGATTGTAATCATGAAGAACACATGCTCGAAAAGAAGTCTTCACCTTGATTTTTTGCTTGCTAGAGAACGGATTCTTGGTTTGGGCGGAGGAGTGTCGATGATTTGCAGCACAACCTCGTGAATCACGATCTCGGTGCTTGGTGAGGAATTTCTGTTCCTCTTCTTGTGCGGTTTGTGGATCAGCAGCGGAGGTTCTTCAGCACTAGCGGCTGGAATTTCTTCATGAACAGACGATGTGGGATGAGTTTCTTCAGAGCCCATTTGAACAGTTGTAGCCGGGGACTGAGGAATCTGTTCAATAGGAGTGAAGAGAGGAGTATTGGGATGCTGACTTTCCCAAAAGTCATCGTTCATCACTGGTGTAGTGCATCCAACATCCACATCTTCATCTTCATTTTCAATTTCCTCAACACCAGCCTCTTCAGCTGTGAACTGAGGCATAGGTGAGGAAACGACTAGCGGTGAAGGGATTGCTTCCACTTCAATTTCTTCATCAAACTGCTCTGAAGTAGCAGCAGAATGATTTTCTTCATGAGATCCGCTGGGGATCTTGTAGTCTTCTCCATAAGGAACAATTTCCTTAGATGACATGGAGGAAATTGGGACAGCATCAATAGGATTTTCAAGAGAGCTGGCCATAGGCTTCATCTTCTTCGCAGCCGAAGAATTTGACACAGCTGATGCTTTTCTTTTCTTCACTGCAGCTCGCTCTGCAGCCTTGGTCTTCTTCACTTCATAAGCAGAAGGAAGAATTGGAGTTGGTGTTGGAGCGGCTGAGGACTATGGTTCATTTTCTTGGTAGCGCAACAGCGATTGCCTGATCTCTTGATTTCTTCAGCACACCACTAGTGGATGCCACAGGAATTTCTTCGTGGTGGGGCGGAGTCATCAGCCCGGAACTTAGATTCTCATCAAGATCTTGAAAGTCATCAGCAGTCTTGGCATGTTCTTCAAGCAGCGAGCGAGTCTGCAGCCTGAGGATTTTCTTGTTGTGATGGGGCTGCAACAGTTTTCATTTTCTTCGTCAAATTGACGAATCTCACTTTGGCTCCTTGCCAATCAGCATTGTATGCATCGAAGTCCTTGCTGAGGGCTTGGATCTCAGATTGAGCCTTGAGAAGTTCTTCAGGTGTCAGTCTGACAACGTTCTTCTTCAGAAGCTTCTCCTTTCTAGCTTGAGCTCTCTTTATTTCACAAGCCTTTTCAAACTACCATTTCTCTTGTGAGACGAAATGGGTCAGCATATGACTTTGACCAGGAGTCAGAGGCAGATCAGGTATTGGAGTGTTTGTATCCTTATGCCATAAGTCAATGTAGTCGAGGATCTTCTTCGGATCCAGAAGCAGAGGCACAGGTGTTCCTTTGGCTCTGGCGGCCTTTGCTTGTCTGTCTCTGATGATTTCTGCAAGTTCTTCATCAGAAGCTTCATCATCAGAGGGCACTTGGAAAGCAACCTGTTTCTTTGTTGGACTTGGCGAGGACCGCGTCCATTGTTGCTTTGTCTTCAGCAGTGGGGCCTGATGAGGACATTGGTGCAGGTGAGGAACTCATTGAGACACTAGAAGCAATTGAGAAACCCCGAGTCCTTTTACATGTAGCCGATGCACAGGAGTTGAGGACTTGGAGGAGCTGCCGAGGACTTTGGTGGAGCAGCGAGAGTCGAGGAATTTGCCGTGAGGGCGCGGGCCGAGGAACTGGGCCATGAGGCGCTAATGGTGAAGCACTTGGCTTGCGAGCAGGCTTCTTGGCATTGATTTCCTCGGCTTGACCGAGGTCTCAGCACAGCAATGCAGCAGCAGAATCCTCATTGAATTTCCTCACCGCCTCCTTGGCTTGTCTTGCCAATTTTGCTTGGCGCCTAGCCCATTCTTGAGAAAGTCTTCACCACTTTTGATGCTAGTGGGATCAGCGACTTGGCAGTGCCAATGGAGCTCTTAAGATGGAGGATTTAAGGCGAATTTCTTCATGTACTTAGGAGTAACATATCGATATTCCCTCCATTCTCGTGCCCATCTTCGTTCAATCCTCTGAATGCGCACTTTGCGCTGATTCTTGTTTTCTTTGCCAAACTTGGCTTCATCAGGTGTGCAATAATCCTTGTATATTTCATCGGGGATCTCGAAAGCGATCATGACCTCCGGTTTCTTTCCTCCTTTCTGCGGTCTCTTTCCTTGACCATTTTCTTGAGATGAGGAATTTGAACAATTGAACAGTCTGAAGAAGTATGCAGTTTTTCTTCGAGGAACGCTGCAAATGAGTTAAGTTGATGAGAACCTAGTGATTCAGCAGCGGACATGAGTACCTGTGAACAGAGTGTAGGTGCGAGGAATTTGGAGAGGTCATATGCGTTCTCAGAAGATTTTTCAAAAAGACAAGTTTTGAGGAATTTGACTAGTTGATCCTTGAGGAATTTCACTAAGCATTCTTATCTTAGGTTCCTGAGTTGTACAGATCGAAAATCCGCACAATTGAGGAATCTTGAAGAAATGAGTGCTTAGAAAGATGGATCAAGAGCATACAGTGTGTGAGGTGTTCATATGTGAAGATTTGAAGAATAAAACACGTTTGAAGATTTTCAGAAAGGTTTAAGAATCAAAGCGAGTAATAAAAGTGACTTTTAATTACCCGAACTGAAGAACATGACGAACTGAGATGAACAGCAGTGAAGTTCGTCACGTTGGATCTCCTACGCCCTAACTTGGCAGAGGGATACAGCTACGGCGGAGGCGGAGTGAAGATTTCCGCAGCCGGCGCGAGTACGACGGCGACGAGGTTGAGGCAGTGAAGCTCTTCCTCACCGGCGGCGATGGAGTAGCGGTGGCGCTAGGTTTTGAGGAGAGCTCGAGCGAGAGACAGCGACCGAGCGGAGTAAATGAAGTAAGGAAGGGGAGAGGGGTATTTATAGCCACAGTAAAAACTGTTCGCCCGAAGATTTTGGGACGAACATGCCCCTGCCCTTTCTTCTTCAGGCGACATGTGTCACCCACATACTATGCAGATGAGATCGTGTAAGATCGTGGGTGAATAAACTAATGCATTGTGGGATGCGGAACGGTTTGAGCGGTAAAACCGAAAATCTGGATAAGATTTGTTTTAAAGTTTCGTTCGCAATTTCTTCAGCTGACAAGGACACAGTGAAGACTTTGAACGAGTTTCAAATAGAACGCACATGAAGAATTTGTGAATGGATTGGGTTGAGTATAGCATAGAGGGGAAGGGTCCGATCACATTCACTTAGCAGCAATCACAACTTGAAGAAATAGCAATAAGTGAATGCTGTAGAGGACATAAACTCATATATATATAACCAATGAAGAAAAACGACGGAAACAGTGAAGATTTTGCAAAGTTGAAGAATTTGAAAAACTGAAGAATTTCAAAAATGAGGAAAAACTCAAATTGAAGATTTTCAACTTTTGTGGTGGCGTGACCCACCGTATAAGAATGATGATTTCAGACACCGCGTACAATTGTCGAGGGGTTACGAGAATCAAATTCTTCATTAATTTCTTCACACTTAGAGTGTTATTCTTCATTGATTGAAGAAAAACGTTTCTTCATGTGTTGCACATCTAAGTCATCAATTCTGCATAAGGGTTAGGATGTGTGTCCTTTTCAAAGAACATTCGAATATTCTAAGATATTTGGCTCACACCGCAACTTGCTAAATCTCTTCTCGTCCAAGGGCTTAGTGAAGATATCAGCTAGCTGTTCTTCAGTCTTCACATGCTCGATGGAGATGTCGCCCTTCCACACATGATCACGAAGAAAATGATGACGAATCTGGATGTGCTTTGTCTTCGAGTGCTGAACTGGGTTGTGAGCAATTTTGATGGCACTCTCATTGTCGCAGAGGAGAGGCACATTCTTCACGTTGACCCCATAGTCCTTGAGGGTTTGCTTCATCCTAAGCAGTTGAGCACAGCATGAGCCAGCAGCAATGTATTCAGCTTCAGCGATGAGCGGTGATACAGTTGTGTTTCTTCGAGGACCAACGCACCAAAGATCATCCGAGGAAATGACAAGTGCGAGATGTTGACTTGCGGTCCACACGATCACCAAAGATAGTCGAGTCGAAATATCCAATGAGATCAAAAGAAGAGCCCTTGGGGTACCATAATCCTAGTGTTGGTGTGTGAGCTAGATATCGAAGAATATGTTTCACAGCCTTATGGTGTGATTCCTTCGGTGCTGCTTGAAATCGGGCACACATGCAAACACTAAGCATTATATCTGGCCTAGATGCACATAAGTACAATAAGGAACCAATCATGGAGCGGTATACCTTGTGATCGAAGTCAATACCATTTTCATCACTGCATAGATGGCCATTTGTGGGCATAGGAATTTTAACGCCTTTGCATTCTTGCATGCCGAATTTCCTCAGTACATCTTTGAGGTATTTCTCCTGAGATATGAATATGCCATTCTTGGCTTGACAAATTTGAAGACCTAAGAAGAATTTCAACTCTCCCATCATAGACATTTGATATTCTTCACTCATCATATAGGCAAATTCATCAATATAACGTTGGTCAGTACAGCCCAAGATAATATCATCAACATATATTTGGCACACAAATAGTTCACCATCATATGATTTAGTGAAGAGAGTAGGGTCAAGTGAACCGGGTGTGAAGCCATTCTTCACGAAGAATTCCTTCAATGTATCATACCACGCCCGAGGGGCTTGCTTGAGGCCATAGAGGGCCTTATTGAGTCTCAAGACTTTGTCGAGATTCTTGGGATCTTCAAAACACAGGGGTTGAGCAACATATACTTCTTCCTCAAGCTTACCATTGAGGAATGCACTTTTCACATCCATTTGATATAAGATGATATCATGATAGTTAGCGTAAGCAAGTAATATCTGAATAGCCTCAAGTCTAGCAACAGTGCAAAAGTTTCATCGAAATCAATTCCTTCAACTTGTGTGTAGCCTTGAGCTACTAGTCGTGCTTATTCCTCACCACAAGGCCATTTTCATCTTGCTTGTTGCGGTAGATCCACTTTGTGCCAATGATATTATGCTTGCGAGGATCGTATGATTGACCAATTCCTGCACATTGTTCAGCTCGAATCGATGTAATTCTTCTTGCATAGCCTGAATCCACTCTGGCTCCAGAAATGCTTCATCTACCTTAGTGGGCTCTGTGATAGAGACAAAAGCATAGTGCCAACAAAAGTTAGATAAATGTGATGCTTTTGAGCGTGTGAGAGGACCTGGTGCACTAATGTCATCGATGATCTTCTCCACTTGCACTTCTTTTGCAATGCGTGGATGAGTTGGTTGTCGCTGAGGATTTTGATCAGCATTTTCTTCATCATGTTCTTCAGGTGCATCAGCTCGACGTTCTTCATGAACAGGAATGAATTCTTCAGCAGATTCTTCAGTTGGAATGACATCCTCAGTTGCCTTGAGCTTGATAGCATCTTCAGGTGCTGGTTCATCTAACACAGAAGGTAGGTGCTCTCTTTGCGAGCCATTAGTTTCATCGAACCGCACATCTACAGTGTCAACAATCTTGAGAAGAACAATGTTGAAGACTCTGTAGGTGTGCGAGTCCTTTCCGTAACCAAGCATAAAACCTTCATGTGCTTTCGGTGCAAATTTAGAGTTGTGGTGAGGATCTCTAATCCAACATTTAGCACCGAAGACTTTGAAATAACTCACATAGGTTTCTTGTCAGTGAGGAGTTCATAGGCAGTCTTCTTGAAGAATTTGTGAAGATATACTCTGTTGATGATGTGGCAAGCAGTATCAATTGCATCAATCCAAAAACGCTGAGGCGTTTTGTATTCATCAAGCATAGTGCGAGCCATCTCAACAAGAGTTTTGTTCTTGCGCTCCACGACGCCATTCTGCTGAGGCAACTTGGAGACGGATGAAACAAACACCGTCGAGAAGAAATGATAATTGGTCTTGCTGATGTTGAAGTGATCGGATCCACTTGAAGAGAAACACGCCGGTTGAAAAGGATTGACATGACAATCTCGATGATCAAAAGGATTAGTACTCCCATAGAAATATGAGAACACCGCTTAGGAAAGGTATGGATTCAACATTTGACTTCGAAGCAACTCGAATACCACAACTCAAAACAAAAACAAAGGACTGGCTTGCAGAATAAGCCGGAACAAATACATATGATAGAGATTTACCCAATCCCATATCATGCATCTGTCGAAAAGATATTCTAGGAGCTACTTGAATTCCCACCTATAAAACTCCGAAACTTTACGGTTATGCAATCTGGTGTTGGGGATACGGGAAGCAATATATCTCACCCAAACTAACAATACCTACATCCAAGCTGTATCCATCCGTCAACACATAACCAAGAAACCTTCGAAATCGTCGCCTCAACCTTGAAAAGCATCCGTTATACAAGTCATGGCAATACTCCCGTACTCACCTCGATCTTTGGGTTATCGGGTTATCTCACCAACAACTGCATAAAAGAGATTTTCGATGTCGGCGTACTAAACTCAGGTATTCCAGAATCGCAACGATAAAATTATGATGACAACACCTCGGAGCTCAACTCCCGGGACACCTCCAAGAAAAAACACTGCCGACGGAGGCAACCAAGACAATGTTGTCATCATAAAACCATCGAACGATTCTAAGATACCCGCGTGATCCTAAAAAAATTTAGTGAAATTTGAGAAGAGAAGAGTCAAAACTCTACGTCGGGATACCTCACCGGAGCGATTTAAGGACCGAGGAGTAAAAAATTCTAACTCTCCGATATATATAATCCTAAATGACTCAAAACATTTTTCTAGACACAACTCGGCCGCTAAAAACGATCAAGCAGTGGGGCTCCTAAGGTCGGGGATGGCTCTGATTACCAACTTGTAACGCCCTCTATGCGGCTATATCTCCCACGTGTCGAAGCACGACTTAGAGGCATAACCGCATTGAAAGCAATGTCGCAAGTGAGGTAATCTTCACACAACCCAAGTAATACATAAGGGAAAAGATACATAGTTGGCCTACAATCGCCACTTCACACAATTACATGAATAAAGCATTACATCATCCAGATACAATCAAGGTCCGACTACGGAACCAAAATAAAGGAAGAACCCCAAATGCGACAAAGGTCCTCGATCGACCCCAACTGGGCTCCACTACTAATCAACTAGAACGAAACAACACAAAGGGCAAGATCTTCATCGAGCTCCTCCTTGAGCTTGGTTGCGTCACCGCCGGGTAACATAGGCACCGCAAACTGGTTTTGGAAGTATCTGGTGAGCCACGAGGACTCGACAATCTCGCACCCGCGAGATCAAGACTATTAAGCTTATGGGTAAGGTAAAGGCATGAGGTGGAGCTGCAGCAAGCGACTAGCATATATGGCGGCTAACATACGCAAATGAGAGCGAGAAGAGAAGGCAAAGCACGGTCGATAAAAGTATGATCAAGAAGTGATCCTATAGCAACCTACGTCAAGCATAACTCCTACACCGTGTTCACTTCCCGGACTCCGCCGAGAAGAGACCATCACGGTTACACACACGGTTGATGTATTTTAATTAAGGTCAACTTAGGGTTTTCTACAACCGGACATTAACAAATTCCCATCTGCCACATAACCGCGGGCACGACTCTCGAAAGTTTAAACCCTGCAGGGGTGTCCCAACTTAGCCCATGACAAGCTCTCGCGATCAACGAAGGAATAGACCTTCACCCAAGACACTCCGATCAGACTCGGTATCCCGGTACATCAAGACATTTCGACAATGGTAAAACAAGACCAGCAAAGCCGCCCGAATGTGCCGACAAATCCTGATAGGAGCTGCACATATCTCGTTCTCAGGGCACACCGGATTGTCCAAACTTCCGATAGGCCAGCCCAGAGTTGCCCCTGGTGGCCACCGGCGGCTGACGGTTTGGACCAACACTCACAACGAGTACTAGCCCGGGGGGGTAAATAAAGATGACCCTCGGGTTCCGGAAACCCAAGGGAAAAAGGGCTAGGTGAGGCAAATGGTAAAACCAAGGTTGGGCCTTGCTGGACAAGTTTTATTCAAAGCGAACTGTCAAGGGGGTCCCATAAATCACCCGACCGCGTAAGGAACGCAAAATCCGGGAACATAACACCGGTATGACGGAAACTAGGGCGGGAAGAGTGGAACAAAACACCATGCATAAGGCTGAGCCTTCCACCCTTTACTAAATATATAGATGCATTAATAATATAAGAGATATTGTGATATCCCAACAAGTAAACATGTTCCAACAAGGAACAACATCTCCATGTTCCAACAAGGAACAAACTTCATCTTCACCTGCAACTAACAACGCTATAAGAGGGGCTGAGCAAAGTGGTAACATAGCCAAACAACGGTTTGCTAGGAATGGTGTCAAAGGTTAGAGGTTTGACATGGCAATTTGGGAGGCTGACAAGCAAATGGTAGGCATCGTAGCATTGGCATAGCAAAAGAGCGAGCAAACTAGCATAGCAAAGATAGTAGTGATTTCGAGGGTATGATCATCTTGCCTGAAATCCCGCAAGGAAGAAGAACGAGTCCAAGAAGAAGACAAGCGGACGTAGTCGAACGAATCCTCACAACTCCGGAACGAAACCGAAGCTAACGAGAGAAGCAAACCGGAAAGAAGCAAACAACATGGTAAACACACAAGCATAAACATGTCATGATGCACAACCAAGTATGATGCATGTCCGGTGTAATGAAACATGGCATGGCAAAATGAGACAAACCACACTACAATTTAAGTGGAGCTCAATATGCAACGGAGTTGCATATTGACGAAACACCACAACAATTATTTAGTTCTCTCTCGGTTATGCTACCAAACAATATTAAGTGTTGTTAAACATGGCAAGAGGTGAAGCATAACAAAAATTATACCATCTAAACAATTTAAATGGGGCCGGATATAAAAACAACAACTCCGGTAAATCCCCATATGCATTTAGCAATTTAATGCAACAACAAGTTTAAACATTTTAAATGTTGTTATCATGATGCGGATGACATATGCAAGTTTTATGCAATATTATGAAAACGTTAACATGAGCAAGGTATGGAACATTTGGTCACCATGGCGGAACGAAAAAGGGTGCCACGGCGGCGAAACAAAAATGGTGCCACGGCAACATTCCGAAAATGATGCCACGACAACATATCGGTTCCGGTAGCTCACGAAGATACCGGTGCAAAAGGAGGCGTGACATGAGCGAGTCATGCAAGATGGTGGGGGTGATCCCGACTACCGGGTTCCCACGGGACGGTGGCATGGCAATAGAGGAACGTGCAAAGACAATTCGGACACGGTTCGAACATGAGCATCTCATCGCGGTCGTCTCGGGTTATACCTTCAAAGCGTGCATTTCGGAGCGGGTCGAGTTTCGTAGAGGGAAGTACTCGTTCACGGGCCGTAGTGGAGGTAGAGGAAGTAGTTGTTCACATGGCGATGGTAGTTGTACATGTTTTCGTAGATGTTCAGGTCGACGGTAGAGGTTCACGGACGTCGTGGAAGTAGTCGTTCACGGCGACGGTAGTCGTACACTTGACGGCCTTCGGTGACGGTAGTGGTACACGGCTCGTCGGGGTACTTGTTGTTCCGGTTTTTGCGTCCGTAGATGTACGCGGCAATCGTAGTGGTACTTGGCGGTTCCAAAACGGTCAACGGAGATGGACTTGCGAATTCCCTGCTTGGTGGTCGTGGGACTTGGCGTCAACAGCAACAGCAAGTGAAGGTGCAGAGACTTGGCGCGATGCAGGGGCTGTTTTCGAGCGGGACTTGCCGCGGCAGCGACGGGAACTGGGCACGGCGGTCTCGCGCGGCATGGGGAGGCTCGGCGGCAGCGTGGGGGCTCGGTGGGGACAAGGAAGGGAGACGCGAGGATGCAGCGGTCGGCAATGGGTCGACGGGCGGCGCGTGCAGAGGCGGCGGGGTCGAGGCAGGAGCAGCGCCACGGGTGAGGGGGCCGGAGGAGGCGCGCGTGGAGGGCGGCCGGCAGCGGGGAGATGGGCCGGAGGTCGAGCGCTGCCGGCGGCGGCGGCGACGACGAGCGCTTGCGGGTCGGGCGGCCGACGGCTGGAGGCGCTCTGGGACAGCCTTGATCGGCGGCCGGGCAGCGAGGGAGGCACTCTGCGGACGGCGCGGTGGCGGCTGGCAGCGGGGAGGCGCCATGGACGGCGCGGGCTGGTCGAGGAGGGCGGCGGCGCGGCCGAGCTAAGCGCCGGGCGACGGCGGCGGGTCGGCGGCCGACGGAGGAGCTACCGAGGTACGAGCGAGAGGAGGGAGGAGCGAGGGCGCGGCGCTGAGGGGAAAACGGGAGGGAGAGATTGGATCGGGGGAAGGGAGAGGGGATCGAGCAGGAGGCGGCGCTGGATGGAAGGAGATGGGGATCGAGGGGCTTCGACCTGGCTAGGGTTTAGGAAGGCCACGGCTGGGCCTTGGGCCAACTGGTCCGGATGGATGCAAGTGGCGGCTGGGCTTCTCTCTCTCACCCACTCTAAAGAAAATAGAAACAAAACAGAGATAGGAAAGAAAAGAAAGAGAGGTTAGGGGAAAAAGTTGGACACGCGGATAATTTAACCAGACTCACAAAAATGAGAGGAGTTTAAATAAAATGGCAAGAGGATTTTTGGAGAACAATAGATTTGCACATGTTGAATTTAATGCAACATGTTTGAATTTTGAAACCCATTCGAAAGGACTCTAAATGGGCTGAGATTATAGGGGGTGACCCTACACACCAAATGTGATTTATGGGCAGATTTGGAACATTAATGGGTAGAGTAAAATTGCAACTCAGTTTTACTAAAAGGCCCCAAAGGAAGAAAAGAAGTTGAGAAGGATAAAAGGAAATTTGAAGAACGGTGCATATGTGTTATGGGTGATTCCGAAAATGGAATATTTATAATATCTCTCTAAATATCGAGAGGATATGTTTTAAAGAGAATCACCATGTGAATTCCCTCAATTTAAATGGACCGAAGATCCATACGGTTTATTTAGATGAGTTTTAAAAAGGGTTGGATGATGACATGATGCAATGCAAATGATGCAATGATGAATGCATCAAACAAATAAATCACACGACGAATCTCGGAATACAAGGAAGGCATCTGAAGCTCCGGTCTTGGGGCGTTACAGGAGTATAGGGAGCAGATAACTCATGAGTAATACCAAGTTCATCAAGATATGCATCAAGACCGGAATTCTTGAACTCGGTTCCATTGTCACTTCTAATATGCTTGATCTTCACACCAAAGTTGGTTGAAGCCCTCCAGGGGAATCGTTTGAAGACTTAATGCACTTCATGTTTGTAAGTAACAATGTGTACCCATGTATATCGAGAATAATCATCAACAATGACAAAACCATATAGAGATGCATCATTAGTGACTGCTGAGTAATGATTAGGTCCGAAGAGGTCCATGTGAAGCAATTTGAATGGACGGGTAGTGGTCATGATAGTCTTTGCTGGATGCTTGGCCTTGGTCACTTTTCCAGCTTCACAGGCTCCGCATAAGTGATCCTTGAGGAATTTGACATTCTCAATGCCAATGACATGCTTCTTCTTCGCAAGCGTGTTCAAATTCCTCATGCTGCGTGACCAAGTCGTCGATGCCATAGCCAGCCTACGAAGCTTTTGCAAGTAGACACACGGCTGGTTGTGGTCCCGAGAGAAATCAACAATATCTGATCTCCTCTCCTAAAGCCTTGAAGACTTTGGAATTGTCGACTTCCATAATCACAACACAGCGATATTTGCGAAGACAACAACCATATCAAGATCACAAAGCATTGAGATCGACATTAGATTGTATCCTAAGGACTCAACAAGCATGACTTTGTCCATGTGCTTGTCCTTAGAGATAGCAACCTTACCAAGACCCAATACGACTTTTGCCTTTGTCAAGAAAGATGATATGCTTCAGAGGTGACGGTGATAAGGAGCATCCATCAATAGATTCTTGTCACCAATCATGTGATTTGTACATCCACTATCGAGGACCCATTCGGTGGTTTTGGGTTGATCATCCTGCGAGATGAATTAGTGTAGCTTACAATCTCATATGCTTCATCGGTGAAGAATATGATATCAAGTTCATCGATGAAATTCATCAAGCGATAGAAATGATATAGCGATAGGAGGGCGTGTGAAATGAAGGTTCATTTCATCATGATTCGCTGCGTCCCTTGAACATTTTCATCGTGTCCCGAGAAATTCTTCAGACATTAAAGCACGTCTGGAGACCTGACCCTGCAGAAGAGATTAGTTCTTTTTCTTCACAACCCACATCTGGAGGGGTGGCAAAGAGTTCATCATTCTGCGAGCACCTTATGAGAAAGGTGGCAAAGATGCCAAACCATTTCGTTTCACATAAGAGGGATTAGGGTAAGCATATGAATAAGCAGAGTAATTCTTCGAGGACTTATGAACATAATTGTTTGAGGAATAATGCACATATTCATAGCCCTTAGCTCTATCCTGCGAGACAGAGTTGTTAGCACGATGATAATCATATGCGGACTTTGATCTAGATGAGGAATTTGATCCATGTGAAGAATTTGATCTGGGGTTCCTGTTCTTCACAGGTGGTGTCATGAGGACATTCACCTGAAGACTTTCAACACAACTTTTGGGAACCCAGTTTTTCTTCATAGGGGAACCGTTCCTGCAGTTAGTGCCAACATATCTAGAAAATACTTCACCATTCTGATTTTTGAACAATTTATAGTTGGAGTCAAATGACTCATCAGACGAATGAGGAGATTCACATGTAAAGCCACATAAGTTAGATGGATCAACTGGAGGTCCCTTTGCAGCAACCCATGAGGTTTTGGGGTACTGCTCAGGCTTCCAATATGTTCCATCAGCATTGAGTTTCCTCTCAAAGGCAATACCCTCTTTCCTAGGGTTTTTGTTGAGGATCTGCTTTTTGAGCACATCACAAAGTGTTTGATGCCCTTTGAGGCTTTTGTACATGCCTGTCATGTACAGTTCCTTCAGCCCTGCATTGTCAGTGATGCTAGCAATGTCCTCAAATGAGGAATTAGTGATAGCAGAAGCAGATGAAGAATTTGTAACAGTTGAAGCATTTGAACATTCAGGTGAAGAATTAGCAGATTCACGTTCAATGCACTTTAAGCATGGGGAAAAATTCTTCCGAGAAGCGCTGATTTGTTGAGCTAGTAATGAATCACGCTCCTTCAAGATCTTCATAACACACTCTTAGCTTTTCAAGATCTTCCTTTCTTTGAAGAGATTCAAGAAAAGCTTCGTGATCGACCAAGAGGGTATTATGTTGATCTTGAAGGGCGTCAAACTTGGAGTGAATTCTCTGAAGACATTCACCCAATGCTTTTGACTGATCCATTTCTCTGCGCAACATTTTATCACTTTTGTCTAGCATATCTTGAGTTTGTTCTAAAACCGTTTGTTGTTTAGTGGCAATGCAAACAAGTTTGGTATAGCAAGATTCAATATCATCATCAGATTCATCATTATCAGATTCATCATCACAAGACTCGGATGAGGAGCATTCGGTTACCTCAGCACCGTTTGCCATGAGACAAGATGCAGAAGATGATGATTCTGGCTCGAAAGTCATCATTTTGAAAGATTCCTTGAAGTCCTCAAACCAGGGATCATGACGAGTTCGATGACCTTCATAGACATCAGAGATCCGGTCCCAGGTGAGCTTCGAGTTGCCAAGATGCATAATTCGCCCGAATTGATCTCTGGATAGGTAGGAACAGATGATATCCTTCGCTATGATGTCAAGTCGAGTGTACTTGCGAATATCATCAACATTCGCCATCTTGCACAGATCAGTAAGACCAATTTCAGTGACGGTCCACAGCTCGCTGTTCCTTGCCATGAGGCGCTTCCTCATCATGGCCTTCCACTTGGGATAGTCATGACCGTCAAAGATAGGGCATGTCACTTTCTTCATACCTGCGGTCGACATAACTAAAACTCCAAAGCGGTTAAACCAAAATCACACGTAACAAGGAGTACCTTGCTCTGATACCAATTGAAAGTGCGTTATATCGACTAGAGGGGGGGTGAATAGGCGATTTTTATGAATTCTTCACTGAGGAATTTGCTGGTGAGGAAATTCCTTAGCGAAGAACTACTTGCAGCAGAATAAGTACTCAGAAGTAAACATAACAGGATACAAACATAGTCATCATGATGAAATGAAGACTAGCACAGAGTACAGAAGCGTAAACACAGGATAACAAGATGAAGATTTGACGGTGAAGAAATTGAACGAGGAATTTGTGAAAGTCTTGATCAAAGTCTTCAAGCACAGATATGAACAACATACAACACAGTAATGAGGAAATGAAAGAGTTGAGGAAATAGAACCAGTTAGTTGGTGAAGACAATGATTTGGTAAACCAGTTCCAACTGCTGTCTCAGTTGTACGTCTGGTTGGAGCGGCTGAGTATTTAAACTCGAGGACACGCAGTCCGGACACCCGATCTCGAGCCGCAACTCAGGACACCCAGTCCTCACCGTATTCTCCTTGAACTAAGACCACGCAGGCCTCGTCCAATCACTCGTGGTAAGTCTTCAGGTGACTTCCAAACCTTCACAGACTTGGTCACTCGGCGATCCACAATTCCTCTTGGATGCTCTAGACATTGACGCCTAACCGTCTGGAAGAAGCACAGTCTTCAAAGGTAACAAGCGTCGGATCCACGCGGGATCAATTTCTTAAGTGATGCTCAATCACTTTGGGTTTGTGGGGGTTTGGTTTTGGATTTTCCTCACTTGATGATTTTCGCTCAAAGTCCTCGGAGGATGGGTTGCTCTCAGATGACAAGTGTCAAGTTCTCTCGGAGCAGCCACCAACTAGTGGTTGTAGGGGGCGGCTATTTATAGCCTAGGGAGCGGCCCGACATGATAAGACATAAATGCCCTTCAATGATATGACCGTTAGGTGGATAAGATATTTTGGACAGCCGGTAGCGAAGACAACAACGGTCGGAAATTTGACTCTCAAATTCCTCGGGGCTATCATGTTCCTCCTTTGTGTAGGCAATTCGCTTGCAATTCCTAACTCCTCGATCGAGCAAAGTCCTCAATGACCGTAAGAACTGCGTCTCATCATCAAGAAATTGACTGAATCAGTATGAGATTTCCAATGGCTTCACTCAAGGGATTGGTAGGTGTAGGATTTTGAGTTGAGCATCACATGGAAATTTTTCCTTAGTATTTCCTCGACCCCTTTAACAAAGACGGTGTTTCCTATGACTCAAGAAAGAGAAAATGAAACTACGAAAACAAAAGTCTTCACGCTTCATGTTCCTCAAGTGAATACCAAGTCTTCAAGGTCACACCAATTTCTTCACTTTCAAAGTCTTCAGAAAGTCTTCAGAATATCAAAGTCTTCAGTCGAAGAACTTCATTTTTAGGGGTCGACTTTCTCTGTAATATCAAACTCCTCATAGACTTATAGACCTGTGTAGACTCACAAACGCATCAGTCACTTAACCTATAAGTCTTCAATACACCAAAATCACTAAGGGGCACTAGATGCACTTACAAGCCCGAACTTTCATATATAGAACTCATTTTCAGATTCACCATGGTTTAAGAGTAGTTTTCAAAAAACTAACGATATGTTTGTCATTTTTTCCTGAACTGCTACAGTACATGCTAACTGCCCGAGCAGAATAGCTAACTGACGTATGACGACAGAGCTAACTGCCGTGACTTAAGACACTTTTTTCCCTGTTTTTCCCGGATCAAGCTAATTGCTGCTATTGAAATAGCTAACTGTCGGGGATTGCGGCATTTAACAACAAGTTAACTGCAGGACTGAAGGTACTAATTATTTATTTATTTATTTATTTATTTCCATGGGTCATTCCAACTGCAGGGCCTGAAATAGCTAACCGCTGGGACTGCGGCAGTTAAGAACATCTGAACTGCTTGACTGAAGATATCAACTTTTTTTCTTTCGTTCTTTTTTTTTTGCCAAGGTCACGCTAACTGCTCAAGGGCGCATGGCAGTTAAGTGTTCAAGTTAACTTCCACAACTCACCCACTTAACTGCCATCTACAATAAAAATTGGACTAACATTATAAAAAAACTTTGTTATATTGTCAATTTTTTTTCAAACTGCTGCAGTACATGCTAACTGCCCGACCGGAATAGCTAACTGACGTATGACAACCAAGCTAACTACAGCGAATTAAGACACTTTTTTCCTGGTTTCCCGGATCAAGCTAACTGCCGGTATTGAAATAGCTAACTATCGAGGATTGCGGCAGTTAACAACATGTTAACTGCAGGACTGAAGGTACTAAATTTTTTATTTTTTATTATATTCCCTGGGTCATTCCAACCGCAGGGCCTGAAATAGCTAACTATCGGGACTGCGGCAGTTAAGAACTAGTGAACTGCTTACTGAAGATATCAACTTTTTTTTTCTTTCGTTCTTTTTTTTTTTGGCCAAGGTCACCATAACTGCTCGAGGGCGCATGGCAGTTAAGTATCCAAGTTAACTTCCACAACTCGCCCACTTAACTGCCATTCCTAAATAATCTATTCATGAACCAATTTGCAATCAAGGATTGCCGTGCTAACTGCCATCTTTTACATAGGCTAACTGATTGAGAAGTATGAGATAACTGTGTGGATTTGTAGTGAATTAGCTAATTGCCGTATGAGTTTTGAGCTAACTTTTTATAATTATAATGCTAACTGCTCTATACGGATGCCCTCGCCTCCACGTGTTTTTATATAATTTTGTTGTCTTCCTTTCTTGGACGCAAGTATTGTGTGAACTGTCGCAAGTGAGCATATAGTTTCAACTGCAGCAGCTAATATAAGATAACTGCCCTTTTAGGGATTTTCCTTTTTCCCTTGTGTTAGCTAGCAGCCGCGGGGCTGTTGGGGGGGAGGGGGAGTATGAGTTAACTGCAAGTGATTGGGTTTTTTCGTTTACTAACTGACGGGGGACGATAAAATATTTTTGGTTTTCTTTTTCTTTCTTTTTTATATAGTACACAAGTCATTTATTTTTTTATATGATTTTTTGTCTAGCTAACTGCAATTGATTCTCTGGGTTAATTTGTAACTCATTTTTTTACGAGTAGTAATTGTTTTGTTTAGCGCAAGCTAACTGCTAGTAGTTTTTGTTTTGTGCTAACAGACATGGATGATCAGCTTTTGATTAGTTAGGTTGAGCAAACTGACGGGGTACATTTGGGCTAACTGGGAGGGGAGAGGGTGTTTGGGGTGTTGGGCTAACAAGCGTGTGCGCTTGTGGGCCTATATGGGCTTTCTTATTTTTATGCATCATTTTCATCTACTTGTCGGACTGATACCACCTTCGTATCTTACGCACTCTCTGTCTTAACTGCTCCATTTGCGGCCCTCTACTTCTATTTTCTCTCGCCAGAACTCCTTCCTTCACCCTAGGGCAGACGCCGCGGCGCCGTCACCAACGATCACTTCTAACCCTAACCAATCGGCCATCGGGCGGTGGTATTCGTCGAAAGCAGGAGACGGCGTGTTTTTGTCTGAGGACACTGATGGATCTCTGGCGCTGGCCCACAAATTTACACTGGCATCTGTCTGAAGACACTGATGGATGCCATCCGATGCTGCCCACATACCTTTTGACAACTATATGAACTAACCAGACGAAATTCATGCAAAGAAAGCAAATTTCAAAATAACCAGATGAAATTCATTACATTTCCAAAACTTTTCCTACAAACTCGACGAAATTCATTACATATTTCACACAAAACGTACTAAAACCTACTATAAACCTAATCTAAACGATTGCCGGCGCCCGACCACAATGTCCGGCCATGAACCCGAGAAAGCCGACCATTGCCTTTGCCACCTCCTCATCCGCCTCGATGACCTCCTCCTCTGGAGCACAAGGTTCTAAAGATTTCCGCCTCCTCATCGCCGTCAAGCGGCTAATCGGCCGCCGATTTTTACCCCGCCAAGCTTGGCGTCAACTGAGTGTAGTAGAGGTGTCCTTCCTGGGACCAGAGCGGCGAAGGCCTACCGTGTACTACTCTGCCTCGCTGTCGGCTGCGCCCACGCACGCGCGCCAGCTTCATGGTCGTGGCGGCGGAGGGCGGCCGGGGGCGTGTCGGCGATCTCCTTCATCTGCTCCTCCGACAGTATGTCGAAGAGAGCTTTGGAGCGCACCCGGAGCGGAGCCACCGATGTCCTTCATCTTATCCTTCGACAGTACGTCCAAGAGAGCTTTGGAGCGCCAGGAGGCCATGGTTGGAGTGGTGCCTACAAAAGGAAGGGACCGGAGGAGAATGAGTGTGGGTCTTTGACTATGGCTGGGAGCTAGGGCTCAAGTTAATATAGCGTGCGAATGGCAATGAGCCGCGGCAGACGGATGGACGGCTGACGCCGGAGTAGATTCGTCGGGCGTGAATGCGGACGCTACTTCAGTGAGTTAACTGCAGGTGCGTTGGGTTACTAACATGCGGGCCCAACGGGCATCTGGACCGCATGTCAGTGACACCCCAACTGCACCTACAGTTAAGTCCGGTAAATGTGGCATGACGTTGTGGAGAGGCGGTGACCGTTTTAGGCGGGAAGCGCGCGCTAGCGATGGAAGGGGTTTTGGTAGGCCAGGGCAGTCAGACGGTAGCGTGGTGGTAAAATGTGAACTCATGGATGATGAGCCTTTGAAGCATATGCGGCACATATTGACAACCAGGCATCCATGCAACCGCTCTTGTCACCAGCTAGCCTTAGACGACCACCATTAGATACCACACAACCATGCATAACTTACGAATAATGGACGAATCGATCATACACACACTCGTGTGAAGTGGCACTAAGATCAGTCGCTCACGATAGTACATACTCCGTACCATAGTACCCTCTCTAGCTAGGCTGTTTTATAGATTGTCGTTGTGATGGACGATATACATGAGCAAGGCGCTCTCGAGTATGACCGTTGGTGTTAAGCCAGGTGAATACAGGCTCGGCGTTCGCGTAGGCCTCCATCAAACGTCTAAACAGTAATGTCAGGCACCACCGGGGCATGCAGGTGATGGGCTCGCCGTTTGCGTTGCGCCATGAGCAGGACTTTGATTGAGAGGGCGACATGCATGCATTAGCATGGTTTGGCAGCGTGAGCGTGAGTGTTTGACGCAAAGTATTTCATTTTCATTTGACTGATGAGTGTATGTTGAAGCGACGAGTCCATGGGTTGATTCCCTACATACACATAATTTTGGTTTTTATTTCTTTCTCCACTGACAGGTAGGCCCGCATAAATAGATAAAGAACACGAGCTGATGAGGCGCATGCAGACTGTTTGACTGGTCAACCAGACAAATACGGAGCTATACGCTGAGCCAATGACCGTATAATCACCATATCTTGTATACAATAATCAAAGTGAGCTATCAAGACAAATTCGATGACCGCCAATGCATTTTACTCGGTAATAAATGACTAGGATAGAAGGGGAATCCAAATTTCCTTCGTCTTATGTCCTTGAGCTCTTGACAAACCAATGCACTACACGGTTGTCCTGCCACTCCACCCCAGAGATCTCACCAAGCGTCGTTCATGCCACCGCGCCGCACACTAACCGGTAAGGAAGCGATGGCATCTCGCTGCGCCGAGTTCCTCGCCGCCCATGACTACACACAAAATGGTAGGGAAGCGATGGCATCCCGCCGTGCCGAGTTCATCGCCACTCGCGACCTCACACCTATGTGGGAGGAATTTGAAGCTGCCAAGGCCGAATGTGCGGTAGAGCAAGAGGCGGCCAAAGCCGCACAAAGGGAGCAGAAAGTCAGAAAGCACTCCAGAAAAGAGAGGCCCACCGCTGCAAGAAAGAAGAGGACGCATGAGCTGCTGCGGAGAGGTCGACGGAGATCCAAGCACGGTGGGGTGTCACCGACAAAGCCGGGAAGGAGAACAACGACGTCTGGCCAGCATGTGAGAAGTAGTAGTACTAGTAGTTAGTGTGTGTGTCTGTGTCTCAGTACGAGCATGTACCAGTACTACTAGTTACTACTATCGTTTTTAGAGCAAATTACCAGTACATTAGCCTAAACTCAATGGAAAAATTCCTATCCTATGCATCAAATGGCATCTCTTTCTCTATGGGAATTGAGATGCATGTCATCTCACTTCCTATGATTTTCATATTCCTATAAAATTCCTATCCTATGAACGAAGGGAGGCCTCTGTTGGAGTAACTACTATAGCTAGCAGTACTGCAGGTACAGTAGTTTTCTTCAAGAAGCGGAATTCAATGAAGTCATCATGGTTCCTTCGTCCGAGCAACTTCAGAGTGGGAAAGGTTGGGCTTGTGATTTGACGGCTGATTAGTCATTATTACTACGGTGCGACAACCGGGGTGACTCTCCCTTGGAGTTCTCCGTGCATGGCAAGTGGACCAGGATGGTCGACGTCCCACATGTTGGCAAACGAAAGTATTCTTTCCGATCTCGAGGAGCAAGGAAACCGCGTGGTATAGTATCAATGCTGATTTATATTTATTTTTTAGTTCTGATGAATGCTAGCGTTTCAACTCCTACGACGAAGAGTGCCAAACACGGCACGTGCTGGATGTTCCACACGTGAGCGAAAGGAGTGGGACATACACAGCGTGGTAGAGCCCGCGCAAAAAAAACAGCATGGTAGAGCGTATCCACTTCTTCCACTTCTGGGTCGGAGACCACACATAGTAGTACTAGTGGTATGAACAATACAAAGTGCGACCCGGAGAGAAAGACACGTCTAGTTGGAATGTCTCGGGGCATACACATAAACAAATATAAAAGCTAATATGTGCCTCCAATTAATATAGTAGTAGTAGAGTACTTAGGCACGTACTCTACAACATCACCGTGCATTGCACGTACAACATTTAGTGATATGTACTAAGAGAAAAATGCATATATACCACGCATGTCCATACCATTTGTGTCTTTCTACTTCACTTACTATGCTCAATTACTCAGGTTCATACGTCCACTCCTGGGTACATGTCCGTCTCATAGTTCTAGTCCCACGTGTTCTTCATATAGATGGAATGATCCTTGCATGACACGTGCACCTTGATGCAAGATGTCTCGCGTGTTGGCAAAAGGATGAACAAAGCTCATTTAAAAAAGAGAGTGGAAGAACACAGATTGCCGACGACCGAGAAGGAGCAAGGAACCTCGTGGTGGAGCGTCTGCACTCATAATATTTTATATTATTCAACGATATAAAATCAACCAATCATCTCCATAGTGGACTGGAAGAGTACGAAACACGACAGCCCAGTGTAGTTACATCATACTAGTACATGGCTAACCGACGCTATCACCATATTTCTTGGCTTTCGTGCGACACCTAGCTCTAGTAATCTAGCAGCCCGTATTGCTTCTTGCTCCTCGTCTCTCTCAAAGTGCGGCAGGCTGGCATATTTTCCATCTATTGAGGTCGGTTAACTCATCAAATGTTAGCAACATGCCAAGAGCATTCTAAAAAAATAGTACTGTACTCTATTGTTATGACAAGAAGAGGAAGCGCTTTGACCGACGGACCAAACGAGACAAGTGTGCCGTGCCGTGAGTGGGTCCAGTTTCTCGTCTTGAACTCGTTTAGAACACTTGGTTTTGACTATTGATAAGATTTTATATAGGGCCTAATGTATTCTTTGAGGATGCCTTTGACTATTGATAAGATTTTATATAATTTGAAAATTATATCATTCGAAGATCCTTTCACGTTCCGTTTTAAAAAAAGACCCTTTCACGTACGAATTTGACTGTATGCTTTGAGCAACTTGCATGTCCTATACTGCTCTTGTTTGAATACTCTTACTTAGCTAGAGGTTAGACTAACCCATGACTAACCCTGAACTAACAGTATCCAAAGAGGTGTTTGGGTGACAGGGTTAGATTGACAAAAAATGCACTTGATGGAGAGAGAAAAGTGATGTTTCAGTGGGCCCAATGAGAACTATCTCCAGTTAGAACCTCTTGGTTGGGATAGTTTTTTTTGTGGGTTTTGTGCAACTTGCTCCAATTTAACCCTCATGCTTGGATACTTTAGGGCTATTTGAGCCCCAACTAGCTCAAACTAACTCTAACCCATGGATCCAAACAGGGCCTATGGCCAGCCTCGACGCGGAGCAGTCGCGTGCACCGGGAAGTGGCGCTCTCTCGGCCGTCGTGCTGCTTCAAAGCCGGCGCCAGTGAGAGGTCGCCTCAGCTCTGGCCAGGCATTATTGTGGCACTGACTCTCCAGGGCGACGCTTACCGTTTCACATGGGAAGCGCGTGCTATCAAGGGAGTATTGGTTTTGAACCGTTTCCGGTGTAGTACTGGTAGTTTGCAAAACTACTCAATTATTGCACTCCTAAGAAATTGTGGTAATAAACATTACTCCACAGCCCGCTTCCCTTCTCCTTCCTCTTCCACCGCCCATGCACGTCCGCGAGAAGCGACAGGTCAACCCTTATATAGAAGTGCTAGCACAAAAAGATGCATGCATGACCACAAAAATTTCCACATTAAAGCGCCGGTCCGGCAAGAGTATGGCGTATGTTGTTACCTTCGGCCGGGCCATGGCTACCGGACAACGGCGACCAAAGAAGAGGCGGCGGGAGGGGAATGAATGCAGCTACTATTTGCATTCGCCGTCCGGCTTAAATAAATGCGCACCATCACGTGTACCCGCGGGCGCACAAATTGTAACATATGTGTCTGCTTAAGTGAGCATCACGTAACTGGTGTGTGTGTGAGAGAGAGAGATTCTGAGAGACAGAGTGCGTGTGTGCGACTCTACTCTTCGGACATGTACTCAACCTTTTGCATCGGGATATAAGCATAATGGTATTATACTTTAGCTAGTGATTTACGTGGCCATTTTAACGTGGTTGTGTAAAAAAATGTCAGTTCTTGCTCGTGATTTGTGTTATATAATTACAAGCAAGATGCTCGTGCATTGCATGAAACATCAATATGCATCTTTTTACAAAACACTTGTTGTGATTGACCCATGCAGGAGTAATCCCATGTGTAAAAACTAATGATATCTTGAGAATTTTATCGGAAAACTGGTATGTCGAGAATGTCATCGAAAAAATGAAAGACGAGAGATAAGGTGAGGAGGAGTGGAGCATGGTGGTGACTGGTGGTCGGACTGGGCGGAAGCATGGGGATGGACGACGCCGGCAGGCGGCAGCGGCCACCATGCTAGATTGTTCCAGAGTCTTCCTTTTTTAATTGCTCGGCAATGAGGTAGTGGGAGATAAGGATGTGGGGAGAGGTGCGGGTATCTTTTGTAAAATAATCATAGTTTGCTTTCTATCCATCAGATATAGATCGGACGGTCTATATTACAAGATGGCCGACACACCATCATCGCCAACTCAGTTTTTTATCAGGGTAGATATGATAAGTTTGCTAACTACTAAAGTAAAGTGGAATTTGTCCATGTTATACAAGTAAATTAAGGTGATTGGTTATCATACGGGTAAGTTTGGATGAAGGGTGGTAGGAACAAATGCTCCACCTAGAGCATGTGAGTGTGAGATGAAGTCTGTGTGTGGGGGGGTGCGTGCGTGGTGTGTGTGTGTGTGTGTGAGAGAGAGAGAGAGAGATGGAGTCTTAGTGTGTTTGTGTGATGGAGTCTTAGTGTGTGTGTGTGTGTGATGGAGTCTTAGTGGGTGGGTGGGTGGGTGGGTGCGTGCATGTGTGTGTGTGTGTGGGTGTGTGTGTGTGTGTGTTTGTGTGTGTGTGTGTGGGTGTGTGGGTGTGGGTGTGGGTGTGGGTGGGTGCGTGTGTGTGTGTTGCGGGGTCCTCGGTGGCGGATGTAATTTAAGTGTGTGTAGCTTCATCATGGAGAGGTGATGTGTATGGCAGAGGCCACCAACGATGGGGTGCGAGAGAGAAGAGGCTCGTAGAGAGGGAAGAGAAGGTGTGCGCGCGTGAGAGGAGTCGACATTGAGAGAACGTGTTTGTTCGAGAGACACCGAGGAAGACTACTATATATCGATGGTGCATGTAGGCGGGAATTAAACGAAGGATGGTCTTATTGGTTTGGGGGATATAGGGGAAGAGTGAGAGGGGGTTGAAAGTGCAACTATCTCTAGGTGATTTTGGTAATTCATAACAACATATAGCTCATTGAGCTAATGCTATTCCAAGACTATTATTTCAGGAAAGCTCAATGAATGGCACGGCATGGATGATGAAAGTGGATCCCTCAAAATACTAATGACAAAGGATTGGCTCAAGCTCAAAAGCTCAAGACTCTTTATTTTATATTTTAGTGATCCAAGATCACATTGAGTCTATAGGAAAATCCAATACTATCAAGGAGGGACGAGGTGTTGCTTAATGAGCCTCTTGCTTCATGTGCTTGGTGATATGCTCCAAAAACCCTCAACTACTTTCTCACATCCACAAATGACCTAATACTAAAGCCAAAATCGGTCACACCGATTCTTTCTATCCGGCGCCACCGAGTTCAAATGTCATAGCCACTCCCACAAACCCTAGGCAAATCGGTTCTACCGATAGGGATCTCGGTCTCACTGAGATGGGATTGTAATCTCTCTGTTTCCCTTCGTAACGTTTCGGTCTAACCGAAGTGAGTGATCGGTCCCACCGAGATTGCAATGTAAATTCTCTGTTTCCCTTTTGTAACATTCCGGTCTCACCGAAAAGAGCAAATCGGTCCCACCGAGTTTACCTGACCAACTCTCTGGAAAGCTTATTACCAAAATCGGTCCCACCGAGTTTGTGTGATC
This sequence comes from Aegilops speltoides, assembly GCA_021437245.1. Classification (NCBI taxonomy): domain Eukaryota; kingdom Viridiplantae; phylum Streptophyta; class Magnoliopsida; order Poales; family Poaceae; genus Aegilops; species Aegilops speltoides. Next base: position 258,091,294 of record CM038147.1, read on the forward strand.
GGTCTTACCGAGATTACGTTATGCCCTAACCCTAACCGAATCGGTCCTACCGAGTTGCATGTCGGTCCCACCGAAAATCCTAACGGTCACTAGGTTTACTAAATCGGTCCGACCGAGTCTGTTGAATCGGTCCCACCGAGTTTGGTAAATTGTGTGTAACGGTTAGATTTTGTGTGCAGGCTATATATACCCCTCCACCTCCTCTTCATTCGTGGAGAGAGCCATCAGAACAAACCTACACTTCCAACTTACCATTTCTGAAAGAGAACCACCTACTCATGTCTTGAGGCCAAGATATTCCATTCCTACCATATGAATCTTGATCTATAGCCTTCCCCAAGTTGCTTTCCACTCAAATATTCTTTCCTCTAGATCCAAATCCTATGAGATAGAGTTGTGTGTTGGGGAGACTATCATTTGAAGCACAAGAGCAAGGAGTTCATCATCAACGCACCATTTGTTACTTCTTGGAGAGTGGTGTCTCCTAGATTGGCTAGGTGTCACTTGGGAGCCTCCGACAAGATTGTGGAGTTGAACCAAGGAGTTTGTAAGGGCAAGGAGATCGCCTACTTCGTGAAGATCTACCGCTAGTGAGGCAAGTCCTTCGTGGGCGACGGCCATGGTGGGATAGACAAGGTTGCTTCTTTGTGGACCCTTCATGGGTGGAGCCCTCCGTGGACTCGCGCAACCGTTACCCTTGGTGGGTTGAAGTCTCCATCAACGTGGATGTACGATAGCACCACCTATCGGAACCACGCCAAAAACATCCGTGTCTCCAATAGCGTTTGAATCCTCCAAACCCTTCCCTTTACTTTCTTGCAAGTTGCATGCTTTAATTTCCGCTGCCTATATACTCTTTGAATGCTTGCTTGAATTGTGTGATGATTGCTTGGCTTGTCCTAAGTTAGCTAAAATCTGCCAAACTCTAAAATTGGGAAAAGGTTAAGTTTTTAATTGGTCAAGTATTCTAATCACCCCCCTATAGACATACTTCAAGGTCCTACAAGTGGTATCAGAGCTTTGGACTCCATTTGCTTTGATTTCCTTAGCTTTTGGTGGTCATAGCCTTGGTTTCACAACCTAGGAGAGTATGGCGTCTAGTGAGGGAAATTATCACCGTAGAGGTTCTTACTTTGATGGTACTAATTTTTCTAGTTGGAAGCATAAGTTGAAAATGCATATTCTCGGACATAACCCCGCTGTTTGGGCAATTATTTGTATTGGCTTGCAAGGTGAATTCTTTGATGGGAGAGAGCCGAACCGTGAAGCAAATGCGGAAGAATTGAAGATGCTGCAATACAACGCTCAAGCTTGTGATATCATCTTCAACGGATTGTGCCCCGAAGAATTCAACAAAATCAACCATCTTGAGAATGCAAAGGAAATTTGGGATACTTTGATTGATATGCATGAAGGTACCGACTCCGTCAAGGAATCCAAGTTGGATGTGCTCCAAAGTCATCTTGACAAGTTCAAAATGAAGGATGGTGAAGGTGTCGCTGAAATGTACTCTAGGCTTGCACTTATCACAAATGAGATTGCCGGCTTAGGGAGTGAAGAGATGACCGACAGATTCATCATCAAGAAGATCCTAAGAGCATTGGATGGAAAGTATGATACCGTGTGCACATTGATTCAAATGATGCCAAACTACAAAGATCTCAAGCCAACGGAAGTCATTGGAAGAATTGTTGCTCATGAGATGTCACTTAAGGATAAGGAGAACTTCACAACAAGTCAAGTGGTGCTTACAAAGCCTCAAGTGAAGCCCCCACATCATCAAGTGAGAAACAAACCTTCAATGAAGAATTGAGCTTAATGGTGAAGAAGTTCAACAAATTCTACAAGAGTAGAAGCAAAGAAAGAAGCTCCAAGTCAAGATCTTACAATGACAAAAGATCTTGTAGTAGAGAGCGAAATTGCTACAATTGTGGGAGACCCGGACACTATTCCAATGAGTGTACGGCACCCTACAAAAGAAGAGAAGATTCTCCAAAAAGAAGAAGCAAAAGAGAAGAATCACCACCGAGAGAGAGGAGGAGTAGAGATGATCGTTATGAATGAAGACCCTCACGGAGAAGCAAGGATTCGGAAAGGAAGGACAAGTCATCAAGGAGCTACACAAAACGAAGACATCAAGCTCATGTTGGTGAATGGGTATCCGGCTCTGACTCCGACAATCACTCCTAGAGAAGCTATCACTCCGACTCCGAATATACTCAAGATGAAGGTATTGCCGGTCTAGCACTTGTGTCAACCAACTCCTACGACATATTTGATTCACCAAATGAAGGAATTGGAAGATGCTTCATGGCCAAAGGTCCAAAGGTAACACATCCTGAGTATGTTGATTTCAATAGTGATGAAGATGACTTGCTTGTGGATGATGATTTACTTGTTGACAACTCTAGTGATGAATACTATGATGAAACGTCAATTAATCATGCTAATCAAGATAAAACAAATGACAATGATAAGGAGAAGATTGAGCTTCTAACTAAAGAACTAAACACTCTTAAGTTAGCTCATGAAACTACCTTCGAAGATCATCGAGAACTTTTAAGGGCTCATGAGAAGTTACGCTATGAAAAGCTCAATCTTGAGCAAGAGCATGAGTTCTTAAAAGCAATCAATGATGATCTCCATAAGAAAAGTTCTTCTTACATTGCCAAGCGTTTACTCTTATCTACTTACATGCCTCAAGTCAAGTCTAGTAACAAGTACAAGAAAGATCCTTCCTCTAGTAGTAACAATAATAATTTCAAATCCAATATTGTTGCTTCTAGTAGTTCTCTTGATTCTCTTAGCCAAGTTACACTTGAGCAAGAAAATAGCTTATTGAAGGGAATTATAGATAAAGGTGTTTACAAGAGCCTTGCCGGGAGAAAGCAATTCGAGGAAATTGTACGCAAGCAAGGAAGGCACCGGAAGAATCAAGGTGTTGGTTTTGAATGAAAGTTCAATGCCAATGGAGTTGAGTGGGAAGAAGATCAATACCCCAAGAGGAAGTTTGTTCCTCAACAACAGAAATATGATCCTACTTCCTTCAAAGGAACATAAGCACAAGATGATCTTCCACCACTAGACCACAAGAACAAAGGCAAGGACAAGCTTCAAGAAGAGATTGATGCATTTGAAGAAGCACCTAAGGCCTCGTTCAAGTGGGTTCCCAAGACTACGTCAAGTTCTACTTCATCAAGTACAACTACAACTCCAAGGATTCCCATCAAGATAATGTGGATCCCGAAGAAGAAGAACTAGAGAGTTCTTGAGGGTGACTCCGCCAACATTCTTCACTCATATCATTATGGCAAGAACAGGTGCAATCAACTTCCACATCTTGCACTAGTTCAAGGAGTCACAAACCCTCATGTTGGTAAGGCAAGGGACAAGGTAACCTAATGATTCCATGGACATCATCTTGTGTGTGCATCACTCTATGTCTATGGATATTATTGTTTCTTCCTTGTGGGACTAACCCATGTAGGTAAGCTGAAAGTGCAACTCACTCCAAAGGATTGCTCCAAATGATCTACATCAACATTGAGCATCCACATCTTCAACACCTACATGAAGTCGTCATCGACAAAACCCAAGGTTAGTTCATCCCTCTAAAAGGGGATCTCACATCTAGGGGGAGATTAACTCTAAGAATTGAGTCAAAGCAACTCTAATGGTGTGAACACATCAATGCATTATGTAAAAGTGGTCACACCACTTGAGCTTAAACGATGAGTATGACCTATGATCAAATGTTTTCATTTGACTCCTAAGTCAATATACTCATATATAGATGACCTAGTCATCGCCAATTGTTTGATAGATGCTAGAATTGGTTGTGCATGTTTTGCCACATATTTCATTTGCCATCTTATTGTGTGAGCATGTTGATGCATATTTTACTCATTCAAGGATATCCACTTGTTGTTTTGAGTGATTGGCTTCCTTTTCTTTTTGCCAAGTGGATGGACAAGAATGCCTAAGAACCTTCTCTATCTATCTATGCTTTTCTCGTCTCAAACTCTATTCATGCTACATCACAAAATTTGATCAAGTCAGATTCAAACCACACTGTGTGAGGAGCACTCGGAGTCCCCGATTTGTCATAGACTTAAACTTCCCAAACTTCTTTGTGATTCTTGGTCTGACCGATTCCTCCATTTCGGTCCTACCGAGATCACTAAGTCGATCTAGGTTTTCAATCTCGGTGCAACCGATTTGAACTTTTCGGTCACACCGAGTTGTTGTAACTGTACACAGTTATGCATCTCGGTGCCACCGAGTTGTTCCACTCGGTCACACCAACAGGGTCGGGCTATATATAGTCACGGGCAAAAATTTGGAAATTTCTCCGAACCTCTTCGCCCGTGCAATAGCTCGCTCTGCCATCAGGGTCTCCGGATCGTCTCCTCGCCGCCAGCCGCCTCCTGTCGCTGGTCTCCGCCGCCATCAATGGGTTTCACCCCCGCCGTTGCCGCCGTAGCGAGTTCATCGCCAAGCTAGGGTATGGACTTGATCACTGTGCTATCCTCGTCCGATTCCTAGCACATTATGTTCTTATTGATTCTTGCCACGATTGAAATACTCCTATCCAGTCAATGCAATCCTTAGATTAGATGAGATTTGAAAATTTAGGGTTAGGTTTCCGCCGAAACCATCTCGGACCCACCGAGTTGAAAAACTCGGTCCCACCGATTTGGCTAACGCCATTGCACTAGTAACTCTCGATCTGACCGAGAATTGCTAATCGGTGAGACCGATTTTAGGACTTTGTGAAACCCTAGCAGTCTCGGTGCCACGAATCGTGACTCGGTCCAACCGAAGTTCATCGATTTAGGTTCCAAAACTGCTTCGGTATCACCGAGTTTGAAAATCGGTTGATCCGAAATGCTTTCTGTGGAAAACTAAAACTGAATTTTTGAATCATTCTTTTGCAAAAATCTCTGCATTTTGTGATGCTCATCCACTCTATCTCATCTATAACTCTTCACAGGGTCTGCAGTCAGTATTTGCAGCATGTCAGACCAAAGTGACAGCCAAAAAAGGGAAGAAGAGTAGATTCACATGAGTGAGGGCACTAGTCCCTCTAGTTCCTCAGATGATGGCAGCAGGAGTACCCCAAGCAATCTGCCTAAAGCTGCCACCAGGACAAGGAAGAAGAGAACCTCAGATTCTGAGGATGAGGATTATAGAGCAGAAGATGATGAGGCTACCTCCAAGAAGGTAGTGCACAAAAAGGAGTATGCCTCAGCACAGAACACTAAACCTGGACTCAATAGGAAGGTTCCTGCCAAGAGGACACCTATGCTCAAGGTTAGAGGATCTACTCAAGTGCCTGAACCCAAAGAGGCACCTGCAAAGAGAGTCACAACTTCCAAACCCAAGAAAGTTCCCACTGGAGAAACTATGAAGTTTACCATTGAATCAGAGGATGAAGCTGCTGCTCAGGATAAGAAGAAGAAGAGAGCCAGAACCACTACTGCCCAGGTTCTTGGAAATCCTTCAATGAGGAGAGACTCTAAAGAGGAAGAAGAGGTTGCTGCAGCAGTACCCAAGGCACAAAAGCTTATGGGTGATGCTATTAGATCAGGGGCTGCAACATCAAAGCCCAAGGAAGCACCCAAAGCTGCCCCCAAGGCCAAGCTTGCACCAAAGAGGAATACCAGGAGTATTCCAGCTGCTGAGAAGAACAAGGCCCCAGTGCCTGAAGTTGCTGATGAGGAAGATGAAGAAGGACAAGTCCTAAGGAAGCTCAAGCTCAAGATAGCAGACCACAATGATGCCCATCCTGTGGCTGAGGACATGAAGATCAGAAGAGACTCAGGGTTGAGGCTATGGAGGATGACAGATCCATATGCCACAAGGAGAAGGACTGCTGTTGATTACAGGTTCCATACAAAGGAACAACAGGACTTCTATGAGACAATCTTGTTGGACAAGAAGCCCATAGTGTGTGATATGAGGTGGGTCGACTGGACCTACATGAAAGATAATGAAGAACACTATCCTGGAGTGCAAGATAGTTTTGTTGCTTGTGGAGTTGCAGATTTTGTTGGGCAAAAGCTCACCAACTGGTATGATGAACTCATTATGCAATTCTACTCCACAGCACACTTCTATCCAGATGGGAGGATAGTTTGGATGTCTGAAGGTACAAGGTACCAGTCAACTGTTGAGGATGGGCAAATCTTATCAATGCCCCAAAGGAAAGTGAAGATGACCTGGATATCTATGCCAAGAAGAAGATGGACCACAATTCCATGGCACACATGTACAAGGAGATCCCAAACAAAGTTGTTGAGACACATAAGTTTGGGTCAGTCCACTTTCTTCTGTCAGGGCTGCCAACTATCAACTGGATCCTAAGGCACACTCTGTTGCCTAAGTCTGGTGACCACAACATGATTAGAGGGCATGCAATCAACATGTTGCATTTGTTTGATGTGCCACAGAAATTCAAGGTCATGAGCCTTATGGTAGAGACCATTAAGAGGACTGCAGCAGACCAAAAGAGGAGTTGTGGATATGCCCTCATTCGTGGAGTTGATTAACTCAAAGATGGGCACAGGCAAATATCTATTGGATAAGGAACATTTTCCTCTCTATCCAGATTTGAGGACAATCAGGTTGTCATGAATGAGAATGAACCATCATCAGTACAAGCTCAAGAGAAGAAGGAGAAGGCAAGGAAAGAGAAGGCTGCCAAGATGCCAACTCAAGAGGAGGCATCTGAGTACTTTTTGAAGAACAAACATGAGCAGCTTGGTTACTTGATAGCATCAACACTGAGGATTGAGAAGGGATTGGCCACCCTCACTCGAAATCAGGAGAGCTTGGAAAGAATCATGGAACTAAAATTCCATGATCTAGATGTCAAAGTAACTGAGATTCAGTTAGTTGTGGAGCAGCTACAGGATGACATGCAGGAGAGGCAGGGCAAGAGTACCACTAATGTATTTGCCAGAGTGCCTAGAGCTCAGAGGTCAACTAATGTGCCTGTGACAGACACCAGAGCCACATCATCTGCACCAGCTACAGCTCCTACAGCTCCAATGCAACCAGCTCCAGCATCAACTCCTCCAGCTCCATCTACTTCAACTGAAGCCTTCGTTCTTGGAGTTATCCAGACACCACCACCTGAAGATCAAGCCTGAGAGTCGATCTAGCACTATGCATTTTCTATGAAATTTTTGGTAACTTGTTGCCAAAGGGGGGGGGAATGTATAGATCATAGGCTTTGAGAGAGAGAGAGTGTGTTTTGCTTTTGTTCTCTCTTGCTTTGGTGGTTAAACTTGTTTGCTTTTGATTGCTTGAGAAGTTGAGATACTATGAGGTTCTTGTAAGACATTGATGATCATGTGTTTGATCATAAGCTACACATATGCATGTTTGATGATATTATCTGTGATCATTCACTTTGCTTGGTGATGAGTGCATGTATTCAATCTTTATCACTCTGAGCGCTCCACCAAGATGTATGTGACATGGAAGAGTAACCTATGAGCCTAATTCCTTGTGCATTTGCAGTCCAAAGCAAATCTTAAACTAGGCACAAATTTAGGGGGATCTCTTGCTTATCACATACTTCTCAAAGCGACGATGTTTTTCAATCTTATTATCATTTGTCGAAGCTTTGATTTATATGTTGTCATCAATTACCAAAAAGGGGGAGATTGAAAATGCAACTATCCCTAGGTGGTTTTGGTAATTCATAACAACATATAGCTCATTGAGATAATACTATTCCAAGACTATTATTTTAGGAAAGCTCAATGAATGGCATGGCATGGATGATGAAAGTGGATCCCTCAAAATACTAATGACAAAGGGTTGGCTCAAGCTCAAAAGCTCAAGACTGTTTATTTTATATTTTAGTGATCCAAGATCACATTGAGTCTATAGGAAAAGCCAATACTATCAAGGAGGGATGAGGTGTTGCTTAATGAGCCTCTTGCTTCATGTGCTTGGTGATATGCTCCAAAAACCCTCAACTACTTTCTCACATCCACAAATGACCTAATCCTAAAGCCAAAATCAATCACACCGATTCTTTCTATCCGGCGCCACCGAGTTCAAATGTCATAGCCACTGCCACAAACCCTAGGTAAATCGGTTCTACCGATAGGGATCTCGGTCTCACCGAGATGGGATTGTAATCTCTCTGTTTCCCTTCGTAACGTTTCGGTCTAACCGAAGTGAGCGATCGGTCCCACCGAGATTGCAATGTAAATTCTCTATTTCCCTTTTGTAACATTTCGGTCTCACCGAAAAGAGCAAATCGGTCCCACCGAGTTTACCTGACCAACTCTCTGGAAAGCTTATTACCAAAATCGGTCCCACCGAGTTATTGTGATCGGTCTTACCAAGATTACGTTATGCCCTAATCCTAACCGAATCGGTCCTACCGAGTTGCATGTCGGTCCCACCGAAAATCCTAACGGTCACTAGGTTTACTAAATCGGTCCGACCGAGTCTGTTGAATCGGTCCCACCGAGTTTGGTAAATTGTGTGTAACGGTTAGATTTTGTGTGGAGGCTATATATACCCCTCCACCTCCTCTTCATTCGTGGAGAGAGCCATCAGAACAAACCTACACTTCCAACTTACCATTTCTGAGAGAGAACCACCTACTCATGTGTTGAGGCCAAGATATTCCATTCCTACCATATGAATCTTGATCTCTAGCCTTCCCCAAGTTGCTTTACACTCAAATCTTCTTTCCTCTAGATCCAAATCCTATGAGAGAGAGTTGAGTGTTGGGGAGACTATCATTTGAAGCACAAGAGCAAGGAGTTCATCATCAACGCACCATTTGTTACTTCTTGGAGAGTGGTGTCTCCTAGATTGGCTAGCTGTCACTTGGGAGCCTCCGACAAGATTGTGGAGTTGAACCAAGGAGTTTGTAAGGGCAAGGAGATCGCCTACTTTGTGAAGATCTACCGCTAGTGAAGCAAGTCCTTCGTGGGCGACGACCATGGTGGGATAGACAAGGTTGCTTCTTCATGGACCCTTCGTGGGTGGAGCCCTCCGTGGACTCGTGCAATCGTTACCCTTCGTGGGTTGAAGTCTCTATCAACGTGGATGTACGATAGCACCACCTATCGGAACCACGCCAAAAACATCCATGTCTCCAATAGCGTTTGAATCCTCCAAACCCTTCCCTTTACTTTCTTGCAAGTTGCATGCTTTAATTTCCGCTGCCTATATACTCTTTGCATGCTTGCTTGAATTGTGTGATGATTGCTTGACTTGTCCTAAGATAGCTAAAATCTGCCAAACTCTAAAATTTGGAAAAGGTTAGGTTTTTAATTGGTCAAGTATTCTAATCACCCCCCCTCTAGACATACTTCAAGGTCCTACAGGGGGTAGCTAGAAGGAGATTGTTAAGTGTGAGTGTGTGTTTTACCCATCCAGGCGGAAGTTATGTGCACACAAGAAGAGAACGATTCGATGTGGCGTTAGGGTTAAGGGTAATTAACTACGTACGGAGACATAAAGACCTTGAGCGTGCATGTGCGAGAGGTATACATGTATACGTGGGATGTGTGTGTGTGTGCGTGCGCATGATCGAGATAAAAGAAAGAAGACATAAGTCATAAGATCAATGACATGGGAGAGACGGATCGGTATGACAATATGCATGTATGTGAGAGTGCAGGGAAGAAGGCCCGATAATTGAGCATGTGCTTTTGTCTTTAAGAGATAGTGGCGTGGGCTGGAGCATGCATCTATGGCGAGCAGTGGGAGTGAGACACAACGATTGTGCAAAAGAGATCAACCTATAAATGCATATGTATGGAGAGACATATATAGTGTGGGCGATAGGAAGCAAGACCACGTGCGAGAAAGAAATGTTGACAGAGAAACTACAGATAGATACAGAGATGGAGATGCTAGCTAGAGGGACATCCGCTAGTTTGAGTGTTGGAGATGACCGCTGGGTGGTTCAGAGGGTGAAGTCATGTGTGTGTGAGAGAAAGATAAAAAGAGGGCACTTGACTGCATGTAGAGAGAAACATATGTAGTGTGCGTGATAGGAAGCAAGAGTGAGGGTGAGAAAGAAGGTTGATGGAGAAACAGAAAAATAGAAAGCTAAAGATGCTAGCTAGTGTGCGTTAGAGTAGGAGTCGAGTGGATCAGAAGGCTGAGTTATGTGTGTGGGTGTGAGAGAGATAGAGAAAGGGTGCATGTGAGTCACATACAAACAAATATCAGAGAGAAATGAGATCCCGAGAGACAGAGTTTTGTGTCTACAAGAGAGAAAGATATTTAACAATGAGAGTGATAGCTAGAGAGACATGTGAGGGAACGCAAGATAACTCTAGGGAGAGAGAGTGTGTGTGTGAGCGACATACAAGAGAATGGTGGATAAATATGAGACCCTGGGAGATAGAGTTTGTGTTTGTGTGTGAGAAAGAGATATTTAAGAGGAAGAGTCATAGGTTCTCATACCTAAGGAGCGAAAGACATCTCTATGTGAGGGGTGTGCGAGTGGCACACATGGGAATAATAGAGAGAAATGAGACCCCGGGAGACAAAGTTTTGTGTTTGTGTGAGAGAAAGAGATTCCACATGGAGAATCATAGTTAGAGACACATAGCAGGGAGCGAGATATACTTAGAGAGAGAGAGAGAGAGATGAAGGTCGAGGGAGACAGTATCGTCAGTGTGTTACAAAGATAAAAGATCATTGTCGACATAGAGGTAGATCGAGAGATACTCGAGAGACGATGAACGCATATAGGTCTAGAGAGATACTCCTATATAAGCATGAGTGATAGCTATATGTGACGAATATCTGGATTAAAGGGGATTCAAATATTTAAAATGGAGATCACGACATCGATAATATCATAACGCAAATTAGTGTATTATTTACATGCATATTCATTTGAATTAGGGGACACGTGTAATGTCATATAGTTTATCAATATTGGTGATCCATAGATTCTTTAATTAGAAACAATGCATGGTTTATACGCAATAAATGTCTAAATGGGATTACACTATATGTCACGTGTATGAAACACATTATACATGTTTGAGAACTACAAAAAAACCGCATGAAACACACATTAATTGGAGACAGTTAGCGAGGAATGCACACATTGGATTTCAACATAAAGTGGTTTCAAATATTTGAAAATCCAAATTGATGGATACAACCTTATGAATCTGAGATCATGCCCTTTGTAAACCATATTTATGTATAAATGGTGTTGTGCTTTTGAAAGTATATATAAAAATGATGTATATAGAATTTTATTCCAATCGAAAATGGATCCTGCCCGAAAAATATAGAATACAAACGGGATTCGAATTAAGTTGGCATGGTAAACGTGCACTCTGCAAAATTTGAACGAAGTGGGGAAAGTAGCAGTAACCGCCCGAAACCAAAATCTGCGAGATGGAAATTACTACTGCCTATCCCTGCCATGCAAAGCCTATCGGCTCGATTTCCATAGGTTTCGATAGGGGTAGGTTTGTAATTTCACTCAAACGTGACATAACCGCCTCTCACCCGGATTCATACATGGTGGGCGCCAAAACACAGTGCCTCCTAGGCCAAAATCGACTCCCTCCCCGATTCATACATGGTGGGTGCCAAAAACAAACTCTAGTCGGCAAACATTCGGTGTATGCAAGATTACCGTCCTATCCCCAACCGACTAATATTGTTGTGATGTAGGAAATTTGAAACAGGGATAAGTTTGTAAATGTCCTCGCCTGTGAGACAAGCGCGCCCTGAAGACATGGTTCCCCTTCCTCTCTACCTCCATTTCCCCATTCTTACTCCGTGGGCGCCGAAACACCCTCTCCACACCAGCCTCCTCCATCCGCCACCCCATCCACCGCCGTCCTCCTCCACCATGCCGGAGCTGATGCCTCGATGCCACCGTCCATTACAAGAGATCGACCTCTCTCATCCACGGCTTCAGACCGGGATCCTTGCATCCCATCCTCTCGCTTCATCCCCACCATCGTCCACCTTGCCGGCGCCACTCCTACTACCGTCTCGTCCACCATGCCCCGCTGCCACCGTCTACCCTCCTAGATCTGCTTCCACGCCGCCGACAGCCATCGCTACCGCAGCACCGTCAAATTCTCAGCAGATGCATACACGGTGTCGCACCAGAGGCGTTAATCTTTCGTATCTACTCAACTTATTTATCGCAGCAAGAAAATAGATCGCCACTGCTTTACTCTGATTTCTTTTCCATCACTTACTTGCTAGTTGAAAGCAAACATTGGTTGCGAAGTTGCCTTTGTCCGGTTTGCACCTTCAGATCCGCCATGGCACGCTCAACACTATACTCCCAATGCTTATGGGTTTCCCCTTTTATATTCCACACTGGTTAAATCATAGTATACTAAATTTCAAAATTGGGTTAGTCGATTTTTCAGAGCTCGCTAGAGTTTGCCGGTGCGAAGGAAGGGGCTCGGGTGGGGACGGTGGTTGTGGGGGCGGTGGTGGGGCCTTGCCGAACGAAGAAAACTCAACGCGGGTGGGGGCGGGAGTGGGGGTGGCAGAGGAACACAGGCGGTGGGGGTCGGTGGTCTGGCCGGCGGCCCGTGTGGTGTTCTGGAAGAATCAGAGACGAGGAAGAAGAAGGGTTAGGAGATGTAGGATCTTCATCCAACCGCCTAAAATGGTTGACTGGCGCAAATGACAAAAGTCACGCGACTTGCATGCAGACATGCCTTTATATTCAGTACCATCATCGTACCTGCTTAGCACTGCTCCTGAATCAATCAAGCTAAACAACGTTCCACTCATAATTCCAAACTTGTTGCTCATATACGAATCTGATATGATGCTGATATTACTAAAACAGATAACGTTTAATTGGTCAACTAATGTTCCTACTTTACTTTAGAAAAGCACGTGCACCACAGATAGAGAGACAGCAGGGAGTTGCATTCTTAATGCGCTCTGGTTCATCATGTGTGGGCACTGTGCAACAAACATTTTGTTATCCAAAATCTACTTGCTCTTCTTTAGCATGTTCCCCTTTCGTTCTTCTTTAATAAGTAATCTCTCCGTTCCTAAATACAAGTCTTTGTATAGATTCCACCATGGACTACATATGGAGAAAAATGAGTGAATCTACACTCTAAAATGTATCTGGATACATCTATATGTGATCCATAGTGGAAATCTCTACAAAGACTTATATTTTGAAACGGAGGGAGTATGATAGTAGTACAGTATGTTCCTTGTAGTGAAGATGAGCAGGGACATTTGCAGTGTAGGGGTCTATACGGTCGGTTGTGATGGACACTTTGAACTCTTCGGGCCTCTTTGATTCATAGTTTTTTGTAAACATAGGAATAGGATTTGTAGTGGCCTGCCCACTTGAAAAGAACGACAGGATATTGCAAATATGGTGCCTGCTACTTTACTCTTGTTAGTACCTGTTGTCCTGTATCACTGTACTTACATACATACCTCATTATGTGACAGCAGTATGCATGATAGCTTGAATATCAATTGTTCGCTCCAAATTATCTGATCTGTATGAATGGTTACATTAGTGTAGAATATATCCAATGCCAATGAAATTATTTAGCTCTGCATTGTTCTTGTAAGTACCTGATGTCCTTTATCAGTGTACTTATATTGATAGGTAGTTGTTCATGTACCATCACTCTGCAGTTTATTTTCCTTTCCCTCCATTTTCTACACATCAGATCTATATTTACTCTTACAATAAGGTTGGATAACACTGATGGTATTGAAGAAGTTTAGCTCTGCATTGCTCTTGGCTGTACCTTTTGCCTGTATCGCTGTACTTACATTTATAGCTACTTGGTTATGTAGCATCACTCTTCATCTTATCTTAAATATTTTCCATTTTCTCTTATATTATCACATCTATATTTACTCTTAACAAAATGTAGAATAAAGGCAATGCTTATGAAGAATATTCTGTGGTAAACTTCTTGAATCCCCCGCCATCTGCATGGACAAGGGCTGTATAGAGCATGTCTTCACCAATAATGTAAGTTTGTCCTTTTCAAGCCTTCAAACTTTGTTGTGTATATTTGGTTAGATATGACTGCAACAGCTATTTATTTCTGGTATTTACATCAAATTGCATGTTTAAAGTTTATTATATAGTTCATAAACAAAAGTTTGTCCTTCTCAATTTATGTTTTCAGTTGTACAACCAAGTTCCTTCTTCATACCATGTAAATTAAACTATACAGAGCAAGCGATCTTCTTTTGCACTGCATGTAGGCTTTTTTTCTTGATCCGTAATCCAGTGGTGTGGCGAACCTACCCACTACAGCACAATGTCATATTCTGCAATGTCTTAATTATGAACAATGTCATATCATTCTACTATTATTTAAACCGTCTCTTTATTTGCCAATCTGAAATGTGATAAATTGACAGCACACTAACCATGATACTTATGAGTTCTTGATCTGTAATCCAATGGTGTCATGAAGCTGCCAACTCCTTCACAATGTCATTTCCTGCCATGTCTTGACCTGAACAATAACATATTGTGTTAATGCTATTTTAAACTATGTCACTTTATTCGTCAGTAAGAAATGTGATGATTTTTCAGCACTAATACTTATATGTGCAAAACATGTCATCTGTCTGCTTGTTTTTCTTTCTGAGTGAGGAAGATATAAGTGTCAAACAAGCACAGTCTCATCAGCTTGCTCAACTGCTTGCGCTGCAGCTCCCGAGCAGGGCTACCCTTTCTTGAACTCTATTGAAGTGTTGTCGGTTTTGTATATTATTTCGTCAGCGTCTTTATTAGCGTTGGTGGCGATCTTTGATGCCCAGTGTATGTAATCTGTTGTCTGCTTGTGCTTTATTATCATAGTGGCTAACTTTGATGCCCAGTGGATGTAATATGCCGCAATTTCTTTATTATATAGTCTATGTTTTTTCTTATTCACATTGCTGCAGTTATTTTACTATATATATCCCGTCTTCGCAGTAAACCGGCCAAACCGTAAAATTACGGTACATAATCGGGCCGCCATGCAAATCACTATGTATGATCCGCATCATGGGCCCCGTCATCTTGGTCTGTTAACAGGCCTAAATGTAAACTGGCCCACTAGTAGACTCGGGATTTTAATTGGCCGAGTAAATAGCCGGCCCTATTTTCGCAAGAAAACTCAATGGGCTTTTAGGAGGCTGAAAAGTAGGTTGGGCGAGAAACGTGTCGAACAGCTCATGGGCCGGCAGCATGCCGAAATAGACCCCGGCCCATGATAGTGCCAATCAAATCATGGGCTTGTAACAGGCTAAAATTGTCTCGGTCCTTATTTGGCCCAATCAGATTATAGGCTGTGAGCAGGCCGGATGCAAATCAGGCCGTAGTTAGGCCCAACTATATGACGGGCTTTTAACAGACCGAAATAAATATAGGGTTGAAATGTTGTGATGCCTAGAGAATTAAGCTATAGTAAACCTCTACTGATGATGCCATGTCACCACGATTACTGTTGTCAATCTCGCGATATTTTATATCCCGTTCGAATTCAAATTTAATTTAAAGTCAAATAAATAAAGTTTTCAAATGGCAAAATAAAAATGTGGGTTAGGCTGTAAATATTCGCTAACAAATTTTCGTGAAAGAATCCACATTTTCCATAATGATAAAATGCCCCTAAACTATTTTCTTAATTCATAAAGCTTTTAATTGAACAATCTCAATTTAACTAAATATGTAACCAATTCAAAAACATTTGAAATTTGATGATTAACTCAAAATATTACCTAGTATTTATGTGTTAATTTGTATATTTAACTAAAGTCTTTTGGTAGCCGAAATAAATGCAAAAGAGTGAGATAAAATGGAAATAGAAATAGAAATAAAAATAGAAGGTAAATGGAAAGCTTACCTGTTGGACTGGGCCTGGAGACAACAGTGCCAGACGTGCCCGCAGTGTCCATGGTCGCGGATGTCCACGCGTCGCCCATCCCGCGACTCCTGCGATAGATAAGGTCCTCCCCGACGCATGGGACAAACACTAGGCCACCCATTCTTCCCCCTCGCTCGCCCCAATCTTTTTCTTCGTCGTCCGAGCGCGTGGTCGCCACCACCTCCTCGATCCCGCGGCCACCGGACTCCCCTCATGGCTGCAACATGTCGAGGAGCTCCCTCGTCGTTGACTCTTTCATCCACTCAAGTGAATCAAGCCGGGAGCCCCTACATCGCCGGGATCGACATCGTCTTCAAGTTCTGCCCCGAGCTCGCCGCCTTTGATTCAGTCGTCTCCGACAGCCCCCGGCCTCCCCGAGTCCTACTCTGCATTCGCTGTGAGCGCTGCCTCACAATCCCTCTCTCTCGCGCGCGTTTTGGTGCCGTGATTCCATAGCCGAGCTTGCGTACTACGGCCGCCGCGTTGGTCACCGCCGTGGCTGCTACAGCCTAGCCCTGCTCCAACCGCCCGCCACGCCGTGGGCCTGTCCCGGTGTGCCCGCGCCTAGCCTGACCGCTCGCCCACGCGCGCTGCGACGCAGCCGCCCGTGTGTGCCTGCTGCTGCGTGTCGCTTTGCGCGTTGCTACTGCTCCTTCCCTGCTGCTCGTTAATCTGTTGCTGCTATCCGCCTGTGTCGCTGACTGAAGCCGCTGCCGCTACCGGCTTGCCGCTTGCTGATCCCTGGCCACGTCCCTGCCTCGTTTGGCCATGCGTCGTGGCCCTGCCACTGCCTATTGCTGCCTTTGCTATGCGTCAGCTTCTGCTGCTTCTACGCCGTTGTTGCTTCGGCGCGAATCGCTATGCAGCTCGCGTCTTTGCTCTCGCCTCTGGATGCTAGCTACTGCTGCTCCTAAATGCCGATGCTTGTCACCGATGCTAGTTGATGCTCCATCCACTACTAATTGGCATGGCCATGGCCAACATGTGTTCTGTGCGAGTGTGTGTGTGCATCCACCACTAGCCGGTCCATGCAAAATTAGCTTAGGACCTAATTGCTATTTAGTTTAGCTGCTAGACAATGACAGTGGCCCTCACCGTTAGTTTATCTAATTTAGTAAAAAAAATAACCATAGACAATGACATGTGGGACCTGCCTACACTATTTATCATTTGACCATTCAACCTTTGACTGGGTCAACCCAACCACTTTGGCCCCACTGTCACACCCATAGGCTAAACAATTGGTGACAAAAGTATTTACTGTTTTATTTTCGAATTAAATAAATACATCAATTCTAGAAATTTTTTTAAAGTTTAGAAAATCATATAAAATAAACCGTAACAAGGATGAAAATACTTTGTACATGAAAGTTGCTCAGAAAGGCGAGACGAATCCGGATACGCAGCCCGTTCGTCTGCCACGCGTTCCTAGCATAGCGAACATACAACATTTCACCTTTGGTTCATCTGTCCGAAAACGCGAAACACCGGGGATATTTTCCCGGATGTTTTCCCCCTTCCTCAGTACCACCTACTGCCGCATTAGGGCACACCTAGCACCGCTCATTGTCTTGTAATGCATCGTCATGCTTATGTTTGCATTGTATTTATTGTTTCTTTCCCCTCTTCTCTCCGGTAGACTACGAGACCGACGCTGTTGCTGCCCCGTTCGACTACGGAGTTGACGACCCCTCCTTCTTGCCAGAGCAACCAGGCAAGCCCCCCGCCTTGATCGCCAGATATCGTCTATTCTTCTCTCTACTGCTTGCATTAGAGTAGTGTAGCATGTTACTGTTCATTTAATCCTATTCTGTTGCATAGCCTGTCATTGTTGCTACAGTTGTTGATATCTTACCCGCAATCCTAAATACTTAGTGTAGGATGCTAGTTTATCATCAGTGGCCCTACATTCTTGTCAGTATGCCTTGCAATACTATCTGGCCGTGATCACTCGGGAGGTGATCACGGTTATATGCTATACATATACATACTATTTAGGTGGTGACTAAAGTCGGGTCGGCTCATTGAGTACCCGCAAGTGATTCCGATGTGGGGTCTTGAAGGACAGCTGGCTCCATCCCGGTAGAGGTGGGTCTGGGTTCCCGACGGCCCCCGACTGTTACTTTGTGGCGGAGTGACAGGGCAGGTTGAGACCACCTAGGCGAGAGGTGGGCCTGACCCTGGTCGGCGTTTGCGGTTACTTCATAATAACACGCTTAACGAGATCTTGGTATTTGATCTGAGTCTGGCCACTGGCCTATACGCACTAACCAACTACGCGGGAACAGTTATGGGCACTCGACGTCGTGGTATTAGCCGAAGCCTTCTTGACGTCAGCGACTGAGTGGCGCGCGTCGGATTGGACCGTAAGCCTGCGCTTGTATTAAGGGGGCTAGGTCTGCTTTCGGCCGAGTTCGCAACGTGTAGGTGTGCAATGGGCGATGGGCCCAGACCCCTGCACGCATAGGATTTAGACCGGCGTGCTAACCTCTCTGTTGTGCCTAGGTGCGGCTGCGACGTGTTCATCTTCCGAGGCCGGGCATGACCCAGGAAAGTGTGTCCGGCCAAAGGGGATCGAGCGTGTTGGGTTATGTGGTGCATCCCTCCAGGGAAGTTGATCTATTTGAATAGCGATGTCCCTCTGTAAAACGACGACCCGGAGTTGTACCTTGACCTTATGACAACTAGAACCGGATACTTAATAAAACACACCCAGACAAGTTCCAGAGACAACCCGGTGATCGCTTTCCTACAGGGCGACGAGGGAAGGATCGTCGGGTAGGATTATGCTATGCGATGCTACTTGGAGGACTTCAATCTTTTCTCTTCTACATGCTGCAAGATGGAGGCTGCCAGAAGCGTAGTCTTCGATGGGACTAGCTATCCCCCTCTTATTCTAGCATTCTGCAGTTCAGTCCACTGATATTGCCTCTTTACACATATACCCATACATATGTGGTGTAGATCCTTGCTTGCGAGTACTTTGGATGAGTACTCACGGTTGCTTTGCTCCCTCTTTTCCCCCTTTTCCTCTTCTTTCCGGATGCCGCAACCAGAGACGTTGGAGTCCAGGAGCCAAAGGATCCCAAGGATGGTTCTACAAGGAGTTCGGCTTCGAGGAGTAGTTAGGAGGTCCCAGTCAGGAGGTTTCACCTTTTTGATCGTCGCTACTTTTGTGCTAGGTTTCTTAAGGCAAACTAGTCTAACTTATGTCTGTACTCAGATATTGTTGCTTTCGCTGACTTGTTTATGTTCGAGCACTTGTATTTGAGCCCTCGAGGCCCCTGGCTTGTAATATGATGCTTGTATGACTTATTTTACTTTTAGAGTTGTGTTGTGATATCTTCCCGTGAGTCCCTGATCTTGATCGTACACATCTGCGTGCATAAATAGTGTACGATTGAATCGGGGTGTCACAAATGTTAAACGGGCCTTTAACAGGCCGAAACTAATATCAGGCCGAATTACTAAATGGGCCTTTATCAAGTGGGCCCAAAAGCATAGCGTCCAGTCTATGGGCCGAATCTAACATGGACCATAATTTAGCCCAAAGCCTCTTAAAGGGTCGGACCTGATCTGGGCCGTAATTTGGCCCAGAACATGGTAGGCTTTTAACGGGTCGGATCTCATATGGGATTTTATTAGGCCCGGAACGTGGAAGGATGTTAATGGACCAGATCAAATATGGGTCAGCATTTGGCCCAAAACATGGCAGCCTGTTAATGGTTCGGCCTACTAGTGTCATCAAAATATTGTGGGCCTTCAACTGGGTCGGCCCATTATGGTCGGCAAAATCTCGTGGGCCTTTAGCTGGCCGGCCCATGGTCACAAAATCTTGTGGGCCTTTAGCTGGGCTGGCCCATTATGGTCCCCAAAATCTCGTGGGCCTTTAGCGGGGCCGGTCCATTATGGGCTGCAAAATCTCGTGGGCCTTTAGCTGGGCCGGCCCATTATGGACTACAAAATCTTGGGGGCCTTTAGTAGGGTCGGCCCATTTAAACTTTATGGGCCACTTTTGGGCCGGTCCACGTGTGAACATATCATAGGCACATCTCGCCCATTGGATGAGTGACACCTGTGCCAACGCGGAGCTGACACGTTTTTCCTCCAGCCAATGATGGTTTTACACATGGAAAATCCCCATTGGTCCTGGCTGTTAACGGGTTATCAGATCCAAAACCGGACCCGATAGCTTAACGACGTTATGCCACGTGTCGGTCACTCTTGACGAAAGCACTTCTATGACGCGCGACTTATCGTCATGGAAGAGGACACTTCCGTGATGATAATTTTGGTAATGTCATGGAACACTTCTACGACAGCAAAGGTATGACTATCTTGATTTTGTCATAATCGTCATGGATGTACATGCATCTGCCCCCCTTAATCCTTGCTCCTTGCGCAGCCAAGCATGTAGGAGGTAGAGGACGAGTAGATGAGGCTGTGGGAAAAGGTTGAGCTCATGGAGATTAGTGGAAATGGACAAAACATGCATTTTAAGTGTTTGATGTAGGTTTGGGCAAGCAACTGGACTTCCCTTGTCATGAGGCTTGACAGGGTCAAATGGCATGCGAAAATAAGAGGTTCCACCAATATTGAGTTCATTTGGGCAAAGTTCCAATGCAACTTTTGTAAACCCTAGAAATCAACAAAAATAGACTTTCCAAGATTTAGTCATGAAAATGTATTCTCCTTGATGCACCACTTATTTTAGTTTCATCATTTGAGGTTCTGAACATCTCCAAAAAAGTTGAGATCAAAAGGAGAAAGTTGCCAACGTAAAGTTGTTCAAATTTGGTTCTGGACAGAGAGGGTTTTAGGGCACTTTGATCAAGATAACATTCTCTCCAACTTCTGCCATTTGGTATAGATGAATAATTAGACCATTTGAGCATGTGCACCAAGTTTTAGAACATTTGGACATGTTTGGCAATGTAAAGTTGCTCAAACTTCAAAATGAACATAAATGGTTTTGAGGGGATTTCATGGGGGTATACTTTTCTCCATGACATGAGACTTGGCAAGATCATCAAACATGTCATATGTGACATGCTAGAATTTTCTTGGAATTTTTGGGGAATATTTCCTTTGTAAATATTTCAAAAGCTTGAAATATCCAGAAAGGGTTTTTGAGGTATTTGACCAATATTTTGAACATGACCATGTGTTGAAACTCTTATATATGGACAATATATGTCCACTGAGTTTCTCTAGGTTTCTCCCAAATATTTTTAAAGCATTAAAATAATTTTAACCTATTAAAGACCATTTCTGGCCTAAAGAAATAGCCTTTAAATAAAATAGGAAAACAACTTTTTAAATTATATTTTTGTGGTTTTTGGTTGTCCTATACCTAATAGGAGTCAAACATACTCTTTGAAAGATTTTTCATACCCCAAATCAAGTACTTGAAGTGCAAACCTCAATTCAGGGGTTTTTGGAAAAACTAAATTTAGAAAATACTTTTTGGCCAAATTATTTTTGTAAGAAGGCGATAGCGTGGCGACGACGGCGACGGGAGCGGCCATGACGGCAACGGGGGCGGCGCGCGCGGGGAGGGCGCGATGAAGATAATAACTGAAAATTTTCGGAAGTGCTGGTTATATAGGGGAGGCCTTTAGTATCGGTTGTAGACAGGAACTGGTACTAAAGGTTAAATTTGGCCAGGCAAAGCGGCGGGAAGCGACCCCTTTTAGTACCGGTTCGTGGCTCCAACCGGTACTAAAGACCCGCCCTTTAGTACTGGTTAAAGCCGCGGACCGGTACTAAAGGGGTGCGAGCGGTGCTCAATGTTTAGTCCCACCTCGCTGAGCGAAGGGCAGCCGCACTCGTTTATAAACCCAGTCGCGGCTGCTCCTTTGAGCTCCTATCAAATGCATGCCTCTGGGCCTAACTTTCCCACGCTGCCCTGTGAGCCTGCTGGGCCTTATGGGCGTGTACAAGCACGCCCAAGGCCGAGCAGGCCCACTGGGCAGCGCGAAAATAATTTTTTTCAAATAGTTTTTTTTCATTTGTGGTTTATATATTTTCGTCTATTTATTTCCGAGTAGTTTTTTGCTGTATTTAGAGTTTCTTATGTTTAATATTAGTATGTTTTATCATTATATTCATATTTGTAGTGATTTTTCAATTCATTTTGTAGTGCTTTTCACTTTCACGGTGATTTAGCTCTAAAACAAATCAGTAAATGCATCGAAAATAGCAAATTATGTCAGAAAGGGTTGAAAGTTGATGACGTGGATTTGAATTGTGCATATGAACGCAAAAAAAGTGTGGAGTTGCACTAAGTTATTAAAATATTGAATAGCCGGCGTAACAGATGAGTTTTCATCCGAAACCCTGATACTTCTTAAGAGATTGTCCAGTTTATACACGAAGTGCATCCACTTTTTGCCGTAACCCTCTCTACTTTTTTGCAAATGCTATGCGGCTGAAATGATGATAACTTGCCAAGTTTCAACCTTTTGAGAGTTCATTTTGTACGGTTTTTCACTTTCACGGTGATTTAGCTATGAAAACAAATCAGTAAATGCATCGAAAACAGCAAATTATGTCAGAAAGGGTTGAAAGTTGATGACGTGGATTTGAATTGTGCATCTGAACGCAAAAAAGTCCGGAGTTGTACTAATTTATTAAAATATTGAATAGCCGGTGTAACAGATGAGTTTCGTCCGAAACCCTGATACTTCCTAAGAGATTGTCCTGTTTGTACGCGAAGTGCTTCCAGTTTTTGCCGTAACCCTCTCGACTTTTTTGCACATGCTATGCGGGTGAAATGATGATACCTTGCCAAGTTTCAACCTTTTCAGAGTTCATTTTGTAGTGCTTTTCACTTTCACGGTGATTTAGCTCTGAAAACAAATCAGTAAATGCATCGAAAATAGCAAATTATGTCAGAAAGGGTTGAAAGTT
Organism: Aegilops speltoides; assembly: GCA_021437245.1. Lineage (NCBI taxonomy): Eukaryota > Viridiplantae > Streptophyta > Magnoliopsida > Poales > Poaceae > Aegilops > Aegilops speltoides. The sequence continues at coordinate 258,114,102 of CM038147.1, forward strand.
GATGACGTGGATTTGAATTGTGCATCTGAATGCAAAAAAAGTCTGGAGTTGTACTAAGTTATTAAAATATTGAATAGCCGGTGTAACAGATGAGTTTTCGTCCAAAACCCTGATACTTCCTAAGAGATTGTCCAGTTTGTACACGAAGTGCATCCACTTTTTGCTGTAACCCTCTCTACTTTTTTGCACATTCTATGCGGGTGAAATGATCATACCTTGCCAAGTTTCAACCTTTTCAGAGTTCATTTTGTACTACTTTTCACTTTCAAAGTGATTTAGCTCTGAAAACAAATCAGTAAATGCATCGAAAATAGCAAATTATGTCACAAAGGGTTGAAAGTTGATGACGTGGATTTGAATTGTGCATTTGAACACAAAAAAAGTCTGGAGTTGTACTAAGTTATTAAAATATTTAATAGCCGGTGTAACATATGAGTTTTCGTCCGAAACCCTGATACTTCCTGAGAGATTATCTAGTTTGTACATGAAGTGCATCCAATTTTTGCTGTAACCCTCTCTACTTTTTTGCACATGCTATGCGCATGAAATGATGATACCTTGCCAAGTTTCAACCTTTTCAGAGTTCATTTTGTACTGCTTTTCACTTTCACGGTGATTTAGCTCTGAAAACAAATCAATAAAGGCATCGAAAATAGCAAATTATGTCAGAAAGGGTTGAAAGTTGATGACGTGGATTTGAATTGTGCATCTGAACGCAAAAAAAGTCCGGAGTAGTACTAAGTTATTAAAATATTGAATAGACGGTGTAACAGATGAGTTTTCGTTCGAAACCCTGATATACTTCCTAAGAGATTGTCCAGTTCGAACCAGCTCTTGTGTAAACATGTAAAAATATACATAAAATACTTTGATCAGTACCGCCTTTCAGCCAAAACGCTACTGCTACAGATAAATACATCAAAAATACATTGATCATCAATGATCTTTTTGTGTACAATCTGAATTGTCAATATGAGTCCTCTCTGGTAGGAACCTGAGAAGACTCATATTGCAGCCACAAATTCTACACATAGAGTTCAATGAAGACCAAGTGGTTGCGATAGTTTGAGAAGTAACATATTTAAGGTGGTAAAAACTCTGTTAGCGGATCGAGGTAGGACTAAAAACCCGATGTCAACTAGGAACCTCTAGTGTCGGTTTGTGGCATGAACCGGTATAAAGGTGCCGGTGGGCCCCCAGCCTGACCCCAGCCTGCAACAGCCACTTTAGTACCGGTTCGTGGCACGAATCGGTACTAAAGGGTCGCTGAGGGAGTCCTGGACTAGGGGGTGTCCGGATAGCCGGACTATCATCGTCAGCCGGACTCCAAGACTATGAAGATACAAGATTGAAGACTTCGTCCCGTGTCCGGATGGGACTTTCCTTGGCGTGGAAGGCAAGCTTGGCAATACGGATATGTAGATCTCCTACCAATGTAACCGACTCTGTGTAACCCTAGCCCTCCCCGGTGTCTATATAAACCAGAGGGTTTTAGTCCGTAGGACAACAACCATTACAACAATCATACCATAGGCTAGCTTCTAGGGTTTAGCCTCCTTGATCTCGTGGTATATCCACTCTTGTACTACCCATATCATCAATATCAATCAAGCAGGAGTAGGGTTTTACCTCCATCGAGAGGGCCTGAACCTGGGTAAAAACATCGTGTCCCTTGTCTCCTGTTACCATCCGCCTAGACGCACAGTTCGGGACCCCCTACCCGAGATCCGCCGGTTTTGACACTGACATTGGTGCTTTCATTGAGAGTTCCTCTGTGTCGTCACCGATAGGCTTGATGGCTTCTTCAATCAACAACAACGTAGTCCTGGGTGAGACTTTTCTCCCCGGACAGATCTTCGTATTCGGCGGCTTCGCACTGCGGGCTAACTCACTTGGCTATCTGGAGCAGATCGAAAGCTACGCCCCTGGCCATCAGGTCAGATTTGGAAGCCTAAACTTCACGGCAGATATCCGCGGGGACTTAATATTCGATGGATCCGAGCCGCAGCCAAGCGTGCCGCACTGTCACGATGGGCATGATCTAGCTCTGCCGCCGGACAGTACCTTGGAGGCCGCACACGGGTCCGCTCCGACCCATAGTTCGGAGCCGATCGCGCAGACCGAGGACGGGTGGCAGGACACCACCTCAGGAACTGCAACTTCCACGGCGATGGAGCCGAACACTGACCTCGTCCCTTATAAAGCTCATGACTCCGAGGTGTCGGACACCATGTCGGACTCCGAACCTCCTGCGCCCCTGCCAATCGAATCCGATTGGGCGCCGATCATGGAGTTCACCGCTGCGGACATCTTTCAGCACTCACCCTTTGGCGACATCCTAAATTCGCTAAAGCATCTCTCGCTATCCGGAGAGCCCTGGCCGGACTACGGCCAGGATGGTTGGGACGCGGACGACGAAGAAATTGAAAGCCCACCCACCACTCACTTTGTAGCAACTGTCGACGATCTAACAGACATGCTAAACTACGACTCCGAAGACATCGACGGTATGGACGACGATGTCGGAGACAATCAAGAACCAGCGCTCACCGAGCACTGGAAGGCCACCCCAACCCACGGTGTATATATGGTGGACACCCCAAAAGGAAGCGATAATGAGGAACAACGGGGCGCGGCAAAGGATAATCCCGCCGACAAACAACCAAAACGAGAACGCAGACGCCACCCTAAGTCCCGCCTTGACAAAAACATCGCTCCTAATGACCCAGCAATAGAGCAGGGCAAACCAGTGGACGACGAACATGAAACCAAGCAACCGTCTGAACAGGACAAATCGGATAATCAATCCATGCCCGGCGAAACCAACAGTCCAGACGACCTCACGCCGGACACACCACCGAAGCATAAGAACCTTCACAAAAGACTCGTCGCCACTGCAAGAAATCTGAAGAAGGAAAAACGGAAGCTCAAAACAGCGGAAGACATACTCAGAATGAGGTGGAGCAAAGTACTCAAGACCGCATACAAATATGGCAATAGCCACCAAACAAAGAGCTACCCGAAGCGCAAACTGCTGCCTGAATTCGACGAGGAGGCCATAGAGCCCCCACAGTCAAAAAGCAAAGAGGCCACCTGGTCGGATAGACGACCAGATGACAGGCCAAAAGCGATAAGCGGCACCGCACACAAGCCGACTCATGATCCTAGGAAAACAGATGGCCCGGCCAGGTCCATTTATGGGCCAAAAAAGAGGGCCCCAGGAAGCAACACAACACGCCAAGTGTCCGAAGACAACGGCACACCCAAATACAGGGGCACCGCACACCCACTATGTTTCACCGATGAAGTGCTGGATCATGAATTTCCGGCGGGGTTCAAACCCGTAAACATAGAGGCATACGATGGAACAACAGACCCTGGAGTCTGGATTGAGGATTACATCCTTCACATACAAATGGCTAGAGGAGACGATCTCCACGCCATAAAATATCTACCCCTCAAGCTCAAAGGACTGGCTCGGCATTGGCTCAAAAGCCTCCCAGAAAACACTATTGGAAGCTGGGAAGAGCTTGAGGATGCGTTTAGAACAAATTTTCAAGGGACCTATGTCCGCCCTCCGGTTGCAGACGATTTAAGTCACATAACTCAATAGCCCGGAGAGTCAGCGCGCAAATTCTGGAACAGGTTCCTCACCAAAAAGAACCAAATAGTCGACTGTCCGGACGCTGAAGCCTTAGCAGCTTTTAAACATAATGTCCAAGACGAATGGCTCGCCAGACACCTCGGCCAAGAGAGACCGAGAACAATGGCTGTGCTAACAAGCCTTATGACCCGCTTTTGCGCGGGGGAAGATAGCTGGCTAGCAAGATGCAGCACCAGCGATCCAAGTACATCCGAAATCAGGGATGGAAATGGAAAATCACGGCGCTGAAAGGATCAGCGCTGGAACAAAGAAAAAAGCCCAAAGAACACGACGATCAACGCCGGATTCAAAAGCTCGCGGCCAAACAATAAAACACTGCCTCTTAAGGATAACAGTGATGAGCTCTCCAACTTAAACAAAATTTTGGATCGGATATGCCAAATCCACAGTACCTCCGGAAGGCCTGCAAACCACACCCACCGAGATTGTTGGGTTTTCAAACAGTCCCGCCGACTCAATGCCGAACACAAGGGGCTCGATGCACCAAGCGAGGATGATGATGAACCCCACCAGCAGAGCACCGGAAAACAAAAGACTTTCCCACAGGAAGTCAAAACAGTAACTCACTTCATGTGATATTACGGAAAAACAATGCGGCACCCGCTAAAATAAGTGTCGCACGGTGCACCCCAGCGGAACCTCGAAGTTGGATGTCAAAACCAATCACCTTCGACCACCTGGATTATTCCAGAAGCATTCAAAACGCAGGATGGACTGCTCTGATATTGGATCCTATTATCGACGGACTACAATTTACACAAGTCCTGATGGACGGCGACAGCGATTTAAACCTGCTATATCCGAACACAATCCGCAAGATGGGGATAGACCTTACTAAAATTCAACATAGCCGCACTTCCTTTAAAGGAGTGACACCAGGCCCTTACGCCAAGTGCACAGGCTCCTTATCAACAGAGGTTGTGTTCGGGACATCTGACAACTTCCGACGCGAAAGGCTAATCTTTCATGTCGCCCCATTCAAAAGTAGCTATCAAGCACTATTGGGACGTGAAGCTTTTGTCCGCTTTAACGCAATACCGCATTACGCGTCTCTTACGCTTAAAATGCCCGGTCCACGCGGCATCATTTCATTAAAAGGTCGTTTAAGACCCGGACACGTTAGACGAGTCCGAATAAATAAGCTAGGGGCTCCCTAGCCGCACACCCCTTCACAAGGGGCTGTGCATATAAGCAATAATGAGCTAATATAGGCTCAGCTTTATTCATTTATTAATATTTTTTATGCACTTTTTCGCACGATTTCCTTTCAAACTAAGTTCCTCTCTTTTTACAGATGAACAACGTGCACACCCATCCAGGATAACGGCACAACGGAGACACAGGCGCAGACGTGCAGTAGGGACCCGTTGCAAGGATTCTTTTCAGATTAAGACCCCGCGTAAACCTTTTTTATTGTCTCTTGTTGCTATAATCCCCTGGTTTCTCATTATAACCAGAGAGGAGACTGACGTTTTGGCATCGTCCGCGCCAGAAGACCTTGCTCGTACCTGGACACTAGGGGCTTAGGGCATTGTTCTGCCCATCAGTATAAAGACCGAACACCTTAGGGAGTGTTCGGCGTCTCGAGTTAGGCCTTATATGCATCAGCTCCGAATCATGTCTTTGGTCAAATGTTGGGTTTGCCCGGCTCCTGTGTTTTGCTTCCTTACGCTCAGTATCATCGGCTAACGCGCACCAGGAGAACTATGCGATTGTGCCCCAGTTCGGCGAAGCGCGCCTCTATAGAGAAAGCCGAAAACTGACTGTCATGATACAGCGAGAGACTGGTCAACCACTCGATCGACTACCGGAATGTTTAGAATTCCTCCGCTTTGACGAAGGACCGTTTCCCGGTCAGGCACATACACGCCCCGAATCCGGAGAGCGCGGTGCCCCTCGGGGCTATATCGTAGTCCCACCCTCAAACTCCAATGGCTAAGTGAAAGTGATCAAGCATTATAGTCCGGTTTCCTCGTTTGCTACGCTACCACCTCCTTAACAGGACCGAGACGTCGGATTAAGTGTGAAAATGCGCTATTTTTGCGAACACCCCCGCACCTTGTGCGTGGGGGCTGAAGCCGACGACTGCCATCTTTCAGGTTATACATACGTATACATAAACGGCCGCACAGGAGATATTTCAATACTTGAACGCACAAGTACAAAAAGCGCCTACAGCATAAACATTGTTTTATAAAATAAAACGTTCATTTGAACGTGACATTTTTTGAGCACTGCGACTCTATTACACGAGCACCACACAGAACCTCCCCAAAATAGTGCTCGGCGGGTAACCGACTCTCGTCCAAACCCTAGGTCGCAACTGCGGTGGCATCCATCTCTGCCCAATGTGTCTTCACACGGGCGAGGGCCATCCGTGCACCCTCTATGCAGGACGACCGCTTCATCGCCTTGATATGCGACACCGCCCCAAGAAATTGCTGCAACAAGCCAAAATAACTCTTCGACTGGGGCCTATCCGGCCAGACATGAGTCACGATATCCGTCATGGCAAGTCCGGACAACCTATTCAGCTCAGCCCACTCGGCCAACCGATCGGTCAGCGGAAGGGAACGCTCCGGACTATGGAATTGAGACCAAAACAGCTCTTCCGTCTTGTGATCCTTCAGACTTCGGAAGTGCACAACGACATCTGCCGCACTCGCCGCTAAATCCATATAAGGATCCTCCGGACCCCACAGCTGGCCAAGCTGAGCATACTTTGGATCCGTAAACGTTCGATGCAACAGAAAAGGCTTGCCAGCCACAATGTCTCCGTCCTGGCGCAGTTCCTCCTTTATAGCCCGCATTGCAGAACGGGCATCCTTGGCTTCGGCGGTGGCCTTCCCCAGGTCTTCTCGCTCCGCTAGGCGCTCCTTTTCAAGTACCTCGTTGCGGTCGGTAGCATCTTTTAGCTTCACGGCCATTTCAGCCATCTCTCCCTGCTTTGGCAGTGTGCAGCCCTTTCGGCTTCTAACTCCTTGGCCGCCCTCAAGGCAGCCGCATCACTCCTTTTGGCTTGCTCATTGGCTTGAGCAAGTTCTCCCCGAAGGCTCTCCACAGCAGCGGCACCATCTGCGTCAAGCACAAATATTGTACGAGGTGGGCTTTGGCTCCCTTAATAGGTGACTGTAGAGAAACAACTTACCTTGCGACTTGTCAAGTCGCTTGTTGACTAGCGCGATGTCCGCATCCGCAACGGCGAGTTGCCGCTTTAATTCAGAAACTCCATCAGTCCAGCTGGCCCCCGGACTATCCGCCACCTGCATAGGAAAGGAGACACTCAATACCTGCGATTTTGATCCTCAGCACGCTGTCGCTTTCGACAACCTACCGAGTCTCAGGGGCTACTATCTATACAGGGCGCACTTTATGTGCAAAACTGTCAAATAGGTGTATCATTTTTACGTACCTCAAACCCCGCCAGCAAACTCCTGACAGCATTACGCAATCCGCTTTCAGCGGACAAAATCCTTCCAATCACCATACTCATCAATGCACGGTGATCTTTTGAGATGGACGCCCTCTCAACCAGATCCTTCAGCTCCCCCGGCCAAACACTAGTCGGCGCCGAACTCTTCGGCTCTGCCGGGCTCGGAGATACCCTCCGTGATGACACTTCAGGCTCGTCCGCCCTATCTGACGGCGCAGCGGACAGAGGCGTCTCGCTCTCCACCATCTCCGGACGAAGATCCCCCAAAGACGAGCTCATCTGAGAAGGTCGGAGATCCGAACTACAAGGTAAAAATTCGGTTATCCTCAGAAGCACAAATAGGGATGTCTCTTATTACCAAGCTCTCTTTTTTCTACTTACGGCTCACTGGAGGGCTGATGCTTTAGGGGAGACTGTGCGGCCGGGACCTCCCCGGACGCAGGACCCTCTGGTAAAGACTTCTTCCCCCGCTTAGGGGCTTTGGCCTCCGGGTCTCCAGAGGCGGTCCTCTTCTCCACTTGGAGGGAGGGATTCTCGACCCCCCCCTTTTTCAAGAGCCTACTTGGGCGAGGCGGTAGCTCCCTTATTTTCCCCTTCGCCTTCTTCTGAGGGCGCAACCTCCAGCATCTTGACTAGCACGGGATCCGGTGCGGTCTCTGGGAGGGGGGCCGGACACCGTATCAGGTTTGGTTGCGCTATCCACTCCCGTTAAAGGACAACGGGTTAAAAGGAGAATTGTATAAAGGCAAACAATTGGCATGTCCGAACACCGAGCTACTTACTTGAGTATCCAGGTGATTGCAGCTTAGGACGACGTCCTCGGTCAATTCCGGACACACCTCCTGTGATTCGAAGAATAATTCGTACATCTCCATGGGTGTCGTACCCATGAAGTGTTGGAGAATCCGTGGTCCCTCCGGATTAAACTCCCATAGCCGGAGAGGACGGCGTTTGCAGGGCAGGAGACGCCTAATCAGCATAACCTGCATCACCACGACCAGATCGATCTCCCTCGCTTGAGGTCTCGAACCGCCTCGCAATAGGGGCACGTCCTTTGACGGCCCCCAGTTGAGCCCTTGGTTGACCCACGACATGAACCGTCGACGAGGTCCCGAGCGGAATACGGGCGGCGGCTTCTGCCTGCTGCCCTTCGGAGTGGTGATATAGAACCACTCCTATTGCCACAAGCCGAGCTCCTCTTGGAAGGAGCCCTAGGGCCACGGGGCATCAGCCCTCCTGCTTACAGCCGCCCCGCCGCACTCTGCTTGATGCCCCTCGATCGTCTTCGGCTCCACATTGAAGGACTTCAGCCACAGGCCGAAGTGGGGGGTGACGCGGAGGAAGGCTTCGCAGACGACGATAAATGCAGAAATATGGAGGATGGACTCCGGGGCCAAGTCATGGAATTCCAACCCATAGTAGAACATGAGCCCTCTCACAAAAGGATCCATCGGGAAGCCTAAACCCCGACGGAGGTGGGATACAAAGACGACGTACTCGCCGGGCTCGGGGGTGGGGATGGCCTGCCCTTCGGCGGGCAGCCTGTGCGAAATCTCGTAAGACAGGTACTTGGCCTCTCGCAGCTTTAGCACGTCCTCCTCCGTGACGGAGGAGGGCATCCACCGGCCCTTAAGGTCGGAGCCGGACGTTGTTGAAGGTCCGAAGCGCTCGAATCAGGGGCTCTGGGTGTTGGAACTTGGAGCAAGGAGAAGATTCGATGGAGGATTGAAGAAAAGAAAGGAGCCTTGGTCCTATTATAAAGCGGAAGAATACCAGGAGCCATCTCCGTGACCGTTCGGGACTCGCCTTCGATAGAGGGGGCGTGGCAACGGGCGCGGTTGGGTTACCCACGTCCGTATTGATGAGAATCCTGGAATAAGGGGAACACGATCTCTGCTTCGACAAGACGTGCCAAGGAAACCGCTTCGCTAAACGCGCTGAGCTGGTATAATAAAAAACGATTCAAGTAAAGGCTTGGTAGTGGCGTGACGTCACGCTACAAGATACGTTAGCAGATTGAACTTGTGTACATAATATTCTCTCTCCGGTGGAATGTGGAAATTATTTTGCAGAGCCAGACACTATCCTGGTGTTCGCAATCTTCTATGAATTATTCAGAGGAGGAACCCGCCTTGCAATGCCGAACAATATGCGCGCCGGACTCATCGTCATTGAAGCCTGGTTCAGGGGCTACTGAGGGAGTCCTGGACTAGGGGGTGTCCGGATAGCCGGACTATCATCGTCAGCCGGACTCCAAGACTATGAAGATACAAGATTGAAGACTTCGTCCCGTGTCCGGATGGGACTTTCCTTGGCGTGGAAGGCAAGCTTGGCAATACGGATATGTAGATCTCCTACCATTGTAACAGACTCTATGTAACCCTAGCCCTCCCCGGTGTCTATATAAACCGGAGGGTTTTAGTCCGTAGGACAACAACCATTACAACAATCATACCATAGGCTAGCTTCTAGGGTTTAGCCTCCTTGATCTCGTGGTAGATCCACTCTTGTACTACCCATATCATCAATATCAATCAAGCAAGAGTAGGGTTTTACCTCCATCGAGAGGGCCCGAACCTGGGTAAAAACATCGTGTCCCTTGTCTCCTGTTACCATCCGCCTAGACGCACAGTTCGGGATCCCCTACCCAAGATCCGCCGGTTTTGACACCGACAGTCGCCACGAACCGGCACTGATGATCTCCGCCCCCTAGCCATTTGGACCGGCACTAACCGGGACTAATGTGCTTCACATTAGACCCTTTTTCTACTAGTGTATGAACTTAGAAGTACCCAGGAATTTGAGTCATGACACTTGGATCAAATATGAGCTCTCTGTGATTTTCTAAAGTTCATAGAAATAGGAAAATAGGGTTTTATGAAATATATGTGAAGAAAAGTTTCCTGGAAAAATGTGCAAACATCACCATGTGATAGATCATGAATTTATGAACTACTAGAATTTTGAATCATCAAATTTGGAGTCCATTTTAATTACTTGTGGATTTTATAAGTCATCTGAGAAAAGAAAATAAGAAAAAGGCTATACCCTTATTCTACGCACTGGGCGATAGATAGGCAGTGGGCCGTCCCAGCCGCTCGGCCGAGCGAGCAACAGGGCGACGTCGAAGGCGGGAGAGGGCGAACCCGTCTCTACTTACCAGCATGGCCCGATGGCTGGGCCACTGACGAGCGGGGCGCTCCCGCAGGTCGTCGCCTTCATCTTCATCCCGCGCATTTGCCTGGCCGAGGGAGCAGAGAGCCCCGACGGCGAATGCCGGCCTACGGAGCACCTTTAGGGTGTGTTTGGTTCCTATCACGAAGTGGAACGGCATGGGTCGGACCTACCCCAGAGCCTCGTTCCTGCGTTTGGTTCATATATGGAACGGGAACCAAGTCGTTCCCACCTAGGGAATATTCGCCCAATATCCGGAACGCGTTGAGACCTCCAAATCGGAGGAATCACGCGGAACCGGTCGTCTCTCTCGTCTTTCCTCTCGCTCCCCCGAAAGCCTATCGCGACTCCTCTGCCTCGATCCGCGCCGCCAGCTGCTATGCTCCCTCGATGCTCGCCGCCGGCTGCTCCTCTCCCTCGATCCGCGCCGCGCTCCTCCTCTTCCTCATCTCCTCCTCTCTAGACTGCGGCACGATGGACGAGGGGCGGCGAAGCAGCGGTCTTGAAGATGGGCGGCTGGGAAGAGGCTACTCCGGCGGCGGCAGGGACCAGGCCTTCGGAGGTCGCGGCGGTGAACTGATCTGGGGGCCCGTGGTAGTCTGACCTGCTGGTGAGAGGGTGCGACCAGGATCGAGGAGCAGGGAAGAGTACCGATCGATTTTGTCGCTGAGTAGCAGCCAGGTGTGTGTTGGTCGGCGAGGACTATCAGGAGCAATTTCAGTTTCTTCCTTCCATATGACGCTAACATGGAGGTAAGGCAGAGGAGATGGGTACAGTGGCAGTCAGATCGCCAATGGCAACGAACCAACTGATTTATTAGCCTTAGCCATTGAGGACCTTGACCGTGGCATGATCATGTGCATATCTTTTTCTTTCTATATCTTTCTTATATTTTTCATTCTTGTTCGGACTCTGAATGTATGATCTTGATCATATGGTTTGGTGCAAGAGGAGATAGTTGTTCATATCTTTGATGTTATATGTTCATATATTAATTTACAAGGGGTGAGAAGAATAAAATCCATTCCATTTCATCTCTCCAACCAAACATCGAAATGTCACCATTCTATTCCACATATTGTTCTCAACCAAACACACGGACGGAACCAACCCATTCTAATGGAATGGAACCATGACATTCCATTCCACTTCGTTCCTCAACCAAACACACCCTTAGTGACGCTCTAGCTATGGTGTATCCATTGGTGTATGCCGCATCCATTGGTGTATGCCGCGGCTGTCGGCGATGGTTGAGACGATGGTGGCTGGGACACCGGCGGACGGTGCCATTGGGCAAGGTTGGGCGCGGTGCTTCCGTGTGCCCTCAGACAAGGGGAGGAGCTCGGGAGCTCTGACTTGCCTAGGGGAGCCTCCCGGTGAGAGATTAGAGGGAGATGAGCTCGGGCTCGACTGAATTCGAGGGGAAGGCAGCGGCGGCCATGGCAGCCCTGAGAAGCGAGGGGTGGCTCTAGAAGGCAAGTGAGTGGTTAGGGAGAAGGTTGGGAGGGGATGAGTCGCATTGTGAAGGGGGTCGGGAAGTCCAGATGAGGTGGGGGCGAAGGCGTGCCGCGGACCGCGTCCACGGTTTCGAGCTGGGCAACACCAAGGCCATATTGGCACCCCTGGTCGTGTCTGGGGCACTCGTGGGTGTGTACCAGGTTGAGGGAGGAGGAAAGGGAAAGCAGGGCGAGTTCCTGGCGGGACCCGAGCTCGTGCGCCGACTGGCCGAGCCGGGCGACATCGGGCACGGGCAGTAGGCGGTGAGTGAGTGGGGGAGAGAAGGGGGCCTACACGGCTGTCGTTCTGCGGACATCGAGGGCCTCGACTAGCGCGAGGGGGAGGCTCGAGGTGGTCGGGGAATGCGGCGTCAATGGTCGGGAGCGCGATGATGTGCTCCAGAGCGCGTCTTTGGCCGGCTTCCACAGCTTTTCCGCGCGCACTCGCGCGTCCACTTGTGTCTGGCGTCTACAGGAAGAATAAACAAGAGGGATGGAGGCTTTGGATGCTCTAGAACTTGCCAGGAGTGAGAGAGAGATGAGAAAGGGAGGGGAATGTGGCTGTCCAGAGAGGAAAATTGGGTCTCTGCCCCCTTAATCATTGCTCCTTGGGCAGCCAAGCATGCAGGAGGTAGAGGAGGAGCAGATGAGGCTGTGGGAAAAAGTTGAGCTCATGGAGATTAGTGGAAATGGACAAAACATGCATTTTAAATTTCTGCCAGAAGGCGTTTGATGTAGGTTTGGGCAAGCAACTGGACTTCCCTTGCCATGAGGCTAGACAGGGTCAAATGGCCTGAGAAAATAAGAGGTTCCACCAAGATTGAGTTCATTTGGGCAAAGTTGCTAATGCAACTTTTGTAAACCCTAGAAATCAATAGAAATAGACTTTCCAAGCTTTAGTCATGCAAATCTATCCTCCTTGATGCACCACTTAGTGTAGTGTCATCATTTGAGGTTCTGAACATGTCGTCAAAAGTTGAGATCAAAAGTAGAAAGTTGCCAATGTAAAGTTGTTCAAATTTGGTTCTGGACGGAGAGGGTTTTGGGGCACTTTGATCAAGATAACATTCTCTCCAACTTGTGCCATTTGGTATAGATGAATAATTAGACCATTTGAGCAGGTGCATCAAGTTTTAGAACATTTGGACATGTTTGGCAATGTAAAGTTCCTCAAACTTCAAAATGGACAGAAATGGTTTTGAGGGGATTTCTTGGGGTCACACTATTCTCCATGACATGAGACTTGGCAAGATGATCAAACATGTAATATGTGACATGCTAGAATTTTCTTGGAATTTTTGGGGAATATTTCCTTTGTAAATATTTCAAAAGCTTGAAATATCCAGAAAGGGTTTTTGAGGGATTTGACCAATATTTTGAACATGACCATGTGTTGAAACTCTTATATATGGACAATATATGTCCACTGAGTTTTCCTAGGTTTTTCCCAAATAGTTTTAAAGCATTAAAATAATTTTAACCTATTAAAGACCATTTCTGGCCTAAAGAAAAAGCCTTTAAATAAAATAAGATATGACTTTTAAAATTATATTTTTGTGGTTTTTGGTAGTCCTATACCTAATAGGAGTCAAACATACTCTTTGAAAGATTTTTCATAGCCAAAATCAAGTACTTGCAGTGTAAACTTCAATTGAGGGAGTTTTGGAAAAACTAAATTTAGAAAATACTTTTTGGCCAAATTATTTTTGCAAGAAAATTCTATAATGTACTATACACATGGCATGATCATTGGTTCAAGAGTTTGGAGCAAGGAGATGAAGTATAGAAGTTGGAGGATTTATTTGAGTTTTAGAGCACTTGCAAACAACAAACAAAATCCAATCAAGGAAAGGTCCAAAACACTCAAAAGTTTTTGTCGAACCACATTTTATCATGATTGTTAGCTTAAGTGTAGTAGCATGAAAATCAGTGTGTGACATAATGCTTGGGTACGACCCTTCCTTGGACAAGCATCCCACTTATGATTAACCCCTCTCACAAGCATCCTCAACTACGAAAGAAGAATTAAGGTAAACCTAACCATGGCATGAAAATATGGATCCAAATCAGCCCCTTACGAAGCAACGCATAAACTAGGGTTTAAGCTTCAGTCACTCTAGCAACCCATGATCTACTTATTACTTCCCAATGTCTTCCCCTAGGCACAAATCATGGTGAAGTGTCAGGTAGTCGACATTCACGTAACACCACTAGAGGAGAGACAACATACATCTCATGAAAATATCAAACGAATACCAAATTCACATTATTACTTATAACAAGACTTCTCCCATGTCCTCAGGAACAAACGTAACTACTCACAAATCATATTCATGTTCATAATCAGAGGGGTATTAATAAGTGTTAAGGATCTGAACATATGATCTTGCACCGAATAACCAACTAGCATCAACTACAAGGAGTAATCAACACTACTAGCAACCTACAGGTACCAACCTGAGGTTTTGAGACAAAGATCGGATACAAGAGATGAACTAGGGTTTGAGAGGAGATGGTGCTGGTTAAGATGTTGATGGAGATTGACCCCTTCTCGATAAGAGGATCGATGGTGATGAAGAAGGCGATGATTTCCCCCTCCCGGAGGGATGTTTCCCCGGCAGAACAGCTCCGTCGGAGCCCTAGATTGGTCCTGCCCAGGTTCCGCCTAGAGACAGCGGCGCTTCGTCCTGAAAGCTTCCTTATGATTTTCCAGGGAAAAGGACACCATATAGCAGAAGATGGACGCCGGGGGCCTGCCAGGTGGCCCACGAGGCAGGGGGCGCGCCTAGGGGGGTAGGGCACGCCCTCCACCCTCGTGGCTGGTGGGTGGCCCCCCTTTGGTGCTTTCTTCGTCCAATATTTTTAATATATTCAAAAACTAATTTCTATGGAGTTTCAGGACTTTTGGAGTTGTGCAGAATAGGTCTCTAATATTTGCTCCTTTTCGAGTCTAGAATTCTAGCTGCCGGCATTCTCCCTCTTCATGTAAACCTTATAAAATAAGAGAGAAAAGGCATAAGTATTGTGACATAACGTGTGATAATAGCCCATAATGCAATAAATCTACACCTACTAATAAAAGAAATAGGTATTCTTAGTCTGTCAAGCTATTTATAGAAAACACCTTGATGTGTCTAACATTAAACCCATAAGTACGTATAAATTGTTTTTTAAAATACTCATATCTTCTAAACCCTATATACCTACTAATAAAAGAAATATGTATTCTTAATCCGTCATGCTATGCATTGTCCGTCTTTCTTTCATATCGGTACTGATCCAAATTGTGGATGAACATGTCAGCAAAATCAGAATTGGGGACGAAATTGAAGATCACTTTCCTTTTTTTGTACGTATTAAATCTACATGCAAGCCGTGTTTAAATAGAAGACATGTGAAATCTTGAACTTGCGCTTTGGTATTCAACCACCATCTTTGTTTGGGCCGTACCTACAAATACTTAGATCATAGACCACTTTTTGAAAATTAAGAGTGTCTAGTATTCTTTTCTCTCGTTGCAACGCACGGGCCCTTTTGCTAGTATTGATATAAAAGCATGATGCAAAATGGACGTATCACCTCCCCCAAGCTTAGACCTCGCTTGTCCTCAAGCGAAAGACGATATCGAAAAATACATCCACATGTTTAGAGATAGAGGTGTCGATAAAATAAACTACGGACATGAGGGCATCATGATCATCTTTAGAATAGCAACATATATTGCCTTATGTTTTCTTATGCTAAAGTAACAATCTATTCACGAGGTAAAGTATGAATCAGAAACTTCATTGAAAACTATAATCTCGATCACTGAGGCAATTGCAATTTATCATAACATCGAAACAATCAATATAAGAGATTTTCAGCAAGTCCACATACTCAACTATCATTTAGTCTTTCACAATTGCTAACACTCAGGCGATACTTATGGGTACAAAGTTTCAATCAGACACAGAGAAAGATAGGGGTTTATAGTTTCGCCTCCCAACCTTTTACCTCAAGGGTAATGTCAACAATAATACTTTATAAGAACCTACATCTGAGTGGCTATATATATCAGGATCTTTCCAACACATAGTGCTTACCAAAGGATAAAGTGTAAAAAGGAAAGGTGAAGACCACCACGACTCTTGTATAAGGGTAAAAGGTGAAAATAAAAGATAGGCCCTTCACAGAGGGAAGCAGAGGTTGTCATGCGCTTTTATGGTTGGATGTACAAAATCTTAATGCAAAAGAATGTCACTTTATATTGCCACTTGTGATAAGGACCTTTATTATGCAGTCCGTCACTTTTATTTCTTCCATATCACAAGCTCGTATAAAGCTTACATTCTTCACACTAATAGATCATACATATTTAGAGAGAATTTTTTATTTCTTGCACCGATGCCAACTTACTTGAAGGATCTTACTCAATCCATAGGTAGGTATGGTGGACTCTCATGGAAAAACTGGGTTTAGGGATGTTTGGAAGCAGAAGTAGTATCTCTATTTGGTGCAAAGAATTTGGCTAGCATGAGGGGGAAAGGAAAGCTCAACAAGTTGGATGATCTATGACAATATAAATTTTTCAGATATAAGAAAACATAACTCATTACGCTGTCTTCCTTGTCCAACATCAACCTTTTAGCATGTCATATTTTAATGAGTGCTCACAATTACAAAAGATTTCCAAGATAGTATATTTATATGTGAAAACCTCTCTTTCTTTCTTACTTCCTATTAATTACAACGATGACCAAAACTATGTTTGTCAACTCTCAACAACTTCTATTCATCATACACTTTATATGTAATGTCATTACTCTCCATAATATCAATGTGATCTTTTTATTTCTTTTTATTCTTTCTTTAATTTCCTCAAGATCATAGCAAGATAGCAAAGCCCTCAACTCAAAACTACTCTTTATTATATAACCAACGGACTCAATTACATAGATAGATATAAAAACAAAACTCAAAGCTAGATCATAATAAAACTTCATTCTACTAGATCAAGATATAACTAAAAGAATCGAACTAAGAAAAATAAAGATAGACGTGTGATGGTGATACGATACCGGGGCACCTCCCCCAAGCTTGGCAGTTGCCAAGGGGAGTTCCCATACCCATGTGTTTACGTCTCTTTCTTCAGAGGTGGTGATGATGGGTTTGTTGATGACGTAGGCTTCTTCCTTAGCTTGCGCTTGAGGATAGAATTTTTGGTCCCTTAAGTCACCGATCTCCTCCTCAAGGATTAGTATCTTTTTACATAGTTCCTGTTGGTTTTCCTGCAAGAGATGAAAAGGGATAAACTCGATCTTAGGTTTCTTTGCTTTATCAGGGAGACTTGACACTTTAAACTCCACATGCATGTCCCTAGGTTGAGGTAGTGGGACTTCATCTTCATCTGAGCTTGTCTCCTCATTCCCCTTAGGATCATAGTCTTCTTCTTCCTCCGTGGTCCAACCACAATGCTCCGAGTCCTCATAAACTTTGGGGTCTGCAAGGTAATCAACCACATAGCTTTCTCCTTCCGAATCCTGGGACGATCGACATATTGCTCTAAATTTGTGGCAGAAACAACTCAAAACAAAAATAGAGGATTTCGTCGTGGTGCGCTGGTCAAAATCTTCGGGAGGTTATATAATGAATTTTTACTGACCAAAAGAAGTATCGTGCAAGAAGACAGAGTCCGGAGGGAACATGAGGTGGCCACGAGGCAGGGGGCGCGCCCTCCACCCTCGTGGATGCCACATGTCTCTTTCGGACTACTTTTAATTTTCCTAATTTCCTAAATATTCCAAAACGGAGAGAAATTGCTATTTGAATAGTTTTGGAGTCGGTTTACTTACCGTGCCACATACCTATTCCTTTTCGCAGTCTGAAACATTCTGGAAAGTGTCCCTTATGTACTCCTCTGGGGTTACGGTGTCAATAACATTGGTTTCAACATTTATGGGATTACCTGAGATACACTGTTTGATTCTTTGACCGTTTACCACCTTCGGATTTGTGCCTTCGGTGTTGTTGATTTTGATGGCACCGAAACCATAGACCTCCTCAACAATGTAAGGACCTTCCCATTTAGAGAGAAGTTTTCCCGCAAAAAATCTCAAACGAGAGTTGTATAGCAAAACATAATCACCAACATTAAACTCACGCTTTTGTATCCTTTTGCCGTGCCATCTTTTAACTTTTTCTTTAAACATTTGGCGTTCTCATAGGCCTGGGTTCTCCATTCATCAAGTGAGCTAATGTCAAATAGCCTCTTCTCACCGGCAAGTTTGAAATCATAATTGGGCTCTTCAATAGCCCAATATGCCTTATGTTCTAGTTCGAGAGGTAAGTGACAAGCTTTTCCATAAACTATTTTATATGGAGACATACCCATAGGATTTTTATAAGCGGTTCTATAGGCCCATAATGCATCATCAAGTTTCTTGGACCTATTCTTTCTAGATCTATTAACAGTCTTTTGCAAGATCAATTTAATCTCTCTCTTACTCAATTCTACCTGACCACTAGACCGAGGATGGTATGGAGATGCAATTCTATGATTAACATCATATTTAGCAAGCATTTTATGAAAAGCACCATGAATAAAATGTGAACCACCATCAGTCATTAAATATCTAGGGACTCCAAACCTCGGAAAAATAACTTCTTTAAGCATCCTAATAGAGGTGTTATGATCAGCACGACTAGTTGGAATAGCTTCTACCCACTTAGTAACGTAATCAACAACAACTAAAATATGTGTATACCCATTAGAGGAAGGAAAAGGTCCCATATAATCAAATCCCCAAACATCAAATTGTTCAATAACAACTGAATAATTCATAGGCATTTCTTGACGTCTACTAATATTACCAATTCTTTGACATTCATCGCAAGACAAGACAAACTTACGAGCGTATTTAAAAAGAGTAGGCATATAAAATCCGGATTGCAATACCTTATGTGCAGTTCTATCTCCAGCTTAGTGTAGTCCGTCAGCCTCGTAGTGACACTTGCTAGGATTTGTTCCTGTTCATGCTCAGGTACACAACGTCTAATAACACCATCTACTCCTTCTTTATAAACACTACAAAAAATACACTTCCGTGATGATACGTGTTTGTCACAGTAGGTCGCATTTTCTATTATCCATGTACATCCATGATGATTTTATGATAGAATCAAGATAGACATACCTGTGCTGTCGTAGAAGTGTTCCATGACATTACCAAAATTATCATCATGGAATTGTCCACTTCCATGACGATAAATCGTGCGTCACAGAAGTGCTTTCGTCAAGGGTGACCGACACGTGGTATCCACCGTAACGGAACGTCGTTAAGCTATCGGGTCCGTTTTTGGATCCGATAACCCGTTAACAGCCCCAACCAATGGGGATTTTCCACGTGTAAAATCATCTTTGGCTGGAGGAAACACGTGTCGGCTCACCGTTGGGACAGATGTCATCCACTCATTGGACCCAAGGCGCCTATGATACGTCGACACGTGGCACGGCCCAATAGAGGCCCATTCCTGTGAAAAGGCCGGCCCGTTCGAGTTGGTCAAAAGGAGGCAGGCCGGCCCACGGAAAGCCTGTTAACGGCCTGTCCGCATATAGCCCATTTACAACCCGCTAACCCAGGGCCCGTTACGCCCTATCTGAATTAGGCCCAGTAGCGTCATCTGGGCCGTCCAATATGATTCCAGCCCGTTTTGACTTCCAGCGCATGTGTGGCCCATGACTTCTTTCGGCCCATATGAGGCCCTTTGTAACTCTTGGCCCATTAACAGCCCGTGAAGAAACTGGCCCGTAATGAACAGTGTATCACTTTATACCCATTAACGACCCATTATTCCACTGGGCCGTTTCCAGCCCAAGTTATCTTTTGGCCTTCTCAGGGCCCATTTATTCTTGGGCTCATTTGCAGCATTCGGTTACTTACGGCCCATTACTGTCATTTTCTGCTTGTGGGCCAAATTCAGCCCGTCGTTATAGTCGGCCCGTTTGTGGACCGCTAATACGTTGGGCCGTTTTCATGTAAAAAAAACTCGTTGGGCTGTTTTCATACAATTATCAAATACGACCCATTAACAGCCTGTTATGGTCCAGGAATAGTATGGCCCATGTTTGGCGAAATGATGATACGCCCCGTAGAAGGCCCATGGAACCTACGGCCCATAGAAGGCCCATGGATCCTACGGCCCGTACAGAAGGCCAATGGATCCTACGACCGTAGAAGGCCCATGGATCATACGGCTCGCAGGGGGCCCTTGGTTACAACAGTCCATGTGCTGCCATGATTATTTTGGCCTAGTTACCAAAAATAGGCTATTGTGGCCACTAGAAAAACACAGAAAAAGAACTGCGGTGACTACAGGAAAACAACTAAAGAAGACAATGAGGAAATAAATAAGCAAGCAATTAACGCTAGCCTATTACCGCTATTACACATATTACATCCACTGGGCATCAAAGTTCGCCACCAGTGCAAATATAGGGAACAAAGCACATATTACATACATCGGCCGTCAAATTGGCCACCAAAGGCAAATTAACGCGGCAACAAAACAAGAGCATAACTGAAACAACTTCAGAAGAGCTCAAGAAATGTTATCCTTGGTATCCACCATGCTGGCAATAAGCTTAGCAAGCTTATTAGCTTTGTCCTGTTTGGCACTAAAATCCTCCAACACTTGCTGTTGCACCAGAAAGTATGCATCTGAATGCTCCAGGGACTTCCGCACTCCTTCCGCTTCTTGTCGCAGCACAATTAATCGATGTCTTTCAGCTGGTAGTTGAGACTCAAGAAACCAAATTGATTCAAACAGTGAGTTTGAATAGCTTGTGTGCAAGCGGTAGCGGCCAGTAACTCAAACACTAAACCAAGACAGGACATTGGGATTGTCTCACTGTCTTCAAGATAGTCTTTCTTAGCTGTTTTATCAGCTTTGTTGGAGACCAACAAGGATGTGTCACTATCCTGAACCTTATCTGCATTACATCCTTTACCATGGCTTAATAAGGCACTCTTCCCCAATATTCTCTCAGCATTCTAAAAGAAGAAACAAGCAGACACATAACAGGTTTAGCATGTACTAGTATATGAAACTCATTTCGGTGAACCAGTTCATTAGTAAGGTGGACATGATTAAACTACCAATTCTTCTATTGCCAAGTACTAGTACATAATAAAAGCATCAAACAAACATATATCTATGTCCTATGGTCACTGCATTGTCTTGCCAAATCAAAAAAGAGACACGGTTCAAATCATATCAGTTCAAGACAAAGCAGTAGTGAAAGAATACAAAGCGTGGGAAACTACACGGCACAACAAGATTTCAGATGGGTACCACGGGTCTACATGTACAACAACACTATTGGCTCTGTTGTGATGCTCGTAATATGCATGATATGAGAAGTCAACTGTATACACAATTGAAATTGAAATCAATAGAGCTATTGATCAGAGCAAACCTGTTAAAGAAACATGCGTGAACATACCTGCTGTGCCATTGGAGTTTCAATTGGATTCTTCAATTTAAAAATAAGTTTGTATGAGTAAATACAAAGGATACAAGAGCAAAGCAAGATGCACGATAGCAATCATAGTTAAAAAAGCGCGCTTAGGCTCTAGGCGCTGGCAAAATGCATTGCGCATAACTACACTTAATCAGGCATAATCGCAAGATAAGCATGCGCTTTGGTCAAGAAAGCGCAAGGCAGTGGCAAAATGCACAATTAACGCCTAGCGCTTTTTGAACTATGATAGCAATGGAATCTTAAATTAGAACAATTGTTCTTCAGGTTTAGGCACTTGTTCTACATGAACAGAGTACAGTAAGATGCAAGAATATAGTACTTAAAAATAGAAAATGAACTCATAGTCCTTACCACATTCTTGGTTCGGGACCAGTACAGAACAAGGCGTTCTCACTCATCGTCCAGTAAATGTGTATCAGGAGAACATAAGGGAATTTGATGAGTTTCTTTGCCGGTGAAGTACGTTTTCTTCAGTAATTCGATCGCCACCAAGCATTCTTGAAGATGGCAGAGGTATTAGCACAGGTTACCTCATCCTGAGTTTCCAAATCGGTCCTTCTCTATAGATAAAAATGGGAAATTTGTTGTATTATAACCATCATGGAGGTAGGACGTATGGGACAAAGCAAAGTAATTCCCATGAATAACATTACTTACACATAACTCCTAGACAAACACCTGCAACTGGCATTTTCCTTCATCTTCAGTATAATATTTCCAAGATGGGAAGATACGCACATACGATTAAACAACATCAAATGCGATAGCTACTAAACTACGACTAGCTGGTTGTGCTTCCTCCACAGGAATAGGCGTACTAACTGGTGGAGTTGGGGTTCGCCGTGGTAGTACTGACCCTTTGGGCACTAGAGCTGCCTTACTAACTGCTCTTGTTTGGAAGCTCTGTGGTGGAGATGGTGCTATGTCAACAGGAACTGGGTTACTATCTGATGGGGTTGGGGTTAGATTAGGTGAAGCTGGTTCTCTGTCCATCGCAGTAGGGGTACAATCTGCGAGAGTTTGGGTTATGTGTGGTAGGGCTGGTTTTTGTGCATGTACAACCGGGGTGCTACCTCCACCAAGAGGTAGCACTGTTTTATTTGAAGACCGTGTTTTTAGTCTGCTGGATACTGGCATCACCTGCCCCAGTTCAAATGGCTGATAAAAAGGAAACATAGTTGAATGTACAAACATTGTATGAGAGACAAATGCAATAAATAGTGTGGAAAAAAGGCATGAAATAGTTGACATGTATATTGTTTAACTAAAACGGATAGCATGACATAATTTCACATATATGATGTCTATCTAAACTGGATAGCATAGCATAACATAATTCAAAGATATGATGAATAATTAAACAGGATCGCATGACATAATTCACCTACAGGGTATATAAGTAATTAGGATCGCATCATTTAATTCACATATGCAATTTATATGCTAAACAGCGGGCATTCGATATGATGTCTAAACTATGCAATGCAAGACACCATATGCATGATATGAGCAGTATAACCGTGCCAAGTTTGAGCATACACCTCGGTGGGGGAATAGGATTGGTCATCTGTCTCTGAATCCATCTCTGAGGAGCTATCGGGACCCAACAAGAGATCTGCTTGACAGTAGCACTGCTCGCTCAAGGCCTTGTTTTCACCCAGATTTTTCCATCTCCCACCCTAATGGCTGATCCACAGGAAGAGTAGTTTAATGTACAAACATTGTCAACAAATGGAAATGTAATGAAGAAAAGGATGGGCAAGATATCATTCAAATATATGATGCCTGGTTAAATAGGATGGCATTGCACATTTCACATATATTATGGCTGGCTAAAAGACATGAGACTTCATAATTCCCATATATGATATAGAAACTAAATAGGTGGCATTACAGAACATGTCTAAACTAAGCAAATGACATATATGATGTCAAAAGTAGGCACTGCAAGGCAACATATGCATGATATGACTAACATCATCATGCCAAGGTAGAGCAAACTCCTTGGGGGGTAAATAGGAGTGGTCAGCGGCGTCTGAATCCTTCTCAGAACCGATATCTTCCTTTGGATTACAATTTGGAGTGGGGTGGGGAGGGTTTGCCATTGAACCTACCATGGAGCGATGTCTACATGACATTGTATTGCCGCGCAAAACTCTTCTCTTTTTCTCTACATGTTCAGCATGACTGTGTACAATATCTGACATGCATACGAGAAAAATATGGTGAGATTATGTAAGGAGAGCATCCAGAAATTTAGAGTGATGGTAACAACCAGTAGATGGATCCAAAAATAATGATAGCAGACTGATGATTGCTTTAAATTAGTAAAAATACAGATGATGATTGCTTTACTATTTGTTTCCCACCCAAGATGAACAATAGAGGCATACCCTAGGTGAACCAGATATTAGACAGACATACTATTCATTGCTGCCTCGATATGTGCCCCACAACTAATTTAGAACTCAAGTTTGAAAATTAATTCGGACCTGACTTGGAGTCGAAGAGGTGAACAGGACGATAATGTAGCAGGTAATTTTAAGCAATGCATAACATAAGCAGAAACAAAAGAGTGCGACCTCTCTTGTGGACCCGTTTACTCCTCAGGTTCATCTGCTGAGTCGATAATGGTGATGCCATTGCGGTGGGTGCCGGCAGCAGGGAAGGAGATCTGAGGTGGCGAAAGACGGCCAGGAGTCGTGATGTCTAGTTTGGTGGATGCTTTTGTCGATGGAGCAGCTCAGGTGAGGTGGACGACGTCGCGACAGGAGTAGGACAAACCACACAAAGTTCCCTTCGACACATACCTGTAACTGAAGTAATTCTGTAAGGGCTCATTTGGCTTGCATGATTCTTAAAATGCATGGATAGGAAAAACACCAGAATAGGATAGGAATGCACATGGTAAATAGAGCATTTGTAAACACAGGATTTCTTTCAACTTGGGTGTTTGGTTTATAGGAATTGGAAGAGTAGAGGAATGCAAAGAAACATGGCCAAAATAAAGTGAAACCATATGAAAGCGTGTACAGTTAGAATGTTATTCTGGCTCTAATGCACTTGGTCTTGTTTTCATGCATAGGATTTTGAAAAGTAGGTCCAGGTGGATGTTTTGCTTCATTCCTTTCAACAAAATGCATGAATAATTGAATAGTAGAGAGCCATTGGAAAATTCCCTATTGCTATGTTTTTCCATTGAACCAAAATAGCCCTAATGGATCAACGTGAATGTATAGTAATAAGTGATGCAACAAGTGTACAACCTGTTTGCAGTAGCCGTGTTGACCTCAGCATCATTGGGTTGGTCGCTGAAGCAGTTGAGGCAGAGGTGGCTGTCGGAGGTGTGGAGGAAGATCTGAGGAATTTGTAGACAGCGTCCAGGGCACTGATCTGTTGTGATGGATCGTTCTGTCGTTCGAGCAGCTCTGGTGAGCCGTAAGATGTCAAGGTTGAAGCATCACAAGACAGACATTGTCAATCTCAAGTGGGATTCTAATAGCATCTCCAATAGATGATGTAAAATAGATGTAAAATTTACATCACAAAAAACCACCTGACTGCAACAGATGAGGTATAAACTGTTGACTCTAAACTTAACTGTCAAAACTGAAATTTACTGTGGAATCTGAATGCTATTGTCGAAACTGAACGCAATGGTAGAAGAGAGGCACTTGACATGTAGTTTACGGAGGGCCTGAAGTTCATGTTCAACCTGCACCCCCTGAGCCGCCAGCCACCACCGGCCGAACCACCGGCCCCAGCGCCGCATCGCCGCCCTGAAACAACTCCCCACCACTGCCCCAGCCAACCCTCTAGGCTCCCGCCTCCCCACCCTCAACCCTAAGATAAATAGTGGGGTACCTCTCCGGCGAGCCCCCATCCCCACTGTGGGTGGTTCTTCCTTAACTCCGGCGAGCCCCCCAACCCCTAAAAATCGACTGACCCAAAAGTTGATTCAGTCGACTGAAGTGTGGCTAAATCAGAGCAGAGCAAAGAAGACGAAGCGAGGGGAGAGCAGCAGACACAGGGCTAGGCGGCGAGCGATCGAGCGAGAGCTGGAGCAGCAGCAGCAGATCCGGCTGGTATGGATGCCACCGTCGAAGGGGCCTCGCACTGGGGGAGAGCCACCGTGGATATGTCGCCCGCGGCGCTGGCTTCAAGGTAGCTGCTCCATGGGGGTGCGGGATGGAGCACCGTCAGCGCCGGGAGGTCGAGTTAAGGAGAAGGTGCGATGGGATAAGTG
Organism: Aegilops speltoides; assembly: GCA_021437245.1. Lineage (NCBI taxonomy): Eukaryota > Viridiplantae > Streptophyta > Magnoliopsida > Poales > Poaceae > Aegilops > Aegilops speltoides. The sequence goes on from CM038147.1 coordinate 258,139,638, forward strand.
TACAACCTCTTTGGTGGCGCCGAGTAGGCCTCGGCTTCGTCCGAGGAGTCAGTGAGGATGTTGTGGTTCCGGTGGAGCAGGTTAAGGCGGCGCTGTGGGGATGGAGCAGCCGCGATAGACGAGGTGATCGTCGGAGCAGCTCCCTGTTGGTGGAGGACGGGGCGGCTGAACCGGCGGGACGACGAGATGGACGACAGATCCTCATCCGGGGAGGTGGATGGGGGACGTCGAGCTATTGTGGTGGACGACATGGTCGGGGAAGAGGCTCCGGCTGGGCAGCAGTGAGGTGGCGGACGGAGGAGGGTGGGGTTTCGCGGCTGGAGCGGAGAGGTTTATGGCGGCCTGGGATTTCGAATGGCGAAAAGGGGGCGATGGGAGGGGGTGAACCATGACTTAGGGACGCACTTGTCCAAAATGTAGGGTGTGTTACCAAAGTACCCTCCACCGATTTGACCAAGCGGCCCTTTCGGCTCAGGGTTAGAAGGGGGATTTCACGTGTCGGGATTTGGCAGCTGGATGGAGTTTTCACGCGCATTGTAATTTTGGGATAGCAAGGCGCGGGTTGTGAAGGCGCCAGTTTTGGGAGCACGATATCTGAATTTTCGGGATATAACAAGACGAGGGTTGAATTTTAGGGACAAGCCTAACATGTAGTAATATTGTACTTGTACGTACCAAATCAATTCGCACTTCCCTCAACCAAAAAGAAAACGAAAAAATAAAACTATTCACACCACACAAAGAGAGAGTCTTGCCCCGTTTTACTATACGAATGCTATTCAAAGCTACTGTCGGTCTACTAAAGTAGGGGTACCTTAATACCCTGAACTTGTGCATGGGCAGTCGCAGCGTCCTGCGGCAAGGCTTGCCGGGTGTCCGCCAAGACCCTCCGTCATTCCTATTTTACCGCCATTCAAGAACAAAGTGTTAGCTGAGAAGACAAAGCCCCGGCAAGAGGAGCTTGCCGGGAAGGACAAGACCCCGGCAAGAGGAGCTTGCCGGGAAGGCTAACCAAGGCATTGCAAGAGACTTGTCGCGACGCGATCAAAGGCCCGGCAAGACCCGACGAGCAGCAAGCTTGCAGGTGCGACAAGACGAGACCGCGGCAAGGCGCTTGTCAGCGCGGCTACCCACTGCGCTTCCACGCCCAGCTCACCCAACGACGTGTCGCCGCAGGATCACCCCGGTGCACGTGGCGGGTGGTCAGTGCAGCCTAGCGGTGCGAGGTGGCAAGTGAAGGTGACTAGGAGGCCATCGTGGCGATCGGTGGCGCCTCTAACGGTCGCTTCTCGCACCGTTGGAGCGACCGGACGGGCATTAAATGCTCTTGTCCCCCGCCGCCGAGTTAGGTAGGGGCATCAGAGATAGCAGTTGTACCAACCCGCTTTTACCTTTCTACCCTCTTCTGCGTTGCCACCTGCCGGTGACCCTTTAGACTATAAAAGGAGGCCCGTGCGCGCGTAGAAGGGGTTCGGTTCGTTCGACTCATTCAAACCACAAAGATACCCACGCCGAGCAAGAACAAATACAAACACAAAGCAGCGAGAGGAGTTTTATCTCCGGAGAGCTCCGGCTGGGTAAAATCTCCCCGCGTGCTCGACCTCGACCGCTTTTCAGGCGCCCTCCGCTCCTCGCCGGACCGAGAAGGGCCCCGCCCCATAGGTGCTCGTGCTCCCCACGACATCTTTGGTGCGCCGTAGGGGCGCCGAGGTGGTGCGAACCTGTCCGGCCGCCACAAGACGCTACATCAACATCTTCATCGACATGCCATCAAGAAGAAGACTTGAGGTGGCCACTCCGTCTGCGACTATCCTACCGCCACCGGAGCAAACGGGCGGTGGGGTGGACGCCGGCGGAGGAGCGGGCGCTGGCGGTGGGACTCACGTCGTCACCAGGTCCAAGGACAAGGCCCCGCAAGCTTCAGCGTCTGTACATCCACCGCACCCCTCCCAGGAGGGGCAAGATCGACAACGCCATGGTGCTCCTAGCACCGTGCTCGCGCGGAACAAGGCTGCCGGGTCGCGGACGCCAAGGCCAACATGCACGCCAACACGCTGGCACGAGCACGGTACGGTCGCCTGGGCGAGATGCTGCTCCTTCTAACACTGTTAGAAGTTTGAGCATATCCCACACCTCGCGTCGGTTGCCACCGCCCCCGAAGACCCCAGAGGAAGCGCTGGCCCGAGCCCAGTTGCTTCTAGATTACCCTCCAGCGCCAGACAAAATCGACGACTGGAGGATGAACATTCAGAGCCTCGTCGGCTTCGCCAACGCCGACAAGCCCCGGCAACCGAGCACATCGAAGCCCCGGCAAGACGCCCAGGCGCAAGCCGACGCCGACAAGACCGCTGGGGGTGCCACTACCATGCACTCCCCGCCCCGAAGGCCAAGATCGCCGACTCGTCGGGCCAACCTCGACACCGACTCCACTGCATCGTCAGACCCGCAAGCTTGCCGCGATCAACGCCAAGTTCTCCAAGAACGACGACACGAAGATGCTCGCACTCGCATCGAGCGTCGCAGAGAGGCGCGATGTCAGTCTGACCAGCGCGCTGGGCCCACTGTCGATATGCATGCGCCAGGGGAACCAGGCGACTTGCCGTACGCGGTAGGTTGCCCTGCGTTCACTCGTGAGCTGCGGCAAGTCCAGTGGCCCAGCACCAAGAACTTCAAGCCAGACGTACCCGAGAAGTACGATGGAAGGATACATCCGTTAGAGTTCCTCAGCGTCTACACCATCGCGGTGCAGGCTGCCGGGGGGGCGCGATGAGAAGATCCTCGCCAACTACTTCCCGCTGGTGCTCAAGCCCAATGTCAGATCTTGGCTCATGCACTTGCCGGACATCTCCATTTCTTCGTGGGCGGACCTGTGCCATCAGTTTGTCGGTGCATTCACAGGCGGCCACAAGCCCCATGGCCAGGAAAGCGATCTTCATTTGCTTGCCCAGAAGGAAGGAGAATCCCTCCGCAAGTACATACAGAGATTCAGCCAGTGCGCAAGAACATCTCAGACGTCCACCCCGCCGTGGTTATCGCTGTTCTATCGAACGCATGAATCGCAGGATGAGGGAGGAGATGGCGATGTGCAAGATCGAGATGTCACGAGCTATATGCTCGCCGACAAGTGTGCATCGTCTCAAGAGGGGAGGAAACTCCCGGAGAGAATGTAGGAGCGTATGGTGCGATAGTGAGGACGCCTGTCCGGCAAAGAGGAACCAGAGGCGGAATAATGTAAAGAGAAAGGCTAAGGATGTGCTAGTTGTTGAGCAGTCCGCAGACGGAGGCGGCTCCGACAAGGCCAAAGCCGGGCGACTCCGGGCGAGGCTGTGGTGGCCGACAAGCAAGGTGACGGCTCCGGCAAGCAAGATCTGCAAGATCCATCGCACCAAGGGCCATGACCTCCATGCGTGCAAGAAGGTTGAGCAGATGGCAGAGCTATAGAAAGCTGAATATGAGCGTCGCGACAAGGAGAAGGCCCGGGAAGGTGGCGGAGGATCCGGCAAGAAGCTTCCCGCCCGGGGAGGGCGCCGCGGCAAGGCCAAGCAGCGGCAAGGAGATAGACCTCCCCGTGGCCGCGACAAGGACGAAGAAGAAGATGAGGATGATGAGATGGATGAGGATGAGACCGACGACCAAGAGTTTCGTATATGACGGAGGTTTTGTGCGTTGACGGCGGTGCTTCTCCGCACACCTCGCACCGCCAACTCAAACAAAGGTGCGAGAGGTGTATGCAGCAGAACCATCACCGAATCGCACAAGCCCTCGGTGCTCCAAGACGCCCATCGCCTTTGATGTTGAGGATCACCCCGATCGCATCATCGCGGTCGGGTGCTTGCCGATGTTGGTTTCTCCAACCATCCGCAACCTCAAGGTCACAAAGATGTTGGTTGACGGCGGGGCCGGCCTAAATCTGATCTCTTCCGCGGTGCTCAACAAGCTCCAGATCCCCGATGACGAGCTCGAAGAAACTGGTACCTTTCAAGGAATCAACCCAGGAAGGAGCAAGCCAAAGGGGAAGATCACACTGCCAGTGACGTTTGGCAGCGAGCTGAATTTCAGGACGGAGAGAGTCACATTTGACGTTGCTGATTTCCCATTGCCCTACAATGGGATACTCGGCCGTCCAGCTCTTGCCAAGTTCATGGCAGCCTCTCATTATGCTTACAACGTGCTCAAGATGCCCGGTCCGATAAGTGTTATTTCTGTCCACGGCGACAAGAAAGATGCACTTGTCTGTACCGACAAGATCTACCGGGAAGCAGCAGCCGCAGCAGAGCGCAAACCACTTGCCGCCGAAGCTCCCGGGGGGAAGAAGAAGAAGACCAAGTCCGGCAAGAGTAGCTCTGTTGCCCACTCCGGCAAGCGCACCTCTTCGAAGTGCTGCGCTACCGTCGAGGACGCACCGTCGAGCTCCACCGACAAGTGCAAGAAGGCTAAAACAACTTCACCAGAGACCAAGAAAGTGGCCGCCAAGGAGGACGGCACGGATGGTACCTTCACCATTAGTGCCACGCTTGACCCTAAATAGGAAAGCGCGCTTGTTGCTTTCCTGCGGGCGAATGTCGATGTGTTTGCATGGCAACCATCTGACATCCCTGGTGTTCCCAGGAAAGTAATTGAGCACCACCTTGTCGCCTGCCCTCACGCCGCCCGCCAAGCGAGAGTCGAAACAAGCAATGGAGCGTCAAGAGTTCATTGCAGAGGAGATCAAGAAGTTGGAAGCAGCAGGCCTTGTCCGAGGAGTACTCCATCCAACGTGGTTAGCCAATCCAGTAGTCGTGCACAAGGCAAACGGGAAGTGGAGGCTTTGTATTGACTTCATTGATGTTAATAAAGCTTGTCCCAAGGATCCATTTCCCTTGCCGCGCTTTGACCAGATTGTCGACTCCACGGCAGGATGTGATCTGCTTTCATTCCTTGATGCATACTCAGGATATCATCAGATCTTCATGGCAGAAGAGGATGAAGAGAAAACCGCATTCATTACTCCATGTGGCACATACTGCTTTGTACGAATGCCTTTCGGACTAAAGAATGCTGGTTCAACATTTGCAAGAGTAGTCAGCCATGCTTTTGAGCCATAGTTGCACAGAAATGTAGAAGCTTACATGGATGACATAGTGGTCAAGAGCAAGGACAAAGAGACTCTGATCCAAGATTTGGACGAGACTTTTGCAAATCTGCGCAAGATCAATCTCAAGTTGAATCCCGAGAAGTGCGTGTTTGGAGTCCCTTCCGGCAAGCTTCTCGGGTTCTTTGTGTCCCAGAGGGGGATTGAAGCCAATCCCGACAAGATCAAGGCCATCGAGCAGATTGAAGCCCCGAAGCGCGTCAAGGATGTGCGAAGGCTTGCCGGCTGCGTTGCTGCTCTCAGTAGGTTCATCTCTAAGTCTGCTAAGCGCACCCTGCCATTTTTCAAAATTTTGAAAAAGGCAGGTCCAATGAAATGGACTCCGGAAGCGGAGGCCGCGCTACAGGACTTGAAGAGATACCTATCCTCCACTCCAACACTTGTCGCACCTAAACCACAAGAGAAGTTGCTGCTATATCTGGCGACAACCAATCAAGTGGTTAGTGCTGCGTTAGTAGCGGAGAGGGAGGCAGATGATGAGCCAGCGACCGCGGCAAGCGAGTGCAGCGACAAACAGGGGGCTTCCCCGACAAGTTCTGGCTCCGGCAAGGATAGATCTGTGCAGCCGCAAGAAGAGAAAGTTGGTTACTGGCGACTACTTTCCGGCAGAGCTCCCCGAAGCCGCCGCCAAGAAGGTCCCAAGGATCAACACAGAAAGAGCTGAGGAGCAGTCTGCTCCGACAAACCCTAGGGTTTGTTTCGTTGAAGCAGACGCTCCCGACAAGCTATGTCCAGACACGCTTGCCGGGGAGCATCGCGCTCCGGCAGGATCCCAGATTCTTGCCGTAGAAGCGGATGTTCCCGCAGCAGTATTTGCGCCTTTAGTCCTCGTTGTCGGAGCTTGATAACGATGTGGACTAGGTGTCATTCAAAGAAGCATAGCCTTGCCAGAACGCAGAAGACAGAAAAGCTAAGTTGCCAAAGTTTGAGCACAGTCAGTTTTTAAAATTTTATGTTATCTCCTTGAACGACCGTGCCTTGTATGGAAAACCTGTGCGCGGAGGAACCGGCTCGTGGTTAAGTTGCGCCCTTACTTTGTTACGAGTCCGCTCAACAATGAAAGCGCGGTGCGACTAGCCCCGACGAGGTTTCTTGCCGGAGGCAACACCGCCAGTAGGCTGCTGATGTTCCGCACTCAGCGCTTGCGGCAAGCGTGTTAGCACCGGCAAGTTCCCTAAAAGCGTAGGGTAAAGACATACAAGGAATGGAACTGAATAAAGGAGATAACATAGCCAGCCTTGCCCAGGACAAAGTTATATTACGAAAGTAACTTGTTACGGCACTGACTAAGTTGTTCCCATAACTAAAATAACAGCGACAAGGAAGGAGAGGAAGGGCGGCGCGGCACTGGCCCCGCAAGCCGTTGTTGCCGGGGCTGTGAGTACCAAGATTCGTCCCGCTGCAAGCCGAGTTGCCGGGCTGCGATATCGATAAGTCTTTCGTCCCTCATCATGCATCCTCTTATGGATCGGGAATGCGAAACCGCTGCTTTCTTCCCGAAAACTGCCGTGCCTTGTATGGAAAACCTCAGGCGCGAGGAACCGCTCGTGGCTAAGTTGCGCCTTACTTTGTTTCGAGTCCGCCAACAATAAAAGCGTCTGCAACTAGCCCCGACGAGGTTTCTTGCCGGAGGCAACACCGCCAAAGAAGCTGCTGATGTTCCGCTTTTCGATGCTCGCGCAAGCGTGTTAGCGCCGGCAAGTTCCCCAAAAGCGTAGGGTAAAAACATACAAGGGATGAGACGGGGAGGCCGCACCCACCTCGTTCCCGCCTCCGTCAAAGGCGTGAGAAAGGTCGAGTAACGTGGGGAGGCGGCAGGGCCTGTTGCCGGGAGATGAAATGTCTGTCCGAGGGATACCAAGGATTAGCTCCTTGGCGTGGGTTCAACCCGCAAGACAAAAAAACCCGGCAAGCATCCCCTTTTCATTAAAAAACATCCCACATAGGTACAGTACATAGAGTATGAAAAACATGAAAGAGAAGATTACAAGTTTTAGATGCAGCTAAGGCCCGAAGGCTTACAAATTAAAAAGATAAGATGCCCGTAATCCCTTTCCTGTCCGTCTCTTCAGGAGGTAGGTCAAGGAGGCGAAAAGGGCAAAAGGGGCGCCTAGGCGAGCTACGGGTGCCAGAAGACACCAAGAGAACATCCCGGGGGCTGCCCGGAGGCTGGACGGTGATGGCGGCGCCGGAAGCGGGGCTCGAAGACGGGGCGGAAGGACGTCAGCACGCTGTCGAGGGCACTACGCCCTCGTACTCCAGCTTTACGGCCTTGTCGCCAGCCCTCTTCCCCTTCCGTAGCCTCCCTACGCCAGCCGCCCAAGGAGACGACCCCGTGGAGTTGAAGGAGCCGGCGACACGGATGATGGGGTCGCCGGTGATGCGCGGAGCGGCGCCCGACACCTAGTCGGGCCCGCCGTCCCGCCGCCCGCTACCCTCGTCGTCGCTGTCGCTCTCCTCCTCGTCACTCTCGCTCGAGGGGGAGTCTTCGCTGTTGGAGGAGCTATCCACGCAACACTTCGCCCGAGTGCCGGAGTCCCCGAAGACCTTGACGGAGAGGAGGTCGCCCTCCATTAACTTAAAATGGAGGGTAAACCCCGCCGTCAGGCTGTGGATACGGGCGAACGTCTTCCACTCACGGTCAAGATACATCACATTAGGGGCTGGGAATATAACGCGGACTCGCGTGCCGCTGATCCCACAGCCCCTCATGTGCAGTCTCAGCGTCTCGGGCGGATCCGACTCCATCGCGCTCGCAAACGGACCTGGAAGTCGGAGGCGACGACGAGGCGCCCGGCGCAGCTTGACGAAGAACTCGCAAGGGTCGTCCCCTGTGTGGACCGCCGCGGGGAGAGGAACCGCCGGCGGAGGTGGAGATGGTGCGCCGCCACGCCCGCCTCTTCCTCGAGCGCCTCGACCTCATCCTCGACCTCGTCCACAACCTCGTCCCCTCCCTCTTCCCCTTGTGGTTGGCTCTGCCACCACGAGCGCGGGATAGCGAGGGGCGCGCTGCCTGGCGGCGACCCTCGCCGCCACCGATGAAGGGCCGGGGTTCCCTCCCTCCATGGCAAATGAGAGGAAGGGGAGCAGAAGCTGAAGAAAGGAGGAGATGAGAGAGTGCGGGCTTCTGCGCTCCTCTTCCGCTCTTTTTAAGGAGCGAGGTGGGGGCTCGACCGCCCCGCTCAGCCAATCAAGGCACGAGAAGAGCAGAGATCGGGGCTTACCCGCTGCCTCCGCTCGCGACGGCCCAGTTTCCCACTCCCACCATCGGTGACCCCAAGCGCATGGGAGCCGCGTTGCGGGGATGCAGAGCCGAGGCGACGGATGAGGTGACCTCGCCCCGCCCCGTGATCACGGGGGGTGGGCGCCTCGAAAATCACGCACGCCACCCACGTCTCCCATGACGCCGCGATTGACGCGTGCCGTTACGAGAGGACGCGGTGGATTCGGAGTGGATCTGGTTTGGACCCAGGCCGCGCGTGCCCGTGCCCTGTTTTGGGCCTGGCCCAACAACGCTCGGCACAGTGTATGGCCCAGGCCCGGGGGCTCCTATGGGTGTACTAAAGTAGGGGTACCTTAATACCCCGAACTTGTGCGCGGGCAGTTGCAGCGTCCTGCGGCAAGGCTTGCCGGGTGTCCGCCAAGACCCTCCGTCATTCCTATTTTACTGCCATTCAAGAACAAAGTGTTAGCTGAGAAGACAAAGCCCCGGCAAGAGGAGCTTGCCGGGAAGGACAAGACCCCGTCAAGAGGAGCTTGCCGGGAAGGCTAACCAAGGCATTGCAAGAGACTTGCCGCGACGCACCGCGCGTCCCGGCAAGACCCGACGAGCGGCAAGCTTGCGGGTGCGACAAGACAGAGACCGCGGCAAGGCGCTTGCCACGGCGAAGCCACCACTTTGCGCCCACGCTCCAGCTCACCCAACGACGTGTCGCCGCGGGATCACTCCTGGTGCACGTGGCGGGTGGCTGTGTAGCCTAGCGGTGCGAGGTGGCAAGTGAAGGTGACTAGGAGGCCATCGTGGCGATCGGTGGCGCCCTAACGGTCGCTTTCTGCCTTTGTTGGAGCGATCGGACGGGCATTAAATGCTCTTGTCCCCCGCCGTCGAGTTAGGTAGGGGCATCAGAGATAGCAGTTGTACCAACCCGCGTTTTTACCTTTCTACCCCTCTCTCTGCGTTGCCACTTGTCGGTGACCCCTTTAGACTATAAAAAGGAGGCTCGTGCGCATGTAGAAGGGGTTCGGTTCGGTTCGACTCATTCGAAACCACAGCATACCCACGCTTTCGAGCAAGAACAAATACAAACACAAAGCAGCAGTAGGAGTTTTATCTCTCCGGAGAGCTCCGAAGCTGGGTAAAATCTCCCCCGCGCGCTCGACCTCGATCTGCTCTTCGTGCGCCCTCCGCTCCCTGCCGGACCGAGAAGGGGCCCCTGCCCCATAGGTGCTCGTGCTCCCCCACGACAGCTACTCCCTCCTTCCATCTATATAGGGCCTAATGTGTTTTTTGATGCTAACTTTGATCAAATATTAGAGCAATAATATATGACATGCAACTTACACAAAGCACACCGTTATATTCGTCTGTGAAAGGTTCTTTCAATGATATAATTTTCACATTTTGCATGTCATGTACTATTAATCTTGTCAATAGTCAAAGACGGTCTTACAAAACTCATTACGCCCTATATAGATGGAAGAAGGGAGTATGAATCCATGTTATGTCCGATTAAATTTTTTCTCTTGTTGTATAATGAATGTAACCTACTCATACCAACATTTTAGTGCATTCCAAATGTCTATACTACCGCATCAATTCGAACTAAATTTTAATTTGTTTCTCTATTTCAATAAGAATCTACAATCATTATTGTTGCCAACTTCAACCATCATTCGTGTATTACCTTAATAACACACCACAAGATTACTATAGAGATAGATATGAACTATGTGTACTACATGAACTCGAATTCTATTTTTTGAATACACTTGATGTTGATTCCAAATAATAGTACATTTGATGTACTAACTATATATTCATAATCTAAACCATGTTCCATACGTACACCGTGTTTATCACACAAAGTATAGTGCCCCGCCCCCTACATTATGACATGTATTTAGACCTGAGCTGCAAAAGCCACACATTAGCCCAAATTATAATCAATGTTCTATGTATTATACGTAGTACTAGAAAGATGCCCATGCATTCCATAGAACATCAACATGATCAAGGGGCCTAATTTGCAAATATGGAGAGGGGCGTGGGTATCTTTTTTCAAACTTGCCATAGTTTCCTTCCTATCCGCCATATATAAATCGGACGGCCTATATTGCAGGATGGCAGGCACACCATCATCAACAACTCCGTTTTTTATAAGAGTAGAGATAAAATATATTATATGTAGTATAACATGTTCATAACCACACCATGTGTATCACTTTTATATATATTCACACATGCGTCAGTTTAAAACACTATGATAAATACTTCAAATATCCGAATTCGCTTTTTATAATGAAGTATGATCTCTATTCGTCTTTTACAATCACACAATCCTCTTATCTTTGTAGCTAGCGCTAACTTTATCTCGTGCATGCACACCCCCGCATCCCTCTCACCCTCCCTCAACATTTTCTAGCTCCATCGCGCAAATTCGTCCTTTCACTTTAGGTCGTTTACCCATGGTGTGTGTAGGCCCCACAGCTCCTTCTTTACGGCACACATCGATCGATATGCCTTTCTAGCCAGGTGTGCCTAGCACAAACACAAGCTTCCCCTCTTCTCTTATCACCGTCCATGCCTCACTCCCACCACTCTTTTCATCGATCTCGTACTTGCACACTCCTTCCCCCTCGATAGTATGCGTCTCGTACCACCTCCTAGATGCATCCCTCTCTCTCTCTATCATTCTCCTCATGCCTCATTTGCTTCTAACACACACATGCATGTATACCGATCGATCTCCCAACATATACCTAGATCGACTTTAACTATCCCCCCATCGATCGACGTACCTCACAAATTATGTCTCTCCTTTCTCTAACAAAGGGAGATTGATCTTCCTATGTAGTTACGTCTTCTTACCACAGCCATATCGTCCCCCCTCATCACTCGTGCATGCCTCCTGACCCGTCTCTCACACGCACGTGCATAGATAACAAGCAGCGATCTCCTCTCTTATTGATATTGTGGGCGTGCCCTCCGTTTGTCTAGCAAGCCTATCCCACCATTTGTTAGAAGCAACTCCACTACCACCGCCTCCAACACTCTGGCTCTATCTCTCTCCCAACCTTATTCCTCTCCTGCACATATGCATGGATGCCGATTGATCTCCCTTAATACATGAGGCTGATCGATCTCCTTAATACATGAGGTAGGCCTCTCTCCTCCTCCACACATATACCAGCCAGTGTACCTCTATAGTTAATTGGGCCTCCCTCTTCCCCCACCACACACCGATAGTCGAGTGCTGCAGGTAGATATCCATGCCACAGAGACAAACTGCACATGTCCCCTCTCACATTCCAGTAGGCCAGCCACTCTATATCTTTGACGTGGGCACACACAAATTTGATGGCACTCTTTATCGATCGCGCGTGCGCACACACACACACACATCATCCCTCTCTTCGATTCTATGGACACCTCAAGCCGATGATACCTCCACTCTCTTCTCGTGGATCGCCCCCTCTATATATAAGTGATATCCAGGACTCTATTTCACACACATTGCATATGTTACATTTTTTGATTGCCCCCCCCCCAAAATACACTCACGAACCCACACACTATATCTCTCTAGGTTTGTACCTCTCTCACACAACCCCACGTAGGTGGTGTACGTATACAAGAAGAGAATAGGTGCATCGTGCACGTACTCACGCTTCGTGCCCAGCCACACCCGCGCGGGTACATGGTGGATCTCATTTCTTTACGAAATGGCAGCCCACATGCTAATTTGAACGCCTGTAGCGGTTGTTTACCTAGGGAGGTCGTGTACCACGCGTGCACAGAACAAAGTTCTACTTGACGCATTGTCGCGTTATTTTTAAATAAAGTTATATCACTCAATGGCACATACACAGAATATAAAACGATTTTTATGGAGAAAAAGGTAGTCTGCTCCACTATATACAATGGACCCTGCCTGCCTGGTTTGTCGCTCTTCAAAGTATGTCACACAAGGCTGCGGTGGCCCCTCTCTCTCTCTCACTGTTGGTCACTGATCCGGCCTCATCCCGTCCGCCTGGGAAAGGGAGGAAGTGCATCATTTCTCCGCTAGACGGCGCCGAGGTAGCACGTCCCGATCTGAGGTACACGCCGTTCTCTCTGACCAAGCTCCGGTGCGGCAGGGCCTACTCCACCTGCTCGCTGCCACAGTATGGGCAGATTCCCGCCGCTCACCTAGTTACATCCCGACGACCTCCAGGTCGCACGTCGCTGCATCTGGATCTTCGATAGTTCTTTGCCGAAAATATAGCTCGTCCGGTGTACTTTCCATATTGCAATCTCATCGTCACACCATTTTAGGCAAACACAGCCCTGTTGTTATCTTCCCTCAGGACAAGGAATATGCTTCTTTTTTGTCGTCGCATGTGTCATCAACTGTTATTGGCCAGTAATTGTTTCCTTTCTACCTCTTTTTTGCAAACAGGGCTATCCATTTCACCTCGTTTCTATGACGACCTTTTGGTGAACTGCGCAAATCACTTTTTTCTTAAAAGTGTTTTGTGCAGTTGTACTAAAATGTCACACGGGCAACATCTCTACATTTCAGTGCGACTGCACAAAGGGAGATTGGTTTTGCTCTATCCTCCTCATCCAACTCTGAGCCTAATATTCTCCAACTAGTTAGTCTTAAGAGAGACTGCAAAAGGTGTCCGGCTTCTATTTGTGTGTTTATTGTTTCATCAGCAGTCCTCTATTATTGTAATCACACTTAATATCTTTGGAACAGGGACGCTCAGCTCTATTTTAGTGGAACTGCACAACATGATCGGAATGTTGCATGCTCCAAATAGCTAATTTTTTCCTCAACATGCCTTGTTGATTTAGACAGAGATGGGGGGACGTTGCTGCCAATGAAAGCATGGATCAATTTTAATTTAACACCTTCTCACAACTGTGTCTTCAGTTGTGATGTAAATATTAGCTCTAATCTGCTAATAATTGACATGCATTAGCAAAGAAGTTAGTTTTTACTGTTTCCGAAAGAGCATCGATGGCAAGACACACGAAACAAAAGCTGAAAGCTCACACCATTGTACAATTTCATGTCGCTGGAAAATTATTTGTATAGTACGTCAATTATGTAAACAAATGATGGAAGCTTGATAGTATTGCCAGAAGCCTCTTCAGCATCCGGGTCCATGTGACATGCACAAAATTATACTCGTTCGTTCCTAAATATTTGTCTTTTTACAAATTTCAGATGGGCATATTTTAGAGTGTAGATTCACTCATTTTGCTTCGTATGTGTACTCCATCCATTCCTAAATACTCTATTCGTCTTTCTAGAGATTTCAACAAGTGACTACATACGGAGCAAAATGAGTGAATCTACACTCTAAAATATGTCTATATACATCCGTATGTAGTAGTCCATTTGAATCTCTAAAAAGACAAATATTTGAGTAGTCACTCGTTGAAATCTCTAGAAAGACAAATACTCCGGAGTATATTTAAGAACCGAGAGGGTAGTGCACAACCGCATGGGAGACTCAGCCCGGTCATTGCGCCGCATTAATAGTGAGTAATGAGCAGTCAAATCATAAGCCCCACCTTTTCCACTGTAAGTTGCTCGGAAGAAGCAACCATCAATACGCTCTTCTTTGAATCTGCTCATACTACTCCATCCGTCACTGTTTATAGAGCGCGCTTCAGAAAAAAGAAAAAAAATCTGTGGGAACAAGGCGACTAGCAATCGGCCTGAAAAATAGCATTGGTAGTTATAGCACGGCGTCTATTACTAGAGGGAATAATGCGTACACACATGCATGCAGTGCTTCCACCCCGGGTACACACATGCATGCACTTACTCAATTCCGTAGTAGTACTCCCTCCTTTTCGGTTTATAGTGCTCAATTCAAAAATCTCACCAATCAAGGTAGATGGCGAGTGGTGGAATACTTTTTGTAGTTTTGAAAAAGCACCTAATTAATGCTCTTGTTTTCCTCAAAAAGTTATGTTTATCAATGCATTAATTGCAATGCACGCATGCGTAAAGTACTTCCATTGGTCAATTTTCTCTTAATACTTGCATGCAATGATTTAATGCACCTTGGAATCTGAACATGTGATGGAAAACAACCAAATTGAGCCTTATAAAATGGAAAAACTAAAATTTTGAGATAAGCCCTATAAACCGGAAAGGAGGGAGTACATAGAGAGAAAATTGTGGACTTGATTGCGGTTACCATGCCCTAATTAATTCAGCATTAAACCAAACGTGTCTAAAGAATCTCTGGTGGTGGAAATGCATTGATAGAAATGCATCATAATGAAGCGCGCCTTGTAAACTGTGGCGGAGGGAGGAGTAGTATGAAGGTGCAAAACCAAGTACGCGTATGGCCAGTTGGTCAACGCACCTCCTCTTGCCATATCACTGACATGTGGGACAGGAGTGTGAGCAAACCGATCTCAATTGACTGCAAAGAGCCAACCCGCCGTTCCTTGAGAGAGATGAGGAGCGAGAACACACAAACGGGCTCGCATGGAGCCAAGATATATTCGAGCATGGTTCGTTGATCAATATCATCATTACATGTTGGGCTGCCGTTTTCCGCCCTTCTCCGGAATAAACGTGTACTTTATCAGAGATTAAAAAAATAAGAGTACAGACGCTCCACCATGCAGTTAGTAGTAGTACTATTCATACTACTAAACCTTGCGCTTGGCTCTTTGCCTCTTCGTGAAGTCGAACAATGATGGTACTCCACATGTTGGGTACTACAGTGTATGCCTCTGACAATCTGACACCGAATGGACTGATGCATGTCCACCGATGGTAGTTTGCATTAGTCAAAAGGCTTAAGTGAGCTTCACCTTGTCCTGCAAGCTTCTCCTCGTTCTGCGAGTTGACAGGACACACCAAAAGTAGTGCTAGTCCATACTCCCTCCTTTCTGGTTAATATGGAATAATATTTTTTGCGGGTAAATGAGAGAGCTTTATTCATATATAAGCATTCTTAGGACGATCAGCCAAGATACTGGTCACAAGAAAGTGAGGTACCCCGCAAAAAAAGAAGTAGGAAGCGAGGTGTTTCATCAAGCCAGCTCTCGGCCACATTCAAAGTGCAGCAAGCATGGATCGCATGAAGATGCGCCGCAAGGTTTGCTGACCTGTTTACATGCTGAATAACAAAAAAAGAGGAAATATTACCGAGCGCTCCTATTTGTAACAGGATATGAGCCAGAATTAAGCGAGAATTGTGGCCACTGTTCCATGCAATCAACTTCCATTATCACATGCGAGATCCCTCGAAGAGAACCAAATGTGTTGAAGATTGCTTTATCACATTTTAAAATTATAATAAGAGTGCATACGCTCCTCCATCCGGTTCCTAGTACTAGTATAGTACATACCTCTATAGACAATATTAGTAGTACTAGTACTACTAGTAAACTTTGCGCTTGGCTGTTCGCCTATTCGGGAATTCGAACAATAATAGTACTAGTAGTATAGTGTATGATTCTGGCAATCTGACACCGAATTAACCGTTGCACGTCCACCGCCTGAGCGAGGGAGAACTTGCATTAGTCAAAAGTTTCTCCTTGTCCTGCGAGCCACCGCACGCAAGCTTCTCCCATCCTGCAACCTTCTCCTCATTCGGCAAGTTGACGGGACACAGCAAAGTAATGCTAGTCCATACTGCCTCCTCTCCAGTTAATATGGCTTAATTTCAAACAAGATAAATACAATGTCGGTTACTGTATATTTGTAAAAATATGGTCAGCGAACTTAATAATATGCTCACTGCGCTCAATATATATATTTTCCGGTGTTTATACGGTCACTAGCTCACCTTGACTGAGTATGTGTGTGCATGCACGTGTAGGTTGAGCACTTGAGCGTGACCATGTGTGTTCCGTCCTGTGCTCGGACATGCAAGCATTAGGGGGATGCGCGCGTTTTTGCATCCATGTGTACGTGTGACTGTTGCATACACGTAGAGGGAGTATGTGTAGGGGCCACTAAGGAGTAGTCATATCACACAGTAAGTTAGTCGGAAGAAGCAACCACCATTTCACTCTTCAATGACACGTACGCAATATAAAATGGTTGATATGGAGAGAAAAAGAAAACCACTATATGTACACTAGCAGGAGCCTAAGCTACAAGCCTACTTGCTTAGGTTGCTCTCTTCACAAGCATAGAACGACGGGCCTGATCCCGCAGCTAGGGGAAGGGAACAATGTTCTGCATAGACGTGGTCGACATCGGCGAGGGAGAAAACCCACAATCGGTGCGTCCCAATTGGGGGTCACCGTGGTATGGGCCAACGCCGCGTCCCAACCGCCCTTCTTGCTACAACCCGACGTCCCAGGTAGTCCATCTTCCTTTTGGAGTCGGCTTGCTCCACTGGCGTAGCTCCATCTCGATGGCGATATTTCTCTACTTCTACCGGCTTCTACTTGTGATGAGTTTATGTCTCATGAACTAGTGCTAGTACTATTATTCTAATCACACTTCTTCAATATCTTTGCCATCATGGATGCTCAGGTTGATTTTAGTGGAACTGCAGAAAAGCATCATATGATCCGAGGGTGCCAGCCGTCTTTCCTTCGACAGGTTCTACCTGGCCACGAAATTAAATCCTGTTTAAGGTTTAGGGTTTAATTCGTAGTGACCCCATTAGTAGTTTTTCTTTCGTACACGCTGTCACAACTTTTGTCTTTAGTTGTGAAGTAAATATTGGCTATGATCTGTGAATCATTGAGATGCATCAGCATGCGTGTTAGTTTTCCTTTGTATTTGATGGAATGTTGTAACGGGGCAACCTTGGAACAGGAATGAAAATGGAGTGGAAAGTTTCCGTTTTTCTGGAGAAAAAATGGAAACGGAGAGAAACCAATGTTTCATTTCGTTGGATCGCGCCATCGAGCAAAACCAACATTTAAATCACGTCTGTCGTGTTCGTGTCTCACCCTCCTCCACGGCTCGACCCCACATGGTCGCTCGGCATGCCACTCACCGCAAACTGAGTATACGATAACTTTCCCGCCTGCTTGTTAATGGATCGCGCCATGGACTACTAGCACTACTGGAAGAGATTGACGAGTTGGGGGAGGACAGCTAGCTGTAGCACGGACTCCCAAGAACTTTTTACATGCATGTTGTAGCCGGCTATTGCGACATTTGAATGCAGAGCAGTCTCGTGCACCAGGAAGCGGCGCGGGCGATGCTCTGTCGGCCGGCGCGCCGCTTCAATGCCGGCATTAGTGAGAGGTCGCGTCCGCTCTGGACGGGCAGGAATGCGGCACTGACCGTTTTAGGCGGGAAGCAGGCGCGGGTGATGAAGAGGGTTCGGGTTGGTCAGGACCGGCCGTGGCAGCGGTCCGGATGTCCGCAAACAAGAGATGTTGTACGTTAATATTGCTGCGTATATAATTAACAACGTAAATAATGTGCCAGTTGGACAAATATGATTGGAGATGGAGATGGAAATGGAATTTTACGTAAACACGGATATGCATGTCGATGTCTATGTGTGTGTGTGTGCGATATAGTTTCTCGTGTCTCGCTCTCTCACCCTCTCCATATCAAAACAAGATGACAGTGTCCACTCTATCTCTCTCCTCATCGGTGGACATAGATCTGGCCGAATCCCGTCCGCTGCGGGAGGTGAGGAGGTGCAGCGTTGATGTTGTCTCCGTTGGCGATGGAGGAAGCCGATGCGCACCGTCCTCTTGGAGCCGGCGCTGGCGCGGATGAAGATCCTCGTGCCCTTGTTCGATGTTGTCGTGTGGGCAGATCCCGCCTGCCTGCCTAAACGACATCTCGCCCACCTGAGGTATAACTTCTTGTACTGGTCCAGCTCCCAGGTCGCTGCGTGCGGGTTTTCTTCTATGCGACTACTCCCCAGCTCCCCATGTATAGTAGCTAGGGTTCGTCGGCTGGTCCAACATCACCTACTAGTACTGTTATAGAGGAAATGCCACTCGAAAAGTTGTCCTGATTTATGCCTCGGTGGAGGTATACATGTTGTTTCGACGAAAAGTACATGGTGGTTGTGCGGTCATTGTCCATATGGTGGTAGTACTATCACTGGTTAAATGAAGAAATGCTTTTTTTCTCGGGTATCCTGGTTTAGTTCCCATCAAGGTAATTATGATGCTTCTGTTTGTTGGTGTACTTTTCACTAATTCTTATTGACAATTGAGATGTCGTTGCTAATCTTGTAAAACAAAGTAACAACACTAAATCCCTTTTTTTATATTTTTGGAAACAACCATGCGTATCTCCATACCCGAGCATGTCTTCCTCAATTTTAGTGGAACTGCACAAAATTGGATGGCCGTTGTTGTTCCGCCTCACTATCCTCTGCCACGTGGTTCTTCCTTCCTCGAGCTTGATTAGTGAGAAGAAACATACCACAGTGAGGATTTGTCGAACTTCATAGGTGCCTCACCCAAACTTGATGCCAAATGGATGATGCATCACCACGATGACCTATCGATGCTCGTGGTTGCGCCTCATGGTTGCGTCGGCTGGTGAAGCTGATCGATTTTCAATGAAAAACAAGTTGTCTTCCATCAGTGCTCTTTGCTTGTTACGCACAAAGATGATATCCTTCGTCAGTTCACCTTGGTTGCGTTGGAGACGTATTCGTCTTTCACGTTGGTGCAATTTTATCACACAATTGTCTATGAACCAAATGTTTCCTCGAAGAAGGATCGACGTAGGTACTAAGAGCATAAGTTTTGTATTGATTTCTAAGCCTTCTCACAACTTTGTCTCCAGCTTCCCTGTAATTTTATTTGTTCATCTATTAATTTTGATTTAAAAAATGGTGTGGACTAAAAACCCGGATGGATGTAGTAGCCCTCCATTTTTATTTACTCCGCATATTAGATTTGACTGAAGTCAAACTTTTTAATACTCTCAAACCTTACCGATAATTGAAATTAAAATTCTTTATTTGTACACACTCTCATACGTTTCCGGTAATTTGGTGCATATGTGGTTGTTGACCTAAGGGAGGGTAGTGTACCGCATGTGAAGGACAGGAAGTGCGACCAGGACGCGTGGATCATTAGTTCATCGGAAGTAGTAGTAGTTTTCTTCACTGTACGTGAAATAAAGAGTTTCATTTCGTACTTACACAATTTAAAACAATTGTTATGGAGAGAATAAGAAAACCACTCCACTATATATTAGTCGTATATGCTAGAGTACTATATGGACGCAGCTTCATTGACTTAGTGCACCTGCCTTTGGGTTTATGATAGGTGGGCCGAAAATGTGGCTGGCTCACCTGTCATGCAGCCAAAAGCAGGTGCAGTGAAGGCACCGGAGCTCAATCCGTACTACAGTAGTATATATATATAAGCTGGAGCCTCAGCGCTTGTTCGCTAGGGTTTGCACTCTCCACACTCTCGCCGCACTATATATATATATATATATATATATATATATATATATATATCATGCTGGAGGCTCAGCATTCATTTGCTAGCGTTTGCTATATTCACAGTCTCTCACCCTCTCTTCACCAGATCTAAACAAGACTGCGTTGGCCTCTTGTCTCTCTCTCCCCCCCTCACATCTGGTGAAGGAGGCGTCTGTATCCCGTCGCACCGGGAAGGGGAGGAGGTGCAGCGTTCACTCTATCGCCTTCGGCGAGGGAGGTAATCCACTACCGGCTGCGCTGTTCTCTTTCACCCAGCGCCTGTGGGGGAGGGACACCGACCCCTTCTTCCTCGCTGCCGTACGTAGTGTGGGCAGATCCGGCCTCCCACCGCACGCCTTGCCACATCCCGACGACCCTAAGGTATAAGTTTCTTTGAAACTGTCATTGCTCTAGCTGCATGTGGATCTTTTTCGATCTATAGTCGAATCTAGGTCTTGGTTCAAAGAGGAAAGAAGGGTGCGGTTGGCTGGAGCAAGAATCTAGGACGTGGTTCAATGAGGAAAGGAGGGACGGAAATTAGTATAGACTGGCTATCCAGCCGCTTTGTTGGTCGAAAAGGGAAAAAGGGGGTTCACCTAGTACACACATCTGTAAGGAACCGATCTCTTTGTTGAAAAGGGAAAGAAACTGGGGGGGTCGGGTAGTTTGTGCAGGACTAGATTTGCTACGCTCACATAGGAAAAAGGTTCAAAGAGAACAAATATGGGACCAACGCATATATGCTGCTTGGCTACATACTCTGCATCACCCATTTATACGTGTGGACGCACATGGTGATGGCATGTCCCATACAGCTATTTTGCTGTTGCTAATCTAAGAATGCCGCCGGAAAATTGAAGCAATGCCTATGTTAAAAGTAAATTACATTTTTTAATGAATGTTGTTTTAAGAGAATGTCTCAGTTAATATGAATCAATGCATCCGTTTTAGAAAAGCTACTATCCTACTTTGTTTTCCATCCAAGATAAGTTAGATGCTTCTTTCTGTCACCGTTTGTTTCATCCTCCTTTATCGGCAAGTAATTGTTTCCTTTTTTGCCTTTGTTAAAACAGGGGTATCTATTCAACTTGTTGCTATTGCAACATTTTGCTTCGCTACTCGAAACACTTTGCTTGATTTTAGTGTAACTACACAAAACGAGATTGGATTTCCTATTCGTGTTGGCTGATTCATACGTGATCTTGTGAGCATCATGACAGGTTGGTACTTGCCTTCATCCACATGATCGTGCAGTGTGTTTTGAGATGCTGTGCTACTTGTATTGGTACTGTTTTAAATAAATGTTGAATTGAAGCTATTGTATTGCTCTTTTTTCCCATTAAGTAGAGAACAAAAATGGTACCAACCCAGACATGATGCTATTTTTGGTAGCAAACATCTTCATAAGTTCATCCATCTTTCCACTCAAAACATTGATTTCTTCTATAGCATGCACTTTTTTACTAGAGGATCTTTCGGTGTGCCATTGAGAATAATTAGCCATAATATTATAAAGAAGTTTTGTAGCATCTCCTAATGTGATTTCCATAAACGTGCTTCCTGCGGCCGAATCTAAGAGATTTCTAGAAGCAAAGTTCAAACCGACATAAAATTTTTGTATGATCATCCTTAAATTCAAACCATGAGTAGGGCAATTGTGAAGCATCAATTTCAATCTTTCCCAAGATAGGGCAACATGCTCATGATCAAGTTGTTTAAAGTTCATAATATCGTTCCTAAGAGTGATAATATTAGCGGGAGGAAAATACTTATAGATAAAAGCATCTTTGCACTTGTTCCAAGAATTAATATTATTTTTAGGCAAAGACGAAAACCAAACTTTAGCACAATCTCTAAGTGAAAACGGAAATAAATTCAAATTTGACAAAAAATTTATCCGTATCTTTCTTATTTTGCATACCACATAAATCAACAAAATTGTTTAGATGAGTAGCGGCATCTTCACTAGGAAGGCCGGCAAATTGATCTTTCATAACAAGATTCAGCAAAGCAGTATTGATTTCACAAGACTCAACATCATTAAGAGGAGCAATCGGAGTACCAAGGAAATCATTATTATTGGTATTCGAGAAATCACACAATTTGTTATTATCTTGCGCCATGGCAACAAGTAATCCAACACACAGGTAAACAGAAAAACAGCAAGCGAAAAAAGAGAGGAGGAGACTGGGAAAGAGAGGGCGAATAAAACGGCAGGGGTGAAGTGGGGGAGAGGAAAATGAGAGGCAAATGGAAAATAATGTAAATGCGAGGGAGATGGGTTTGTGATGGGTACTTGGTATGTCTTGACTTGAGCGAAGACCTCCCTGGCAATGGCGCCAGAAATCTTTCTTGCTACGTCTCGAGCTTGCGTTGGTTTTCCTCGAAGAGGAGAGGGTGATGCAGCGATAGTAGCGTAAGTATTGCCCTCAGTTTTTGAGAACCAAGGTATCAATCCAGTAGGAGGCTCCTCAAAAGTCCCACGCACCTACACAAACAAACTGAGAACTCGCAACCAACACAATAAAGGGGTTGTCAATCCCTTCATGGCCACTTGCGAAAGTGAGATCTAATAAAGATAGTAAGATAAGATAATATATTTTTGGTATTTCATAAGATAGATGCAAAAAGTAAAGATGAAAATAAAAGTAGATTGAAAGCAAATATGATAAGAGATAGACCCGGGGGCCATAGGTTTCACTAGTGGCTTCTCTCAAGATAGCATAAGTATTACGGTGGGTGAACAAATTACTGTCGAGCAATTGATAGAAAAGCGCATATATAGTTATGAGATTATTTAGGCATGATCATGTATATAGGCATCACGTCCATAACAAGTAGACTGACTCCTGCCTGCATCTACTACTATTACTCCACACATCGACCGACTCCTGCCTGCATCTAGAGTATTAAGTTCATAAGAACGGAGTAACGCATTAAGCAAGATGACATGATGTAGAGGGATAAACTCAAGCAATATGATATAAACCCCATCTTGTTATCCTCGATGGCAACACTAACATACATGCCTTGCAACCCTTTCTGTCACTAGGTAAGGACACCGCAAGATTGAACCCAAAGCTAAGCACTTCTCCCATGGCAAGAAAGATCAATCTAGTAGGCCAAACCAAACTGATAATTCGAAGAGACTTGAAAAGATAACTCAATCATACATAAAAGAATTCAGAGAAGATTCAAATATTATTCATAGATAAACTTGATCATAAACCCACAATTCATCGGATCTCGACAAACACACCGCAAAAAGAGTTTACATCGAATAGATCTCCAAAAGAGAGGGGGAGAACATTGTATTGAGATCCAAAAAGAGAGAAGAAGCCATCTAGCTAATAACTATGGACCCGTAGGTCTGTAGTAAACTACTCACAAATCATCATAGGGATAAGGATGTTGATGTAGAAGGCCTCCGTGGTTGATTCCCCCTCCGGCAGAGTGCCGGCGAAGGCTCCAAGATGAGATCTCGCGGATACAGAAGGTTACGGCGGAGGAAATTGTGTTTCGTGGTGCTCCTGGATGTTTTCGTGGTACATAGGTATATATAGGAGGGAGAAGTACATGGGTGGCCACCCGAGGGGCCCACGAGACAGGGGGGCGCGCCCTATGGGGGGGGGGCGCGGCCTCCTATGTCATGGCTTCCTCGGCTGCTTGTTGACTTGCACTCCAAGTCCTCTAGATCACGTTCGTTCCAAAAATCACGCTCCCGAAGGTTTCATTCCGTTTGGACTCCGTTTGATATTCCTTTTCTTCGAAATACTGAAATAGGAAAAAAAATAGCAATATGGGCTGGGCCGCCGGTTAGTAGTTTAGTCCGAAAAATGATATAAATTTGTAAAATAAAGCCCATAAACATCCAAAAGGGGTAATATAATAGCATGGAACAATCAAAAATTATAGATACGTTGGAGACGTATCAGTCGCCACAACGCATCCCTGGCCTTGCGGATTCGTCCAGGAGAACCGCCTCGCCGTACTCGTCGTCATCACCGAGCCAAGGAACCGGGGGAGCTCTACATCGCCGGCAACGTCATCTTCTTCCTCCTCGGACATGTGGATCGCCGCCGTCAAATTCATTGTCGTCCGTGCGTCCCCGCGCCCGCTGACCTTCCCTGCGTAACCCCCGTGAGCTACCTCTTCTTCTTCCTCTCTTCTCGTTGCCGTTCGCACGCCCTAGCTAGCTTCACCGCCGAGCCCGTGGGCTCATCACTTCTGGCCATGTCACTGCCGCCGCTGCAACCACTGAAGCTTGCGCCTGAGCGTTGCCGCGAGTTCATGTTGCTCCTAGGAGCCTAACACCACCACCAGCTCCTCCCCACGAGCTCCCTAGTGCCATACCCATTGAGGTCCGAGCTCCGGCCACCGCGGATGTGCTCACCGCCGTCGTCTTCGGCCAGCTAGGTGCGGCCGTGTGCGGACTACCTTTTGGTGGCCTTCGCGCACCTTGCAACCGCTTGTCGTGCATCTCCGACGAGCATCCGCCGTAGTTTAGGTCGCCGCCGGCAAAACTCCGGCAAGAGCCGACGTGGCCTCGTCATTAGCTCTAACCCCCGCCTGCTGGACCACCATTAGACGCTGATAGCGGGCCCTACAGCGGGTCAAAGTCCAAGTCAACACGGGGTTAACCCCTGTCTCGCTGACCAGTGGGCCCCGCTTGTAAGGTTTGACCCTGGCTGGCCGTTGCATCGCTGACTTCACATTGACATCAGGCTTACGCAGAAAATATTTTCTGGGATTTAAAATAAATCAGAAATGATTTATAAATTCCAGAAAATGCCCAAAACTTCTAAAATTCATAGAAATTCAACCATAACTCCAAATGAAACAAATTATATATGAAAAATGATCAGAAATCCAATCTATCCAACTGTACCATTTTCATGCATGTTAGCATAACTTATGGCTGCTGTTTAGGCCAAATCATATAAATGACATTTAAACCTTCACATATGGAGTTTGAATTTGAACCAAGGGTTCAAACCAACTTCATTTTAATTGTTGTTAGTTGCATTAGCTCAAATCACAGCATATTGCCATGTCATGATCATGCATCATATTGTTGCATTGCATTGATTGTGTTTCCTCTCTGTTGCCAGTAATTGTCCCCTCTCGATAGACGTGGTTTCGACGATGAGTTCGATGACACCAATGAAGAGCTATACTATCTTCCGAAATGCCAGGCAAGCAAAACCCCCTTGTTCATTCCGATACAATCCCACTCACTCGCTCCTGCTCTCTTTTACTGCATTAGGACAACAACGATTCAACTGTTATATGCTGCGGTAGTTGAACCCCTTTTCCACTGCATTACCTGTCATTGCCACTGTAGATAGATTAAACCCACTAGCATGAGTAGGAGTTGTTTGAGCCCTGATGTGCCTACTCGTTCATGCTTGTTTGTCATGCCTACTATTGCTTAGAGTTGTGTCAGGTCTGATTCATTGGGGATGAATTGTGAAGTTGTGAACATGTCCTACTATTGAGAGCTAAGTGTGTGAACACGATTTGGTAAAGGTAGCGATGAGAGGCCATGTAGGAGTAAATGGTGGGTTGTCTCATTGAAACCGTCCTCAGGAACCGAGTTCTGTGTTTATGATCCATGAACAGCTACTACCACACATTGGGTTCCGGTAACTCGACCCCTCTCGGCTTATTAATCAACCTGATCTCTGTCCAGGAGTTGCAACTAGTTTCTGGTGTTTGTAGGTAGTGTTATTAGCCTACAAAGTGGCACCCGGTACAGGTGGGCTTGGGACAGACTAGGCACAGTGGCCCGGTGTACCAAGTGGCACCCGGATGGTGGGCTTGGGAACCTCGCACACATTGTTTGGGGCCGTGAGCGACACCCCAGCCGGATCTCCTTGCGGATGGAACCCGAATAGGCGATAAACCTGGACGAGAGACTTGTGTGGTTAGTCAGGTCGTGGCCGACACCCTCGCTGGGCTTCCGCTTGAAGGTTGCCGAGTACATGTCGTGTAAACGGCGATAAGTGGTGAGAGCGTGTGTGAAGAAGTACACCCCTGCAAGGTTAACATTATCTATTCGAATAGTCGTGTCCGCGGTAAAGGACTTCTGAGTTGCCTATACAGTTCATAGACAAGTGGAAGTGGATACTCTAAAATGCGCAAGATAAGCGTGAGTGCTATGGATGGAGATCTCATAGGAAGACGGGAGCGGATCCATAGTGATGTATTGGTTGGTAATATGTGGACTCGTGTGCGCCATCTCAAAAGAGTTACTTGCAGTTGTAGTTCAGGATAGCCACCGAGTCAAAGCTGGCTTGCTGCAGTTAAACCCCACCACCCCCTTTGTTGACAATGATACATATGTAGTTAGTTCCGATGTAAGTCTTGCTGGGTACATTTGTACTCACGTTTCCCTATTTTTTGTTTTTGCAGAGACTTCCGTCTCACTAGTAGTTCCGCATGGACTTCGACGTTTAGCTTGTTACGTCAGCTACGATCTTGTGCCCTCAAGAGGATCTGGTAGATAGTCAGGTGTCTCAGCCTTTTTCATTTGTAGATGTCTGTACTCAGACATGTTAAGCTTCCGCTTGTGCTTTGACTTGTGTGCTCTGAATATTGGGTCATGAGACCCATGTTTGTAATATCTCGCTCCTAGGAGCCTATTGAATAAAATACTTGAGTTGTAGAGTCATGTTGTGATGCCATGTTGTATTTGCGCATATCGAGCATTATGTGTGTATGTTATTGAAATGGTTGGTATGTGTGGGATCTGACTATCTAGTTGTTTATCCTTGGTAGCCTCTCTTACCGGGAAATGTCTCCTAGTGCTTCCACTGAGCCTTGGTATCTTGCTACTGCTCCGGAACACTTAGGCTGGCCGGCATGTGTCCTTCTACGTTCCTGTGTCTGTCCCTTCGGGGAAATGTCACGTGGTGTCTACCGGAGTCCTGTTAGGCTGCTACAGCCCGGTTTATCGGAGTCTTGCTAGCCCAGTTGCTACAGCCCGGTTTCACTCGCTGATGACCGACACGTTTGTTGCTGGGTCATGTATGCCTGTCCCTGTAAGTTAGTGCCACTTTGGGTTCATGACTAGCCATGTCAGCCCGGGCTCCTTGTCATATGGATGCTAGCAACACTATCATATATGTGTGCCAAAAGGCGCAAACGGTCCCGGGCCTGGTAAGGCGACACCCGTGGGAATACCGTGCGTGAGGTCGCAAAGTGATATGAGGTGTTACATGCTAGATCGGTGTGCCATTGAGTCAGGGTCCTGACAACTTTGGTATTAGAGCTTGAATGCCTGTAGGATTACCAAGCCAAACTGGTCGAAGTTGAGTCTAGAAATGCTTTAGTTATATGTAGGGGAATTGATTGTGGGAAGGGACGTCAGGCTCTTTTTACTCCTTTACCTTATGGCTTCTGATCTGAGTCAACCTCTTATTCACTATGGGGATTAAGTACTAGGCTTCTCATCTTTCTATCAGGATCATGTGTTACTAATCCGTAGACTTATAGGATTGATGGATTCAAGGCTCAGTTTAGTTTCTAGTACTTCCGTATGTTGACAGTTGATCTCGGAACCTTGTTATCGTGATCGAGTGGTTACGCCACCATTTTTCAGGATGACTCAAATCATTTGAGCATTTACAGCCGCTATGTTGTCCGAGTCATCCCAGGTTTCCAAATAGTCTGATGCATTTGCAACTCCCTTCTTTCCATTCCTGATGTTTCTTTGGGCCAGATTAACCACACTAATTGATGGGTTGAGGTACTCTGTTGTCTCGACATATATGTTGTAGCTAGTATTATGATCCTAGGCATCCTAGAGAACCACCCAGTAATCTAGCAACGATTTATATTCCTAGTGTTATGATTCTGGCCATCATTCTCGAAAGCATCCCGTGATGCCATTTAGTTAGTAGGCATTCTATGGTGGGTTCTTGAGCCCAAGATTCACTCCACTTACTTCCTGTTGGTAGTGTTTGCTAGTTCCTTTAGGATATTAGTAATCTTTGCGATAGTCCTCGAGGTCTGTGGTATTTCCTTCTTCCAAATACCATGAACTACGTATGGCCGAAGTTCCTCGTTTAACCGAAAGATCACAACTAGAGTGCTCTTGATGAGTTCTCTATTCTATGTTGTGACTCTCCCAGTTCTACCTTTTTGCATGGGTTACCCAGAAGAAATATGTTGAACTCGTTCGACATGCTAATCCATGAATCCATAACTCAGAAAACCATATGTTCTTTTGAGTTGTCCCTCTTTAGTTGTCTTCTGACCTTCGTTTATCAATTGATAGTCAGGAGTAGTAGTGTAATTGTGTTTATCGATGCCTATTACCCTTGTGGTCCGTCAAGCCATTCTATTCCGGAATGACTAGGAGAAACAAACTCCTGTACCTTATCCATTTCTAGTATTGGATCAAAGTAGTGCTATTCCGTAGATCAAATGCCAAACCAGCTTTTGTTCTGTTCTACCTTGGAGTATTACCCTATTTATGTCAAGGATATCATAGGAATTGCACCATCTTTTATGAATTCTTGATGCAGTGATACTTCTTGCCATCATTGTTCATCCCTCGGTTCCGTGTTGTTGTAACCGGAATGCCGACAAGTGAATCATGATGTGTGAAATCAATATTCTCATTCTTATCGTGTTGGATATCGAATCACTATTCTAGGATAGATTGTGCTACCTAGTCCTTATTTCTGGTGCACTCTTTGATCAATGAGTTAGGGTATTCAATCCCTTGCTTATTTGATCATATCGTCTTGCCCTAAAAAGCAAGATTTTTCTCGAGCTTAGAGACATAGCGGTGGTTCGCAATTTTCCGAATATCTTCCCGGAAGTACTACCAGGTTGACACCTGACTGCTATGTTGAGCTTGTGATCAAGTTGCTTTCTTGTAAACCACCCATTCTCCAAGATTCTGTGTTGGATACCCTGGACTAGTTGGTTGAGCTAAACAACAACTTGGAGAGTTGGAAGATAAAAGCTTTGCCTAAGTTAGTTCATTTCAAAGGGATATCTTTTGTATATGTGCGTTGAAGAAAGATGATATCTTCATCGATTGGTCCTCGTGATCAGTTGTTGGGTCTGTTGTCTTGTCAAAACTTTGATTTGAGTGTGGGCTATCGTCAAATCAAATCAGAACCATTGATGTTCGTAATGTTGTCTTACCCGTGGTTGTTTCCTCGGGCATACACCGTTATATCCTTTTGGTCTGACCGATGCTATCGCCTTGTTCACATAGTCGTGGAATTCCATGTATATGGAACCTTGATAAATGTTGTCGAGCCCATCGACAACATCCTTAGTTTCTACATGATTCATGTCGAACATCAAGATAGTCTTGGAAACTTGTGCAAGCATTTCTTCGTGTCCCGTTCATGAAGTCTATGTTTGGTGGAAGAAGTGATTTTCTCTAGTTCATGTGCATCTAATGTAAGTTGCCGCCATGAATTCGAGAAAGTTAGTTTTGCTTCCTCTGGAATCATCCCAAGTCAGTCATGCATGTGCGAAGTATTCCATGGTTTGATAGGCTCGCTACCTCCACTCCATGTGTAATTCCTAACACCCCAAGCCACTGATTGATTTCCTCAAGGAAAAGGAGTCTGTTGTGTTAATTCTAGATCATGCACAAGACTCCGATATCCTCGTTGGTGGTTCCCCTCCTGAACTCGGTAGTGTTTTATAATAAGACTACTATGTGGTCGTGCTTGTCTAGGACAGCGTGTTCACATGTGTGTAGCAGAACCAGCTCATGTTTTGGAGCTTGCTATTGTAGTTCATTTCTTGAGAATCTTGCAACATTGTCTTGTCGATCTGTGTTGCAAAATTTCTCTTCCAGACATGATGTCTGAAATGTCCTGTTACCGACCAGATCTGAAACTCAGATGGTTGGAACGTTTCCCAAGAACTATAATAATGGTCTCTCTGTAACCCGGTAAAGTGGATGTCGTGGCCAACACACCCAGTCGGAAGACCTACTATTTGTAGTATCCTGATTGAGGAAGTTGGCCACCTCCCCATAAGGATTTCGTAGGATTTACTTCTGTAATTGTTCCTTATAGATTCTTGTGCTCCCGAAGTCCGACCTTTTATTTGATGTTCTAGATACCAAACCATATCAATAAATGGGTGACGCTAGCACATCAAGGAGAACATTAGAAGTGGAGTGCTAAATGTCTCTCGGTAGATCATCCAGATTTTTTTCCTTGGCCTCGCTAAGGTGAAATCTTAGAAGGTGATATCTTCCTTTGCATCTGCATCGTCCCTCACCATTCATCATGGTGGTACGTTGTGTTGCCAGGATCCTTGATACGGATGTTGGTAAAACCTTGATGAGTATGGGAATGCTCAAGTTCTTGAAAGCTCGCTCAGTCACTGGGTTTTATTCTCGGTATCAATTGGAATGTGCCTTCCATTTGTCGAGTTGTCTTATAACTCTAGTTTCCTTTCCAAACTAAGTATGCCATTCTTTTGAATTTGTTCAAACGATCAATTGTGATTTGCCTTAGGCTGGTATAAGGAGCTTCAGTGATCTAGGTATCAAAAGTAATTCTTTTTGCCACCCAAGGGAATAATTCTATGAGTCACCTTCTCCAAGGTGCCCCGTTATGGAATCATGGCAATTATTTCATCGCTATCTTGAAACCATTCAACATCCCCTCAAGCATGGAATTGTTGCCTCCCAAATTGAACCCCCGTCATCTGTTCTTCCATCCCTCCCAAAATGTGTTTGAACATCTCAGCTCAAGAGGTGTTCCATGCCTCATTCCGTGAGTTGATCGTCAGTTGCTCGAACCTCGAGAAGATTGATTCTTCTAGAGTTTTCATTTCTTCTCGTGGTCATGTTGAATGGAGTTCTCAAAGCAAGATGTCAAGATCAATATGATGCAATGAATCAACATCTTCGAGAAGAGCAATTGGATCATGAGGATTGTGTTAGTTTGTGTCCCCTTTGTCCTCTTACCTCACGTCTTGAATCTCGAGACGAGATTCTTGTTTAGTGGGGGTGAGTTGTCACATCCCTAGCCTGGCTATGCACTTGGACTAGCTTGGTTGTTGCATCATGTCTAAATTTGTTTGAAAGTTGAAATGGGGATTGCTCAAACCCTAGCACTAGATCAAATCAACTAGGTTCAAATAAAAATATCCTCAATGAACCCAAAATGCCCTTCAGAAAAGTACATCATTTTTGGATTGGTTTAAAACCTCTGCCAAAATGGTGCACATATTTCTAGGTCCATTTTGGATTTTCGAAATAATTCATAAAGTATTTGAATTTGGGCATTTAAATGCTATAAATAACTTAAATGCTCAACTAATTATGAAACTAAATGAGGGTTGTTTCATATATTTCAGAAGGTGCCCACAATTATTTTTAGGATTTTTCGAAATGCTCTGGTATTTTTAATAAAGCCCAAACAACTACAGAAAAATAGAAAACACAAAGAGATAAAAAGGAGAGAGAGAGAGGGAACTACCTGGGCCACTTACCTGCAGCCCACCTAGCCGACCGTTACTGTGCAGCCCAGCAGCCCACCTCCCCTGCCAGTTGTCTTCCTCCTCTCGCCAGAAGGCAGGGGGAAGCAACGCATGGCGCTCGCGCGTGCTGGCACGCAGCTGCCTGCCTATCCTCCTTCGCCAGCGCAATGACACAGACGCACTCTGTGTGGCCTCCTGGATCCTGCTGACCCCCTCGCTCACTCTTCCTCCCGATCCCTCGCTCTCTCTCGCTCACGGCCGAAGCGGCCATGGCCACACCTCCGTGAAGCTCATCACCACAACGCCTCCCTGGCCTTGCAGATTCTTCCAGGAGAACCGCCTCGCCGTACTCGTCGTCATCATCGAGCCAAGGAACCGGGGGAGCTCTACGTCGCCGGCGACGTCATCTTCTTCCTCCTCGGACCCGTGGATCGCCGTCGTGAAATTCATTGCCGTCCGTATGTCCCCGCGCCCGCTGACCTTCCCTGCTTATCCCCCGTGAGCTACCTCTTCTTCACCCTCTCTTCTCGTTGCCGTTCGCACGCCCTAGCTAGCTTCACCGCCGAGCCCGTGGGCTCATCACCGCGGGCCATGTCACCGCCACCGCTGCAACCACTGAAGCTTGCGCCTGAGCGTTGCCCCGAGTTCATCTTGCTCCTAGGAGCCTAACACCACCACAAGCTCCTCCCCACGAGCTCCCTAGTGCTATACCCGTTCAGGTTCGAGCTCCGGCCGCCGCGGATGTGCTTACCGCCGTCGTCTCCGGCCACCCCACGGCCTCTTGTGCGGCCAGCTAGGTTCGGCCGTGTGCGGACTACCTTTTGGTGGCCTTCGCGCGCTCAGCCGCTGCTTGTAGCGCATCTCCGATGAGCATCCGCCGTAGTTTAGGTCGCCGCTGGTGAAACTCCGGCGAGAGCCGACGTGGCCTCGTCATTAGCTCTAACCCCCGCCTGCTGGACCACCATTAGATGCTGACAGCGGGCCCCGCAGCAGGTCAAAGTCCAAGTCAACACAGGGTTAACCCCTGTCTTGCTGACCAGTGGGCCCCACTTGTAAGGTTTGACCCTGGCTGGCCGTTGACTCGCTGACGTCACACTGACACAGAAAATATTTTCTGGGATTTAAAATAAATAAGAAATGATTTATAAATTCCAGAAAATGCCCCAAACTTCTAAAATTCATAGAAATTCAACCATAACTCCAAATGAAACAAATTATATCTGAAAAATGATCAGAAAAATCCAATCTATCCATCTGTACTATTTTCATGCATATTAGCATAACTTATGGCTGCTGTTTAGGCCAAATCATATAAATGGCATTTAAACCTTCACATATGGAGTTTGAATTTGAACCTAGGGTTCAAACCAACTTCATTTTAATTGTTTTTAGTTGCATTAGCTCAAATCACAGCATATCGCCATGTCATGATCATGCGTCATATTGTTGCATTGTATTGATTGTGTTTCCTCTCTATTACCAATAATTGTCCCCTCTCGATAGACGTGGTTTTGACGATGAGTTCGATGACACCGATGAAGAGCTATACTATCTTCAGAAGTGCCAGGCAAGCAAAACCCCCTTGTTCATTCCGATACAATCCCACTCTCTCACTCCTACTCTCTTTTACTGCATTAGGACAACAACGATTCAACTGTTACATGCTGCGGTAGTTGAACCCCTTTTCCTCTGCATGACCTGTCATTGCCACAGTAAATAGATGAAACCCACTAGCATGAGTAGGAGTTGTTTGAGCCCTGATGTGCCTACTCATTCATGCTTGTCTGTCATGCCTGCTATTGCTTAGAGTTGTGTCAGGTCTGATTCATCAAGGATGAATTGGGAAGTTGTGAACATGTCCTACTATTGAGAGCTAAGTGTGTGAACACGATTTGGTAAAGGTAGCGGTGAGAGGCCATGTAGGACTGTTTGTGATCCATGGAAAGCTACTACCACACATTGGGTTCCGGTAACTCGGCCCCTCTCGGCTTATTAATCAACCTGATCTCTTTCCAAGAGTTGCAACTAGTGTCTGGTGTTTGTAGGTAGTGTTAGTAGTCTACCAAGTGGCACCTGCAGTGGGCTTAGGACAGACTAAACACAAATGGCCGGTGTACCAAGTGGCACCCGGATGGTGGGCTTGGGAACCCTGCAGACGTTGTTTGGGGCCATGATCGACACCCCGGCCGGATCTCCTTGTGGATGGAACCCGAATAGGCTATAAACCTGGACAAGAGACTTGTGTGGTTAGTCAGGTCGTGGCCGACACCCTCGCTGGGCTTCCGCTTGAAGGTTGCCGAGTACATGTCGTGTAAACGACGATAAGTGGTTAGAGCGTGTGTGAAGAAGTACACCCCTGCAGGGTTAACATTATCTATTCAAATAGCCGTGTCCGCGGTAAAGGACTTCTGGGTTGCCTATATAGTTCATAGACAAGTGGAAGTGGATACTCTAAAATGCGCAAGATAAGCGTGAGTGTTATGGATGGCGATCTCGTAGGAAGACAGGAGCGGATCCATAGTGGTGTATTGGTTGGTGAATATATGGACTCGTGTGCGCCATCTCAAAAGAGTTACTTGCAGTTGTAGTTCAGGATAGCCACCTAGTCAAAGCTGGCTTGCTGCAGTTAAACCCCACCATCCCCTTTGTCGACAATGATGCATACGTAGTTAGTTCCGATGTAAGTCTTGCTGGGTACATTTGTACTCACGTTTGCCTATTTTATGTTTTTGCAGAGACTTCCGTCTCACTAGTAGTTCCGCGTGGACTTCGACGTTTAGCTTGTTACCTCAGCTATGATCTTGTGCCCTCGGCAAGATCTGGTAGATAGTCAGGCTTCTCAGCCTTTTTCATTTGTAGATGTCTGTACTCAGACATGTTAAGCTTCCGCTTGTGCTTTGACTTGTGTGCTCTGAATGTTGGGTCATGAGACCCATGTTTGTAATATCTCGCTCCTCGGAGCCTATGAATAAAATACTTGAGTTGTAGATTCATGTTGTGATGCCATGTTGTATTTGCACATATCGAGCATATTGTTTGTATGTTATTGAAATGCTTGGTATGTGTGGGATTTGACAATCTAGTTGTTTATCCTTGGTAGCCTCTCTTACCGGGAAATGTCTCCTAGTGCTTCCACTGAGCCTTGGTAGCTTGCTATTGCTCCGGAACACTTAGGCTGGCCGGCATGTGTCCTTCTACGTTCCTGTGGCTGTCCCTTCGGGGAAATGTCACGCCTTTTCTACCGGAGTCATGTTCGCCTGCTACAGCCCAGTTTACCGGAGTCTTGCTAGCCCAGTTGCTACAGCCCGGATTCACTCACTGATGACCGACACGTTCGTTGATGGGTCATGTATGCCGGTCCCTGTAAGTTAGTGCCACTTTGTGTTAACGACTAGCCATGTCAGCCCGGGCTCCTAGTCATATGGATGCTAACGGCACTATCATATACATGTGCCAAAAGGCTCAAATGATCCCGGGCCTAGTAAGCGACACCCGTGGGAATACCGTGCGTGAGACCGCAAAGTGATATGATGTGTTACATGCTAGATCAGTGTGCCATTGAGTCGGGGTCCTGACATTAACCGGCAGAACAGCTCCCCCCGAGCCCTAGATTGGTCCTGCCGAGGTTCTGCCTCAAGACGGCGGCGTTTCATCCCGCAAGCTTCCTTATGACTTTTTCCAGGGAAAAAGGCACCATATAGCAGAAGATGGACGCTTGGGGCCTGCCAGGTGGTCCACGAGGTAGGGGCTGCGCCCTCCACCCTCGTGGCTGGTGGGTGGCCCCCTCTGGTGCTTTCTTCGCCCAATATTTTTAATATATTCCAAAACTGATTTCCATGGAGTTTCAGGACTTTTGGAGTTGTGCAAAATAGGTCTCTAATATTTGCTCCTTTTCGAGTCCAGAACTCCAGTTGATGGCATTCCCCCCTCTTCATGTAAACCTTATAAAATAAGAGAGAAAAGGCATAAGTATTGTGACATAACATGTAATAACAACCCATAATGCAATAAATATTGGTATAAAAGCATGATGCAAAATGGACGTATCAACTCCCTCAAGCATAGACCTCGCTTGTCCTCAATTGAAAGCCAATATCGAAAAATATGTCCACATGTTTAGAGATAGAGGTGTCGATAAAATAAAATACGGACATGAGGGCATCATGATCATCTTTAGAACAGCAACATATATTGTCATATTATTTCTTATGCTAAAGTAACAATCTATTCATGAGGTAAAGTATGCACCAGAAACATCATTGAAAACTAACAAACTATGATCTCAGTCACTGAGGCAATTGGAATTAATCATAACATCGGAAAGAGTCAATATAAGAGCTTTTCAGCAAATCCACATACTCAACTATCTTTTAGTCTTTCACAATTGCTAACACTCATGCGATACTTATGGGTACAAAGTTTCAATTGGACACTTAGAAAGATAGGGGCTTACAGTTTGGACTCCCAACCTTTTACCTCAAGGGTGATGTCAACAATAATACTTTATGAGAACCTACATCCGAGTGGATATATATATCAGGATCTTTCCAACACATAGTGCTTGCCAAAGGATAAAGTGTAAAAAGGAAAGGTGAAGATCACCACGACACTTGTATAAGGTGTTAAAGGTGAAAATAAAAGATAGGCCCTTCAAAGAGGGAAGCAGAGGTTGTCATGCGCTTTTATGGTTGGATGCACAAAATCTTAATGCAAAAGAACGTCACTTTATACTGCGACTTGTGATTAGGACCTTTATTATGCATTCCGTCACTTTTATTTCTTCCATATCACAAGCTCGTATAAAACTTATTTTCTTCACACTAAGAGATCATACATATTTAGAGAGCAATTTTTATTGCTTGCACCGATGACAACTTACTTGAAGGATCTTACTCAATCCATAGGTAGGTATGGTGGACTCTCATGGCAAAACTGGGTTTAGTGATGTTTCGAAGCACAAGTAGTATCTCTACTTTGTGCAAAGAATTTGGCTAGCATGATGGGGAAAGGAAATCCCAACATGTTGGATGATCCATGAGAATATAACTTTTTTAGATATAATAAAACATAACTCATTACGTTGTCTTCCTTGTCCAACATCAACCTTTTAGCATGTCATATTTTAATGAGTTCTCACAATTAAAAAAGGTTTCCAAGATAGTATCTTAATATGTGAAAACCTCTCTTTCTTTCTTACTTCCTATTAATTGCAACGATGACCAAAACTATGTTAGTCAACTCTCAACAACTTTTATTTATCATACTGTTTATATGTGAAGTCATTACTCTCCATAAGATCAATATGATCTTTTTATTTCTTTTTATTCTCTCTTTAATTCCCTCAAGATCATAGCAAGATAGCAAAGCCCTCAACTCAAAACTACTCTTTATTATATAACTCACGGACTCGATTACATGGATAGAGATCAAAACAAAACTCAAAGCTAGATCATACTAAAACTTTATTCTACTAGATCAAGATATAACTAAAAGGATCGAACTAAGAAAAATGATAAATATAGAAGTGTGATGGTGATACGATACCGGGGTACCTCCCCCAAGCTTGGCAGTTGCCAAGGGGAGTGCCCATACCCATGTGTTTATGTCTCTTTCTTCGGAGGTTGTGATAATGGAAATGTTGATGATGTAGGCTTGTACCTTAGCTTGCGCTTGAGGATAGAATTTTGCTCCCTTAAGTCATCAATCTCCTGCTCAAGGCTTAGTATCTTTTTACATAGTTCATGTTTGTTTTCCTACAAGAGCAGAAAAGGGATAAACTCGATCTTAGGTTTCTTTGCTCTATCAGGGAGACTTGACTTTTTAAACTCCACATGCATATCCCCAGGTTGAGGTAGTGGGACTTCATCTTCATTTGAGCTTGTCTCCTCCTTTCCCTTAGGATCATAGTCTTGTTCTTCCTCCATGGTATGCAAGGTAATCAGCCACATAGCTTTCTCCTTCTGAATCCTTGGATGACATATTGCTCTAGATCTGTGGCAGAAATAGCTCAAAACAAAAATAGAGGATTTCTTCGTGGTACGGTGGTAAAAACCTTTGGGAGATTATATAATGAATTTTTACCGACCAAAAGAAGTAGCATGCAAGAAAACGGAGTCCAGAGGGCACATGAGGTGGCCACGAGGTAGGGGTGCGTGCCCAGGGGGGAGGGCTCGCCCTCCACCCTCGTGGTTTCCTCGTGTCTCTTTCGGACTACTTTTAATTTTCCAAAAAATTTAAATATACCAAAATGGAGAGAAATTGCTATTTGAACAGTTTTGCAGTCGGTTTACTTATCGTACCACATACATATTCCTTTTCGGAGTCTGAAATGTTCTGGAAAGTGTCCCTTATGTACTCCTTGGGGGTTACGTTGTCAAGAACATTGGTTTCAACATTTATGGGATTGCCTGAGATATAATGTTTGATTCTTTGACCGTTTGCCACCTTCAGATTTGCGCCTTTGGCGTTGTTGATTTTGATGGCACCAGAATGATAGACCTCCTCGATAACGTAAGGACCTTCCCATTTAGAGAGAAGTTTTCCTGCAAATTTTTTTAAACGAGATTTGTATACGAGATGCAATTCTATGGTTAACATCATACTTAGCAAGCAATTTATGAAAAGCACCATGAATAAAGTGTGAACCACCATCAGTCATTAAATATCTAGGGACTCCAAACCTCGGAAAAATAACTTCTTTAAGCATCTTAATAGAGGGGTTATGATCCACACTACTAGTTGGAATAGCTTCTACACAGTTAGTAACGTAATTAACAGCCACTAAAATATGTGTATACCCATTAGAGGAAGGAAAAGGTCCCATATAATCAAAGCCTCAAACATCAAATGGTTAAATAACAAGTGAATAATTCATAGGCATTTCTTGACGTCTACTAATATTACCAATTTTTTGACATTCATCGCAAGACAAGACAAACTTACGGGCATCTTTAAAAAGAGTAGGCCAATAAAATCCGGATTGCAATACCTTATGTGCAGTTCTATCTCCAGTGTGGTGTCCTCCGTAAAGTCTCCGAGTGACACTTTCGTAGGATATGTTCCTGTTCATGCTCAGGTACACAACGTCTTATAACACCATCTACTCCTTTATAAAGGTCTGGGTCATCCCAAAAGTAATGTCTTAAATCATAGGAAAACCTTTTCTTTTGCTGGTATGTCAAACTAGGAGGTATAATTTTAGTAACAGTGTAATTAGCTGTAACATCCCAATTTTCAATTTGGATGTTTTTTATAGATCATTCATATGCATCCATGATTTATGCATTTTTCTTGCTTTGTTTTTAGTTGCATTTTGATTCAAGAGACCTTAAGCAACTCGAGGACCAATTTGAGAGAGTTGGAGGTTTCACAAAAATCCGATTTTGATTTATCAAAATTTGGTAATTGGATCAAATTGTTTTTCAAAATTCTTTTCCAATTATTTTTAAAAAAAGAGAGAAGAAATATTGGAATTTGAATTTTGAATTTTTGGGGAGTTTATTTGATTTTATTCGCTAGTTTATTTCTTTGTTAGCGGACTAATTAGTACTATAACATTTGTTTTAGTTTAGGCATTTAGGCCCAGAAAAATGTTCACTAGGTCACTAATAAGGCCATATTACTACGTGAATTTTTCTGGTATTTTTAGGATTTTATTTATATTTCATTTTTAGCGTGTTTTGTCTCTCTGAGAAACTGTTTAAAAAAATGTTCGTGACCCAGCCGCCTTCGCCCGCCCGACCGTCTCAGGGTCGGAGTCTCGAGCGCCACTTCCACCCGTTGGAGTCCGACCCGGACTCCACCTTGCCGCTGCCTCCCTTGCCCCCTCCTTCGAGCTGCCTGCACCCCCGGCCCCCTTTAAATATCGAGGCCCCAACCCCTTGCTTCCCCACCTCGACCACCGCCGCTGCAGCCGCACACCACCGCCACAGCAGCCGCACATCGTGGCCCCCGCCGCCATTCTCTGCAGCCGCTGCCGTGGCCGACACCGTCCCTGCCATTAGCCGCCGTTGTCGGAGCCCCGCCGCCTACTACCACCTGCAGACGCCGCCGCCGTGGACCGGTAAAACCG
This sequence comes from Aegilops speltoides, assembly GCA_021437245.1. Classification (NCBI taxonomy): domain Eukaryota; kingdom Viridiplantae; phylum Streptophyta; class Magnoliopsida; order Poales; family Poaceae; genus Aegilops; species Aegilops speltoides. The sequence goes on from CM038147.1 coordinate 258,178,928, forward strand.
CCACCCCGGTCCAATTTGTTTTTTTAGTTTTTGGTTTTCTTTTAGAATCCGGTTTATTATTTAGTTGGGTTTTTAGTGAACGTTTGTTTGTTTATGCTCTATAGAGAACATATTCATTAGATTAGTTTCGGTAGCGGACGTTCGTTCGATACTATTTTTCTTTTGATTTTTGTTTCCTACCGGGGACCTATCCGTAGTTTTATTTTTACTAATTAGTCCCTTTGTTTCAAACTAGCACAACTTTTTGCTCGTTTGTCTAAATTCGACGAAACCAACGCCAAAATCTTCAGAGCGATCTCATCTATCCAGTAAACCAACTTGAACATGTTTTTGGCAATTTAAAATTTGAGTTTAGTTCAGATTTGAATTTGATCTTGTTTTGTTCATATCTTGAGTTTCATAGCTCCGCTTGAGTTGATTCTTTTTGCAAATCGTAGCTAATCACATGTACCTTTTGTTAAGATCTAATCCATATAATTACAATGCTGTTAAATTTTTCTTTTTGTTTAGATTAGTTATTTTCTTGATTTTGAGTTCTTTGGATCTTTTCTTTGTTTTCTCTTTGCATCGTTTGCTTGAGTGCTTATGTATGCTATTGTTTGTCTACGCTAGATTTTCCGGAGTGCGAAGCTTGTTACTACGAATCACTAGAGTTTTCTGATCGACAGCAAGGCAAGTTACACTTTGATCATACTTTTCAATACCCAGTTTTACTATGCATTAGTTTTACCCCTCAAAGATTTGCATGAGTAGGATTGGGAACAAGTGGTTTGGTTGTATTACATGAGGTAGGAACCTATTACCTTTGTTCACCCCGGGAATATACGTTGTGCTCATATATTGCTTAGCCAAGCTCGTAGACGGGGATTGGTTCGTGATATTCATGCAATTTGTGAGAGATAATAATTTTGGACAACATTAAGGTGGCAACTTTAATACACATCTAGTGGATTGGTTGGGGCACCTAGAGAAACCAATGCTTGCCCATGGCAATCCCAGAGTACCCATGTGATTTTCCCTCGGTTTGCCACCCAGGCTCAAAGGGATCATATGATATTTCATGCCTAGAAACTTCCATGTGCATCTACAAGCCATTATGGGCTCTGGCATAGTTGAGTAAGTTGTGTGAGCTCTTGAAGAGGTGGACTAGCACATGTAGGGGAAAGTAGGTGTACTTGTCTACCCAAAGTAGAGACTTAATGCTTTAGAAAGACTGTGTCTCGATCTTCCGATCATGGATGCGGTCGAGTCTTTTGGGAAAAAGTGCGCAACCTCTGCAGAGTGTATAAACTAATCATGGTTATAGCCATGTCCCCGGTTATGGACAATCTGAGTATCTAGAAGTGGATATTTATGTTGATCTCATCACTCTTTAATTAATGTATTGGATTTAATGATGATACTTGATTTTAATGGTGGGATTGAGTTGGAGGAACCTTCTCAATATTGGTATAAACTTGGTAGTAAATAAAATTTATTCCTCTGATGTAGGGAACATTAGCTTTATGCAAAATTAAACTTAGAGCCTCCACCAGCCAAATATGCATGTAGATATAGTTTCTTTCATTCACCGAACAAAACTTCTAGATGACCACCCTGTTACTAGTAGTATTCTTCCAAGTAGTTAGATCGATCGATTTGTAATAGTAGTTAGATAGTTGTGTGAATCTTGTTTGATGTTGATTGGTGTGAATTGAATGTATTTGCCTCATATGCATAAGGGTAGTGAATTCTCTCATAGACCTTATTCTGTTATGTCTTCTCACCCCTCTAACCCATCAGATGCCTCTGAGACGTGACCCCGGATTCACTTTCCCGCCGGAGCTCACCCAGTTGATCCAACATCAGAATGCCTTGATGTAGATGATGATCCAAAACCAAGGCAACAACAACAACAACAACAACAACAACAACAACAACCCCACCGCCACCACACCATGTTGACAACCTAGCCCGTTTTCTGAGGTTGAATCCGCTGGTGTTTTCTAGCAGCACCGAGCCGATTGTTGCAGATGATTGCTTCCACAATATAGGGAGGGAGCTGACCACTGCTAGATGCATGGATGCGGAGAGAGTGCGCTTTGCCGCATACCAGCTTGATGGACCCGCAGCCTCTTGGTGGTAGAATTTCACCGCCACCTACCCCATTTCTACGGTTACATGGGATCAGTTTCAGCAGGCCTTCCACACCACACATGTCTCATCTGGAGCCATGAGTTTGAAGAAGCGTGAGTTCCGCAACTTACGCCAAGGTAGTCGTACAGTGGGACAATATGTGGATGAGTTCAGCAAGCTAGCATGCTATGCCCCAGATGATGTGGCCACAGATGCCGCGAAGCAAGAGAAATTTCTTGAGGGACTCGATGATGAGCTGAGTATGCAGTTGACGGTGACAACCTTCAACAACTACCAGGATCTGGTAGATAGGGCCCTCATGATAGAAGGCAAGCAGCAGTAGATAGATAACCGCAAGAGGAAGTATGGACAGAGGAAGTATAATTTTGGAGCTCAGCAGAAGCCTTGCTATTCCCCGTACTTGGGAGGACACACTCATCATAACCATGGAGGGCATAACCATGGAGGACATTCACACAATGGAGGAAGTTCACACAACCATAGTGGCCCTAAGAATGGTAATGGGAATGGAGGAAGCAATAGTCAGAGCCATTCCAACCCCGCGACACCCGCCAAGAAGGATCTGAGTCACATTACTTGTTTCAAGTGCGGGAAGACCGGACACTACGCCACTGAATGTCTTGAGTCAGAGAATGGAAATGGAAATGGAAGTTCTGGAAAGATGCCCAACCCTTTCACCAGAGGTCAGGTGAATCATGTCACTATGCAGGAGATTGAGGAGCAGCCCGACGCACTTGTCGGTAAGTTTTTGATTAATGCATTTACAACCCTTGTTCTTTTTTACACTGGCGCATCTCCTTCATTCATATCAAGGGGATTTGTGGACAAGTTTAAGTTGCCAACCGTATCCCTTAAGTCACCTATGTTAGTGAGTTTCCCAGGAGCATAGTATATGGCTAGTCGGGGATGTTATCAGTTGCCAATAACCATAGGTAGACATTTTTTCCCACCGACCTTATTGTCCTGGAGTCACAAGGATTGGATGTGATCCTAGGCATGGATTGGTTATCCAAGTTTGAGGGAAACATCGATTCTTCTTACCACCATAGAGGGAAAACGGATCAAATATGTGTCTATGCATGCACTGAGGAGAACTCAGGTGAATTCCCTTTCAGGAGTTGTTCAGAAGGAAGTACCAGTTGTGACGGATTACCCCGATGTACTTCCAGAGGAATTACCATGCATTCCACCACACCGAGACATTGAGTTTCTGATCGAGTTGTTGCCAGGCACCGGACCAATATCAAAGAGATCGTATCGGATGCCCGCCAATGATCTGGAGGAAATAAAGAAGCAAATTAAGGAGTTATTGGAGAAAGGTTATATTCGACCAAGCTCATCACCTTGGGGAGAGCCAGTGCTTCTAGTTGAGAAGAAGGATGGATCTTTGAGGATGGTTGTTCATTATCGTGCGCTGAATGAGGTGACGATCAAGAACAAATACCCTCTGCCGATGATCAATGATTTGTTTGACCAGCTGCATGGAGCTAAGGTTTTCTCCAAGATCGATCTTCGACTAGGTTATCACTAGCTGAAGATCCGACAGCAGGATATACCTAAGACAACTTTTACCACAAGGTATGGGCTATATGAGTATACTGTTATGTCATTTGGTTTGACTAATTGATACGTCCATTTTGCATCATGCTTTTATATCAATATTTATTGCATTATGGGCTGTTATTACACATTATGTCACAATACTTATGCCTATTTTCTCTTATTTTACAAGGTTTACATGAAGAGGGAGAATGCCGACAGCTAGGATTCCGAGCTGGAAAAGGTGCAAATATTAAAGACATATTCTGCATAGCTCAAAAAGTCCTGAAACTCCACGAAAGTCATTTTGGGAAGTAATAAAAATATTATGCAGAAGAAATACCTGAGGGGGGCCACCCACCACCCACGAGGGTGGGGGGCACGCCCCCTGCCTCATGGGCCACCTGACAGCCCTCTGGTGCCCATCTTCTGCTATATGAAGTCTTTTACCCTGAAAAAAAAAGCAAGCTTACGGGACGAAACTCCACCGTCACGAGGCGGAACCTTGGCGGAACCAATCTAGGGCTTCGGCGGAGCTGTTCTGCCAGCGAAACTTCCCTACGGGAGGGGGAAATCATCACCAACGATCCTCTCATCGGGAGGGGGTCAATCTCCATCAACATCTTCACCAGCACCATCTCCTCTCAAACCCTAGTTCATCTCTTGTATCCAATCTTAGTACCAAAACCTCAGATTGGTATCTGTGGGTTGCTAGTAGTGTTGATTACTCTATGTAGTTGATGCTAGTTGGTTTATCCGGTGGAAGATCATATGTTCAGATCCTTAATGCATATTAATACCCCTCTGATTATGAACATGAATATGCTTTGTGAGTAGTTATGTTTGTTCCTGAGGACATGGGTGAAGTCTTTCTATTAGTAATTATGTGAATTTGGTATTCGTTCGATATTTTCATGAGATGTATGTTGTCTCTCCTCTAGTGGTGTTATGTGAACGTCGACTACATGACACTTCACCATTATTTGGGCCTAGAGGAAGGCATTGGGAAGTAATAAGCAGATGATGGGTTGCTAGAGTGACAAAATCTTAAACCCTAGTTTATGCGTTGCTTCGTAAGGGGCTGATTTGGATCCACTTGTTTCATGCTATGGTTAGGTTTACCTTAATACTTCTTTTGTAGTTGAGGATGCTTGCAATAGGGGTTAATCATAAGTGAGACGCTTGTCCAAGAAAGGGCAATACCCAAGCACCGGTCCACCCACATATCAAATTATCAAAGTAACAAACGCGAATCATATGAATGCGATGAAAACTGGCTTGATGATAATTCCCATGTGTCCTCGGGAGCGCTTTTCTCATTATAAGAACTTGTCCAGGCTTGTCCTTTTCTACAAAAAGGATCAGGCCACCTTGCTGCACCTTATTTACTTTCATTGCTTGCTGCCCTTTACAAATTATTTTATCACAAAACTATCTTTTACCTACAATTTCAGTGCTTGCAAAGAATACCTTACTGAGAACCATTTGTTATTTCCTTCTGCTCCTCGTTGGGTTCGACACTCTTACCTATCGAAAGGACTACGATAGATCCCCTACACTTGTGGGTCATCAAGACTCTTTTCTGGCGCCGTTGCCGGGGAGTGAAGCGCCTTTGGTAAATGGAACTTGGTAAGGAAACATTTATATAGTGTGCTGAAATTTACTATCATTTTTTACTTTGGAACATAATCCTTTGAGGGGCTTGTTCGGGGTATCTTCACCCCGACCATTAGAGCAAAGATTTGCTCCTCAACCTACTGAACCTACTAAGAATGTTTACTTTGAAATTCCTTCGGGTATGGTAGAGAAACTGCTAGCTAATCCCTTTGCAGGAGATGGAACATTGCATCCCGATTTACACCTAATCTATGTGGATGAAGTTTGTGGATTACTTAAGCTTGCAGTTATGCCCGATGATGTTATCAAGAAGAAGGTCTTCCCTTTATCTTTGAAGGGAGATGCATTGACATGGTATAGGCTATGTGATGATATGGGATCCTGGGACTATAAACGATTGAAATTGGAATTTCACCAGAAGTTTTATCCTATGCATCTTGTTCATTGTGATCGTAATTCTATAAATAATTTTTGGCCTCGCGGAGGAGAAAGTGTCGCTCAAGCTTGGGGGAGGCTTAAGTCAATGTTATATTCATGCCCCAATCATGAGCTCTCAAGAGAAATGATTATTCAAAAAAATTATGCTCAACCTTCTCTCAATAATCGCACCATGCTTAATACTTCTTGTGTTGGGTCTTTTATGATGGAGACTATTGAATTCAAATGGAATTTATTGGAAAGAATTAAATGCAACTCTGAAGATTGGGATTCCGACGATGGTAAGGAGTTGGGTATGACACCTAAGTTTGATTGTGTTAAATCGTTTATGGATACCGATGCTTTTCGTGGATTTAGCACTAAATAAGGACTTGACTCTGAGATAGTAGCTTCTTTCTATGAATCATTTGCTACTCATGTTGATCTCCCTAAGGAGAAGTGGTTTAAATATAATCCTCCCACTAAAGTAAAAGTAATTGCACCTATTGCAGTTGAAGAAAAGACTGTCACTTATAATGATCTTATTGTTCCTACTACTTATATGAGAAACCACTTTTCCCTGTTAGGATAAAGGATCATGCTAAAGCTTCAACTGTGGTTCGTAAGAGTAATACTAGAACATATACACCTCCTGAGCAAATTAAAGTTGAACCTAGTATTCCTATGGTTAAAGATCTCTTGGCCGATAATATTGATGGGCATGTTATTTATTTTTGTGATCAAGCTGCTAGAATTGCTAAACCCAATGCTAAGAAACATAGACCTGTTGTAGGCATGCCTGTTATTTCTGTTAAAATAGGAGATCATTGTTATCATGTTTTATGTGATATGGGTGCTAGTGCTAGTGCAATACCTCATTCTTTATATGAAGAAATTATGCATGACATTGCACCTGCTGAGAAAGAAGATATTGGTGTTACAATTAAGCTTGCTAATAGAGATACTATTTCACCAATTGGGATTGTTAGAGATGTTGAAGTCTTGTGTGGGAAAGTTAAATATCCTTCTGATTTTTTTCGTTCTTGGTTCCCCACAAGATGAATTTTGTCCCATCATATTTGGTAGATCCTTCTTGAATACTGTTAATGCTAAGATTGATTGCGAAAAGGATGTTGTTACTATTGGTTTGGGAGATATGTCTCATGAGTTTAATTTTGCTAAGTTTCGTAGACAACCCCATGATAAGGAATTGCCTAGTAAGGATGAAATTATTGGTCTTGCTTCTATTGTCGTGCCTCCTAATGATCCTTTAGAACAATATTTGCTATACCATGAAAATGATATGTTTATGAATGAAAGAAGGGAAATAGATGAAGTATTCTTTGAACATGGTCCTGTTTTGAAACACAACTTGCATGTTGAAATATTAGGGGATCCTCCACCACCCAAGGGTGATCCCGTGTTTGAGCTTAAACCATTACGTGATACTCTTAAATATGCTTATCTAGAAGAAAAGAAGATATGTCCTGTTATTAGTGCTAACCTTTCAGAGCAGGAAGAGGAAAGATTATTGAAAACTCTGAAGAAGCACCATGCTACTATTGGATATACTCTTGATGATCTTAAGGGCATTATTCCCACTCTATGCCAACACAAAATAAAACTGTAAGAAGATGCCAAACCAGTTATTGATCACCAATGACGATTAAATCCTAAGATGAAAGAAGTGGTAAAAAAGGAAATACTAAAGATCCATGAGGCAGGTATAATTTATCCCGTTGCTGATAGTCAGTGGGTAAGCCCTGTCCATTGTGTCCCTAAAAAGGGAGGTATTACTGTCGTTCCTAATGATAAAGATGAATTGATCCCACAAAGAATTATTACAGGTTATAGGATTTCCGCAAATTAAATAAAGCTACTAAAAAAGATCATTACCCTTTACCTTTTATTGATCAAATGCTAGAAAGACTATCCAAACATACACATTTCTGCTTTCTAGATGGTTACTCTTTCGGTACCTGTGTCAGCGGAGGATCAAGAAAATACCACTTTTACTTGCCCTTTCGGTACCTTTGCTTATAGACGTATGCCTTTTGGTTTATGTAATGCACCTGCTACCTTTCAAAGATGCATGATGGCTATATTCTTTGACTTTTGTGAAAAGATTTGTGAGGTATTCATGGATGATTTATCCGTTTATGGATCCTCTTTTGATGATTGCTTGAGCAACCTTGATCGAGTTTTGCAGAGATGTGAAGATACTAGTCTCGTCTTGAATTGGGAGAAGTGCCACTTTATGGTTAATGAAGGCATTGTCTTGGGGCATAAATTTTTTGAAAGAGGTATTGAAGTTGACAAAGCTAAGGTAGATGCTATTGAAAAGATGCCGTGTCCCAAGGACATTAAAGGTATAAGAAGTTTCCTTGGTCATGCCGGTTTTTATAGGATGTTCATTAAGGACTTCTCTAAAATTTCTAGGCCTCTGACTAATCTATTGCAAAAAGATACTCCTTTTGTCTTTGATGATGATTGTGTAGAAGCATTTGGAATACTTAAGAAAGATTTGATTTCTGCACCTATTGTTCAGCCACCTGATTGGAATTTACCCTTTGAAATTATATGTGATGCTAGTGATTATGCTGTAGGTGCTGTTCTAGGGCAAAGAGTTAATAAGAAATTAAATGTTATTCAATATGCTAGTAAAACTCTAGACACTGCCCAGAGAAATTATGCTACTACTGAAAAAGAATTCTTAGTAGTTGTATTTGCATGTGATAAGTTCAGACATTATATTGTTGATTCTAAAGTAACTATTCACACTGATCATGCTGCTATTAAATATCTTATGGAAAAGAAAGATGCTAAACCTAGATTTATTAGATGGGTTCTCATGCTACAAGAATTTGATTTGCATATTATTGATAGAAAGGGAGCTGAGAACCCCGTTGCAGATAACTTGTCTAGGTTAGAGAATGTTCTTGATGACCCACTACCTATTGATGATAGCTTTCCTGATGAACAATTAGTTGTCATAAATGCTTCTCGTACTACTCCATGGTATGCTGATTACGCTAATTACATTGTTGCTAAATTCATACCACCTACTTTCACTTACTAGCAAAAGAAAAAGTTCTTCTATGATTTAAGAAATTACTTCTGGGATGACCCACACCTTTATAAAGAAGGAGTAGATGGTGTTATTAGATGTTGTGTACCTGAGCATGAACAGGAACAGATCCTATGCAAGTGTCACTCCGAGGCATATGGAGGACACCACGCTGGAGATAGAATTGCACATAAGGTATTGCAATCCGATTTTATTGGCCTGCTCTCTTCAAAGATGCCCGTAAGTTTGTCTTGTCTTGTGACGAATGTCAAAGAATTGGTAATATTAGTAGACGTCAAGAAATGCCTATGAACTATTCTCTTGTTATTGAACCATTTGATGTTTGGGGCTTTGCTTATATGGGACCGTTTCCGGCCTCTAATGGGTGTACACATATTCTAGTTGTTGTTGATTACGTTACTAAGTGGGTAGAAGCTATTACAACTAGCAGTGCTGATCATAACACCTCTATTAAGATGCTTAAAGAGGTTATTTTTCCGAGGTTTGGAGTCCCTAGATACTTAATGACTGATGGTGGTTCACATTTCATTCATGGTGCTTTTCTTAAAATGCTTGCTAAGTATGATGTTAACCATAGAATTGCATCTCCATATCACCCACAGTCTAGTGGTCAAGTAGAATTGAGTAACAGAGATCTCAAATTAATTTTGCAAAAGACTGTTAATAGATCTAGAAAGAATTGGTCCAAGAAACTTGATGATGCGTTATGGGCTTATAGAACTGCATATAAGAATCCTATGGGTATGTCTCTGTATAAAATGGTTTATGGAAAAGCATGTCACTTACTTCTCGAATTAGAACATAAGGCATATTGGGCCATTAAAGAGCTCAATTGTGATTTCAAACTTGCCGGTGAGAAGACGTTATTTGACATTAGCTCACTTGATGAATGGAGAACCCAAGCCTACGAGAATGCCAAGTTGTTTAAAGAAAAAGATAAAAGATGGCATGACAAAAGGATACAAAAGCGTGAGTTTAATGTAGGTGATTATGTGTTATTATTCAACTCTCGTTTAAGATTTTTTGCAGGAAAGCTCCTCTCTAAATGGGAAGCCCTTACATTATTGAGGAAGTCTATCATTCCGGTGCCATAAAAATCAACAACTTCGAAGGTGCAAATCCGAATTTGGTGAACGATCAAAGAATCAAACATTATATCTCAGGTAATCCTATAAATGTTGAAACTAATATTATTGAAACCGTAACCCCAGAGGAATACATAAGGGACACTTTCCAGAATGTTTCAGATTCCGAAAAGGAATGGGTATGTGGTACGGTAAGTAAACCGACTCCAAAACAGTTCTAATAGCAATTTTTCTCCGTTTTGGAATATTTAAGAATATAGGAAAAATAAGAAGTAGTCCGGGAAGGACACGAGGCATCCACGAGGGTGGAGGGTGCGCCCTACCCCCTGGGCATGCCCCTGCCTCGTGGGCACCTCATGTGGTCTCCGGACTCCGTTTTCTTCCACAATACTTCTTTCGGTCGGTAAAAATTCATTATATAATCTCCCGAAGGTTTTGACCATCGTATCACGCAAATATCCTCTGTCTTTGCTTCGAGCTATTTTTCTGACAGATCTGGAGCACCATGACATCTTCAAGCGCTCCCAAGGACAAGTCTTTTGAGAGGGTCATCAACCCCTACCTCGCGGAGGTGCTGCATCCCCCTCAAACAATTGAGATGCGTGAGGGGGTGCTGCACATCCGCGATGTTGAGGGACCAAGGAGAACCGGAAGCGTGGAGACAAAGGTCGAAACAATGGAACAACAAGTTTTCAAGTGCCAAGGGATAGTGGAACACGTACTCAACGCCAACCAGATGAACGCCAAGCTGGACGCCAAGAACATTGAGGAGACCATCTTCAAGCTTCATGAGAATATCGAGCACCTCCAAGCCCAGATCTATGACCTACAAAACCAAAACTATGAGTATGAATATAGATTCAAGAGGATGAGTTTGGCCGCAGATTTGAGGATCCTTCAAGTAAGTTGTCATGTTGCATGCAATAAAAATGGCTCTCTAAATATGTATGACTTATTAGTGTGGAGAAAATAAGCTTTATACGATCTTGTGATATGGAAGTAATAAAAGCGACAGACTGCATAATAAAGGTTCATATCACAAGTGGCAATATAAAGTTACATTCTTTTGCATTAAGATTTTGTGCATCCAACCAAAAAGCACATGACAACCTCTGCTTCCCTTTGCGAAGGGCCTATCTTTTACATTATGCAAGAGTCAAGGTGATCTTCACCTTTCCTTTTTACATTTTATCCTTTGGCAAGCACCTCGTGTTGGAAAGATCCTGATATATATATATATATATATCCAATTGGATGTAAGTTAGCATGGAGTATTATTGTTGACATTACCCTTGAGGCAAAAGGTTGGGAGGCAACATAATAAGCCCCTATCTTTCTTAGTGGCCGATTAAGACTCCATAACCATAAGTATTGCGTGAGTGTTAGCAATTTTGAAAGACTAAATGATAGTTGAGTATGTGGACTTGCTGAAAAGCTCTTATGTTGGCTATTTTCTATGTTATGATAAATTGCAATTGCTTCAATGACTGAGATTATAGTTTGTTAGTTCTCAATGAAGTTTCTGAATCATACTTGACATTGTGAATAGATTGTTACTTGAGCATAAGGAATAATATGACAATATATATATATATATATATATATATATATATATATATTGCTGTTATAAGAATGATCATGATGCCCTCATGTCCGTATTTTATTTTATCGACACATCTATCTCTAAACATGTGGACATATTTTTCGATGTCGGCTTCCGCTTGAGGACAAGCGAGGTCTAAGCTTGGGGGAGTTGATCCGTCCATTTTGCATCATGATTGTATATCAATATTTATTGCATTATGGGCTGTTATTACACGTTATGTCACAATACTTATGCCTAACTTCTCTTATTTTACAAGGTTTGCATGAAGAGGGAGAATCCCGGCAGCTGGGATTCCGGGATGGAAAAGGAGCAAATATTGAAGACCTATTCTGCACAGCTCCAAAAGTCCTGAAACTCCATGAAAGTCATTTTGGAAATTAATAAAAAATATTCAGCAGAAGAAATACCTGAGGGGGGCCACCCACCACCCACGAGGGTGGGGGGCGCGCCCCCCTGCCTCGTGCGCCACCTGGCAGCCCTCCGGTGCCCATCTTCTGCTATATGAAGTCTTTTACCCCGGAAATAACATAAGCAAGCTTACGGGACGAAACTCCGCCGCCACGAGGCGGAACCTTGGCGGAACCAACCTAGGGCTCCGGCGGAGTTATTCTGCCGGGGAAACTTCCGTCCGGGAGGGGGAAATCATCACCATCGTCATCACCAACAATCCTCTCATCGGGAGGGGGTCAATTTCCATCAACATCTTCACCAGCACCATCTCCTCTCAAACCGTAGTTCATCTTTTCTATCCAATCTTAGTACCAAAACCTCAGATTGGTACATGTGGGTTGCTAGTTGTGTTGATTACTCCTTGTAGTTGATGCTAGTTGGTTTATCCGGTGGAAGATCATGTGTTCAGATCATTAATGCATATTAATACCCCTCTAACTATGAACATGAATATGCTTTGTGAGTAGTTACGTTTGTTCCTGAGGACATGGGTGAAGTCTTGCTATTAGTAGTTCTGTGAATTTGGTATTCGTTCGATATTTTGAGGAGATGTATACTGTCTCTCCTCTAGTGGTGTTATGTGACCGTCGACTACATGACACTTCACAATTATTTGGGCCTAGAGGAAGGCACTAGGAAGTAATAAGTAGATGATGGGTTGCTAGAGTGACAGAAGCTTAAACCCTAGTTTATGCGTTGCTTCGTAAGGGGCTGATTTAGATCCACTTGTTTCATGCTATGGATAGGTTTACCTTAATACTTCTTCTGTAGTTGCGGATGCTTGCAATAGGGGTTAATCATAAGTGGGATTCTTGTCCAATAAAGGGCAGTACCCAAGCACTGGTCCACCAACATATCAAATTATCAAAGTAACGAATGCAGATCATATGAACGTGATGAAAACTAGCTTGACAATAATTCCCATGTGTCCTCGGGAGTGCTTTTCTCATTATAAGAACTTGTCCAGGCTTGTCCTTTGCTATAAAAAGGATTGGTCCACCTTGCCGCACCTTATTTACTTTCATTGCTTGCTACCCATTACAAATTATCTTATCACAAAACTATCTGTTACCTACAATTTCAGTGCTTGCAGAGAATACCTTAGTGAAAACCGCTTGTCATTTCCTTCTGCTCCTTGTTGGGTTCGACACTCTTACTTATCAAAAGGACTATGATAGATCCCCTACACTTGAGGGTCATCAATAATGCCCTGCCTATTTTATGAGTATGATGAACAAGGTGTTCATGGAGTTCTTGGACAAGTTCGTCGTGGTGTTCATTGACGACATTGGTCTACTGGAAGAATGAAGAAGAGCACAAGGAACATCTGCGCTTGCTTTTGAGAAGCTCAGGGAACATCAGTTGTATGCCTAGTTCAGCAAATGTGAGTTTTGGTTGTAGGAAGTTGGATTCCTCGGACATGTTATATCAGGAGAAGGAATAGCAGTAGGCCCTACCAAGGTTGCATCTGTCACTGAGTGGTTGGCACCTAGCTCAGTTAGAGAGATAAGAAGTTTTCTTAGACTCACAGGTTATTATCGGAGATTTATTGAGATTTTTTTTCCAAGATCACGAAGCCCATGACGGAGTTATTGAAGAAAGACACCAAGTTTAAATGGACCGAGGATTTGTGAAGCCAGTTTTCAGGAGTTGAAGAAACGTTTGGTTACAGCCCCAGTGTTGATTCTCCCGAACATACGCAAGGATTTCCAGGTTTGTTGCGATGCTTCTCGTCAAGTTCTTATGCAGGAAGGAAGAGTTGTTTCATATGCCTCACGTCAGCGTCGACCTCATGAATTGAATTATGCCACACATGATTTGGAGTTAGCAACCGTAGTGCATGTGCTCAAGACATGGAGACATTTTCTTATCAAAAACCGTTGCGATGTTTACACGGATCATATGAGTTTGAAGTACATCTTCACACATAAGGAGTTGAACCTCAGGCAGAGGAGATGGTCAGAGCTCACAAAGGATTATGACATGAGATTGTATTATTGTTGAGCAGTCCGGCAACGGAGGTGGCGCCAAGGAAGCAGAACCTGTGGTGGCCGCCGACAAGCAGGGCGGCTCCGACAAGCAATACTGCAAGATCCACCGTACCAAGGGCCATGATCTCCAAAGTTGCAAGAAAGTTGAGCAGCTTGTCGAGCAGCAGAAAGCTGAGTACGAGCGACGCGACAAGGAGAAGGCCCAGGAAGGTACTGGCGGGTCCGGCAAGAAGCGTCCCAGCAGGGGAGGACGCCGCGGCAAGGCCAAACAGCGGCAAGGAGACAGGCCTCCCCGCGGCCGCGACAAGGATGAAATGAAGACGATGACGAAGACATGGATGATGATGAGGCCGACGAGAAGGAGTTTCAGAAAGCAACAGAGGTATTGTGCGTTGACGGCGGTGCTCCTCTGCATGCTTCGCACCGCCAGCTCAAACGATGGGTGCGGGAGGTTAATGCAGCAGAACCACCAGTTGAGTCACGCAAGCCTCTGAAGTGGTCCAGCACGCCTATCATCTTTGACATTGAGGACCACCCTGATCGCATAACTGTGGTCGGGTGCTTGCCGATGTTGGTTTCACCAACTATCCGCAACCTCAAGGTCACAAAGATGCTGGTTGACGGCGGGGCCGGCTTGAATCCGATCTCATCCGCGGTACTCAAGAAGCTCCAGATCCCCGACAGCAAGCTCGAAGAGACCGGCACATTCCAAGGAATCAATCCGGGAAGGAGCAAGCCGAAGGGGAAGATCACGTTGCCGGTAACATTTGGCAGTGAGCTAAACTTCAGGACTGAGAGGTTCACTTTTGACGTTGCCGATTTTCCATTGCCCTACAATGGAATACTTGGCCGTCCAACACTCGCCAAGTTCATGGCAGCCTCTCACTATGCCTACAACATGCTCAAGATGCCAGGTCTGATAAGTGTCATCTCTGTCCCTGGCGACAAGAAAGATGCCCTTATCTGCACCGACAAGATCTACCGGGAAGCAACAGCCGCAGCAGAATGCAAGCCACTTGCCGCTGAAGCTCTCGGGGGGATGAAGAAGACAAAGTCTGGCAAGAGCTCTGATGCTCACTCCGGCAAGCGCACCTCTTCGGAGTGCTGCGCTACCGTCGAGGACGCAGCATCGAGCTCCACCGGCAAGTGTAAGAAGGCAAAGACAGCTTCACCAGAGACCAAGAAAGTGGCCGCCAAGGAGGACGACACTGGTGGTACCTTTACCATCAGTGCCACGCTTGACCCTAAATAGGAAAGCGCGCTCGTTGCTTTCCTGCTGGCGAATGTCGACGTGTTTGCATGGCAACCGTCTGACATCCCCGGTGTTCCCAGGAAAGTAATTGAGCACCACCTTGCCGTCTGTCCTCACGCACGGCCCGTCAAGCAGAAAGTCAGAAAGCAAGCAGTGGAGCGCAAGGAATTTATCACAGAAGAGATCAAGAAGTTGGAAGCAGCAGGCCTTGTCAGAGGAGTGCTCCATCCTACGTGGCTGGCCAATCCTGTAGTCGTGCGCAAGGCGAACGGAAAATGGAGGCTTTGTATTGACTTCACTGATGTTAATAAAGCTTGTCCCAAAGATCCATTTCCCTTGCCGCGCATTGACCAGATTGTCGACTCCACGGCTGGATGTGATTTGCTTTCATTTCTTGATGCATATTCAGGATATCATCAGATCTTCAAGGCAGAAGAAGATGAAGAGAAAACCGCATTCATCACTCCATGTGGCACATACTATTTTGTACGGATGCCTTTCGGACTAAAGAATGCTGGTTCAACATTTGCAAGGGTAGTTCACGAAGATTTTGAGCCACAGTTGCACAGAAATGTAGAAGCTTACATGGATGACAAAGTGGTCAAGAGCAAGGACAAGGCAACCCCGATCCAAGATTTAGATGAGACTTTTGCAAATATGCGCAAGATCAACCTCAAGCTAAACCCCGAGAAGTGTGTGTTTGGAGTCCCTTCCGGCAAGCTTCTCGGGTTCTTCGTATCTCAGCGGGGGATTGAAGCCAATCCCGACAAGATCAAGGCCATTGAGCAGATTGAAGCACCAAAGCACATCAAGGATGTGCGAAGGCTTGCCGGCTACGTGGCTGCTCTCAGCAGGTTTATCTCTAAGTCTGCTGAGCGCGCCCTGCCATTTTTCAAAATATTGAAAAAGGCAGGTCCAATGAAATGGACTCTAGAAGCGGAGGCTGCGCTTCAGGACTTGAAGAGATACCTGTCCTCCACTCCAATACTTGTCGCACCTAAGGCACAAGAGAAGTTACTGCTGTATCTAGCGGCAACCAATCAAGTGGTTAGTGATGCGTTAGTAGCGGAGAGGGAGGCGGATGATGAGCCAGCAACCATAGCAAGCGCGTCCAGCGACAAGCAGGGGGCTTCCCCGACAAGCTCTGGTCCCGACAAGGATGGATCTGCGCAGGCACAGGAGGAGAAACAGAAGAAAATGGTGCAGCGCCCAGTTTACTTTGTCAGTTCCCTTCTGCAGGGAGCCTGGTCAAGGTACTCTGGTGTGCAGAAGTTGCTTTTCGGCCTTCTCATGGCCTCGAGAAAGCTACGCCATTACTTCCAAGCACATGAGATAACAGTGGTCACTCGCTTTCCGCTGAAGAGGATACTGCAGAATCCAGAAGCAACAGGCAGGATTGTCGAGTGGGCACTGGAACTGTCAAGCTTTGGCCTCAAGTTTGAGAGTACTTCAACTATTAAGAGCCGAGCATTGGCAGAATTCATAGCAGAATGGACGCCAACACCTGATGAAGAGATTCCGGAAACGAGCATCCCCGTCAAGGAAGCAAGCAAAGAATGGGTCATGTACTTTGATGGTGCCTTCTCGCTGCAAGGCGCCGGTGCGGGCGTGTTACTTGTCGCACCCACCGGAGAGCACCTCAAGTACGTGGTCGAGATGCACTTTCCCAAGGAGCAAGTGACAAACAATGCTGCAGAGTATGAAGGTTTGCTTGCCGGACTCAAGATCGCGGCAGACCTTGGGATCAAAAAGCTCATTGTCAGGGGTGACTCGCAGCTTGTCGTCCGCCAAGTACACAAAGATTATCAGAGTCCGTTGATGTAAGCTTACATCGATGAAGCGAGAAAGTTGGAAGAGCATTTTGACGGCCTGCAGATGGAGCATGTTCCGAGAGCCCAGAACGACGTTGCCGATGGCCTGTCAAAATGCGCTACATTAAAGTTACCTGTGGAACCAGGGATCTTTGTACTCAAGCTGACTCAACCATCTGTAACACCATCAACTGGACAGAGCAAGAACAGGAAGTTGATTTCCGGTGACTACTTTCCGGCAGAGCTCCCCAAAGCCGCCGCCAAGAAAGTCCCCAAGATCAACACCAAGAGTGCTGAGGAGCAGTCTACTCCGACAAGCCCTAATGTTTGTTCCGTTGAAGCAGACGCTTCCGACAAGCTTTGCTCCGGCGAGCTTGCCGGGGAACATCAAGCTCCGGCTGAGCCGCAGGTTCTTGCCGTAGAAGCGGATGTTCCCACAGCAGCATATGTGCCTTTAGTCCTTGTTGTCGAGCCGCAAGCTCCGGCATGGGCACAGCAGATTGTTTGTTTCCTTCAGACAGGAGAACTTCTCGAAGAGCAAGAAGAAGCGGAGAGAGTAGCCCGGCAATCAAGTAGGTACCAGTTTGGCGACGACATACTATACAGAAGAAGATTCAACGGAGTGAAATTGAAGTGCATTCCCCGGGAAGATGGACAGGAGCTGTTGGCGGAGATACATGGAGGCATATGTGGTCACCACATTGGCGCAAGAGCACTTGCCGGCAAAGCATTCCGGGAAGGTTTCTTTTGGCCAACAGCCCTCCAGGATGCAACTGCACAAGTAACCAAATGTGAGGCGTGTTAGTTCCATTCCAAGCAAATACACCAACCAGCTCAAGATCTCCAGACGATCCCTTTATCCTGGCCATTTTTGGTCTGGGGGTCGACATCCTCGGCCCCTTTCCCCGAGCTGTCGGGGGCTTTGAGTACTTGTACGTTGCAATCGACAAGTTCACAAAGTGGCCGGAAGTGGAAGCGATGAGGAAGGTGACGGCACGATCGGCGATCAAGTTCTTGGTCGATTGTTTGCCGTTTGAGTCCCTAACAGATCATCACCGACAACGGGGCGCAATTCACGAGCCGCACCTTCATGCAAGACGTCCAAGATCTTGGCGCCAAGGTGCCGCTTAACCTTCGCTGCTCATCCGAGAAGCAATGGTCAAGCGGAGAGGGCAAATGCTGAAGTGCTGCGCGGGCTCAAGACCAGGACTTTCGACAGGTTGCACAAGTGCGGAAAGAACTGGATTGAGGAGCTGCCCGTGGTTCTTTGGTCGATCAGGACGACGCCAAATCGAGCCACTAGCCAGACACCTTTCGCTCTAGTTTATGGAGCAGAGGCAGTTCTCCCCACGGAACTCGTATACGGATCACCTCGAGTGCTCACTTATGATGAGCTTGAGCAAGAGCAGCTGCGACAAGATGACGCGCTGCTCCTTGAGGAAGATCGTCTTCAGGCTGCTGTACGAGCTGCTCGTTACCAGCAAGCTTTGCGCCGCTACCATAGCCGCAAAGTTAATGCCAGAAGTCTCGAGGAACGCGACCTTGTTCTTCGGCGCGTTCAGTCCGCCAAGAATTACAACAAGTTGACGCCGAAGTGGGAAGGCCCTTATCGGGTGAAGCGAGTCACTAGGCCTGGCGCTGTCCGCCTTGAGACCGAAGATGGCTCTCTGGTGAGCAACTCCTGGAACATTGAGCATCTTCGTAAGTTTTACCCATAAGGCGCGGTTGCCGGAACCCAGTTCCGGCAACCACCTTTTGTCCAAGCCTTGCCGCTGTTGCATGTAACCCTCTGTACAAAGCCGGGCGCAGATCCCGTGCAAAAATAAAGCTCATGTGCTCCCCACATCTAGTCAAATTTCATGCTTTTTCATTTTTTGCATGTATTATCTAACACTTTGTGCAGCACTTGCCCCCGGTAAGCAATAACGAGCCTTAAGGCTCCATATCTTTATTTTCTCTTCTTTCTTTTTCTCAAAGAAAAGGGAAGGTTCCCTCGCCCACAAGTTCACCGGGGGGGAGGAAAAGATAATGGTGTGGACCAGACGTCGTTCAAGAAAGTATTGCCTTGCCGGGACACAAACGACAAAAAAGCTAAGTTGCCAAAGTTTGAGCACAGTCAGTTTTAAATTTTTTTAAGTTATCCTCCTTGAACGACCGTGCTTTTGTATGGAAAACCTGTGCGCGGAGGAACCAACTCGTAGCTAGTTGCGCCCTTACTTTGTTTCGAGTCCGCTCAACAACTTAAGTGTGCTGCGACTAGTCGCGACAAGGTTTCTTGCCGGAAGCGACACCGCAAGCAGGCTGCTGATGTTCCGCACTCAGCGCTCGTGGCGAGGGTGCCTGCGCTGGCAAGTTCCCTGAAAGCGTAGGGTAAAAACATACAAAGGAAGGAATCAAGTAAAGGGTCTAACGTAGCAAATACTGCCCAAGATAAAGTTATGTTACAAAGATAACTTGCCGCGCTCTAATAGATTGTTCCCATAACATGTCTAGCAGCGGCAAGGAAAGGAAGAAACGGGCGGTCTAGTCTACGCGGCCGCCATCAACCCTCCTAACTTCATTCACCTTGTCCACAATGGGTGCGACAAGGGCCTTGAGCTCTTCAAGATCAGCACCCGCTGGCAGCTTCTTGAGGACGTTGGTGAGGTTGAGGCCCGGGTTGCGGAAGGCCACCTTCACCAACACCTTCTCCAGAACTCTGATGTAGATCGTGCGTGACTCGTCGGCCAGCTGCTTTGGGATCCTTTCCCGGAGTTGCTGGAGGGCCGTCGCCACGCCCTTGAAGAACAGAGTGAGCTTGGCGCTGGGCTGGAGGTTCTCGTCGGAGGAGTACCCGAAGCCCTCCATTTCCAGTTGCGCCAGCTCCTCGTCAATGACCGCGGCGATGTTCACGAGGCCCTCCATCCAGAGATCCACAGTATCCCTGAAGGTGTTCTGGGTTTCGGCGGCCCTTGTCAGCAGTGCCTCGTTGGCCTTGATTTCTTCCTTCAAGGTCTCCTCCCGCTTCTTGGCGCCGTCCAGCGTCTCAGTCAGCGTGGCCAGCTTCAGCTCCAGATCAGCATTTGAGTCTTTGGCGGCGCTCAGCTCTTTGCCCCACTCAAGGAGACGACCCTGCAGCTCACCATGGGCAAGGGCGTCCTTCTCGCCTTCATTGTTGGGCGCTGCAAGCTCTTCATTCTTTGCCTTGAGATTGGCTTCTAGCTGCGTCACCTTCACCTCCAGCTCCTTCTTGGCGGCCTCGGCAGCTGCAGCAGCATCCTTCGCTTCCTTGAGGGCCCCGCCAAGTGTCTCCTCGCGTGCGACAAGCTCCTCCTCATAGCTATCCAGGTTGACCTTCCCCTGCGTCAACTCGCCTTCCCGCACGGATAGCTCCTCGGCGGCAAGCATTGTTTGCTCTTCGCTTCGCTTTCTCGAGGAGGAAGGCCTTCTGCGCCTCGGCAAGCTGCGCCCTCTCCTCTGCAATGGACCGGAGGGCCTCTTGGTTGCGGGTCTGGAGCTCCTCCGCATGCTTCTCAATGTCCACTCCCGCCTGCGCGACAAGCGTTTCCCGGGACTCTAGTTTGGCTTGTCGGGCGCGGTACAGTGATAGCAGCCTCCGCAGCAGCTATTCCTCCTCAGGCTCGCCGCTGCTGCTCCTTGGCGCATCGACCATTGTCAACCCAGCGTAGGCAAGCACCTCTCCATCAAAAAATTCTCCTTCGACCGGCACCCTGGAGCTCGAAGCCCAGGGGAGCTTGATGAAGATACCGTCGCCGGCCTTCAAGTAGGCATTGGGCTGGGGCTCTTTGGAGCCTGGCGCTGCGTCAGCGGCAGTGGGATCGGCGGTCGGCGTAGCGCCTTGCGCTCCTGCGGCCCCAGGGTCGTCAGTGCGATCGCCGGATCCCTCGCCAGCTCCTGCGCCAGCAGCCTTGGCGGCCTCTTCGCCGACAGGATCATCAGCGCCGGCCTCTTCCTCGGTGGCGGCGGCGTCATCAGTGTTGCCGCGCGCGTCCTCCTCGCCGGTGGCCTCGGTCTCCATCGGCTCCACGAAAGGAGGATCTGAAGACAGGAAGAGGAAGAAAAAGTCAAGCAAATATCCAAAAAGAAGATCAGAAAAAGAAGAACCCAAGGGAAGTTTTCTGACAAGAAGGATTACCTGTGCTGGGCTCTATAGTCATGGGCTCCACCACCGGGGGATCGCTGGTCCCGTCCCTTGCCGGAGAACTACCCCTTGCTGGGGACCTCTCCCTTGCCGGAGAGCGCTCCCTTGCCGGGGAATCCTCCCTTGGCGGCGTAGTGGAAGCAGATAGCACCTCAGGAGCGGCTTCCGGTTGCTCCTGGTGAGCCTGTTCTGCTCCTACACAAGCAAACCAACAGACAAGATGTTAGCAAAGAAAGAACACCTATGCGCACCCAACAGCGAGAAATAAGACTATGTACTTACGCTGGGGGCTGCGCTGGGGGCTGCTTCGAGGAGTGGTTGCCGGGTCCAACAAGGTGGTCTCGGACGCGCCCTCTATCGTCACAACAGGATCGTTCTCGACGACAACCACGGGGACCTTGTCTCTCTTCGCCGCTCTCTGGGCCAGAGTCCTGAAAAGGAACAAGGTTCAGAAGAAAGCAGATCAGATACAAGACAAGAAACAGCAAGAATTGAAGAAATACAAACAAAGCAGAGAAACTTACTCCTCTTCTTCCTCCTCGTCGGAGCTGAGCGCGGAGAGGTCGAAGTCCGGTACTCTTTCAGCACGACGAGGCGGAGGAGTAGGATCCCTTGGCCGCTTGGCGGGAGACGCGGCAGGATCAGAAGCGGCGGCCCGAGAGGACCCCGCTCCAGTCGCCGGCGCGGCATGAGATGCTCCCGCGGCAACAGTGCTTGTCGCGGTAGAGCGTGTCCCGCGGCGCGGCGGCTGTTGACCCGTATGCCGCCCTGCTATGTCTCCGGTCCTGCGAAGGCGCCTTCTTGGTGGAGCTGGGGGCTGCACTGGGAGCTCCGCTTGCGGCAAGTTGCTTGAAGACGGCCGGCCGCTTGCATCATCGGCGGGCTCGCTCGATTCGGCTTCGGACCCTTCCCCGCCGACGATTTCCCCGACAAGCTCGTCTCGATCGGCAAGGCTTGCTGCTGCGGCTGCCTCTGCCTCCTCCACAGTAAACCCAAACTCGCCCGCGGCGGCGGGTGCCGCCGCCTCTTCCGCCCTGGTGGCGATGCGCCGCATCTCGTCTTCGGTGGTGTCGCGGTGAGGCTCTTCGCTTTCGTCGGCGCTGCACCGCCACCTCCACCAAGCTATGAAAGAACTGCTGCACGACGCCGTCGGCGGGCTCTCGCCAAGTTGAATGATTCCATGCGAGTCGCACTCGCATCATTGCTGCGGATGCGATCGAGCGAGGAGTTGTTGCACAACGGACGACGCCCTGCGGCAGCCTGAACCACTCGGGATGATTGGGGTCGTGCTTGAAGAGCTCCCTGAGCATCCCATCCAACTCCAAGACAGTGAAATTGAAGTTGAGGCCCGGGCGCAGCCTCATGATGTCCGCCGGGCCCCGAACAGCCAAGTGGGCCTCCCTCTCTGCGGAGAAGCGATGCGGGCGGCGAAGAAAGTCTGCGCCAACAGCGCCTACAGTGAGCCCGGCAGTCGCAAGATCCGGGTGGTGGCGATCTTCAGCCTAGCATCGTCCGCCGCCAGGGCGCTCCAATCGTTGCCGCGCACAACTGGGGTTTGGCGTAGGGCAGTGAACGGCTGCGGGTTCTCATCAACGATCCAACACCATTCAGCTCTCCACTCGTCCCATTTGCTGCGAAGCTCCCCCTCCAAATAGACCTCCTTCTTGCCGGCTCACGAGATCCAGGCGATCCCACCAGCTAAGGGCTCTCCTCTCTCGACCCGGGGCATGAAGTAGTGACGGAAGAGGGCTACGTTCGGGTGGATTCTGACAAAGTTTTCGTAGAGATGTGCGAAAACCGCCATGGTCAGGACAGCATTGGGAGTGAAATCAAGGAGATGGAACCCGTAGGTGTTCATGATGTCACAAAAGAATTCAGAGAAGGGCGGGCAGAGCCCGCAATGGAAGAACAGTGCGAAGAAGGGGTATCCCTTTGGGGCCCGTTTCGAAGCAGAAGCGGCGGCGGAGAGTACCTGCGTGCGCGGATGCGCTCGCGTCTCCGTCGACCAGAAGAGGTAGAACCACTCCCTCAACTCCTTCGCGGAGAGCTCAGGGGGGAAGGTTGCCCGCTCCTTCCGCAGCGCCTCAAGCCGCAGTGCCTCGGCCGACTTCACACCCTTCCCGGTCTTCGGAGCCATGGCGGAGGCGGTGGGGGGAGATCGAGGGCGTTGGTGGCGACGGTGGCAACGGGGGGTGGAGCGCTGCTCTCTTTCGGCTTTGGAAGCGGAGGGGAGCGGCGGAGATTTCTAAGGTTGAAACCGCAAATGGCGAAGGTGGGGGAACTGCCTCTGTTTCCCCTGCTTATAAAGAGGAGGAGGCAAACGTTACCCTTTTCCGAATAAAGAATCACCCATGATCTCTCCCACGACGCCGCATTCGACGCGCACCGTTACGGGAGGGCGCGGTGGATACGGAGTTAGATACGGTGTGGACCCAGGCCGCGTGTGCCCGTGCCCTGTTTTGGGCCTGGCCCAATAGCGCTCGGCACCGTGTGTGGCCCATTCCCGGGGGCTCCTGTCGGTGTACTAAAGTAGGGGTACCTTAGTATCCCGAACTTGTGCATGGGCAGTCGCAGTGTCCCGCGGCAAGGCTTGCCGGGTGCCCGCCAAGGTCCTCCGTGGTTCCTTTTGGAGCCATTCAAGAACAAAGTGTTTTAACTGAGAAGACAAGGCGCTCGCAAGAGGAACTTGCCGGGAAGGACAAAGCCCCGGCAAGAGGAGCTTGCCGGGAAGGCCAACCAAGGCGTTTCAAGGAACTTACCGCGATGCTCCGCGCGTCCCAGCAAGACCCGGCGAGTGACAAGCTTCCGGGCACGACAAGACAACGATCATGCAAGGCGCTTGCCGCGGCGGCTACCACTCTGCGCCCACGCCCAAAGACATCCGACGACGTGTCACCATTGGACCGCTCGGTACGCGGGCGAGAGGCTGTGCAGCCAAGCGGTGCGAGGTGGCGAACGGAGATGACGAGATGGCCATCGTGGCAGCGGTGGCGCCTTTAACGGTCGCTTTTCAGACTTTGCTTGGGCAACGCAGACGGGCATTTAATGCTCTTGTCCCCTGCCGTCAGAGTTAGGTAGGATGCACTGTAGAAGCAGTTGTACCAACCACACCTTTTACACTTTTACCCCTGCATGCGTTGCCACCTGTCGGTGACCCCTTGAACCTATAAAAGGAGGCCCATGCGCAACGTAGAAGGGGTTCGACTCATTCGAAACCAGAACACTTCCACATTCTCAAGAAAGAACGCAATACAACCACAAAGCAGCAGTAGGAGTTTTATCTCTCCGGAGAGCTCCAAAGCTGGGTAAAAATCCCTCGCGTTCTTCGTCTCGATCCGCTCTTCGTGCGGCCTCCGCTCCGTGCCGGACCGAAAGGGGCCCTGCCCCACAGGTGTCGGGGGCTCCTGTCGGTGTACTAAAGTAGGGGTACCTTAGTATCCCGAACTTGTGCACGGGCAGTCGCAGTGTCCCGCGGCAAGGCTTGCTGGGTGCCCGCCAAGGTCCTCCGTGGTTCCTTTTGGAGCCATTCAAGAACAAAGTGTTTTAACTGAGAAGAGAAGGCGCCGGCAAGAGGAGCTTGCCGGGAAGGACAAAGCCCCGGCAAGAGGAGCATGCCGGGAAGGCCAACCAAGGCGTTTCAAGGAACTTGCGCGACGCTCCGCGCGTCCCGGCAAGACCCGGCGAGCGACAAGCTTCCGGGCACGACAAGACAATGACCGCGGCAAGGCGCTTGCCGCGGCGAAGCCACCAATCTGTGCCCACGCTCCAGCACATCCGACGACGTGTCACCACAGGATCGTTCCAGGTGCACGTGGCGAGAGGCTGTGCAGCCAAGCGGTGCGAGGTGGCGAACGGAGATGACGAGATGGCCATCGTGGCAAGCGGTGGCGCCCTTAACGGTCGCTTTTCTGCACTGTTTGGGCGACGCAGACGGGCATTTAATGCTCTTGTCCCCTGCCGTCAGAGTT
Source organism: Aegilops speltoides (assembly GCA_021437245.1). Classification (NCBI taxonomy): domain Eukaryota; kingdom Viridiplantae; phylum Streptophyta; class Magnoliopsida; order Poales; family Poaceae; genus Aegilops; species Aegilops speltoides. The sequence goes on from CM038147.1 coordinate 258,204,029, forward strand.
AGGTAGGGTGCACTGTAGAAGCAGTTGTACCAACCACACCTTTTACACTTTTACCCCTGCATGCGTTGCCACCTGTCGGTGACCCCTTGAACCTATAAAAGGAGGCCCATGCGCAACGTAGAAGGGGTTCGACTCATTCGAAACCAGAACACTTCCACATTCTCAAGAAAGAACGCAATACAACCACAAAGCAGCAGTAGGAGTTTTATCTCTCCAGAGAGCTCCAAAGCTGGGTAAAAATCCCTCGCGTGCTTCGCCTCGATCCGCTCTTCGTGCGGCCTCCGCTCCCTGCCGGACCGAAAGGGGCCCTGCCCCATAGGTGTCGGGGGCTCCTGTCGGTGTACTAAAGTAGGGGTACCTTAGTATCCCGAACTTGTGCACGGGCAGTCGTAGTGTCCCGCGGCAAGGCTTGCCGGGTGCCCGCCAAGGTCCTCCGTGGTTCCTTTTGGAGCCATTCAAGAACAAAGTGTTTTAACTGAGAAGACAAGGCGCCGGCAAGAGGAGCTTGCCGGGAAGGACAAAGCCCCGGCAAGAGGAGCATGCCGGGAAGGCCAACCAAGGCGTTTCAAGGAACTTGCCGCGACGCTCCGCGCGTCCCGGCAAGACCCAGCGAGCGACAAGCTTCCGGGCACGACAAGACAACGACCGCGGCAAGGCGCTTGCCGCGGCGAAGCCACCACTCTGTGCCCACGCTCCAGCACATCCGACGACATGTCACCACAGGATCGTTCCAGGCGCACGTGGCGAGAGGCTGTGCAGCCAAGCGGTGCGAGGTGGCGAACGGAGATGACGAGATGGCCATCGTGGCAAGCGGTGGCGCCCTTAATGGTCGCTTTTCTGCACTGTTTGGGCAACGCAGACGGGCATTTAATGCTCTTGTCCCCTGCCGTCAGAGTTAGGTAGGATGCACTGTAGAAGCAGTTGTACCAACCACACCTTTTACACTTTTACCCCTGCATGCGTTGCCACCTGTCGGTGACCCCTTGAACCTATAAAAGGAGGCCCAAGCGCAACGTAGAAGGGGTTCGACTCATTCAAAACCAGAACACTTCCACATTCTCAAGCAAGAACGCAATACAACCACAAAGCAGCAGTAGGAGTTTCATCTCTCCGGAGAGCTCCGAAGCTGGGTAAAAATCCCTCGCGTGCTTCGCCTCGATCCGCTCTTCGTGCGGCCTCCTCTCCCTGCCGGACCGAAAGGGGCCCTGCCCCATAGGTCCCGGGCAACCTTCCCTCCTGAGCTTTCCACGAAGGAGTTGAGGGAGTGGTTCTACCTCTTCTGGTCGACGGAGACGCGAGCGCATCCGCGCACGGAGGTACTCTCCGCCGCCGCTTCTGCTTTGAAACGGGCCCCAAAGGGATACCCCTTCTTCGCACTGTTCTTCCATTGCGGGCTCTGCCCGCCCTTCTCTGAATTCTTTTGTGACATCATGAACACCTACGGGTTCCATCTCCTTGATTTCACTCCCAATGTTGTCCTGACCATGGCGGTTTTCGCACATCTCTGCGAAAACTTTGTCGGAATCCACCCGAACGTAGCCCTCTTCCGTCACTACTTCATGCCCCGGGTCGAGAGAGGAGAGCCCTTAGCTGGCGGGATCGCCTGGATCTCGAGAGCTGGCAAGAAGGAAGTCTATTTGGAGGGGGAGCTTCGCAGCAAATGGGATGAGTGGAGAGCTGAATGGTGTTGGATCGTTGATGAGAACCCGCAGCCGTTCACTACCCTGCGCTAGACCCCAGTAGTGCACGGCAACGATTGGAGCGCCCTGGCGGCGGACGATGCTAGGCTGAAGATCGCCACCACCCGGATCTTGCGACTCAGGCTTGCCGGGCTCACTGTAGGCGCTGTTGGCGCAGACTTTCTTCGCCGCTGCATCGCCCCTCTGCAGGAGAGGGGGAGGCCCACCTGGCTGTTCGGGGGCCCGGTGGACATCATGAGGCTGCGCCCGGGCCTCAACTTCAATTTCACTGTCTTGGAGTTGGATGGGATGCTCAGGGAGCTGTTCAAGCACGACCCCAATCATCCCGAGTGGTTCAGGCTGCCGCAGGGCATCGTCCCGTTGTGCAACAACTCCTCGCTCGATCGCATCCGCGCAATGATGCCGGAGTGCGACTCGCATGGAATCATTCCAACTTGGCAGGAGCCCGCCGACGACGTCGTGCAGCAGTTCTTTGATAGCTTGGTGGAGGTGGCGGTTCGCGCCAACGAGCAGAGGAGCCTCACCCGCGACACCACCGAAGAAGAGATGCGGCGCATTGCCACCAGGGCGGAAGAGGCGGCGGCAGCCGCCTCCGCGGGCGAGTTTGGGTTTACTGTGGAGGAGGCAGAGGCAGCCGCAGCGGCAAGCCTTGCCGATCGAGACGAGCTTGTTGGGGAAATCATCGGCGGGGAAGGGTCCGAAGCCGAATCGAGCGAGCCTGCCGAGGATGCAAGTGGCCGTCCGTCTTCAAGCAACTTGCCGCAAGCGGAGCTCCAAGTGCAGCCCCCAGCTCCACCAAGAAGGCGCCTTCGCAGGACCGGAGACATAGCAGGGCGGCAGACGGGTCAACAGCCGCCGCGCCGCGGGACACGCTCTACCGCGACAAGCACCATTGCCGCGGGAGCATCTCATGTCGCGCCGGCCACTGGAGCGGGGTCCTCTCGGGCCGCCGCTTCTGATCCTGCCGCAACTCCTGCCAAGCAGCCAAGGGATCCTACTCCTCCGCCTCGTCATGCTGAAAGAGTGCCGGACTTCAACCTCTCCGCGCTCAGCTCCGACGAGGAGGAAGAAGATGAGTAAGTTTCTCTGCTGTGTTTGTATTTCTTCAATTCTTGTTGTTTCTTGTCTTGTATCTGATCTACTTTCTTCTGAACCTTGTTCCTTTTCAGGACTCTAGCCCAGAGAGCGGCGAAGAGAGCCAAGGTCCCCGTGGTTGTCGTCGAGGACGATCCCGTTGTGACGATAGAGGGCGCGTCCGAGACCACCTTGTCGGACCCGGCAACCACTCCTCGAAGCATCCCCCAGCGCAGCCCCCAGCGTAAGTACATAGTCTTATTTCCCGCTGTTGGGTGCGCATAGGTGTTCTTTCTTTGCTGACATCTTGTCTGTTGGTTTGCTTGTGTAGGAGCAGAACAGGCTCACCAGGGGTAGTTCTCCGGCAAGGGAGAGGTCCCCGGCAAGGGGTAGTTCTCCGGCAAGGGACGGGACCAGCGATCCCCCGGTGGTGGAGCCCATGACTACAGAGCCCAACACAGGTAATCCTTCTTGTCAGAAAACTTCCCTTGGGTTCTTCTTTTTCTGATCTTCTTTTTGGATATTTGCTTGACTTTTTCTTCCTCTTCCTGTCTTCAGATCCTCCTTTCGCGGAGCCGATGGAGACCGAGGCCACCGGCGAGGAGGACGCGCGCGGCAACACTGATGACGCCGCCGCCACCGAGGAAGAGGCCGGCGCTGATGATCCTGTCGGGCGAGGAGGCCGCCAAGGCTCTTTGGCGCAGAGCCGGCAAGGATCCGCGACAGACCGACGACTTCAGGGCGCAGGAGCGCAAGGCGCTACGCCGACCGCCGATCCCACTGCCGCTGACGAGCGCCAGTCTCCGAAGAGCCCCAGCCCGGCGCCTACTTGAAGGCCGGCGACGGTATCTTCATCAAGCTCCCCGGCTTCGAGCCCGTGGCGCCGGTCGAAGGAGAAGTTTTGATGGAGAAGTGCTTGCCTCCATTGGGTTGATAATGGTCGACGCGCAAAGCAGCAAAGCAGCGCGAGCTCGAGGAGGAACAGCTGCTACGGAGGCTGCTATCACTCTACCGCGCCCGACAAGCCAAACTGGAGTCCCGGGAAGCGCTTGTCGCGCAGGCGGGAGTGGACATTTAGAAACATGCGGAGGAGCTCCAGAGCCGCAACCAAGAGGCCCTCCGGTCCATTGCAAAGGAGAGGGCGCAGCTTGCCGAGGCGCGGAAGGCCTTCCTCCTCAAGAAAGCAGAAGCCGAAGAGCAACAGCGGCTTGCCACCGAGGAGCTATCCATGCGGGAAGGCGAGTTGACGCAGCGGAAGGTCAACCTGGATAGCTATGAGGAGGAGCTTGCTGCGCGCGAGGAGACACTTGGCGGGGCCCTCAAGGAAGCGAAGGATGCTGCTGCAGCTGCCGAGGCCGCCAAGAAGGAGCTGGAGGTGAAGGTGACGCAGCTAGAAGCCAATCTCAAGGCAAAGAAGGAAGAGCTTGCCGCGCTCCAGCGCGAGCGCGAGAAGGACGCCCTTGCCCAGGTGAGCTGCAGGGTCGTCTCCTCGAGAGGGGCAAAGAGCTGAGCGCCGCCAAAGACTCAAATGCTAATCTGGAGCTGAAGCTAGCCACGCTGACTGAGACGCTGGACGGCGCCAAGAAGCGGGAGGAGACCTTGAAGGAAGAAATCAAGGCCAACGAGGCGCTGCTGACGAGGGCTGCCGAAACCTAGAACACCTTCAGGGATACTGTGGAGCTCTGGACGGAGGGCCTCGTGAACATCGCCGCGGTCAATGACGAGGAGCTGGCGCAACTGGAAATGGAGGGCTTCGGGTACTCCTCCGACGAGAACCTCTAGCCCAGCGCCAAGCTCACTTTGTTCTTCAAGGGCGTGACGACGGCCCTCCAGCAACTCCGGGAAAGGATCCCAAAGCAGCTGGCCGACGAGTCGCGCACGATCTGTGCTAGAGTTCTGGAGAAGGTGTTGGTGAAGGTGGCCTTCCGCAACCCGGGCCTCAACCTCACCAACGTCCTCAAGAAGCTGCCGGCGGGTGCTGATCTTGAAGAGCTCAAGGCCCTTGTCGCACCCATTGTGGACAAGGTGAATGAAGTTAGGAGGGTTGATGGCGGCCGCGTATACTAGACCCCCCGTTTCTTCCTTTCCTTGCCGCTGCTAGACATGTTATGGAAACAATCTATTAGAGCGCGGCAAGTTATCTTTGTAACATAACTTTATCTTGGGCAGTATTTGCTACGTTATCCCCTTTACTTGATTCCTTCCGTTGTATGTTTTTACCCTACGCTTTCAGGGAACTTGCGGGCATAGGCACCCTCGCCGCGAGTGCTGAGTGCGGAACATCAGCAGCCTGCTGGCGGTGTCGCTTCCGACAAGAAACCTTGTCGCCACTAGTCGCAGCACACTTAAGTTGTTGAGCGGACTCGAAACAAAGTAAGGGCGCAACTGGCTACGAGTTGGTTCCTCCGCGCACAGGTTTTCCATACAAAAGCACGGTCGTTCAAGGAGGATAACTTAAAAAATTTTAAAATTGACTATGCTCAAACTTTGGCAACTTAGCTTTTCTGTCGTTTGTGTCCCGGCAAGGCAATACTTTCTTGAACGATGTCTGGTCCACACCATTATCTTCTCCTTCCCCCCCGGTGAACTTGTGGGCGAGGGAACCTTCCCTTTTCTTTGAGAAAAAGAAACAAGAGAAAATAAAGATATGGAGCCTTAAGGCTCGTTATTGCTTACCGGGGGCAAGTGCTGCACAAAGTGTCAGATAATACATGCAAAAAATGAAAAAGCATGAAATTTGACAAGATGTGGGGAGCACATGAGCTTTGTTTATGCACAGGATCTGCGCCCGGCTTTGTACAAAGGGTTACATGCAACAGCGGCAAGGCTTGTACAAAAGGTGGTTGCCGGAACGGGGTTCCGGCAACCGCGCCTTATGGGTAAATCTTACGAAGATGCTCAATGTTCCGTGAGTTGCTCACCGGAGAGCCATCTTCGGTCTCAAAGCGACACGGCGCCAGCCTAGTGACTCGCTTCACCCGATAAGGGCCTTCCCACTTCAAGGCCAACTTGTTGGAATTCTTGGCAGATTGAACGCGCCAAGAACAAGGTCGCCTTCCTCGAGACTTCGCATTAACTTTGCGGCTATGGTAGCGGCGCAAAGCTTGCTGGTAACGAGCAGCTCAGACAAAGAGCTCAAGACGATCTTCCTCAAGGAGCAGCGCGCCATCTTGTCGCAGCTGCTCTTGCTCAAGCTCATCATAGCGAGCACTCGAGGCGATCCGTATCGAAGTTCCGTGGGGAGAACTGCCTCGCCCATAAACTAGAGCGAAGGTGTCCGCCGCTGGCTCGACGGCATCATCCCGATTGACCAAAGAACCACCGGCAGCTCCTCAATCCAGTTCTTTCCGCACTTGTGTAGCTCGTCGAAATTCCTGGTCTTGAGCCCACGCAGCACTTCAGCGCTTGCCCTCTCCGCTTGACCGCTGCTTCTCGGGTGAGCAATGCGAAGCGAAGCGAACCTTGGCGCCAAGATCTTGGACGATCGCATGAAGGTGCGGCTCGTGGAATTGCGTGCCGTTGTCGGTGATGATCCTGTTAGGGACTCAAACGGCAAACAATCGACCAAGAACTTGATCGCCGACCGTGCTGTCACCTTCCTCACTGCTTCCACTTCCGGCCACTTTGTGAACTTGTCGATTGCAACATACAAGTACAAAAAGCCCCCGATAGCTCGGGGAAAGGGGCCGAGGATGTCGAGCCCCCAGACCGAAAATGGCCAGGATAAAGGGATCGTCTGGAGAGCTTGAGCTGGTTGGTGTATCTGCTTGGAATGGAACTGGCACGCCTCACATTTGGTTACTTGTGCAGTTGCATCCTGGAGGGCTGTTGGCCAAAAGAAACCTTGCCGGAATGCTTTGCCGGCAAGTGCTCTTGCGCCAATGTGGTGACCACATATGCCTCCATGTATCTCCGCCAACAGCTCCTGTCCATCTTCCCGGGGAATGCACTTGAATTTCACTCCGTTCAATCTTCTTTTGTACAGTATGTCGTCGACAAACTGGTACATACTTGATTGTCGGGCTACTCTCTCCGCTTCTTCTTGCTCTTCGGGAAGTTATCCTGTCTGAAGGAAACAGACAATCTGTTGTGCCCATGCCGGAGCTTGCGGCTCGACAACAAGGACTAAAGGCACATATGCTGCTGTGGGAACATCCGCTTCTACGGCAAGAACCTGCGGCTCAGCCGGAGCTTGATGTTCCCCGGCAAGCTCGCCGGAGCAAAGCTTGTCGGAAGCGTCTTCTTCAACGGAACAAAGCTTAGGGCTTGTCGGAGCAGACTGCTCCTCAGCACTCTTGGTGTTGATCTTGGGGACTTTCTTGGCGGCGGCTTCGGGGAGCTCTGCCGGAAAGTAGTCACTGGAAATCAACTTCCTCTTCTTGCTCTGTCCAGTTGATGGTATTACATATGGTTGAGTCAGCTTGAGCACAAAGATCCCTGGTTCCACAGGTAACTTTAATGCAGCGATTTTGACAGCCATCGGCAACGCTGCTCGGGCTCTCGAACATGCTCCATCTGCAGGCCGTCAAAATGCTCTTCCAACTTTCTCACTTCATCGATGTAAGCTTCCATCAACGGACTCTGATAATCTTTGTTTACTTGGCGGACGACAAGCTGCGAGTCACCCCTGACAATGAGCTTTTTGATCCCAAGGTCTGCCGTGATCCTGAGTCCGGCAAGCAAACCTTCATACTCTGCAGTATTGTTTGTCGCTTGCTCCTTGGGAAAGCGCATCTGGACCACGTACTTGAGGTGCTCTCCGGTGGGTGCGACAAGTAACACGCCCGCACCGGCGCCTTGCACCATCAAAGTACATGACCCATTCTTTGCTTGCTTCCTTGATGGGGATGCTCGTTTCCGGAATCTCTTCATCAGGTGTTGGCGTCCATTCTGCTATGAATTCTGCCAATGCTCGGCTCTGAATAGTTGAAGTACTCTCAAACTTGAGGCCAAAGCTTGACAGTTCCAGTGCCCACTCGACAATCCTGCCTGTTGCTTCTGGATTCTACAGTATCCTCTTCAGCGGAAAGCGAGTGACCACTGTTATCTCATGTGCTTGGAAGTAATGGCGTAGCTTTCTTGAGGCCATGAGAAGGCCGAAAAGCAACTTCTGCACACCAGAGAACCTTGACCTAGCCCCCTGCAGAAGGCAGCTAACAAAGTAGAGTGGGCGCTGCACCATTTTCTTCTGTTTCTCCTCCTGTGCCTGCGCAGATCCATCCTTGTCGGGACCAGAGCTTGTCGGGGAAGCCCCCTGCTTGTCGCTGGACACGCTTGCTGTGGTCGCGGGCTCATCATCCGCGTCCCTCTCCGCTACTAACGCAGCACTAACCACTTGATTGGTTGCCGCTAGATACAGCAGCAACTTCTCTTGTGGCTTAGGTGCGACAAGTATTGGAGTGGAGGACAGGTATCTCTTCAAGTCCTGCAGCGCAGCCTCCGCTTCGAGTCCATTTCATTGACCTGCCTTTTCAATATTTTGAAAATGGCAGGCGCTATTAGCGACTTAGAGATAAACCTGCTGAGAGCAGCCACACAGCCGGCAAGCCTTCGCACATCCTTGACGCGCTTCGGTGCTTCAATCTGCTCAATGGCCTTGATCTTGTTGGGATTGGCTTCAATCCCCCGCTGAGATACGAAGAACCCGAGAAGCTTGCCGGAAGGGACTCCAAACACACACTTCTCGGGGTTGAGCTTGAGGTTGATCTTGCGCAGATTTGCAAAAGTCTCATCTAAATCTTGGATCAGGGTTGCCTTGTCCTTGCTCTTGACCACTATGTCATCCATGTAAGCTTCTACATTTCTGTGCAACTGTGGCTCAAAACCTTTGTGAACTACCCTTGCAAATGTTGAACCAGCATTCTTTAGTCCGAAAGGCATCCGCACAAAACAATATGTGCCACATGGAGTGATGAATGCGGTTTTCTCTTCATCTTCTTCTGCCATGAAGATCTGATGATATCCTGAATATGCATCAATTATCATCTAGGAAAGTCCAATGTCACAGCAGATGCGTTGAGCCGCAAGATTTATGTTAACACGCTGATAACCGGAGAATTACCTCAGGAGTTAGCCGATGATCTCCGAGAACTTCGCTTGGAGATAGTTCCGAGAGGTTATGTTGCGGCACTGGAAATTCAGTCCACTTTGCTGGGAAAGAACCGAGAAGCTCAGAAGATAGACAAGGAGATTTCAGAGATAAAGGAAAGGATGAGTAAATGCCAGGCTAAAGGTTTTCGTGAGGATGAGCATAGAACTTTATGGTTTGAGGATCGTATCTATGTGCCTAATGACCTTGAGATCAGGAAGTTAATTCTTCAGGAGGCTCATGATCCGCCTTATTCGATTCACCTAGGCAACATCAAGATGTATCTGGATTTGAAGGAGAGTTTCTGGTGGACAGGAATGAAGAAGGATATTGCAGAGTATGTAGCAGTATGCGACGTATGTCAGAGAGTTAAGGCAGAGCATCAGAAACCAGCAGGGTTACTTCAACCTTTGCTGATACCCGAATGGAAGTGGGATAAACTTGGCATGCATTTCATCATCGGATTACCCAGGACTCGTTCAGGCTATGACTCTATCTGGGTTGTAGTTGACCGCTTGAACAAGGTAGCCCATTTCATCCCTTTGAAGACAACTTATACGAGTGCTAAGTTGGCGAAGATATACATTACTAGGATCGTATGTCTACATGGAGTTCCGAGGACCATCGTATCAGACAAAGGAACGCAGTTTACTTCAAATTTTGGAATCAGTTACATGAAACTTTGGGTACCAGGCTAGAGTACAGTATAGCCTTTCATCCGCAGATAGATGGACAGACCGAGAGAGTCAATCAGATTCTGGAGGACATGTTGAGAGCTTGTGCGCTAGATTATGGATCTAGTTGGGATGATAATTTACCCTATGCAGATTTCTCCTATAACAACAGTTACCAAGTCAGTTTGAAGATGGACCCTTTCGAAGCTTTGTACGGAAGGAGGTGCAGGACACCATTGTCGTGGGATGAAGTTGGAGATCGACAGTTGTTCATACCAGATTTAATGGGAGATTCTGAGGAGAAGGTTAAATTGATTCGAGATAGATTCAAGATAGCCCACTCCAGGCAGAAGAGTTATGCCGATACTAAACACAAGGAGGTAGCCTATGAAGTCGGAGATAGAGCATATCTTCGTGTATCCCCACTTCGAGGAGTAAAACGATTTAGAGTCAAAGGAAAGTTAGCGCCACAATTTGTGGGACCATACAGAGTTTTGGAACATATGGGAGAAGTTTCCTACAAGTTGGAATTACCCGAAGGTTTGTTGGGAGTTCATGATGTGTCTCACGTTTTCCAGTTAAAGAAGTGCCATGCAGAGCTGGCTGATATTCCTCTGAGTGATACAGTGCCACTTGAAGCGATTCAGTTGGATAGTGATCTGACCTATGAGGATGTGACACCCCCGATTCAATCATACACTAATCATACACGCAAATGTGTACGACCAAGATCAGGGACTCACGGGAAGATATCACAATGCAACTCTAGACACACACAAAAATAATACAAGCTTTATATTACAAGCCAGGGGCCATGAGGGCTCGAATAGAAGCTCGATACACAGGAGTCAGCGGAAGAAACAATATCTGAGTACAGACATAAGTTAAACAAGGATGCCTTAAGAAGGCTAGCACAAAAGCAACACGGTCGAAGAGGCAAGGCCTCCTTCTTGGGACCTCCTAACTACTCCTGGTCGTCGGCGGTCTCCATGTAGTAGCATCCTTCGGCGGTGGCATCTGGCGCCAGGGATCCACCATATGGTTGCTTCAATCAGAAAGAAGAAAGAAGGGGGGAAAGGGGTAGCAAAGCAACCGTGAGTACTCATCCAAAGTACTCGCAAGCATCAGATCTATACTAAGTATGCACTAATATCAAATGGAAGGTTTGTATCTGTGGACTGAACTGCAGAAAGCCAGAATAGAGGGAAGGCCTAGCCTATCGAAGACTAGCATCTTCAAGCAGCTCCAAGCATCTTGCAGCATGTAGGAGAGTAAAGAATAGCAGTTTATATTTAACAAGCATGTTGTAACATTAATGCCCAAAGATCCTTCCTCGACTCCCTGCGAGAAAGCAATCCTAGAGCCACTTATCTCAAGTATCCATTTGTAGTTATATAAGATCAGGATATAAGTCTGAATGTCCGTTACCGTGGACACGACTATTAATAGATAATCTTCCCTGCAGGGTGCACCACATTTTCCAACACGCTTGATTACTCTGGACGAACACACTTTTCTGGGTCAATGCCCGACCTCGGAAGATCAACACGTCACAGTCCTACTTAGGCTAAGTAGAGAGGTCCCCGCCGGTCTACCTACTAAGCACTCTGGGGTTTGGGCCCATCGCTCGCCGCACTCCGGGTCGTTGCGAGCAGGGCGTACCAGGCTCCACCACTACAGGATGTTGCCGGCCCAGCCGTGCTGCACTGCTGAACTGGACGTCTGTCAAAGCTTCGGCTGATACCACGACGTCGAGGCCCATAACTATTCTCGCGTGGTGGTTGGTGCGTAAAGGCCAAAGGCCAACTCAGAACAAATACCCAAACCATAGTGTATTATTAGCTTGTGGAGACGAGCAGAGACTCACGATCGAAAGTGACCCCGTTGCCCCGTCTCGTGGACTTACGACAAGGGCCTAGAATGCCCGGCCGTGCCACGTAACCATCTTCCGGGTGCTCTCCGGGCCCGCCCGACTTTCACCAAGGTCTCAAGTAAAGTCATTGTAACCGTGTGTCGAAACATCAAGGGGAAAACCCGAGGAATCACCCCCGGTGGATTCTACTCAATGTAATCATCAAGGTGAACGTAAGAGGGACCACCCTCAAGGTTCACACTTGAGGTGTTGCACGACAGAGCTGTGTCGGCAATGGTGAACGAGGAACCACGCTTGTTGACCATGACCGAATAGCTACCTATAGAATTATCATCAGGAGTGCGTTATGAGGGATCACCCTCGGCACTCGATAGTAGCTCTGCAGAGTCAAGCAAATAAAGGGGCGTGATGTGATGTGAGGTGTCAGGCTCTGGTCGTCGATCACGTTGATCGAGTCGTCGATGATGAAGCAGGGGCAACAAGGACAAGGTGGGGGTCACTGATGGATCACTAACCAACCTATACTAAGCAGTTTAGGATAAGTAGGTTACAAAAACAGGTTATACATCAGGATAGGAGCAAACAGTAATAGTAGCAAAATCTAATGCAAGCATGAGAGAATGGAATGGGCGATATCGGGATGATCAAAGGGGGGGCTTGCCTGGTTGCACAGACAAGAAGGAGGGTCGTCGTCGACGTAGTCGATCATAGGGGCATCAGCAGCGGTCTCGGGGTCTACCGGGAAGAAGAGGGGGAAGAAACAGTAAATACAGGGCAAACAAGTGCATAACATGACAACATACATAGCTAGACGTGTTCTAATGCAGCGTTAGGCGATATTGGGGAAGGGGGAAAACATCCGGGAAAGTTTCCCGGTTACAGACGTCTGTCAAACAGATGAACCAGAGGGGAAAGGTTGCATGTTCGCTATGCTAGGGACGTGTGGCGGAAGAACGTACCGTGTATTTGGATTCGCCTCGTCGTTCTGAGCAACTTTCATGCATAAAACTTTTCCATCCGAGTTACGGATTATTTTATATGATTTTCTAAAGTTTTAGCAATATTCTGAAATTATTATTAGTTTGAAAATTAATAACAAATTGCTACGGGTACCCAGCTCTGTGTACATAGAAGTGTACTCAGAGGATGACAAGTAGGCCAGGGGGACCCAGTTGACCAGTCAATGCTTGACTGGTTAACAGGGGGTGGGGCCCCCTGTCATTCACACACCAGCTAACTAGAGGACTAATTAGACTAACTAGTAATTAGTTTAATTAAACCTAATTAATTAAGTTAATTAAATCGATTAATTAATTAATTATACTGTTTTTAAAAAAAAATTGTTCTAAAGAAAAGAAAGGGGGCGCGGGCCCCACATGTCAGTGGCCTGGGGCTTTAGCGGGGCGGGCGTAACGGGCGCCGGGGCGTCGACCCAACTCAGGGCGGGCGCCAGGCGGTGGCTGGCATGCCGACGGCAGGGGCTGGCGAGGGCGGCCCCTAGCTGAGCGGCTTGGGGAGGAGGCGGTGGCGGTCCGGGTGAGCAAGGGGAGGCGCTAGTCGAGGGAGGCGGGACGGTGATGTGCGACGAGAAGCTAAAGCGGGGCGGGGCTCGACAAAGGCGCAATGGGCCGCCGGAAAGGAGCCAATGAAGGGCGAGAACGCACACAGGGCGCGCGCCGAGGAGCAATGCAGCGAGGGGCACAGTAAAGCGGCTAAGGGCATGGCCGTACATGGCTAGGGGCGCGCGGGAGGGCGGATGATGACGCGGCGAGCACGATCTCCAACGGCATCGGGTGCGACGGTGATGGCGGCCTACGACGGTGGTTCAATGGGAAAAAGTAGGGGGAACCAGAGGAGAAGCTCACAGCGATCCTGTAGAGGTGCTAAGTGGGCTCGCGGAGGGCTCGACGGTGCCGGAATCAAAGACGAATGCCGGCGGTGGTCCGAGGTTGAAGACGACCTCGAACGGGGCGTTGCGACGGCGCTGTGCTCGAATTGATGGTCGAGGTTGACAAGGCAAAAAGCGGAGGGTCTCATGGACTCGACAAGAGGGTGCGGGGGTGTCGGTTGCCGCGGTGGTGCACGCCGGCGACCACATGAGCAGTCGGGTGAAAGGGGATCTGAGGAGGGGGCGCGTGCGAGAGAGAGAGAGAGCGAGGTGGAGATATTTCGGGCAAGAGGGGGAGGGCTCAAGGATGCTCTTATCCTCCTATGGCTCTTTGTAGCGGCGTAGGTGGTGAGGTGGTTCAAGGTCAACGGCAAAGACGCGTACCCTTGGTCGCCCTCCTGTAGCGGGAGGTCGAAGGCGACCGAGGGAGCTGTGGGGGCTGGGCTGGCATCGGGTGGGCGTGGCCCAGGGGAGAAACAGGAGAGGGGTCTTCTCTCTTAAAAAACTGCTAGTGTTTCTTATTTAGAATAGATAGTAATTGATTTTTGTCGAAGCTCCAACTTTGTACAAAAATGATATGCAATATCCTAGGGCTGCAGAAAAGTTTTTGAGGCATTTGCAAAGGTTGAGAAGATTTGCTTAATTGAAAAATCCGATATAGATACCTTTGGACCACTTATTGAATCCCTAGGAGTTTATTTGTGAGTCAATTTGAGCTGGTCTCAACTTGACAAAGGTCAGTGGAATTTATAGAATTATCCGAACCTTTTAGATTTACCGTTCGAGATTTTTTGAATTTTGACTTTAATTTGAAAATGAAATTTGAACCGGTTTGAAACAACGTGGGATTTAGCAACAGTAAATGTGATGACATGGCACCATTAACAGGGGATTACTATAGCTTACTTCTCCGGACGTCACAGAGGAGAAACCCGTTAAGATTCTCGAGTTTTCCAGCCGAGTTACTCGCAGTAGAGTCATCAAGTTTTGCAAAGTTCAGTGGAGCCACCATACCGAGGAAGAAGCTACCTGGGAGCACGAAGAAGACCTTCGCAAGGACCACCCACACCTTTTCGCTGACCAACCTGAATCTCGCAGGCGAGATTCATCTTAAGGGGGGTAGGTCTGTAATATCCCAATTTTCAATTTGGATATTATTTATAGATCATTCATATGCATCCATGATTTATGTATTTCTGTTGCTTTGTTTTTAGTTGCTGTTTGATCCAAGAGACCTTAAACAACTCAAGGACCAATCTGAGAGAGTTGGAGGTTTCAAACAAATCCAATTTTGATTTATCAAAATTTGGTAATTGGATCAAATTGTTTTTCAAAAAAAACTCCAAATATTTTAAAATAAAGAGAGAAGATAAAATGACTTCTTCAAAATCAGCAAAGAAATATTGGAATTTGAATTTTGAATTTTTGAAGAGTTTATTTGATTTTATTCGCTAGTTTATTTATTTGTTAGGGGACTAATTAGTACTATAATATTTGTTTTCAGTTTTGCATTTAGGCCCAGAACAATGTTCACTAGGTCACTAATAAGGCCATATTACTACGTGAATTTTTCCGGTATTTTTAGGATTTTATTTATTATTTATTTTTAGCGTGTTTTGTCTCTCAGAAAAATTGTTTTAAAAAAATGTTCGCGGCCGAACTGGGCCGGCCCGGCTAGCGCTAAGCCGCGGCCCTGCCGCCTTCGCTTGCCCGACCGCCTAAGTGACGGAGTCCCGAGCGCCGCTGCCGCCCGCCGGTGTCCGACCCGGATTGCACCTCGCCTGCACCAAGCCGCCCGAAATCCCCTGTTGTCCGCCGCCTCCGTCGTCCCCTACACCAAGCCGCCCGAAATCCAGCCCTCCTTTAAATACCGAGGCCCCGGCCCCTTGCTTCCCCACCTTGACCATCGCCGCCACAGCTGCACACCACCTACCGCCCGTAGCCGCCGCCGCCGTCGAGTTCGCCGTCGCCGCCGCCGTCGTGGAACCACAGTGGACCGGTAAAACCGCCACCTCAGTCCAATCCTTTTTTTTAGTTTTCGGTTTTCTTTTTGAATCCGGTTTATTATTTAATTGGGTTTTTAGCGAACGTTCGTTCGTTTAAGTTCTGTAGCGAACAGATTCATTAGATTATTTTTCGGTAGCGACCGTTCGTTAGATTGGATTTGTCTTTTTATTTTAGTTTTATTCCAGGGACCTATCGATAGTTTTATTTTCACACATTAGTCCGTCTGTTTCAAACTAGCACAACTTTTTGCTCATTTGTCCAAATTCGACGAAACCAACGCCAAAATCTACAGAGCGATCTCATTTATCCAGTAAACCAACTTGAACATGTTTTTGGGAATTTAAAATTTGAGTTTAGTTTAGATATGAGTTTGATCTTTTTTTATATCTTGAGTTTCGTAGCTCCATTTGAGTTGATTCTTTTTGCAAATCATAGCTAATCACATGTACCTTCTGTTAAGATCTAATACACATAATTATAATGTTGTTAAAATTTGTTTTTTGTTTAGATTAGTTATTTGCTTGCTTTTGAGTTTGTTGGATCTTTTCTTCGTTTTCTCTTTGCATCGTTTGCTTGAGTGCTTATGTATGCTATTGTTTGTCTATGATAGATTTTCTGGAGTGCGAAGCTTGATACTACGTATCTCTAGAGTTTTCCGATCATCAGCAAGGCAAGTTACACTTTGATTTTACTTTTCAATACCTAGTTTTACTATGCATTAGTTTTACCCCTCAAAGATTTGCATGAGTAGGATTGGGAACAAGTGGTTTGGTTGTATTACTTGATGTAGGAACCTCTTACCTTTGATCACCCGGGAATATACGTTGTGCTCATATATTGCTTAGCCATGCTCGTTGATGGGGATTGGTTCGTGATATTCATGAATGTTGTGAGAGGTAACAATTTTGGACAACATTAAGGTGGCAACTTTATTACACATCTGGGTGGATTGGTTGGGGCACCTGGAGAAACCAGTGTTTGCCCGTGGGAATCCCAGAGTACCCATGTGATTTTCCCTCCGTTCGCCACCCAGGATCAAAGGGATCATATGATATTTCATGCCTAGAAACTTCCGTGTGCATCCACAAGCCATTATGGGCTCTGGCATAGTTGAGTAAGTTGTGTGAGCTCTTGAAGAGGTGGACTAGAAGATTTAGGGGAAAGTAGGTGTACCGGTCTACCCAGAGTAGGGAGTTATTGCTTCAGAAATACTATGTCTCGATCTTCCGACCATGGATGTGGTCGAGACTTGTGGGGAAAAGTGCACATCCTCGGTAGAGTGTATATACTAATCATGGTTAGCCGTGTCCCCGGTTATGGACAATTTGAGTATCTAGAAGTGGATATTTATGTTGATCTCATCACTCTATAATTAATGTATTGGGTTTAATGATGATACTTCGTTTTAATGGTGGGATTGAGTTGGAGGAACCTTATAAATATTGGTATAGACTTGGTAGTAAATAAAATTTATTCCTCTGATGTAGGGTAAAATTAGCTTTATGCAAAAATTAAACTTAGAGCCTCCACCAGCAAAATATGCATGTAGATATAGTTTCTTTCATTCATTTTCACTACAGTGTAACTTTGCCAGCATATTCCTTGTGCTGACCTACACGGCTGCAACGTCTTATGTTGCAGACTTTACTGACGAAGAATAATTAAGGTGCACTAGGTCGTTGTCATGCACTCATCTATGCCGTTGGAGTTTGATGGAATCATTTATCTACCAAGCTTCCGCAGTTACCTTATTTAGATGGCCTTCAGCATATTATTTTTGTAATAAATACTCTTTATGAGGACCCCGATGTAATAAGTGTGTGATTGAACTCTGTTATAATTCCTCGAGTACTGTGTGTGTCAGCATACCGATCCAGGGATGACACTTAAGCACAGAGACTTCGGTCCATTGGGATCATGGTCGCTACACTAGCATAATCAGCCTACCATGGAACAGCACGAGAAGCATTTATGACAGCTAATTGTTCATTAGGAAAGCTACCATCAATAGGTAGTGGGTCATCAAGAACATTCTCTAACCCAGACAAGTTCTTTGCAACGGGGTTCTCAGCTCCCTTTCTATCAATAATATGCAAATAAAATTCTTGTAGAAAGAGGACCCATCTAATAAGTCTAGGTTTAGCATCTTTCTTTTCCATAAGATATTTAATAGCAGCATGATTAGTGTGAACAGTTACTTTGGAATCAACAATATAAGGTATGAACTTATCACAAGCAAATACGACTACTAAAAATTCTTTTTCAGTAGTAGCATAATTTTTCTGGACACTGTTTAGAGTTTTACTAGCATATTGGATAACATTTAATTTCCTATCAACTCTTTGTCCTAGTACAACACCAACAGCATAATCACTAGCATCACACATAACTTCGAATGGTAAATTCCAATCAGGTGGCTGAACAATAGGTGCAGAAATCAAGGCTTTCTTAAGTATTTCAAATGCGTCTACACAATCATCATCAAAGACAAAAGGAACAACTTTTTGCAAGAGATTTTAGAGAAGTCTTTAATTAACCTCCTATAGAAACCAGCATGACCAAGGAAACTTCTTATACCTTTGATATCTTTAGGACACGACACCTTTTCAAAAGCATTTATCAACTTCAATACCTCTTTCAGAAATTTTATTCCCCAAGACAATACCTTCATTAACCATAAAGTGTCACTTCTCCCAATTCAAAACAAGATTAGTTTCTTCACATCTCTGCAAAACTCGATCAAGGTTGCTTAAGGAATCATCAAAAGAAATTCCATAAACGGAGAAATCATCCATGAAAACCTCAACAATCTTTTTGCAAAAGTCAAAGAATATAGCAGTCATACATCTTTCGAAAGGAAGTAGGTGCATTACATAAACCAAAAGGCATACGTCTATAAGAAAAAGTACCGAAAGGGAAAGTAAAAGTGGTCTTTTCCTGATCCTCTTGTGACACAGGTATTTGAGAGAAACTAGAATAACCATCTACAAAGCAAAAATGTGTTTGTTTGGATAGTATTTCTAGCATTTCATCAATAAAAGGTAGAGGGAAATGATCCTTTCTTGTAGCTTTACTTAATTTGCGGAAATCAATTACCATTCTATAACCTGTAACAATTCTTTGTGGGATCAATTCATCCTTATCATTAGGAACAACAATAATACCTCCCTTCTTTGGGACACAATGAACGGGACTTGCCCACTGACTATCAGCGACAAGATAAATTATACCTACCTCCAGAAGCTTTAGTATTTCATTTCGTACCACTTCTTTCATTTTGGGATTTAACCATCGTTGATGATCAACAACTAGTTTAGCATCTTTCTCCAGTTTTATTTTGTGTTGGCATAGAATGGGACTAATGCCCTTAAGATCATCAAGAGTATATTCAATAGCAGCGCGGTGCTTCTTCAGAGTTTTCAATAATTTCTCTTCTTCATGCTCTGAAAGGTTAGCACTAATAATAACATGATCTATCTTCTTTTCATCAAGATAGGCATATTTAAGAGTATCATGTAAAGGTTTAAGCTCAAACACGGGATCATCCTTGGGTGGAGGAGGATCCCCTAGGATTTCGATAGGCAAGTTGTGTTTCAAAATAGGTCCTTGCTTAAAGAGTACTTCATCCATTTCCCTTCTTTCATTGATAAACATATCATTTTCATTGTCTGGCAAATATTGTTCTAAAGGATCATTAGGAGGCACGACAATAGAAGAACGACCAATAATTTCATCTTTACTAGGCAATTCTTTATCATGGGGTTGTCTATGATATTTAGAAAAATAAAAGTCATGAGACATATCCCCTAAACCAACAGTAACAATATCCTTTTCGCAGTCTATCTTAGCATTAACACCATTAAAGACGGGTCCACCAAATATAATGGGACAAAAGTGATCTTGTGGGGAACCAAGAACAAGAAAATCAGTAGGGTATTTAATTTTCCCACACAAGACGTCAACATCTCTAACAATCCCAATTGGTGAAATAGTGTCCCTATAGGCAACCTTAATTGTCACATCAATACCTTCTATCTCAGAAGGTGCAATATCATGTATAATTTCTTTATATAAGGAATGAGGTATTGCACTAACACTAGCATCCATATCACATAAACTATGATAACAATGATCTCCTATTTTAACAGAAACAACAGGCATGCCAACAACAGGTCAATGTTTATTTTTAGTATCGGGTCTAGCAATTCTAGCAGCTAAATAACATGCCCCTCAATATTATCGACCAAGACATCTTTAACCATAGCAATACTAGGTTCAACTTTAATTTGCTCAAGGGTGTAGGTGTTCTAGCATTACTCTTACGAACCACAATAGAAGCCTTAGCATGATCCTTTATTCTAACTAGGAAAGGTGGTTTCTCAATATAAGCGGTAGGAACAATAGGATCAACATTATAAGTAATATTTTTTTCTTCAACTTTAATAGGTTCTACTACCTTTACTTCAATGGGACGATGATATTTAAACCACTTCTCCTTAGGGAGATAAAAATGAGTAGCAAATGATTCACATAAAGTACCTACTATCTCAAAGTCAAGTCCATATTATTGCTAAATTCACGGAAAGCATCGGTATGCATAAAAGATTTAACACAATCAACCTTAGGAGTCCTACCTGACTCCTTACCTTCATACAGTTCCCCATCTTTAGAGTTGCGTTTAATTCTTTCCAATAAATTAATTTGAATTCAATAGTCTTCATCATAAAAGAACGAGTACAATAATTATCGAGCATGGAGCGATCATTGTGAGAAAGCCAAGAATAATTTTTTTGAATAATAATTTTGTAACATCCCAAATTTTCAATTTGGAATGTTGTACATTAGATCATCATGCATATCATATTTTTCTTGCATTTTGTTGATCCTAGAAATTTCACGCAACTCAAGGACCCTCGGAGAGAGTTGGAGATTTCAAAATTTTCATATTTGAGTGCTCTCAAATTTTGAAAGAGGATCATTTGGATTTATTTATTTTATCTTCAAATATTTTTTCCAATATCAAAATGAGAGAGGGAATAATATGACTTTCCCAAAATTTAGGAAAAATGAGGACTTAATAAATAAATCAAATTTTGGATTTTTCTCGGAGTTTATTTTGCCTTAGGGAAAAATGCGTATTTTCAAAAATTGCATTTTAGGCCCCGAGTAAAAGTTCATTTTGTTCGACTCATTTTTAGGAGTCGGGGAAAAATTACTTTATTAATTTTGGAGTTCGTTTAGATTTTTATTTATTTGTTTTTCTGCGCGCGAAACCGATTTAAAAAAAAATGCCGCAGCGCCTTGGGCCAAAGGCCCAAGCCGCCAAGCCGCTAGCCGCCGGCCGGCCAGGAGGCCAAGGCCACCGCACGCACGCATGAAGGCCAGGAGCCAGAAACCCGAGTTTCCTTTTCTTTTACAAATCCTAGTAGGATTTGGACCCGTTTCGTTTATTCCGTTTTTTGTTCCTAGGATTCCTAATCCTACTCTAATTCTTGCCCCCTACTCCAAGCAAAACCCTCCCCCTCCCCAATATAAATACCCAAGCACCCCCCTCTAGCACATCAAACCAAAGCCTCTCCTCTTCAGAGCAGCAAGAAGAAGAAGAAGACCGCCCGCCGCCGCCGCCCTACACCCGCCGCCCCTCACCGCCGCCGCCAGCGCCACCGCCGCCGCTTGCCACCGCCGCCGCCAAGTGCCGCCGCCGCCTTACCGCCGCCCGAGCCCTCGCCTCTTGAGGTACTAGCCCAGCGCCCGCCACCTTTTTTCCTCTCGGTTCTGTTTTTCGTAAATCGTTCCGGTTTTCTTTTCCGGTTTTCTAGATCGGTTTTTCGTTTCGGTTTTCTTTCCGAAACCCTAGATCGGTTTTTCTCGCCGTTTTTTCTTTCCATTTTGCTGTTAGCGAGCGATCGCCGGACCGTTCGTCTTAACGAACATGATCACTGGTTTGCCTCGGTTAACGAACGTTCGTTCGTTTAACCATTCATCGTTTTCTTTCTCATCGGATTTATTCCGCTATTTTTCTGATAGCGATTTCATATCCGATCTTCTTTCTAGTCTATCTTCTCGCTCGTTTATCGGAATCAGGTGATTCAAGCGCCTGGAGTTTCGTCTCGAAACCGCTGTTCTGACCAATCAACTTGAACCAAGTTTTGCTACTGTAAAATTTAACCTAGTTTTCAACTTGCTAGAACCGAGTTGTTTTCTCTCGCCGTTTGACTTTCGTTGCTTTATTTTGATTTGATTCTTTTGCAAACCAGGGTTCTTAAGTTGAACTCTCTGGTTAGATCTTTTATTCGAGATTTACCCGTGCATTAGATGAGTACTTATTGTATGCTTGTTGTTGTCTGCGATAGATCACCCAGAGTGCGCCGCTTGTTACTTCGAATCTCTAGGTTTCGCAGATCATCAGCAAGGCAAGTAACACTTGATCATACCTTTCTAATACCCAGTTTTTATTGCATTAGATCAATCCTCAAACACTGCATGATTAGGATCTAATGAAATTGTGGGATGGGAAGTAGATGAGGTAGTACCTATTACCTGTTTTACTTATGAAACCTTTGGGAGTTACTTCTACGTTTGCTTATTATGCCATGCTATGCTAGTAGACGTGGATTGGGTGAGTGAATAGCCATGTCACCTGTTACTAGTGTTCCAAGACCGGACATTATGCAAGTGATTGTCCCGAAGGCCAAGGTGGGAATGGAAGCTCTGGAAAGAAGCCAAACCCTTTCAACAGGGGACAGGTGAACCACATTGATGTGGAGGAGGTTGAAGCTCAGCCCGATGCAGTAATCGGTAAGTTTTTGGTTAAGTCATTTACTGCACTTGTTCTTTTCGATATTGGTGCATCGCATTCATACATATCAAGGGGATTTGTAGAAAAGAATAGTCTGCCTACTCAGATTCTTAAAACCCCTATGCTAGTAAGCTCACCAGGAGCAGAGTACATGGCCAGACAAGGATGTTTTCAAGTGCCGTTGAGTATAGGAAGGCATGTGTTCCCAACGGATTTGATCATTCTAGAATCCCAAGGATTGGATGTGATTCTCGGAATGGATTGGCTGTCGATGTATGGAGGAAACATCGATTGCGCAAGTAGAACGATTTTGCTCACGACACCAGAGGGAAGAAGGATCAAGTATGTATCCCGACATGGATCAAATAGGAATCAAGTAAATTGCTTATCAGGAGTTGTGCAGGAAGAGGTGCCAGTAGTGAAGGATTATCCTGATGTATTTCCTAAGGAATTGCTAGGAATGCCACCGGATAGAGACATTGAGTTTTTGATTGAGCTTTTGCCAGGAACAGGCCCAATATCGAAGCGACCATACAGGATGCCCGCATAGGATTTGGCGGAAATCAAGAAGCAGATTAAGGAACTATTGGATAAAGGGTATATACGCCTAAGTTCTTTGCCTTGGGGATCACCCGTACTTCTAGTGGAGAAGAAGGATGGATCGTTAAGGATGGTTGTTGATTACCGCGGATTGAATGCAGTAACAATCAAGAACAAGTACCCACTACCAATGATAAATGATCTGTTTGATCGTTTGCAAGGAGCTAAAGTGCTTTCCAAGATCAATTTGCGATCAGGGTACCATCAGTTGAAGATTCGAGAGCAGGACATACCTAAGACGGCATTCACCACAAGATATGGACTGTATGAGTATACCGTTATGTCATTCGGACTGACTAACGCACCTGCCTATTTCATGAACCTGATGAACAAAGTGTTTATGGAGTTTTTGGATAAGTTTGTTGTGGTGTTCATTGATAATATTTTGGTTTACTCGAAGAACGAAGAGGAACATAAGGAACATTTGCGATTGGTTTTGGAGAAGCTGAGGGAACATCAGTTATACGCCAAGTTCAGCAAATGTGAGTTTTGGCTAAAGGAGGTAGGATTTCTTGGACATGTTATATCCGGAGAAGGTATAGCAGTTGACCCCACAAAGGTTGAGACCGTAACCAAATGGCAAGCACCAACGACAGTTGGAGAGATCCGGAGTTTTCTTGGACTCGCAGGATACTACCGGAGATTCATTGAGAATTTCTCAAAGATTGCAAAGCCTATGATGGAGTTGCTGAAAAAGGATACCAAGTTCATATGGACTGAGGATTGCGAGGCGAGTTTTTAGGAGTTGAAGAAAAGATTGGTTACCTCACCAGTGTTAATTTTGCCAGATCAGACCAAGGATTATGAGGTGTATTGTGACGCTTCACGTCGAGGACTTGGAGCAGTGCTTATGCATGAAGGAGGAGTTGTTTCATATGCTTCACGACAACTGAAACCTCATGAATTGAATTATGCCACACATGACTTGGAATTAGCAGCCGTAGTGCATGCATTGAAGACATGGAGACATTTCCTCATTGGAAATCATTGTGAGGTGTACACGGATCACAAGAGTTTGAAGTACATTTTCACGCAGAAGGAGTTAAACCTTAGACAAAGGAGATGGTTGGAGCTCATCAAGGATTATGATATGAGATTGCATTATCATCCCGGAAAGGCTAATGTAGTAGCTGACGCATTGAGCCGCAAGAGCCATGTCAATACGTTATTGATGGGAGAGATACCAAAGGAATTAGCAGAAGATCTTCGTGAGCTATGTTTGGAAATAGTTCCAAGAGGCTATGTAGCAGCATTGGAGATTCAGTCTACCTTGATGGATAAAATAAGAGAAGCTCAGAAAAATGACAAGGAGATTTCGGATATAAAGGAGAAAATGATCGAAGGAAAAACAAAGGGATTTCGTGAGGATGAACACGATACCCTATGGTTTGAGGACCGTGTTTATGTGCCAAATGATCCCGGAGATTAGGAAGTTAATTCTGCAAGAGGCACATGATTCACCGTATTCGATTCACCCAGGAAATACCAAGATGTATTTGTATTTGAAGGAAACATTCTGGTGGACCAGAATGAAGAAGGATATTGCAGAGTATTTAGCAGTTTGTGATGTATGTCAGAGAGTAAAGGAAGAACATCAGAAGCCAGCAGGATTGTTGCAACCATTGTCGATACCCGAATGGAAGTGGGATAAACTAGGCATGGATTTCATCACAGGTTTGCCAAAGACTCGTTCAGGCTATGACTCGATTTGGGTTATAGTTGAACGCTTGACGAAGGTAGCTCGTTTCATTCCAGTCAAGACTACCTATAGCAGTGCTAACTTGGCAAAGATATACATGACCAGAATTGTGTGTTTGCACGGAGTTCTGAGGAGTATCGTATCAGATAGAGGAACCCAATTTACCTCAATGTTTTGGAATCAGTTGCACAAAACTTTAGGAACCAGGCTGGAATTCAGTACAGCTTTTCACCCACAGATAGATGGACAGACTGAGAGAGTCAATCAGATTTTGGAGGATATGCTAAGATCTTGTGCATTAGATTATGGATCTAGTTGGGACGATAACTTGCCGTATGCGGAGTTTTCGTATAACAACAGTTACCAAACCAGCTTGAAGATGGCACCTTTCGAAGCTTTATACGGAAGGAGGTGCAGGACACCGTTGTCATGGGACGAAGTTGGAGACCGTCACTTGTTTGGACCAGATTTGATTAAGGAGTCTGAACAGAAAGTTCAGTTGATTCGCGATAGGCTCAAGGTAGCCCAGTCCAGACAGAAGAGCTATGCGGATTCAAAACGCAAGGCGATAGAATATGAAGTTGGAGACAGAGTTTATCTTAGAGTATCGCCACTTCGAGGAGTGAAACGTTTTGGAGTTAAAGGAAAATTAGCACCACAGTTCATTGGACCGTATAAGATTTTGCAACGCATGGGAGAAGTCGCTTATAAGTTGGAATTACCAGAAGGACTGTCAGGAGTTCATGACGTATTCCATGTTTCTCAACTGAAGAAATGTCACGCCGAGATGGCAGAGGTACCGTTAAGAGATACCATGCCACTTGAAGCAATTCAGTTGAAGGATGATTTAACATATGAGGAGAAACCAGTCAAGATCCTCGAATATGCCAGCAAAGTTACTCGCAGCAAGGTTATCAAGTTTTGCAAGGTTCAGTGGAGCCACCACACAGAGGATGAAGCCACCTGGGAGAGGGAAGAAGATTTGCTCAAGGATCACCCTCACCTATTTTCTAGCCAACCCGAATCTCGAGGGCGAGATTCATCTTAAGGGGGGCAGGTTTGTAACATCCCAAATTTTCGATTTGGAATGTTATACATTAGATCATCATGCATATCATATTTTTCTTGCATTTTGTTGATCCTAGAAATTTCACGCAACTCAAGGACCCTCGGAGAGAGTTGGAGATTTCGAAATTTTCATATTTGAGTTCTCTCAAATTTTGAAAAGATGATCATTTGGATTTATTTATTTTATCTTCAAATATTTTTCCAATATCAAAATGAGAGAGGGAATAATATGACTTTCCCAAAATTTAGGAAAAATGAGGATTTAATAAATAAATCAAATTTTGGATTTTTCTCGGAGTTTATTTTGCGTTAGGGAAAAATGCGTATTTTCAAAAATTGCATTTTAGGCCCTGAGTAAAAGTTCATTTTGTTCGACTCATTTTTAGGAGTCGGGGAAAATTTACTTTATTAATTTTGGAGTTCGTTTAGATTTTTATTTATTTGTTTTTCTGCGCGCGAAACCGATTAAAGAAAATGCCGCAGCGCCTTGGGCCAAAGGCCCAAGCCGCCAAGCCGCTAGCCGCCGGCCAGCCAGGAGGCCAAGGCCACCGCATGCATGCGCGCGAGCGCCAGGGAGCCAGGAAACCCCGGTTTCCTTTTCTTTTTACAAATCCTAGTAGGATTTGGACCCGTTTCGTTTATTCCGTTTTTGTTCCTAGGATTCCTAATCCTACTCTAATTCTTGCCCCCTACTCCAAGCAAAACCCTCCCCCTCCCCAATATAAATACCCAAGCACCCCCCCTCTAACACATCAAACCAAAGCCTCTCCTCTCCGCAGCAGCAGTAGCGCAGCACCACCGCCGCCGCCGCCCTACACCGCCGCCGCCGCCCTCTCACCTTGGCCGCCATCACCATCATTGCCGCTTGCCACCGCCGCCGCCAAGTGCCGCCTCCGTCGCCCAACGCCGCCGCCGCCGGAGCCCCTCGCCTCTTCGAGGTACTAGCCCCGCGCCGCGTCACCTTTTTCCTCTCGGTTTTGTTTTTCATAAATCGTTCCGGTTTTCTTTTCCGGTTTTCTAGATCGGTTTTTCGTTTCGGTTTTCTTTCCGAAACCCTAGATCGGTTTTTCTCGCCGGTTTTTCTTTCCGTTTTGCTGTTAGCGAGCGATCGCCGGACCGTTCGTCTTAACGAACATGATCACCGGTTTGTCTCGGTTAACGAATGTCCGTTCGTTTAACCATTCATCGTTTCTTTCTCATCGGATTTATTCCGCTATTTTTCTGATAGCGATTTCATATCCGATCTTCTTTCTAGTCTATCTTCTCGCTCATTTATCGGAATCAGGTGATTCAAGCGCCTGGAGTTTCGTCTCGAAACCGCCGTTCCGACTAATCAACTTGAACCAAGTTTTGCTACTGTAAAATTTGACCTAGTTTTCAACTTGCTAGAACCGAATTGTTTTCTCTCGCCGTTTGACTTTCGTTGCTTTATTTTGATTTGATTGTTTTGCAAACCAAGGTTCTTAAGTTGAACTCTCTGGTTAGATCTTTTATTTGAGATTTACTCGTGCATTAGATGAGTACTTATTGTATGCTTGTTGTTGTCTACGATAGATCACCCGGAGTGCGCCGCTTGTTACTTCGAATCTCTAGGTTTCGCGGATTATCAGCAAGGCAAGTAACACTTGATCATACCTTTCTACTACCCAGTTTTTATTGCATTAGATCAATCCTCAAACATTGTATGATTAGGATCTAATTAAATTGTGGGATGGGAAGTAGATGAGGTAGTACCTATTACCTGTTTTACTTATGAAACCTTTGGGAGTTACTTCTACGTTTGCTTATTATGCCATGCTATGCTAGTAGACGTGGATTGGGTGAGTGAATATCCATGACAGATGTGAGATTGTTAATTAATGGTTTATCTAAGGTGGCAACTTAAATACACATCTGGGTGGATTGAGGCACCTGGGGTTACCAGGACATGCCTGTTTTTTTTTTGGAAATCCCGGGGGTACCGTGTGATTTTCCTATGGACCGCCACCCAGGCTAAAAGGGATCATAAGATAATTCATACTAATAACTTACGTGTGCAGACACAAGCCATTATGGGCTCTGGCATAGTTGACTAAGTTGTGCGAACTCTTATAGTGGCGGACTAGCAGATGTAGGGGATGTAGGTGTGCCGGTCTACCCATCGTAAGGTGCTAGCGCTTCTGAGAGACTATGTCTTGGTCATCCATTTCTCAAACACCATGTAGTACGAGGAACCAAACGGAGGCGATCGAGTCTTGTGGGGAAAAGTGCGCAAACCTCTGCAGAGTGTACAAACTAATCATGATTAGCCGTGTCCCCGGTTATGGACATCTTGAGTATCTAGTACTTGAAATATCATTTGTATCTCAACATGTTACTCTAATTTAATATTGTTGGGTTTGTTAATGAGTACTTTTTAATTGGGATTGAGGATGCTGTCAACCATTCTCAATGTTTAACAACCACCATGATAGTTAAATAAATTTATTCCTTTGCAGTAGGGAAAAATTGGCTTTATGCAAAAACTGTAACCATAGAGCTTTCCACTAGCCAAATATGCATGTAGTATAGGCTTACCATTCATTATGCTCTATGTGTTACTTTGCCAGCATATTCCATGTGCTGACCCGTTTTCGGGCTGCAACTTTCATGTTGCAGACTTTTCAGACGACGAGTAAGGTGCTTTTAGGTCGTGGTTCTATACTCAGTGATGCCGTTGGAGTTGATGGACTCGCTTATCTTCCAAGTCTTCCGCTGTTATCGTTATTAGATGGCCTTAAGCCATGATTTTTGTAATAAGTCCTCTTCTGGACAAACGATGTAATAAGTGTGTGATTGCTACTCTGTTATAAATCCTTCGAAGTACTGTGTGGTGTCAGCATTACTGATCCAGGGATGACATCGGAGCACAGAGACTTGACTGTTTGAGGTCGGGTCGCTACAAATTTCTGTTGAGCGCTCATGATTGGGGCATGAATATAAAATTGACTTAAGCCTCCCCCAAGCTTGAGCGATGATTTCTCCTTCACGAGGCCAAAAATTATATATATAATTCCGATCATGATGAACTAGATGCATAGGTTAAAACTTCTGATAAAATTCTAATTTCAATTAGTTGTAGTTCCATGATCCAGTATCATCACATAGCCTAAACCATGTCAATGCATTTCCCTTCAAATATAAAGGGAAGACCTTCTTATTGACGACATCCTCGGGCATACCTGCAAGCTTAAATAATCCAGAAACTTCATCCACATAGATTAGGTGCATATTGGGATGTAATGTTCCGTCTCCTATATAGGGATTAGCTAGCAGTTTCTCTATCATACCCGAAGGAATTTCAAAGTAAATATTTTCAGTAGGTTCAGTAGGTTGAGGAAAACTCTTTGCACTTTTGGTCAGGGTGTAGATACCCCGAACAAGCCCCTCAAAGAATTATTTTCCATAGTAACAAGTGACAGTTAATTTCAGCACACTATATAAATGTTTTTAGTTAATTTCAGCACACTATATAAATGTTTTTAGTAAAGGCGCTTCACTCCCCGGCAACCGTACCGGAAAAGTGTCTTGATGACCCAAAAGTACAGGGGATCTATTGTAGTCCTTTCAATAGTAAGAGTGTCAAACCCAACGAGGAGCAGAAGGAAATGACAAGCGGTTTTTAGTAAGGTATTCTCTCCAGCACTGAAATTATCGGTAACAGATAGTTTTGTGATATGGTAATTCGTAACGGGTAACAAGTAACAAAAGTAATTAAGGTGCAGCAAGGTGGCCCAATCCTTTTTGTAGAAAAGGACAAGCCTGGATAAACTCTTATATAAAGCAAAGCTCTCCTGAGGACACATGGGAATTACTGTCAATCTAGTTTTCATCATGCTCATATGATTCACGTTCGTTACATTGATATTTTGATATGTGGGTGGACCGGTGCTTGGGTACTGCCCTCCCTTGGATAGGCATCTCACTTATGATTAACCCGTCTCGTAGGCATCCACAACTACGAAAGAAGAATTAAAGTAAACCTAACCATAGCATGAAACTTATGGATCCAAATCAGCGCCTTACGAAGCAACGCATAAACTAGGGTTTAAGCTTATGTCACTCTAGCAACCCATCATCTACTTATTACTTCCCAATGCCTTCCCCTAGGCCCAAAACATGGTGAAGTGTCATGTAGTCGACGTTCACATAACACCACTAGAGGAGAAACAAAATATCAAACGAATACCAAATTCACATGATTACTTATAACAAGACTTCTCCCATGTCCTCAGGAACAAACATAACTACTCACAAATCATATTCATGTTCATAATCAGAGGGGTATTAATATGCATTAAGGATCTGAACATATGATCTTCAATCGAATAAACCAACTAGCATCAACTACAAGGAGTAATCAACACTACTAGCAACCCACAGGTACCAATCTGAGGTTTTGAGACAAAGATCGGATACAAGAGATGAACTAGGGTTTGAGAGGAGATGGTGTTGGTGAAGATGTTGATGGAGATTGACCCCCTCTCAATGAGAGGATCGATGGTGATGACGATGGTGACGATTTCCCCCTCCCGGAAGGATGTTTCACCGGCAGAACAGCTTCGCCGGAGCCCTAGATTGGTCCTGCCCAGGTTCCGCCTCGAGACGGCGGTGCTTCGTCCTGAAAGCTTCCTTATGATTTTTTCTAGGGAAAAAAGACACCATATAGCAGAACATGGATGTCGAAGGCCTGCCGGGTGGCCGACGAGGCAGGGGGCGCGCCCTCCACCCTCGTGGCTGGTGGGTGGCCCCCCTCTGGTGCTTTCTTCGCCCAATATTTTTAATATGTTCCAAAACTGATTTTCGTGGAGTTTCAGGACATTTGGAGTTGTGCAGAATATGTCTCTAATATTAGCTCCTTTTCCAGTCCAGAATTCCAGCTGCCAGCATTCTCCCTCTTCATGTAAACCTTATAAAATAAGAGAGAAAAGACATTAGTACTGTGACATAATGTGTAATAACAGCCCATAATGCAATAAATATTGCTATAAAATCATGATGCAAAATTGACGTATCGGTTTTTTACCCTACAAACAATTTATTCTTATGTTCTCTGCTAGATAGGATCTTTGGAGTGATTCTTCATAGCACGTTGAGGGATGGTTCTATGATCCAATTATATTAGCATTGTTGAGAGATTGCACTATCAAAAGTACTGACCCTAGGCCTCATTTTCATGCATTGCAATACCGGTTATGGTCACTTTTGTTACTTGATACCTTACTGTTTTTTATTGTTCCTATGACAAAAATGAATATCTACTATCATTACTACACTTTTATCACCATCTCTTGGGGACACAAGAGACTTTTTATTATTTGGTTGTGGGGTTGCTAGAGAGAGAGACCATCTTCATCCTACGCCTCCCACGGATTGATAAACCTTAGGTCATCCACTTGATGGAAAATTGCTACTGTTCTACAAAACTCTGAGCTTGGAGGCCCAACACATGTCTACAAGAATAAAGTTGCATAGTAGACATCAAGCTCTTTTCTGGCGCCATTGCCGGGAAGGTGAGTGCATTAAGGTATATCTTTAGATCTTGTAATTGAATATTTTGGTTTCTTGTTTTATCACTAGTTTGGTTCATAAAAGAAAACTACAAAAAATGGAAATGAGGTTGCATCATATTAGTCATCTTTATAATGTCTTTCACGAAAAAGATGGAAAGGAAAATTGTGCTCAATTGATAGAAGAAGAATTCTACAAAAAATTTGACAAAAAATCTTTGAATGATGAGCATGATTGCAATGTTGCTAGTATGAATTATTTGACTATCCATGATGCTAGTTATATGCAAAGCCATAAGCTTGGGCATGCTATGTTTGATGAAGATGATATTTTTGGTCCCCCAAGTTTCGACGAGAAAAATTATTATGATGATAGCATGCCTCCTATTTATGATGATTATATTGATGAAAGTGGATTTGGAGAGGTCATGACTTTGTTTAATGATGAATCCACTATTTTGGAAGAGGTTGCATTGATTATGACAACAACGTTCCCATATATGATGATTATGGTGATGACATGTATGATATAAAGAATAATGATAACCATGAAACTTGTCATCATGATTTTAATTTTCAATCACATGATAGTTATTTTGTTGAGTTTGCTCCCACTACTATTAGTGAGAATAAATTTGCTTATGTGGAGAGTAACAAAATTTCTGTGCTTATGGATCATGAAAAGAATGATTTATTTGATAGCTATATTGTTGAATTCATTCATGATGCTACTGAAAATTATTGTGAGAGAGGAACATATGCTTGTAGGCTTCTCACTAATATTAAGTTCCCCCTATTTATGTTGAAATTTTTGAAGTAGCACTTGTTTTGCCTTCTTATGCTAGTTGATTCTTGTTCCCACAAGTTGTTTTCTCACAAAATACATATGCATAGGAAGTGGGTTAGACTTAAATGTGCTAGTCATAAGCTTCATGATGCTCTCTTCATGTTTCAATTCTTATCTTCTACGTGTAAAGCTCTTGTTGGGAGAGAACCCAACACTTTTACCTACAGTTTTTGTGTGTTTACATTTTTATGTTACTGTAGTAATAATGTATTATAGCTTTTGTTTCAATAAAGTGCCAAGTAAAGCCTTTGGGATCGTGTGGATGATAGTTGACTTGAATCTGTGCAAAAACAGAAATTTTTGCGCTCAGTCCAGGAATTTTAAAAATTCACTAGAACGTGCTTTTGATCTGAATTTTTTTATAGGTGATAGATATGAAAATTGCCTGCGTTTTCCTAACTTTTCAGAATTTTTGGAGTATCATAAGTATGGTTGGAGTACATATTACTACAGACTGTTCTGTTTTTGACAGATTCTGTTTTCAATTTATAGTTTGCTTGTTATCTATTTTCTATGGCTTATATTGCTCAAATTGTGGAAATGAAATGCTACAGTAGGCTTTGTGTGGAAACAATTATGAATCTTGTCTTTGACAGTACCAAAGTGAATAATTTGCTTTATCATACTAACCTATCTTACGGAGTTCCCTTAAGTTTTGTGTGATTGAAGTTTTCAAGTTTTGGGTGAGATATCGATATGAGGAGAATAAGGAGTGACAAGACCCTAAGCTTGGGGATGCCCAATGCACCCCAAGGTGATATTCAAGGAATATCCTAGCAACTAAGCTTAGGGATGCCCCGAAAGGCATCCCTCTTTCGTCTCCAACATTATCGGTAACCTTACTTGGAGCTATATTTTCATTCATCACATGATATGAGTTTTGCTTGAAGCATCATCTTCTTTTATTAGGATTTTCTTTCTTCTATTTAGAATAATGTTTTTCATCTTTCTTTTCAATAAAAATGTCAAGGATAGCCTTTACCATGCTTATTTTGCAAGTGTACATGTTGCTGTTTCAAAACAGAAAGTTTATCCCTATTGCAAAATTTCCTAAGAAAAGTTAGAATGTGATAAAATGTTGAAATGTATTGAAAAATAAGCTTTGATAAATTTTCTATAGTGTGGTAAATTTTTATAACTTTTGGAGTTACAAAAGTATGATTGTTCTTGTATTCGTTACAGACTGTACTGTTTTGGCAGATTTCTGTTATGGTTGCATTGTTTGCATATGTTTGCTCGTATAATGATTCTATTTGCGGATAGGAGTATTAAATATGCAGAGGCATTTAGTATTAAATGTTAAACAAATTTTTTAGTGAATTTCTACAGTAGAGAATGATACGGTTTTTCATTGATTTATACTAATGTATCTCACGAGTTCTTGTTGAGTTTTGTGTGGATGAAGTTTTTAAAATTTAGGGAAATCGTGATATAAAAGGAATTAAGGAGACACAAAAACTCCAGCTTGGGGATGCCCAAGGCATCCTAAGATAATATTTCAAGAAGTCTCAAGCATCTAAGCTTGGGGATGCCCCGGTAGGCATCCCACCTTTCGTCATCAACAATTATCGGTTAGTATCGGTTGATCCTAAGTTTTTGCTTCTTCACATGATGTGTCCTATTCTTGTAATGCCATTTTATTTTGTTTTGCTTGCTGTTTTAATAAAATACTTAGATGTGAAAGTTTTAAAATAAGAGAGAGTCCTCATTTAGCTACCCCTTTAGTTAACTACTCATTTGATCTTCACTTATATATTTTTGGAGTAGTTTGTCATTCACTCTCATGCTTCACTTAGATTATTTTGAGAGTTGAATTTTTTAAGAAATACATATGCTCTCGTGCTTCAATTAAATTTATTTGAGAGCTTGTTAGTAGCAATGGTAATATATAAATTTAGTCCCAAAGTGATAGATATCCAAGAAGGATATAATAAAAAATTTCATGAAGATCATTGGACAAATTAAACTTGATTCTTTGTAATAGTTTTGCGATATGATGATATAATATGTGAGTCATGTTGATAGGTAATTTTGCTTTGGTAAGAATATTGGTGTTAAGGTTTGTGATTCCCTATGCAAGCATGAAAGTCAATAGTTATTCAATGCAATTACATCCTACTTGTGGTGCATTATTCGGCGTTAGTTATGCTTAATGCTCGTTTATGAGATTTTTTGTTTCTTGGTTGGATGCTTCTCAATCTTTTTGCTAGCCTTCACTTGTACTAAGTAGGGATACTACTTGTGCATCCAAAATCCTTAAACCCAGTTTTGCCATACGAGTCCACATACCTACCTATATGCGGTGTTTTCGTGACATTCTAAGCAAATTTGTATGTTCCATCTCTAATT
Source organism: Aegilops speltoides (assembly GCA_021437245.1). Taxonomy (NCBI): domain Eukaryota; kingdom Viridiplantae; phylum Streptophyta; class Magnoliopsida; order Poales; family Poaceae; genus Aegilops; species Aegilops speltoides. The sequence goes on from CM038147.1 coordinate 258,238,223, forward strand.
TTCAAAATAAATTTCCTTTTTGTGTGCTCCTACCGCTCATGAAACGGTAGGGGGTGGCTAATATTTTTTCATGCTAGGTGTGTTATTCTCAAGATGAGTGTTTATTCACTTGTCATTGCACGAGGGTACGACAAAGGTAATAGGGATGCCCAGTCCCGAAATGAAAAGAAATTTAAATTTTGTTGCCAAATAATAAATTCCTTGGAAAGTGTTGGTATGGAGGTCACCCGTGGATACGGCTAGCCATGGATTGTGAAAGAATGGTGGAAAAAGGAATACACTTTATTTTCTGTTTGGGAACCGCCTATGATGTATCTAGCATGGAAAGTATTAGGAACTACTCGACCACTTTTGTTGACGGGAACAACATGCCACCCAAAGTAATTTTATCTCTCAATTTTCTCTTTGAGCTCTAGCACCTCTACAAATCTCTACTTCCCTATACAAAGGGCCTATCTATTTACTTTATGCAATTTTTTGAGTCTCCATCTTCTCTTATAAGCACCAACTAAGGGGCATTATGATCGTACTTGAGCATTGGATGTAGCTAATATGCGAGTGAGTTTCATAAATGGATCAATGATTGAGCATGATGGGGTAGGGATAACTTGCTTAGTGTTGATGTTTTAAAAGACATGGTTGCTTGTTGATATGCTTGAGTATTGAAATCCTCATGTCAAAACGAGACTATTGCTTTGAACCATATAAAAGTCCAAATGTCCTTGCCACAAAAGAAAAGAATGTGATGAACATGATAGGTAACATTTCACATCAAAAATTCTGTTTCAATCATTACCTACTCGATGAAGAGCAGGAATTAAGCTTGGGGATGCTCACATGTCTCCAACATATTTATAATCTTTTATTGTTCCATGCTATTATATTATCATTCTTGGATGTTTTCCAATCATTTTATAGCAACTTTATATCATTTTTTGGGACTAACTATGGAGACCTGATCCCAATGGATCAAAGTCTCTATGCTTAAGTGTCATCCCTGGATCAGTATGCTGACACACACAGTACTCAAGGATTTATAACAGAGTTCAATCACACACTTATTACATCGAGGTCCTGATAAAGAGTATTTATTAAATAAATATGGTTGAAGGCCAACTAAAATAAAATAACTGCGGAAGCTTTGAAGGTAAATGAGTCCATCAACTCCACGGCAAAACGGAGTGCACGACAACGACCTAGCACACCTTATCTTTGTCGAAAAACTCTGCAACATGAGACGTTGTAGCCGTGTAGGTCAGCACATGGAATATGTTGGCAAAGTCACACTATAGAGCAATGAATGAAAGAGACTATATCTACATGCATATTTGGCAGGTGGAGGCTCTAAGTATAATTTTTCTATAAAGCTAGTTTTTCCCTACAACAAAGGAATCAATTTTATTTACTACCAAGTTTATGCCATTATTGAGAAGGTTCCTCCAACTCAATTTCCAAAATTACCAAGTATAAATAATAAACCCAATACATTAATTAAAGAGTGATGAGATCAACAAATAAATCACTTTTAGATACTCAAATTTGTTCATAACCGGGGACACGGCTAATCATGATTAGTTTGTACACTCTGCACAGGTTTGCACACTTTTCCCCACAAGACTCGACTGCATCCATGATCGAAAGATCGAGACATAGTCTTTCTTAAGTATTCCCACGAAACCCTGGGTACACGGGTACACCTACTTTCCCCTACATCAGCTAGTCTACCACAGAAAGAGGTCACACAACTTACTCAACTATACCAGAGCCCATAATGGCTTGTGGCTGCACACAGATGTTTCTAGGCATGAAATATCGTATGATCCCTTTGAGCCTAGGTGGCAGACCTAGGGTAATCACATGGGTACTCCGGGATTCCCTTGGGCAAGCACTGGTTTCTCGAGATGCCCCAAACAATCCACCCAGATGTGTATTAAAGTTGCAACCTTAATTTTTACTCTCGCAACTTTCATGAATCTCACATACCAATCCCCGTCTATGAGCATGTCTAAGCAATTTATGAGCATAACGTATATTACCGGGGTGATCAAAGGTAATAGGTTCCAACCTCACGAACTACATAGCAAAACCACATGTTCCCAATCATACACATGCAATCTTTGAGGGTGAAACTAATGCGTTGTAAAACTGGGTATAAAAGAGTATCATCAAAGTGTAACTTGCCTTGGTGATGATCGGTAAACCCTAGAGATTCATAGTAATAAGCTCCGCACTCCGGAAAATCTATCATAAACAAACAATAGCATACATAAGCACTCAAGCAAAAGATGCAAAGAAAATCGAAGAAAAAGATTCGAAAAACTTAAAAATAAGAAAATAACCTCTTTAAACAGAAAACAATTTTTAACAGTACCAAAATTATGTGGAATAGATCTTAAAAGAGAGCTTATGTCAAGAGCTTCGATTTGCAAAAAGAATCAACTAAAACGGAGTTATGAAACTCAAATTATGGCCTAAAGAAGTTCAAATTCAGATCTGAACAAAACTCAAATTTTTAATCTTTCAAAAATATATTTGAGTTGGTTTACTGGATAGATGAGATCATGCTGAAGATTTTGGCGTGGGTTTCATCGAATTCGGACAAACGACTAAAAAGTTGCGAGGGTTTGAAAATCATGACTGATCTGTAAATAAAATAACTACAACTAGGTCCCTGGCTACGTGACAGAAAAGCTAACAAATGAACATTCGCTATAGAAACTTACAGAGGCTAAACCAACGAGCGTTCACTGTATAACGGAAAACGGTTCGAGAGAAAAAAAAGCAAAAGGCGGTCTAATCTGGACCGTCGATCTGAGGTCGAACGGACGAGAAGATGCCGGGTTTACCGTGGCGGCGATGGTCGTCGGCGGCGAGAAAAACGGCGGCGGCGGGGGCTTCGAGCAGGGCGGCAGCTCCGGTGGTCGGCGGCGATGGCACATGCGGCGCCGGTGGAACGGCGGCGCAACGGCGACTCGAGGCGGTGGTGGCGGCTTGCTCATGTGGCTCGTGGCGGCGAAGTCTTGGCGGTAGGCTGCGACACAGGAGGAGAGAGGGGGTCGGGGCGGCTTATAAAGGCGAGCAATAATAAACTCTGCAGTAAACTCCGCAAATGCAAGTTTTGAAAATACATTTTTAGTAATAATAAACTCTGCAATAAAATAAATAACCTTGCGAATAAAAATAACCCTGCGAATAAAATAAAATAAAGTATTCAAAAATTTAAAATTCAATTTCCAATATTTCTTCGCTTGTTTTTGAAGAAGTCCTTTTATCTTATATATTTATTTTATTTATTTCAAATAATTGTAAAACACTTTTGAATAAAACAATTTGATCCAATTTTCCAAATTTTGAAAATTCCAAAATGGATTTTTGGGAAACCTCCAACTCTCTCAATTGGTCCTTGAGTTGATTAAGGTTTCTAGGATCAAAAATTCAAATAAAACAAATGAAGGCAAAAATGCATAAATCATGGATGCATATGAATGATCTATAAATAACATCCAAATTGAAAATTGGGATTTTACACTAGCCTATTGACAAAGTGCCTAGTGCGAGTTGCTGTTTTTTGCTTGTTTTTTACTTCGTAGGACATCAATATCAAACTGAATCCAAATCCAGCGAATTTTTTGGAGAACTTTTATGGACCGGAACACCCAGGATGTGCCATAGAAGTACTAAAGGGGTGCCCCGAGAGGGGCACAACCTACCTGGGCGCGCCTTTGGGCCCAGGCATGCCCTGGTTGGTTGTGCCCACCTCGGTGGCCTCTTGCACTGTCACTTCGCCATATAAATTGCCAAATATTCCAAAAACCCTCGGGAGAACCATAGATCAGAAGTTCCGCCCCCGCAAGCCTCTGTAGCCATGCAAAACCAATCTAGACCCTATTCTGGCACCTTGCCAGAGGGGGAAATCATCACCAGTGGCCATCTTGATCATCCCGGAGGCCACCATGATGAGGAGGGAGTAGTCCACCCTCGGGTTCGAGGGTTTGTACTAATAGCTATGTGTCTAATCTCTCTCTCTCTCTCTCTCTCTCTCTCTCTCGTGTTCTTGAGAACAATCTTGATGTATCGCGGGCTTTGTTAATATTGTTGGATCATATGGTGTTTCTCCCTCTCTATCTTGTTGTGATGAATTGAGTTTTCCCTTTGAGATTTTGTTTTATCGAATGGACACTTTTATGGATTTAAGAGCACTTGATACATGTGTTGCATATCAATGGGGTATCATTAAGATTCACTTGATATGTGTTTTGGCACTCAACTCATGGATTCCCGAGGTGACATTGGGGTAATCTATGCATAGGGGTTGATGCACGTTCTCGTCTTTGTTTCTCTGGTAGAAATCTTGGGGAACTCTTTGAGGTTCTTAGTGTTGGATTGAGTTTTATGAATCTGAGATTGTTTGATGCATATCGCATAATCAACTCACAGATACTCGCGGTGACATTGGAGTATCCAGGTGACATTAGAGTTGGTTGATGTGTATCATATGGTGTTATTTTAGTATGAACTCTTGGTTAGATTGATCGGAAATAATAACTTTGTGTTATTTTAGTACGAACTCTAGGATAGATTGATCGGAAAGAATAACTTTAAGGTGGTTTCATAACCTACAAACAATTTCTTCTTATGTTCTCCGCTAGATAGGAACTTTGGAGTGATTCTTCATCACACGTTGAGGGATGGTTATATGATCCAATTATATTAGGAATGTTGAGAGATTGCATTAACGAAAGTACGGACCCTAGGCCTCATTTTCAAGCATTGCAATACCATTTGTGCTCACTTTTGTTACTTGCTACCTTGCTGCTTTTTTATTATTCCTAATACAAAAATCAATATCTACTATCATTACTACACTTTTATCACCCTCTCTTCGCGGAACTAGTTCACTTATGCAAATTACCATTGTATTTAGTGTGTTGGGGACACAAGAGACTTTTTATTATTTGGTTGCAGGGTTGCTTGAGAGAGACCATCTTCATCCAACGCCTCCCACGGATTGATAAACCTTAGGTCATCCACTTGAGGAAAAATTACTACTGTCCTACAAAACTCTGCGCTTGGAGGCCCAACACATGTCTACAAGAATAAAGTCACGTCATAGATATAATAGGTTTGCCTGAGGATGAAGTCAAGAAGAAGGTATTCCCTTTATCTTTGAAGGAGAAGGCAATCATATTGGGACTTGGAATTACAATCGATTGAAATTGGAATTTCGTCAAAAGTTTTATACTATGAATCTAGTTCATCGTGATCGGAATTATATTTATAATTTTTGGCCTCCACTGGTACAGCGAGGTGCTATACACACAGTTTTTAACCCCTTTTCGTGACGTCCTTTGGAACCGTCGCCAAGTGAGTGTGGGCGATAGGGGGTCCTTCCCACACGACCCAGAAACCATCGGGGATAGGCCCTCCTGGCACACAGGCTGGGGCAAAATGAGGTCTTGTGCAATCGGGCGAGGCATCGAAACCCAATCGTTTCCGTTCGTATGTACATCCCACATGGTGAATCCCAAAAAAACATTTCTGTTCATATGTATATCACACACAGTCGATCCAAGGAATACGTTTTCATTCTTATGTACATCCCACACAGTCAGTCGAGGGAAAACGTTTCCGTTCGTATATACATCGCTCACAGTCAATCTAGCGAAGGCGTTTCCGTTCGTATGTACATTCCACATAGTCAATCCAGGGAAAACATTTCCGTTCGTATGTACATCCCACACAGGTTTATGCATAGGCTTGTGGGTGATAGCTGTAATTATCACACACGATCTGCCTTGGTTAACCGTTTGCTTTTATCAACTACATCACACACGATTTGATGAAGAAAACTGTGTGGCATTGGGCTATCCATCACAAGCGCTTTTACTGCTAAAACTGTTTGCAAAGTTCCATGACACATTTAGTAGGTTTATTAGTTTACAATTAATAATTTAGTACTATGCTATTTTAACATCACATTATCATAGCTACCTAAAAATAGCACAGTACAACATATAGCTAGTTCAACTTCATCAGAACAATATTAGAACAATATATTCATTTACCTAATTGAGATCATCCAGGCTCGTCTTATCCACCTCTGCTTTCAGTTCAATAAGAAATTGTTTTGCATTGGCCAACTAGGAAAGTGCCCCCTCCTTCGCCAACGCCATCTTAGCAAAGTCTGATTTAAAAAATCTGAGATCATTCTCCACCTTCCTCCTTTTATCCCGCATCTTCAAATATTCTTCAGCATTGACAAAACTTTCTCTAAGCCTAGCTCTGTTCTCTTCCTCGTAAATGCTCCAGAGCTTTGCTAGGCACATCTTCAAAGACTGTGGCCACTCTTGATCAACCCACTCCAAGTAAGAACACTTCCGTTAATCCTATAATATTTAAAACTAGATCAGTAACAATTGTAGGGGCAATGGGTTTATAGCAACGTAGAAAAATCACCAATACTTATTTTGAAAAACTGAAGAAACAGGTTAATTATGACATACCTTCTCAAAAAGATCAATGTGCAAATGAATTAATTTCTACTGAGACAACAACCAAATTCTGAAACATCAGAATCTATAATTAACTACAACAATGCTACAAGTTCTTACTCATGTACTATAAGTAACAAAGTGAACATTTTATGAGGAAGGTAAATATAACTGCAACAACATAGCGAGAGTGTTTGGATGACAGCAAATTGATACTAACAGGTGTGTACATGCACAAATTTAGTAACATAGAACTAATAGCACTAAGGCCGTCCACTATGTATGCCAAAACCGGTGTAAAGACAACTGTTGCTACATCTCGCACCAGTGCCCTGCACTAGCAAGCCGATCTAGCAGAAAAACAATCAGGGACCCAGACTCCGAAGCACCAAGTTGCTCCGATGCCTAGTTCCTTCGTGCCATAAAGATTTAGTATATTACTGCTTGGCTGCTCGGATATGTGGACCAAAGTTGCCTGCACAAACTGCTGAAGCAGTGCCAAATAATTTTCTAACGACACCGCCAATGAGATGGCGACATTTCTAGATACTAGGTATAAATTGTGACAATGTCTTGGGATGCATTTGGTTGAAGGTGTGGTATGAATGGGTTCGGACCGTGGCAGTGTCTAAATCACATCTAACAAATGATTTGTAACAACGAAAGAGGGTCTAACCTTCTCTTCACATGTTAGAAACTTCCTCCCACTATCCACAAATTCAAACGCAACTAGCTTCACACATGGAAATTGATGGTGACAACGAGCAAACAAATCTTCAGCCACCCCGCTCCATTCGTTGCAAGTGATGGTCCTAGGGAGCTACAAGAGGAAGAAATGACTCAAATTGACCGCTGGGTTAAAATCCTTCATTCCAAGTCATATCCCGGAAGAGAGAAGAGAGGCATACTTTCGTTGTCGGAGGAACCGCTGGAGTGGTCATTGAAGAAGACCATGGTGACACGGCGGTAGGATGCGAGACGACGAGAGCGAGGAAGCAAGCGAGGAAGCGGCTATAGCTTAGGAAGGAAGGAAGGAGGAAACAAGGGAAATGTGACTTGTGGTCAGGGAGAAAAGGGGTGGGGAAGGGGGAGGAGGCGGGGTAGATATTTCGGCAGTAGGACAAAAATTTCTAAATGTGGAGGGAAACTTTGCGCGCGGTGCCACCGGACACCATTCACATTGAATGATTGTGTGCATCGCAAATGATTCTTCTGCTTTACGCACATGGGATGAGTTTGTAATTCAAATTTTGGTGGAAATTTCCCCGGGTATGTTATTGCATAATTTAACATCGCTTGCTAATTGGGCACATGAAAGAGCATACAGCACACAGACCACACTTACTGAATCGAGCAATTTTAGTTATTAAATAGAGCCAGTTAACCTAAACATTGCTCTAACAAAACACTAGCATTAAAAACAAAGCCTAAGTATGCATAACTTTACCAAATCCGCCGCCGCGGCAGCCTATGCATCGTCGGTGTGACATGAGACGTCGATGAATTGTCCCGGCGACATGTCGCCGTTTGTGGACTCCGCGTCCCCCCTGCTGAAGCTGACTGCATCCTCGTCCTTGTCCTCATCCTTGGCGCCGCCCTCAAGGTTGTAGTACTTGTAGTAGTGGCTACACCAGAGCTCGTGTTGGTACTCCACCACCGATTCCTCGACGTACAGACTTCCTACCTCGACCTCGGCCACATGCAACTCCTCCTCCCGGGCTCCTCGATCTCCGCCGCGTCCCGCATCTCCAACTCCCGCTCGGTGATATCATGAGGAAGCAGGTGCTCCCTGGCCACCGCTGCCTTTTTGGATGTGGGTTGCATGCTGGCTTCCAATGTGGCCTGGAATATCTTGGCGTGTGCATCCTTGATCTTGGCATGGACGGCCTCGATCCGGGCCAGGGCAACATCGACGGCATGGACGACAACTCGAGCGCTCTCGGTGTTTGCAGCCGCCGTCGCAGTAGCAGCTGCAGCCATCTCCGTTATTGCAGCTGCCCTGTTGGCTGCCGCAGACGCCCTCTCGATGGATGTGGCCGCGCTCAATGCGGATGCGGCGGCACTCTCGGCGTAGGGGGCGCCGCTCGGGTAGGACGCGGCCATCGTACGGGCCTTCACAAAGCGTTTCCACGGCGTCATCTTTGCAAGAAGGGGTGCAGGAATGGGGATCGAGATTTGAGGATTCGGGGGTTGCCGACACTAGAGCAGATGATTCGGCGAAGCTTAAGAAGGAAGACTTAAATAGACCCAGAAATTTTCATCACAAACGGTTCTACAAAAAAAACTATGTGTCATGTTGTGGATATTTTTTTATTAGCTGTGAAAGACGAATTTGGAGTAAAGTGGCAATGAATGGTGTTTTAAATGTACGAGAAAATTTGTAGTACTAATACAACTGTCATGTCATATTTTGGAAAATTTCAGGGGTCATTTGACCTTTTAAGACATTTAAGTGATTTTCTAGCCATTAAATAACCGTAATTCAAATTTGAACTACACATACATGCAACAGCTAACCATAATGGTTTGAAAACTCCTATTTTGTTTACTTGTGTGCGATTTGATTCCATGTGCATTAAATTGGAAGGAATTTTCAAACATATTGGTCTAACGGCTATTACACAATTAAGCATGGAGTGCCATGGCATTTTAATTCCAAAAAAAGAAAAAATGATCAAAAAACATGAAAGCTAGCTTGATGTAATGTCATGCCACCAAGATGATGTGGTAAAAAATTGGCTTGTTTGACGAAATTTTGGAAACACCCTCCTCACAAACTGGTGCAACTCACTAGAAGGCTCGTGGTTCCGAGAGGGAACAATGCATGTCTGATGACGAACGGTAGATAGCTTCCTCTTATGGCCTTCAAATTTTTCGATGTTTAACGTGCACTAATACAACTGTCATGTGAAAAATTGGAAAATTTCAGTGGTCATTTGACCTTTTAAAGACATTTAAGTGATTTTGTAGCCATTTAATGACCGTAATTCAAATTTGAACTACTTCTACATGCAACGGCTAACCATAACAGTTTGAAAATCATATTTGTGTACTTGTGTGCGAGTTAATTCCATGTGCGGTAAATTAGGAGGAATTTTCAAACATATTGGTCTCACGGCATAGACACATGCATGGAGTGCCATGGCATTTTAATTCAAAAAAATTAAAAAATGAGCAGAAAAACATGAAGCCTTGCCTGATGTAATGTCATACCACCAAGATGATGTGGTAAAAAAATTTGGCCAGTTTGATTAAAGTTTGGACACACACCCCTCACATGCCGAAGCAACTCACTAGAAGCCTCGTGGTTCCGAGAGGGAACAATGCATGTTTGATGACGAACGGGAGATAGCTTCCTCTTACGGCCTTCAAATTTTTTCTATGCTCAACGTGCACTAATACAATTGTCATGTGAAAATTTGGAAAATTTCAGGGGTTATTGTCAGGACCCTGATCCTAAGTCACTCCGATCTAGCATGTAACACATCATATCACTTTGCAGCCTCACACACGGTATTCCCACGGGTGCCACCTTACCTGGCCCGGGACCGTTTGCGCCTTTTGGCTCATGTATATGATAGTGTTGCTAGCATCCATATGACAAAGAACCCGGGCCGACATTATTAGTCATAAACCCAAAGTGGCACTAACTTACAGGGACAGGCATACATGACCCAGCAACAAATGTGTCAGTCATCAGCGAGTGAATCCGGGCTATAGCAGCTGGGTTACCAGGACTCCCGTAGACACCGCGTGACATTTCGCCGTAACGATAGACACGGGAATGAATAAGGACACATGCTGGCCAGCCTAAGTGTTTCGGAGTAGTAGCAAGCTACCATGGCTCAGTGGAAGCACTAGGAGACATTTCCTCATAAGAGAGACTACCAAGAATAAACAACTAGGTTGTCGGATCCCGCACATACCAATCATTTCAAATCATACACACAGTATGCTCGATATGTGCAAATACAACATGGCATCACAACATAACTCTATGAGTCAAAGTATTTATTTAATAGGCTCCGGGGAGCGAGGTATTACAAACATGGTCTCATGACCCAACATTCAGAGCATACAAGTCAAAGCACATGCGAAAGCTTAACATGTCTAAGTACAGACATCTACAAATGAAAAAGGCTGAGAAGCCTAACTATCTACCAGATCATGCCGAGGGCACAAGATCATAGTTGAGGTAACAAGCTAAACGTCGAAGTCCACGTGGAACTACTAGTGAGACTGGAGTCTCTCTTCAAAAACATAATTTATGCGAACATGAGTACAAATGTACCCAGCAAGACTTACATCAAAACTATCTATACATGCATCAGTATCAATAAAGGGAGTGGTGGGGTTAACTGGAGCAAGCCAGCTTTGACTCAGTGGCTCACTTGAACTACGACTACAAGTAACTCTTTTGAGGTGGCACACATGAGTCCACATATTCACCATATCAATACACCAATATGGACCCACTCTCGTCTCCCTACGAGAATGCCATATAGCACTCACGCTTATCTTGTGTATTTTAGACTATCCACTTTCACTTGTCTATGAACTGTATAGGCAACCCAGAGGTCCTTTACCGCGGACGCGGCTATTCGAATAGATCATACTAAACCTGCAGGGGTGTACTTATTCACACATGCTCTCGCCTCTTACCGCCATGTACACGTCATGTATCTCGGCAACCTTCAAGCGAAAACCTGGCGAGGGTGTCAGCCACGACCTGACTAACCACACAAGTCTCTAGTCCAGGTTTATCGCCTATTCGGGTCCCATCCGCAAGGAGATCCGACAGGGGTGTCGATCACGGCCCCCAAACAATGTGAGCAGGGTTCCCAAGCCCACCATCCGGGTGCCACTTGGTACACCGTGCCACTTCACCTAGTCTGTCCCAAGCCCACCTGTACCGTGTGCAACTTGGTAGACTACTAGCTCTACCTACAAACACAAGAAACTAGTTGCAACTCCTGGACAAAGATAGAGTTGATTAATAAGTCGAGAGAGCTTGGAGCGCCTGGAGCACAATGTGTGGTAGTAGCTGTTCATGGATCACAAACACAGAACTCAGTTCCTGAGGACAGTTTCAATGAAACAACCCACCATGTACTCCTACATGGCCTCTCACCGCTACCTTTACGAAATTGTGTTTACACACTTAGCTCACACACAGTAGGACATGTTCACATCATTCCAATTCATCCCCGATGAATCAGACATGACACAACTCTAAGAAGTAGCAGGCATGACAAACAAGCATGAATGAGTAGGCACATCAGGGCTAAAACAACTCCTACTCATGCTAGTGGGTTTCATCTATTTACTCTAGCAATGGCAGGTCATGCAGAGGAAAAGGGGTTCAACTAACACAACATGTAGCAGTTGTATCGTTGTTGTCCTAATGCAGTAAAAGAGAGCAGAAGCGAGAGAGTGGGATTGTATCGGAATGGACAAGGGGGTTTTGCTTGCCTGGCACTTCTGAATATAGTAATAGCTCTTCGTTGGTGTCATCGAACTCATCGTCGGAACCAAGTCTACTCAAAGGGGACAAGCACCAACAAACAAAGAAGAAACACAATCAATGCAATGCAGCAATATGATGCATGAATGTGACATGGCAATATGCTTTTGATTGAGCTAATGCAACTAACAACAAGTTAAATGGAGTTGGTTTGAACACTAGGTTCAAATTCAACTCCATATGTGATTTCTTAAATGCCATTTAATTGAATTGTCCTAAGCAGAGGACATAAGTTGCTCTAACATGCATGCAAATGCCATAAACAGATTCTTTGGATTTTTCTGATCATTTTTCATATATAACTTATTTCATTTGGAGCTACGGTTGAATTTCTATGATTTTTGGAAGTTTTGAGTAATTTCTAAAAATAATAGTCATTTCTGATTTACTTAAAATCCAGAAAAGCTTTATGATGTCAGCGCTACGTCATGCTGACCTCAGCAGGTCAACACGGTTAGCCACGGTCAAACCTGAACCGTGGGACCCATATGTCAGCTGCACAGAGGCTAACATGGTTTAGTTAAATCCTAACTAAAGCAATTAGAAGGGCAGGTGCCCACTGCCAGTGTGAGAGGGGCTATTTAGCGGGGTCATTAGGCGCTAATGAGGCAGCCACGTCATCATCGCTGGACTTTCGCCGGTGACGACTAGCCCAATGGCGAAGGTTCACCGTGCTCCCGCTCCAGGGCACCATTTCACGAGTGGTTTGCGGATACGGGTTGCTGTGGTTCCCACACATCTGATAGAGCAAGCGAGAGGAGCTGGGTGAGTTGTGGCGTCGGTGGTGGCGAGTGAGGCGGCGGCCAGAGTTCGGATTAGTTTGGCCTCGGCGTTAGGATGCTCGGGAGGTGGAGCTGGTGGGAGCTGCGTGCTCCTGGGAAGGCACTGAACATGTTGACGCGCTCAGGCGCGAGCTGTGGTGGCTAAAACGACGGCGCCATCATGGCTAGCGGCGATGAGCTCTCGGCTCCGGCGAAATCGAGTTAGCGGAGAGAAATGGAGGGGGGCGAGCATAGGGGAAGGTGCAGGAGCTTAAAAGGGGTCGGGGAGAAGCTCAACAGGCTCGAGGAAGCTTCTACGACGGTGAATTGACAGCGGCTATCTTGGGCCTCCGAGGAAGAAGACGACAGTGGTGATGGTGTTGCAGGGCATTCGGGGACGGACACGTCGGCTCGGAGAAGCTGCAGAGCTCGGCGGGGATGCTAACCCGGCGGAACGTTGGCGCTGGCCACGCGAGCAGCAGCGCTGGCCGGCGGGGCTCTCTGTTCGGGGGAAGAACGAGGAGGGAGAGGGGGAACTGGCCAGGGGAGAAGGGGGGGTTAGCATGGGCCTCGTCCATGTCTCTTGGGCGTGGGGTTGGGAGGACGGAGGTGTCGACACGGCGAAGCAGGAGGTGGCTGCTCGGGCGCGTGCGCTGGCTTCGCCTCTGCCTACCGGCGGAGGTTGAAGAAGACCACAGTGCCCCTAGTGGACTGGGCTAGCAAACTGGGCCGCCAGGTAAGTCAGGCCGGGTTTGCTTCCTTATCTTTTTTTAACCTTTTCTATTCTATTTTATTTAATTTCCTCTGTTTTGATTTGTTTTAAAGCACAAGTCATATTTTAAAACTTCATGAAAATAATTATGTAAGCTAATTAGGTTCATCCAAAGCCACACAACATTTTTCAGAATTATTGGATTTATAAACTAATTATTAGGAATATAATTCCAACTCAAATACTATATGGATTAATTCAAAGGCCCAAGAAAATACTTCTGAACCTCCAAAAATATTGGTTTCAATTTTATTCTTGCCAATATTTTTCAAAGCTAAAAAGGAACATTCCTTGGGAACATTTGAAGAAATTTTGGTTGATCATTTCAAAATATTTTCTGAGGCTTCTAGAGATTCCTCAATTCAAATTTCTTGAATTTAAACATGATGCATGATGCTCACTGGTGCAACTATTTACAATCATCAATCTAGGGTTGTGACGACTCACCCCCACTAAACATGAATCTCGTCCCGAGATTCAAGACATGAGGTAAGAAGACAAAGGGGACACAAGCTAACATGGTCTTCACGATCTAAGTTGCACTTCATAAGAACGTTGATTCGATCACCATCTTTGTCTCGATGTCTTACTCTGAGAACTCCTACCAATATCAAACAATAGGAAAGGAAAAAAACTTTATAGGAATCAATCTTCTCAAAGATCAAGCAACTGAGGATCAACTCATGGAGTGAGACATTGAAACATCTTTCGAGCTGAGACACGAAGCATACATTTAGAGTGATGGAGTGAAACAGATGACGAAGATTCACTAGATAGGCGATAGCTCCAGACTTAAGATGGTGTCGAACGATTGTCAACGTAGCGAGGAGTTGAGTTACCATGATTCTATAACGGGGCACCTTAGAGGAGGTGACTCGTAGAATTAATACCTTAAGTGACAAAAAGAATTACTTTTGATACATAGATCATTGAAACTCTTCATACCAGGCTAAGGTAATTCACAAATGATTGTTTGATGGAGTTCGAATAAATTGCATACTCAGATCAGAAAGGAAACCATGGTTATAGAACAACTCGGCAAATGGGAGGCACATTCCAATTGATACCGAGAATATTACCCAGTGACTGAGTGTGCTCTCAAGAACTTGAGCATTTCCATGTTCATCAAGGTCTTACCAGCATCCGTGCCAAGGATGCTAGCCACAACATACTACCATGATGAATAGTGACGGAGGATGCAAATGCAAAGGAAGATAACACTTTCTCAGGTTTCACCTTAGCGAGGCCAAGGAAACGAAATCTGAAAGATCGACCGAGAGACATTTAGCACTTCACTTCTAATGTTCTCCTTGATGTTCTAGCATAATATATTCATGGACATAGTTTGATATCTAGAACATCAAGTAAAAGGTCAGACTTAGGGAACACAAAATCCATAAGGAACAACTGTTGGAGTAAACCCTACGAAATCCTTATGGGGAGGTGGCCAACTTTCTCAATCAAGATACTACGATAATAGGTCTTCAGGTTGGGTGTGTTGGCCAAGACAGCCACTTTACCGGGTTACAGAGAGACCAAAATAATAGTTCTTGGGAAACGTTCCAGCCATCACATCTGGCTGAGATTCAGATCTGGTTGGTGTCAGGATATTCCAGACTCATCAAGTCTAGAAAGAAAGGTGAAAGTTTGCAACACAAATCGACAAGATGGTGTTGCGAGATTCTCGGGGAATAAACTACGATAGCAAGCTCCAAAACATGAGCTGGTTCTGCTAAACACATGTGAACACGCTATCCTAGACAGGCATGACCACATAGTAGTCTTATAATAAAACACTACCGAGTTTAGGTTGGGAACCATCATCGAGTATAACGAAGTCTGAACATAAGTCATGATTAGCTCTTATGAAGGAACTCCTTCTCCTTGAACAAATCAATCAGTGGCTTGGTGTGCTAGGGATATGTATCGAATGAAGATGATCAGTCTATCAGACCATAGAATACTTCGCACATGCATGACTGACTTGGGATGATTCCAGAGGAGGTAAAACAAGCCTTCTCAAATTCATGGCGACAACTTGCATCAAGTGCACATGAATTATAGGGACTCACTTCTTTCGTCCAAACATATGCTTCACGAACGGGTCATGGAGAAAATGCTTACACAAGTTTCCAATGCTAACTTAGATGTTCAACATGAATCATGGAGAGGATAAAATGCTGCTAATGAGCTCAACAACAAGTCATTGAAAATCCCATGGAAATGGAATTCCAAAACTATGTGAACAAGGTCATAGCATTGGTCAGGCCCAAAAGATATAATGGTTTATGCCCGAGGAATCAACCACGAGTAAGACAACATTAGGAACATCATTAGTTCTGACTTGATTTGACGACAACCCATATGCAAACCAAAGGTTTGAAAATACAATAGATCCAACAACTGATCACGTGGACCAATTGATGAAGATATCATCTCTCTTTAACACACCCAGACACACAAGATATTCCTTTGAAATGAACTAAGTCAAGCAAGCTTTTATCTTCCAACTCTCCAAGTTGTTGTTTAGCTTATCCAACTAGCTCAGGGGTATCCAACACAGATTCTTGGAGAAAGGGTGGTTACAAGAAACCAACTTGATCACGAGCTCAACATAATAGTCAAGAAAGAACCTGGTGATACTTCCGAGAAGATATTCAGAAAATCACGAACCACCGATATGTTACTAAGCTCGAGAATAATCTTGCTTTTCAGGGCAAGACGATATGATCAAAAGAGCGTGGGATTGACACAATCCTAACTCATTGATCGAAGAGTGCACCGAAATAAGGACTAGGTAGCATGCTCAACCTTAGGGTGATGATTCAATTATCAACATGCTAAGTGTGAGGTTATTGTGCATTTAACTACCAACCAACAGTTGCTAGGAGTATAGATTTCACACATCACGATTCACTTGTCGGCACCCCGGTTGCGACAACACGGAACCGAGGAATGAATAATGATGGCGAGAAGTATCACTACATCAAGAATCCATAAGAGAAGGTGCAATCCTCATGACATTCCTCACATAAAGTGGGTAATTCTTTAGGGTAGAACAGAACAAAAGCTAGGTTGGCATTTTGATCTACGACGTACAACTACTTTGACCCAATCTTGGATATGGATGAGGTACTGGAGTTTGTTTCTCCTACTCATTCCGATTAGAATGGCTTGACGGACCACAGGAGTAATGGGCATCGATAAACACGATTACGCAACTACTCCTTGCTATCAATTGATAGACAAGTACTAGAAAGCATCTAAAGAGGGACAACTCGAAAGAACATATGATTTTCTGAGTTGTGGATGCATAGATTAGCATGTCGAACGAGTTCAACATATTTCTTCCGGATAACCCATGCAGAAAGGTAGAACTGGCAGAGCCACAATATAGAATGGAGAACTCGCCAAGAGCACTCTGGTTGTGATCTTTGGTTCAACGAGGAACTTCTGCCATAAGTAGTTCATGGTATTTGGAAGAAAGAAATACCACGAATCTCGAGGACTATTTCAAAGGTTACTAATATCCTAAAGGAACTAGCAAACACTAGCAACATGAAGTAAGTGGAGTGAATCTTGGGTTCAAAAAACCCAGTAATAGAGTACCTACTACTAAGTGGCATCACGGGATGATTTCAAGAATGATGGCCAGAATCATCACACGGGGACACAAAACATGGCTAGATCACTAGGTAATACTCTAAGACACCTAGGTTCATAATAATAACTCCAACATAAATGATGAGGCAACGAAATACCTCAACACACTAGTTAGTGTGATTAAACTGGCCTAAAGGAACTTCGAAGCAGTAAGAAGGAATTTGCAAATGCATCAGACTATTTAGAAACCTGGGATGACTTGGACAGCATAACGATTGTAAATGCTCAAAATGATTTGAGACATCCTACAAAATGGTGGCATAACCACTCGGTCTTAACAATATCAAGAATCTGAGGCTAGCTATGAATACACGGAAGTAGTAGAGACTGAACTGAGGCTTATGTCAAACAATCTTATAAGTCTACTGATTAGTATCACGTGATCCTGATAGAAACAAGAGAAATCCTAGTTCCTTAACCCCGTAGGAAAGATAGGATGACTCGGATCAGAGGGGCATACGGTAAAGGAGTAAAAAGATCCTTACGTTCCCATCCACAATCAATTCCCTTATATAACTAAAGAATTTCTAGACTCATCTTTGACCAGTTTGACTTGGTAATCCTACAGGCAGTCAGGCTCTGATACCAAAGCTGTCAGGACCCCGATCCTAAGTCACACCGTTCTAGCATGTAATACATCATATCACTTTGCAGCCTCAAGCACGGTATTCCCACGGGTGCCACCTTACCTAGCCCAGGACCATTTGCGCCTTATGGCTCACGTATATGATAGTGTCGCTAGCAGTCATATGACAAAGAACCTGGGCCGACATTACTAGTTGTAAACACAAAGTGGCACTAACTTACAGGGATAGGCATACATGACCCAGCAACCATCATGTCGGTCATCATCGAGTGCATCCGGGCTGTACCAGCTGGGCTAACAGGACTCCGGTAGACACCGCGTGACATTTCCCAGTAGGGACAAACACAGGAACGAACAAGGACACATGCCGGCCAGCCTAAGTGTTCTGGAGCAGTAGCAAGCTACCATGGCTCAGTGGAAGCACTAGGAGACATTTCCCCATAAGAGAGGCTACCGAGAATAAACAACTAGGTTGTCAGATCCCACACAGACCAAGCATTTCAAATCATACACACAATATGCTCGATATTTGCAAATACAACATGGCATCACTACATAACTCTATGACTCAAAGTATTTATTCAATAGGCTCTGAGGAGCGAGATATTACAAGCATGGTCTCATGACCCAACATTCAGAGCATACAAGTCAAGGCACATGCGAAAGCTTAACATGTCTGAGTACAGACATCTGCAAATGAAAAAGGCTGAGAAGCTTGACTATCTACCAGATCCTGCCGAGGGCACAAGATCTTAGCTGAGGCAACAAGCTAAACGTTGAAGTCCGCGCGGAACTACTAGTGATACTGGAGTCTCTCTGCAAAAACATAATTTAAGAAAACGTGAATACAAATATACCCAGCAAGACATACATCAGATTTATCTAAACATGCATCAGTATCAATAAACGGGGTGGTGGAATTAACTTCAGCAAGCTAGCTTTGACTCACTGGCTAACCTGAACTACGATTGCAAGTAACTTTTTTGAGGTGGCGCACACGAGTCCACATATTCACCATATCAATACACCATTATGGATCTGCTCCCGTCTCCCTGCGAGAATGCCATGCCATCCATAGCACTCACGCTTATCTTGCGTATTTTAGAGGATCCACTTTGACTTGTCAAGGAACTGTATAGGCAACCTAGAGGTTCTTTACCGCGGACGCGGCTATTCGAATAGATCATACTAACCCTGCAGGGGTGTATTTCTTCACACATGCTCTCGCCTCTTACCGCCATGTACACGTCATGTATCTCGGCAACCTTCAAGCGGAAGCCTGACGAGATTGCCAGCCACGACCTGACTAACCACACAAGTCTCTAGTCCAGGTTTATTGCCTATTCGGGTCCCATCCGCAAGGAGATCCGACCGGGTGTCGCTCACGGCCCACAAATGATGTGAGCAGGGTTCCCAAGCCCACCATCCGGGTGCCACTTGGTACACCGTGCCACTGCACCTAGTCTGTCCCAAGCCCACCTGTACTGGGTGCCACTTGGTAGACTACTAGCACTACCTACAAACACCATAAAGTAGTTGCAACTCCTGAAGAGAGATCGAGTTGATTAATAAGTCGAGAGAGCTTGGAGTGCCCGGAGCCAAATGTGTGGTAGTAGTTGTTCATGGATCACAAACACAGAACTCAGTTCCTGAGGACAGTTCCAATGAGACAACCCACCATGTATGCCTACATGGCCTCTCACCGCTACCTTTACCAAATAGTGTTCACACACTTAGCTCATACACAGTAGGACATGCTTACAACATTCCAATCCATCCCCGATGAATCGTACATGACACAACTCTAAGCAGTAGCAGGCATGACAAACAAGCATTAATGAGTAGGCACATCGGCTCAAACAACTCCTACTCATGCTAGTGGGTTTCATCTATTTACTGTGGCAATGACAGGTCATGCATAGGAAAAGGGGTTCAACTACTGCAGCATGTAACAGTTGTATCATTGTTGTCCTAATGCAATAAAAGAGATCTGAAGCGAGAGAGTGGGTTTGTATCGGAATAGACAATGGGGTTTTGCTTGCCTAGCACTTCTGAAGATAGTAATAGCTCTTCATCGGTGTCATCGAACTCATCGTCGGAACCACGTCTACTCAAAGGGGACAAGCACCTACAAACAAAGAAGAAACACAGTCAATGCAATGCAGCAATATGATGCATGAATGTGACATGGCAATATGCTATTGATTGAGCTAATGCAACTAACAACAAGTTAAATGGAGTTGGTTTGAACACTAGGTTCAAATTCAACTCCATATGTGATTTCTTAAATGCCATTTAATTGAATTGTCCTCAACAGAGGACATAATTGCTCTAACATGCATTTAAATGCCATAAACAGATTCTTTGGATTTTTCTGATCATTTTTCATATATAACTTATTTCATTTGGAGCTACGGTTGAATTTCTATGATTTTTAGAAGTTTTGAGTAATTTTTGAAAATAATAATCATTTCCGATTTACTTAAAATCCAGAAAAGCTTTATGACGTCAGCACTACATCATGCTGACCTCAGTAGGTCAACACGGTCAGCCACGGTCAAACCTGATGCATGGGACCCATATGTCAGCTGCATAGAGGCTAACAGGGTTTAGTTAAATCCTAACTAAAGCGATTAGAAGGGCAGGGGCCCACTGTCAGTGTGAGAGGGGCTATTTAGCGGGGTCATTAGGCGCTAATGAGGCAGCCATGTCATCATCGCCGGACTTTGGCCGGCGACGACCAGACCGACAGTGAAGGTTCACTATGCTCCCGCTACAGGGCACCATTTCACGCGTCGTTCGCGGCTATAGGTTGCTGTGGTTTGCGTGCATCTGATGGAGCGAGCGAGAGGAACTGGGATGAGTTGTGGCGTCGGTGGTGGCGAGCGAGGCGGCGGTCGGAGTTCGGATTAGTTTGGCCTCGGCATTAGGATGCTCGGGAGGTGGAGCTGGTGGGAGCTGCGTATTCCTGGCAGGGCACCAAACGCGTTGACGCGCTCAGGCGCGAGCTGTGGTGGCTAAAACTACGGCGGCATCATGGCACTTGGGCATCCGAGGAAGAAGACGATGGTGGTGATAGTGTTGCAGGGCACTTGGGGATGCGAGCGTCGGCTCGGAGAAGCCGTAGAGCTCGGCGGGGATGCTAGCCCAGCGGAACATTGGCACTAGCCACGCGAGCGGCAGCGGTGGCCGGCGGGGCTCTCTGTTCGGGTGAAGAACGAGCAGGGAGAGGGGGAAATGTCCAGGGGAGAAGGAAGGGTCAGCACGTGCCTCGTCCACGTCTCCTGGGCGCGGGGTTGGGAGGAAGGAGGTGTCGACATGGTGAAGCAGGAAGTGGTTGCTCGGGTGCGTGCGCTGGCTTCGCCTCTGCCTACTGGCAGAGGTTGAAGAAGACCACAGTGCCCCTGGTGGACTGGGCTGACCAACTAGGCCGCCAGGTAAGTCAGGCCACGTTTGCTTCCTTATCTTTTTTTGACCTTTTCTATTCTGTTTTATTTAATTTCCTCTATTTTAATTTGTCTTAAAGTACAAATCATTTTTTAAAACTTCATGGAAATAATTGTGTAAGCTAATTGGGTTCATCCAAAGCCACACAAAAATTTTCAGAATTATTGGGTTTATAAACTAATTATTAGGAATATAAATCTAACTCAAATAATATATGGATTAATTCAAAGGCCCAAGAAAATACTTCTGAACCTCCAAAAATATTTGTTTGAATTTTATTCTTGCCAATATTTTTCAAAGCTGAAAAGGAACATTTCCTTGGGAACATTTGAAGAAATATTGGTTGATCATTTCAAAATATTTTCCGAGGCTTCTGGAGATTCCTCAATTCAAATTTCTTGAATTTAAACATGATGCATGATGCTCACTGGTGCAACTATTTACAGTCATCAAAATATGGCTGTGACAGTCATTTGACCTTTTTAAGACATTTAAGTGATTTTCTAGCCATTTAATGACCGTAATTAAAATATGAACTACATCTACGTGCAACGGCTAACCATAATGGTTTGAAAAATCATATTTGTGTACTTGTGTGCGAGTTAATTACATGTGCAGTAAATTAGAAGGAATTTTCAAACATATTGGTCTCACGGCATTGACACATGCATAGAGTGCCATGGCATATTTGTTCCAAAAAATTAAAAAATGATAAAAAAACATGAAACCTTGATTGGTGTAATGTCATGCCACCAAGATGATGTGGCAAAAAAATGGCCTGTTTGATGAAAATTTGGACACACATCCTTCACAAACCAGAGCAACTCACTAGAATGCTCGTGGCTCCGAGAGGGAACAATGCATGTTTGATGATGAACGGGATATAGCTTCCTCTTACGGCCTTCAATTGTTTTCAATGTTTAACATGCACTTATACAACTGTGATGTAAAAATTTGGAAAAAAATTCAGGGGTCATTTGACCTTTTAAAGACATTTAAGTGATTTTCTAACCATTTAATGACCGTAATTCAAATTTGAACTACATCTAAATGCAACGGCTAACCATAACGGTTTGAAAAATCATATTTGTTTACTTGTGTGCGAGTTAATTCCATGTGCAGTAAATTAGAAGGAATTTTCAAACATATTGGTCTCACAGCATGGACACATGCTTGGAGTGCCATGGCATTTTAAGATTGAAAACATGAAGTTCACTTATCCAAATAATGGAGTTTAAAATATTAAGATAAGGGAATTCTGCTAGCTATTTTGAAAATCATAGACAAAAGATCAAAGTTTCACTTATCATTAAACATCTATTACAGATACCATAGTAATTAAACAACATGAATGAGAAAAACATCAAACTGCACCGTTAAAAAAATCTCTTGCCTTCAGTGTCAGAGTCTTCAGGCTGCTGTTCTTCAGAACTAAGCAAAATATTTTCTTGCATAGGTTGCGACGAATCCACCACAACCTCACTGGACTTTCCTTCTGCAGCAACATCAGCATTCTCTCGATTTACAACAGTCTGGTCAACAGCAACTTCCTTAGATACTTCAACTACAAGAGGCTCCACTATTGATACTTCCGGAACATCATTGGACACTAGAGACACAGTGGAAGCAACAACACTAGCATCAGGGGCAACATTCTCCAGTGCCTTTTCAATGCCAACATCAGAATCTTCATGCCGACTGGTCGGAACAGCATCATGGGATCCTTGAGCTACAGAAGGATCGGCACACTCAACGGCAACCGACACAGAAGCATCAACACTGCCACGGCCATCAACAGCACAACTGCCCTGATTCAGATCAACGTGGACTTCCACATTTTGTTCTCCAACCTGTGGAAAGTTTAAAAAACACCCAGTAACACAAAAATAAGCATGGGGAGAACTAACACAACAACACACAGCACACTTATGTCAAAAGACTGCTGGCAACATACACATAACAACTACAGTCCACATATGCAAAACAACACCAACACACGTGTGTCAGACACAACTACAACTGCAACCCACATATACATAAAAAAAGAACTGCAGTTCGCTTTGACAAACGCTGCAGTTCAGTTATGTTAAATACTGAAGCTCACTTATGTAAATAAGTATGGATCAAGCATGTCGAAAAGAACTGCAGTTCACTTCTGTTAAACAGTGAAGATCACACATGTAAAACTATTGCAGCTAACATAAGCAAATGAAAATGCATATGGATGAACATAACAGCGTACATCAAGTTTATAACAGACAACAAAAAATTAGATTACAACCCACTAACAGAACAGGTAATACAACTATACCTTATCAGCTACAACATCCAGAGGGGACGCTGCATCACCCAAGACCTCATCCTTCCCAGAGCCATCATAGGTATCTTTGTGCACATCACGAGCAGCAACACCAGTGTACGGTCATAGAACAAACCAAAAACGAGAAATAAGATGGTACCGACCGAAAAAGAAAAAACTCCAACTATGCACAAGCAGTACACACTTCACAACAGAGAAGTACACAAAAAAATATGGGAACCAAACAAATGCAAGTTCAAAGAAAAAGGGAAGCATGGCAGAACAGACATGGCAGGAGTACTTATACCTGACCAACTCCGTCGTCTCTAGTTCCATCGACACCAGAAGATTCCACTCCAGCATATAACAAAAAAAATAGTGAGGAGCAGTCAACATAATACACAAAAAAAGAGGTCCAAAGAAACAAAAAATCTAGGACATACATTATCAGCGCCAACACCAGCATCCTGACAGATCATTTCGTCCACAATATGCCCAGCATCATTCTCATACTGACCACATTTTTCTTCTTGTGAATGTCTCAATTGAGCATACGAAGAACGAACATTTTTCACTGCAATCTTCAGGCTTTCAATCACACCACAATCAAAATTGTGAGCAGCAACAATATCTTCATCTCGTGGGCCATGGCCAACAGGGAAAAAACCAGCAACTGTCCTCAACCTGTCACCAGAGGTTGGCAAATCTTCAGTCAGCTTCAAAACCTTCAGAAGAAGCTCATCAATCTCCTCATGCTTTTTGCCGCCAACAAATGTCTATTTATAAGAGCTTGTATTATCAAACATCTGTCGAGGCATGAAACCACGAGTATGCGGCACCTCATCATCACAGGCAGGAAGCTGACTACAGATAGGCTCATAAAACCTATCATGAGTGCTAGGCCCCGCATCAGAGCTGCCGTGTACAACTGCAACAGGACGGTTGTACACAATATCACATGACGCCTTCCACTACAAAAAAAGACAACACGCAAAGAGAAGTACACATGTGAGTACTAGAAGAGTTCACACTTATAATGACTGCACATTTTTTTTTTAAAAATCTGATATTAAAAAATCAGGTGCACTAACCGGCAGCTTTCCCAAATTTGTAACTTTCCAAGTAAATCTTTCCCTTCACAAGCACATCCTCATTGTACAACTTCATCAGGTCCTTGGTCATCAGGTATGACGCGCGTGGCGTCAACGTGTGCATGACTGAAAATTTGCGAAGCTTCAAGCAGTCAAGATACATAATCAGGGGGACAATGGCACAACCCTCTGCACAATTCTGCTTGCTGCCTTCTGATTGCCACCTAACCACAGCTGCCTGCAACTCATCAACAACAAGCTGACAAAAGTCCATCTGAGCCATAGCCGCATAATCCATGTTCTCTACCATCACAGCAACTCTACCCAAACGAACTGCAGGCCCCGGGCACAGCAAATTCTAGTAAAGTATCAGGAAGAACACCTTCACAGCAAGGTTAACACTCACATAATCATCTTACTCCACCAACACCTTCAACTTCTCAAGCAAGTCCTTGACACCAATACTTTTTGAACAGTCAAAGCCAAGCTCATCCTTGAGGGCAGTCAACGATTCATCATGACCGCTGGAAGTAGGCATGGGTGCAGTGTGACGTCCCATAGGTAAATAAAAAATGTGATGAACTGCATCACAATTGATTCGAAGAACCCTGCCATTCCCAAAGTCCATTAACATAGGGGAAGGGTCAATCAGTCCCATCAGATAGCACATAAGAATGCGCGACACATTTTTCTTTACTATCAGATCAAAGACAACACCAAATCCAGCATCCCTAACACGGCTGCAATGCGCCTCTTTCAACAAAGAAGCAGCCTTGCATATAGTGGGAAGTGACAAACGCACGGTCTTGTTAAATCGAGAATCATCTCCCTCACCATCATCTTCAGTTGCATTGCTCTTACTAGACTTCTTCCTCTGTGTAAAGGGAAATGCAGTCCACATTAGAAGATTAGGCATAAAAAAGAGACATAGAAAATACAGAAAGAATAACAAATGAAGGAAACAAATGAAGTGCACTTCAACAAACCTTTGGAGCAGCATCCACCTCCTCGCCAGAATCACCACCAACATCTTCGTCGACATCATCATGGGCACGCTTGTGTACACTCTTAGATGAACCACAGTCTTTCTGTCTAGAAGGATGAACACCCTTCACATAATCAGCAAGCACAAAGTCGTCGTCATTAGAATTGGGACCTTCAGTGACATGTAGTCGTTTGCGCTGAGGATCATCACTTCCACCAGCTTCAGCGGTTCTCTTGCCAAGATTCTTCTTCATTCCAGCAACACGTGGACTCCGCCGAGGTGTACCACCTTCCTCAGCAACAGTACTCAACCTCTTCTTCACCTTGCCAATTTTACCACCCTTGGCACCATCTGCAGATCTCCTCTGCTTCTCCTTCTCAGCAAACTCTTTTGACTCAATTTCAAACCTCAACTTCTTCTTGCTTTGCTTCAACTCATATTGAGGAAGCTGTTCCGGGACCATCCAATCCTGTGTAACTTCCTCTGTACCATCAACAGACTGCGATTGTGTTTCAGACAAGACATGACGTCTCTGATCAAAGCTCACACCAACATTACCCTCTGCAAAATAATGGTCAATCAATTGAGTAACCTCCTCAAACCCAGGCGCCCCAGCATGGAAAACAGACACTGCGTCAAAATAAAGTTTGACTATGCTCGTTAAAAATTGCACAAAAAGAACAAATGCAGTACAGTTAGACATATAAATGCAGTGCTCAACCATAAACTCAAAATAAAAAATAATGCATTGTACAAAAAACTTGAATAAAACAACAATGCAGTTCACAAGTACATATAGTGGAGTTCACATACAAAAATAAAATGCAGTGCTGCATATACTAAATTAACGGTTATTCGCAACTAAAATGTCGAACTGGATAAAACAAGGCATACACAAAAATAAACAAATTAATCACACCAGAAGGAGGGGCCACACTTATAGGAGAATATTCAATCGACGAATTCACTTGATGTCCTCCCTCGGCACCATGATCCTTACCACCAGGACAAGGAGAGACAATTGGTGTATCATTATGAGCACTGCAATCAACTGCTGGATTCAATAAAAACCAAGAAAAAAGAAATTACAAAAACATCACATGACGAAATAATGCAAACGAACGCTGACAACTAAGAGAGCATAACCCAATATGCAGGATGAATTAGGAAACTAGATAAACACCAAACAAAATAAACAAAGCCTAAGGAATAAGCACTCCACATACCCTGAACTCCTTCTCCCGGCCTGCTCGGCGAAGATATAGCGTTTCCCTGCAACACAAAGGAAGAAGTGATAGACATGAGCAACAAAATCGGCGAAAATCTCACGAAACCCTAGATCCGCATTGCTACACACAACTATCAACTTCAAAACGAGATAAAATCGACTGCCTACGAAAAATTACACAAGCAAAAATAGCTACAACAACTACAAGAATCGAAAAAACAAGGCGAGGGGACAATCAACACCGAGCCAAGCGGACGCATCAAGAAAAGAAAAGTCTTGGCGGCAGGCCAAGGAAGGGGGAAGGGGGGGCGGCGACGGGAACAGATAGGAAAGGGCCGCGGGAGCGCAGCGGCAAGGGCTCACGGAGCGGACAGCGATGCCGAATGCAGGAATAAGGACCTCTTGAGGGCAGCGGTTCTCCGGGCGACGGAGGTTGCTGCGCGCGACGGCGGTTTTGCCCGAGGGAGAGATGCCTCGGGAGAAACTGCAAGAGACGAGAGGGGATTGTTCTCTGTCTCTTTCTCTGACAGCGGAGCGGTGGAATAGCCTGGAAACGACACGTAGGAGGCCCGCGTGTTGCAAAAAGGGTCACAAATAACGGGCCGGCCCAAAAACAGCCCGGACAAAATAAGCCAGTCTACATCAAAACGCACATATTACTAAAAAACAACAAAAAAACACATGATGCAGTTTTCTGTGAAGGATCATGAAGTTCAAACGGTAAAACAACAAATAAAATACATTCAGTTCGTAAAAAAATTTAAAATCAAAAACAAAACGCATGTTAAGAAAACACATCCGAAAAAAAGTCTACCTTCAATTAAGTGCCACACAAAAAAATGTGCCCCCCCCCTCCGCTCTCCCCTTAAACCTCCCGTACAGTGAAGTAAGCACAGGCAAAAAAACAAATGCAATACGCACTGCTGGAAAAATGTAGTGCATTTCTATACGGGATGCAGTACGCCATTATGCATTTCTTTTCGGGATGAAGAAAAACGCGAACGCGGAAAAAGTTAACGCAGTGCGGAAGTACACGAACTTGCAGTACAATATCATAAACAATGCAGTACAGTCGTAATTTGCTAAGCAGTGCAATCCCATACATTCGAAAAAAGATTGAAAAAAAATAAAAACACAAGATCAAAAATGAGAACTGTACATGCAGTAAGGAATGAAGTTCACATCTAGTACATAACCATGATCAATGCAGTGCACCGATGATTTACCAAAAAGCAGTGCACTCCACGACATTAAAAAGCATACAAAGAATAAAAACTGATCACCCAAATGATACCGGCCCCAGCCACACAAAAATTGACAACGTACATGCGTCTCTGAAATACCCGAACACAGGCCCAACAAAACCGACTAAGAAAAAACAATAAGTTGGGGGGGGGGGTCACCCCCTCCCATTTCCCTATCCGTCCCGTGCCAGGGACTGCAATAAGTACCAGCAAAAACAAGATGCAGTACAGGGCGGTAGAAGTATGCAGTGCATTCCATTGTGCAATGCAGACCGCCGAAGCATATAGCAAAGATACGCAAAAAACGATGAAGTACACACATGTATACAATGTTGCAGTTCTGATTTGTACGCGACGTAGTGCGTAAGTGTAAGCAATGCACTTATGTTGTCACGCAGTATATATCTATAAAACATGACAAAATGCCCATTCGCATAGAAAAAGGTGGTGGTTAAAAAAATGTGCTGATCAAAAATAAAACAAACCCACCTTAAAAAAACCCCACGTTCGCATACATCCACCCGATCGCAGCAGTTCCATCGCCACAAGGCCACGATCACAGATGCAAAACAAACCCATGATCCGCACAACCGCATCATCAGCACGATCGTGTAGTTCATCCGACGAGGCCATCCCACCCCGCGCCCTCCCCTTAAATTCAGACCCCTGCCAAAGGCCTTCTCATCCACAACAACACATGTATCCATTGCGCTCCCACCAAAAGCACCAAGACCTGCCACCGGCGATGACGTTCACCGACGAGTACAAGGGCGACAACGCCGTGGAGGTGCACGGCAACACCATGTCGCACGTCATCCACACCAATGACAGGAAGCAGATGGCGATCACCCTCGCGCAGTACGAGCGCCACCTCAGCCTCCAGCGCCACAAGATCGTCGGAATTGATCTCGAGTACGACAACGACCCTGAAGCGACACAGAAACCCGCCCTCTGCCAGCTCTCCATCGACAAGAATCACCCGGTGCTGCTCTTCCAAATGAGCAACACTGAAAGGTGCACCGTCTTCGACAATTTCCTCGCCGACCCCAGGTACACCTTTGCAGGCTTCTCCATCGACGGTGACAAAACCAGGTTGGAGCGCGTCAAACTGGAGGTCACCAACTTCGTCGACATCCAGAAGGAGTGGAGGGTGCCCAGGGCAACGAAGCCGTTGGACTCCCTCGGAGACGTCTCCGGCGCGCTCATCGACGACTACTACAACAACATGAAGAAGAAGATCACCGACGACGAACACCAGCGCTGGGCCATCCTGCCTCTGTCCAGGAGGCACATCGAGTATGCGGCAAAGGACGCCTATGCAGCGTACGAGATATGGAACCGCATCACCCTCACCCAGGACGGCCTTCGCCGTGCAAAGCTGGAGAAGGAGGAGCACCCCAAGAAGCGCGCTAGGAGCAGCTTGGGGATGGGGAGAGCCTGACTGGTGAAGAAAAAGATTCTGTTGTCTGCTAATGTATCATTAGATTCGAGTAGTGCAGAAAAAGAAAAATGAGTTGCAGTGTGCAAACAGGACGCATGCAGTGCAAGTTGTGTACGAATGCAGTACAGAATCTGTCCAATGAAGTATTAACATACACAACAAAGTGGTGCACGAACCTAAATTTGAAAAAAGAATACATAAGAGCAAAACCAGAAAATGAAAAACGCAAACACGTAAATAATCAATGAAGTACAGAAATATATGAACGTGCAGTACAGAACCATAATCAACGCATTACGCGCATGATTTACTAAGCAGTGCACTCCCATACATTGGGAAAAAAAATTAAATAATAGCAAAAAGATGGAAACAAAAAAATGGCAACTGTACATGCAGTATGCAATGCGTATACCATGTAGTACAGAACCCTGATCAATGCAGTGCACGCCCCCGAAATTGAAAAAAAAACCTAAGACAGAAATATAAAAAGAAAAAAAATTGACCACCTAGGTGGCACCGGCCCCAGCCAGTCTCGTAATAGGTCTACGCCCACAGAAGGCGAGTCGTTCTGAGTCACGGTGCATGGGGCCGGCCACACATGGGCTCACGGGTCAGAGAGCATATAGCTGCGAGCGTCGTGTTTAAGCGCAGAAATAAGTAACAAGAGGACTTCGACACAGAGGCCTTGCCACCGCTTATAAACATGTCGGCCGCGCATTCCGCGGGCGAGGTGGGACTAAACATTAGACCGCACACAGCGCACCGAGAACCAGCCGTGTGCTCACAGGCAGACCTTGGCCCAATTGCGTCTTCACTACTAGAACACAGGGCCAACAAAAAAAAGAGAGGCCACTGAAAATAAAAAAATGCTACATACCATACACAAACACAGGCCCAACCACGTGTTCTTAGTTCGTCGTGATATGACAATGCAGTTCGCTATTCTCAAGTAAGCAGTCATGTTGCTTCTTAAATGCATTCGTGTTCACTGAATCATACCCAATCCACCACCTAACGCCAACCACAACATTTATTACATCCATTGCTCGATTGGTTGCATAAAAACTTATCCATTCGTGCTACAGACTAACACAACTCCTCCCCCGTTCCTCATTTTCCTCAATACATAGATCTAGGGTTCATCCCATCCACAGCTCTTCTCTGGAATTCCACTGAACCCGCCATGGACTATAAGTGCGGGTGCTTGGCAAGGATGGCGCCGGTAGCGGACACATGCGTCTACGCAGAAGGCCTACAGCTCACCTACACCGAGTGGCGCAGCATGCTCGGCTGCCTGATGATACCCAACTGGGGGTTTCGTGCGCCATTTCTTCATCCCCTCACAACCGTAGATCTACAAGAAAGTTGGGTATCTTTTCCACTCACAATTTTTGGACATAATCTAGACTGCAAATACACATCTGAATATATACACAGATACAAAATTTGTATTGTTGTTCAGATCTGTTAGCTATTAAGACTAGATGCTTCCACCTATCTTTCTTCAGTACACACCATGTATCGACATATGTACAAAAAAAGGTCAGTAGATAAGCGTTGCAGTTATATTAACATGCTGGAGAAGTACACTGTTACTGACATTGCAGTGCACACATGTTGAAGTATAATATATATCCCAGTAAAACTAGGTGTCAATTGAGTATATAAGTTTGTTCATACATTGCAACTACTTTACAAAATACAATCATATGTATGTAACTATTTTAGTAAACATAAAAAAATCATACTAAGTATAAAACAAAAACATTTGCTATTTACTTATAAATTCTTTTTCCACCCATTACAATATGCAAAAACTGCCATCCGCAATAAAATTTCATGCTCCGAGTTCAGGGAAGCTTACTTTGGAGACAGAACACAAGAATGGCTATGGAGACATGGAAGCTGACTACCACATCGACTCTGAAGACTGCATCAACATAACTACTGGTTGGAAAGATTTTGTCTCCCACAATGGCTTTGAGGCCGGAGAAGTGGCCATGGTCTTTTTCTACAAAGAAGAAGACTCCATCAAGTTTACAATATTTGCACTCCATGTTGTCTAATTTGAAGCAACCAATATTTCTAATGCTTTGCTTATGCTGTATGCTTTTAAAATTATGTCCAACAGAAAATTTGAATGATGGCTATTTAAAGTATACAACCTCAACTGCGTCATTTTATTATCCTTTTTAGGCAAAGTTGCTGTTGGCAGTAATGCAGTTCTCTCGAACCCATAGTGTGGTACTAATAATAACAAAAAGCAGCCATCTGAACAGTAACAAGGAAATGCAAATGGTAGAAACTTTGCACTTTAACATATGATGTTCAAAAAAATTTCTCATAGTATGCAGTTCAAAAACAATCTTATAATAACTATTCAGCTAACACAAGCGTATCATGGACCATCCATTCTAATAGCGAATAGAAAATTAACAACACCGCTAATGCAAGATGCGAAATGCATATTATGCAGTCATCTAGAACACGTAATGTAGTAACACGTAATGTAGTTTAAGAAAAGGAGAAATCTCATAAACAACCATAACCATCAGTAATACAGCTACAACGGCGCTACCAAAGAAAATGCAGTGCACTACAACGTATGCCGCGACTACAACAAATAAAATTAAAGCAGTAAAACTATAGACAATGTGATAGACTGATAGTGGTGTCAATTTCACTCGCACTTCCATAACTCGCCTAAAAATTGTACAGCCACTAAACCATCAAAAAATACACCCGCAAAAATTTACATGGAAGACATGGCAACTTGACGAACATCATCACCTTTCATTTTAAAAACGCGATTCAAAAAATGACAATTATACCCGTAGTACAATGAATTCAAACCTATAGCAACAGTAATTACAATATTCAAACACGTGTGGACGGGGAAAAATCAAAAAAATCAACAAGAACAGAGGAGCGGACGAAGCTCACCCGCCCGCACAACCAAAATAACAAGAATTGAAAACTAACTCCTACAAATTAACAAATTATAGAGTGAACGAACCGATTAAAATGAACGCAATCAAAGAATTCCTACTAAATAACAACATCCGAGCACAAAAAAATCGCATCTGACGTGAACACGAACGAACAGAGAAAGCTCGTCCGCCAAATCCCTCAATTTGCAAGCACTCTAGTATATTTTCCTGTCAATTAGAAAGAATAAAGCTAAAATGAGATGCAGACACAAACTGAATCATCCCGCGACACCCGATTCCACATAGAACACGCGGGCGGAACACCGGAAAATGAAGTAGTTCTCCCGTGAAGCATTGCAGTGCCCAACATAAAGAAGATGCAGTGCACTTGCGTTCAGCGTGCAGAGCGGAAGCGGTGTGTAGAATAGTTATTCTGCTAATATTAGCAGAATAGACCGTCTGTATGTATATATATATATATTATATATAGAGAGAGAAAATCCATCCTACCACCCAGTGGTAGTTACCCCACATATCTCATATACTACCATGTGGTACTATATATACTATTTTATTATTTTAAATATGTTCATAAATTATATTTAAGATATTTCAAAGCAAGTTACAAGAAAAAATTGCATATGAGTCCATAGTTTTTGTTATATTTGTGAAATACATATATAGTTGTACGTAAAAAAGAGCATACTCAAAACATGGTACATACTACCTCAAAATTAGTATATATACTACCTAATCTTTGATATATACTGCATACTACACGTGCATACTCTCGGTTTTGACAGATACTACGTACAACATAGAAAACGCAAGTGGTGGTAACTACCACTGCTTGTAGTAAACATTTGTCCTATATATATATATATATATATATATATATATATATATATATGAATTCCATTTTCTATTTGTTTTTGTAAACTAATTTGAATCTAGTTGTTATCATCCACATATACAGAATGGAAAGCGTATATACACACATTGAAACATAACATATAAGAACGGAAAAACAGAGTACACATAGTGAAACAGAGCAATAAACAGAGCAATACTATGATTGCTGTGAATACATAGCTATCCAGGCCGAAACGACTCAACAAAATAAAATGCATCCATGAGACCATGACCAGTAGCCCTTGCCTACAGTAGCTCTTGGCTATGCCTGAACTCATGCAGGCATTCGTCCAAGCGGTCAACACGCTCGCGGTACATGTGGAGCACGATCTCAAGCTCAAAGTTGGCTATTTCGTCGGAGCTCACCAGCTCGAGGATGCGACGACCATGTTCCTCTATTGCGCCCAGGTGGACACCTGGGCCAAGGAGGTGGTCGGGCCTATCGACCAGCGCGTTGGCATCGAGCGGGGCGAGGACAAGGCGAGCGGCGCGACCCATGAGGATGGCGCGAAGGGCATCCGGTGGAAGTATGGTGCGGCCGGCCTCTGGTGCAAGTACGGCGCAGAGGGCCTCTACCCACTCGTGGC
This sequence comes from Aegilops speltoides, assembly GCA_021437245.1. Lineage (NCBI taxonomy): Eukaryota > Viridiplantae > Streptophyta > Magnoliopsida > Poales > Poaceae > Aegilops > Aegilops speltoides. The sequence goes on from CM038147.1 coordinate 258,272,184, forward strand.
GAGGAATGGGGGTACTGACAGGACATGTACCCAGCTGCAACACCCAGTCGACAGCAGGCAAGCACCGATGTATCCGCTCTTTCTGTGCTGCGCTCCGCGCCTCTCGGTTTGCAGTGCTGCAACAGTCCCGCCGTGCAGAGAGCCACAACCTATAGGCGCGGACGCGCCTAGCATGCTCTGCGGCACGCCATCGATCATGTTGTGCGGCAAGCTGTAGCCTCTCGGTGCTGACATGCCTATCTTGATCCGCGACGCTGAAGCGCCATGGGCCAAGGGTCTACTCAACCCTGGCGATGACGCGCATCACGGTGTCGTCCATCGCATTACCGGGGAGAGCCTCAGCCTCAACAGGTTATGGCGCCTTCTCGTTTTCCTTGTTGACAAGGTTGATGGCAGAGGTGGTGGTTTTGTGGGTTGGCATGCTTGGAAAAGGTGGATGTGCTACAAGTTGCGCTTGTTGCCTCCGTGCGTCGTGCGCTGCCTAGGTTTATGCACAATATCACTGGGTGGTGGGAAACAGGTGAGGAAATGGCGAGAAACTGTGGTGTGTTCATAAAATGCCATCAATTAATGGAAACTTAGCATATAAGGAACATCGAGCTAGCACAAGAAGTAGATGATGAGCAGATGAACAAATACCACACTAGGGAACCCGTCGGTGATGAATTCATCAATCACAAACGGTTGTATACTAGCAAGTGTTTGCCCACAACACACAACTTATTCCATCACAAATAGGTCGGATGGATCAACTGTATGCCATGTATCGCACATTGTCAAAAAGTAATGCGGTAGACCTTCTTTAACATGTGTTTAAAAAAACAAGGACCTCAAGGTTAACTTAACTAATGGGATGGATCATAGATGTCATTTAGTTTGACCTCTGTGACCCATCCCATCAGTTAATTTAACATCAAGACAACTTCCCATCTAGTCACCCATCTGATGGCTGCTCCAGCGTGAGAACAGTTAACTTGAGAGTTCTCATAGATGAGCTATTGGGGGAACAACTTGTCCTTGCTGATATAGGATGCCTCTTCACATCCTTATGGCGTACCCGGATGACCACCCATCGCCCAATGGCCAATAGACGTTGTGTAGACAGAGCATATCACATACGTATTATTAGAGGCAACCGTCTGTGTTATTATCGGTCTTCGCACACATTTCTGATTACAGACCTGTTTGTCACGTATCACACACATCTTGTTATATTGAACTGTTTATGTTATCTTGGCTCAACGCAAACAGTTCATCCGAGTGAACTATTTTCCCTCTATCGCACACACCTTGATCTGGCTGACCGTTTCTTTTGTTCCTCCTAATCACAAACAGTTCATCCGAGTGAACCGTATGCCCTATATTGCACACACCTTCATCTGGCTGCCCGTTTCTGTTCTTCTGCCTCATCGCAAACAGTTCATTGAACTGAACTGTATGCCTTGCATCACACACACAACTAAAATCTGAACCGCGTTTGATGCATTCATCATCACAAATGTTTTGCACCTTTTTTGACCGTTTTTTCATCACCGTTTGCGATTATTGCATCGCACACAGTTTCGTTGAAGGGTCTCTCATCGTAGTGTCGCGTTAGCAGCATCCTGCAGTAGTGCTTTTGAAGGGGAAAGTATTGCTCAAGCTTGGGGAGGCTTAACTCAATGTTATATTCATGCCCCAATCATGAGCTCTCAAGAGAATTATTATTCATAATTTTTATGCTCGTCTTTCTCGTAGTGACCAATCCATGCTCGATACTTCTGCACTGGTTCTTTTATGAAGAAGACTATTGATGTCACATCCCTAGCTTCTGGCAATGCACTAGGCTAGCTTCATGTGTGCATTGTGTTAAATTTGAAAGAAACTTGAAATGGGGATTGCTTAAACCCTAACATCAAAGGAATTCACTAGGTTCAACTAAAATATTTTTAGTGAACCCAAAGTGGCTTTCAAAAATGTTCATCATTTTTGGAAAATGCTGGAAACAGTAACCAGAGATGATGCACATTTTTCCATCACATTTTGGCTTTTTGAACTAACACATATTGTATTTGAGTTGGAGCAAATATATGTTATAAATATTTTTCATGCTTCAATAATTCTAATATTTTGTGAGGGGCTCTAGAATATTCCTTTCAATCCCTGCAAAAATCATCAGAAGAAACAAAATGGTTTAGTGCTTGAACTAAATCAAAACATAGTGAAATAAATAGGAAACAATAATTAAAATAGAAATAGAAAAGAGAGAGAGAAGGACTTACCTGGCAGCCCAGCCAGCCCACCACTGTAGCTGCCGAGCTGGGCAAAGCCAGCCTGGCCCACCAGGGGCAGCACTGTCTTCTTCCTCTTGCCAGGAGGAGAAGCAGCTGCGTGCCTCGCGCGCAGGCGAGCCGCACCAGCTCCTCCCTGTCTGCCTCAGGCCCCTAGGGTCTTCCCCTAGCGCAACAAAGACGGCCAGGAACCCCCACGGGCTCTCTCTCTCTCTCTCAAGCTCTCCCCCTCCCATGGCTCTCTCCCTCGCTGTTCTCCACCTCACCGAACGCATCTGCCGCCGCCGACTAGCACCACTGTGGCCATCGCCTCTCCCTCGTCCCCTTGAGCATTCCAGAAGCTCCGCCTCGTCGCCTTAGTCCTCTCTGCGAGCCACACGACCGGAAGGGACCCGAAGCACCGCCTCAACGCCTTCTTCCTCCTTGGTCGCCGGAGATCGCGCACGCCAACACGATGACCCCAGGCCTTCCCTGAGCTCGATGTGACCCTCGTCCAATTCGCCGTGAGCTCCTCTACGGATCGCCCTGCTCCCATGCTCAATATCTCAGCGTAGCCCCGTTTCCGCTAAGACCGAGACCTCGCCGGCGCCGGACATGTCGCCGTCGTCGTTTTAGTTCGCCTCCGTCCAAACCGAGCACATCACCGTGCTCCTGGTGAAACAAGGAAGCCGTAGACCCCCTTAGTCAGCCTCCCCGTGCTTCGTAGCCTCATCCCGCTCAATGCCGCACTCTGGCCGCCGCCACGAGCTCGCTTCCGGCTAACTCCGGCTACTCCGCGCCCTCCCGCTGGTTCCCTTGATGCGCGCGGGCATGGGCTACCTCCTCGTGCTCTTCGCGTGTCCAACCGCTGCCCCTAGCGCCACCCCGGCGAGCCACCGCCGCCCTGGGTCATCGTCGTCTAACCGCTGGCGTGCTAATGTGGCTAAGTCATTAGCTGCTAATTATCCCCCCTAAACAAGCCCCTAGTGACACTGACAGCTGGGCCCCACTGCCTAATTAACCTAGTTTAGTTTCTGTTTAGGTTTAACTAACCACACGGGCCTCACAGGTCAGTTTGACCTGGCCACATCACCAGTTGACCCGACCCCACCTGTCTGTGACACTAACCTGTCCTAAGTCACTGACCAATGGGCCCCACTGGTCAGGTTTGACCTGGAGTGGGTGAGTTGACCTGCTAACGTCACAGTGACATAGTGCTGACGTAGTTTATCATTTTCTGGCTTTAAAATAATCAGATAATTCCAGGAAATGCTATAAATTTCAAAAATTCATTGAAATTCAACCATAACTCCAAATGTAATAATTTATATATGAAAAATGATCAGAAAAATCCAATCTATCCGTCTGTACCATTTTCTTGCATGTTAGAAAAACTTATAGCTGCTGTTTAGGACAAATCACATAAATGTCATTTGAATATCTACATATGGAGTTTGAATTTGAACCTTGGATTCAAACTAACTTCATTTAACCTGTTGCTAGTTGCATTAGCTCAAATCATAGCATTTTGCCATGTCATCATCATGCATCATATTGTGCATTGCATTGATTGTGTTTCCTTCTGTGTTGCCGGTATTTGTCCCCTCTCAGTAGACGTGGTTCCGACGATTAGTTCGATGACACCGATGAAGAGCTATACTATCTTCAGAAGTGCCAGGCACTCCGATACAATCCCACTCTCTTGCTTCTGCTCTCTTTTACTGCATTAGGACAACAATGATTCAACTATTACATGCTGCAGTAGTTGAACCCCTTTCCTCTGCATTACCTGTCGTTGCCATAGTAAATAGATGAAACCCACTAGCATGAGTAGGAGTTGTTTCAGCCCTGATGTGCCTACTCATTCATGCCTATGGTCATGCCTGCTACTGCTTAGAGTTGAGTCAGGTCTGATTCATCAAGAATGAATTGGAATCATGTGAACATGTCCTACTGTGTGTGAGCTAAGTGTGTGAACACGATTTGGTAAAGGTAGCGGTGAGAGGCCATGTAGGAGTACATGGTGGGTTGTCTCATTGAAGCCGTCCTCAAGAGATGAGTTCTGTGTTTGTGATCCATGAGAAGTTACTACAACTCATTGGGATCCTTGATTAACCCTCTCGACTTATTAGCCGCCCTTGTCCTCTGTCCATGAGTTGCAAGTAGTTTCTGGTGTTTGTAGTATGCTAGAGGCTGTGCGCAGCACTGACCCGAGGGGTGGGCTGTGATGGGGTAGGCACGTGGCCGGGTATGCCGGGCACCCGTTTGGTGTCGCGGAACCCTGTACAAAATCGTTCGGGGCCGTATGTGGAAACCTCGGCCGGACTCCCTGCGGATGGAACCTGAATAGGCGATATACCTGGACAAGAGACTTGTGTGGTTAGTCAGGTTGTGGCCGACACCCTCGCCAGGCTTCCACATGAAGGTTGCTGAGATACATGACGTGTGCATGGTGGTAAGTGGCGAAAGCGTGTGTGAAGAAGTACACCCCTGCAGAGTTAACATCATCTATTTGAATAGCCGCGTCCACGGTAAAGGACCTCTGGGTTTCCTATACAGTTAATAGACAAGTGAAAGTGGATACCCTAAAATGCGCAAGATAAGTGTGTGTTATGGATGGCGTTCTTGTAGGGATACGGGAGCAGATCCATAGTGGTGTATTGATATGGTGAATATGTGGACTCGTGTGCGCCACCTCAAAAGAGTTACTTGCAGTCATAGTTCAGGATAGCCACCGAGTCAAAGTTGGCTTGCTGTTGATAAACCCCACCATCCCTTTGTTGATAACTAGCACAGTGGCCCGCTCGATGCGTGCGCTATGATTTTACAAAGTTTAACGGTGACAACATAATATTTGATTTTTCCAAAGAACTTTTCGAACCTTGTGCGATCATCCTTGTGCAATCATCGTAATTTTGTCTTCGATATGTTTGTGTTTTTTATTTATATAATAAATATGTTGTCCCATCATCACTTACTCGCTAATTATGCTTGGTGTATAAACAACTTTTATATGCATTGTTCAAATTTTCTATTTATCATTTCTCTGATGTTTTTGTCATGTTGCTTAATTTTTTTATTTTCGTAAACACAAGGTTAATAGTTCTGATTGTTTCCGGGTAGTCATAGGTAAATTTGGTAATGCTGTTGAAGATTGATGTATTATTTTTAGTGATTTTTTACTGTAAATGATTTATATTTATATAATATACACATCCATGAAAAATTTCTTGGTAGGTATTTGCTTCCATGATTATATTAGAGATAAGTTAAGACACGTGCAATCAACAGTACAAATGGTGGCTTACATTTTCACGTTATATAGTTTGCTCTCATAGTGTGCACTTTACTACATTCACAAAACGTCATTGGTTTAATGGGTCCCACCAGGCAGTTTCTTCACTTTCCCATTCTGTAGTCTTCTTGACTTCTCAGTTCTTCTTTCGCACTCACATAGCGAGATGTTCCTCTGGCCCGATCCCATTTCTCCTTTCCTCGGTCTCTCTGGTCACTCCAAAATTGCTACTGCGGAATAGCTCCCATCAACTCTGTTGTTCATGCTCACATGTAGCCACCCCGCAGATGGTGCTTCTACAGTGTATCCATCGACGGCGGCTGGTATGGTCCCTCATATGCCTTAGTCTCCTTGGATTTTGAATGGCGATGGATAGTAGGGCCGAAAGATCAGCCGCAGCAAGGAGGAGGCGTGATCATTCATCTGCAAAGTGCTGTTATTGTAGGCGTCCGTACAATTGATTTGGGCGTGGATTTCATCTCCTGTAGCCCCGCTTGGATCCAGCTCGAGTATTAGGATGCCAGCGACATTGTCTTCCCCAAGTGCGCAAGGAAGACACATTGTTTGTATTCCCGCTCAAGGTAGCCGGGCACGTCATCGTCATCCCCCACAGCGTCAACAATCTCCAAAGTTGAAAGTCTTCCCTACAGCTTGATGTCTACTACACAACCTTCTTCTTGTAGACGTTGTTGGGCCTGCAAGTGCAAAGGTTTGTAGGACAGTAGCAAATTTCCCTCAAGTGGATGACCTAAGGTTTATCAATCCGTGGGAGGCGTAGGATGAAGATGGTCTCTCTCAAACAACCCTGCAACAAAATAACAAAGAGTCTCTTGTGTCCCCAACACACCCAATACAATGGTAAATTGTATAGGTGCACTAGTTCGGCGAAGAGATGGAGATACAAGTGCAATATAGATGGTAGATATAGGTTTTTGTAATATGGAAATATAAAAACAGCAAGGTAACTAATGATAAAAGTGAGCGTAAACGGTATTGCAATGATAGGAAACAAGGCCTAGGGTTCATACTTTCACTAGTGCAAGTTCTCTCAACAATAATAACATAGATAGATCATATAACAATCCCTCAACATGCAACAAAGAGTCACTCCAAAGACACTAATAGCGGAGAAAAAATGTAGAGACTATGGTAGGGTACGAAACCACCTCAAAGTTATTCTGTCGGATCGATCTATTCAAGAGTTCATCCTAGAATAACACCTTAAGACACAAATCAACCAAAACCCTAATGTCACCTTGATACTCCATTGTCACTTCAAGTATCCGTGGGCATGATTATATGATATGCGTCACACAATCTCAAATTCATCCAACCAACACAAAGTACTTCAAAGAGTGCCCCAAAGTTTCTACCGAAGAGTCAAGAAAATGTGTGCCAACCCCTATGCATAGGTTCATGGGCGGAACCCGCAAGTTGGTCACCATACATCAAGTGGCACGTGATATACCATTGTCACCACAGACAAACATGGCAAGACATACATTAAGTGTTCTCAAATAAAGACTCAATCCAATAAGATAACTTCAAGACGGAAACTCAATTAATCACAGGAGAGTAGAGGGGGGAGAAACATCATAAGATCCAAGTATAATAGCAAAGCTCGCAATACATCAAGATCGTGCCATAGAGAGAACACAAGAGAGAGATCAAACACATAGCTACTGGTACATACCCTCAGCCCCAAGGGTGAACTACTCCCTCCTCGTCATGGAGAGCACCGGGATGATGAAGATGGCCACCGGTGATGGGTTCCCCCTCCTGCAGGTGCCTAGCGGGCTCCCGAGAGGTTTTGGTGGCTCTGAGAGCTTGCGGCGGAACTCCGGATCTATCTTGATATTCGATATTTTAGGGTATGTAGGCTTATATAGGCAAAAGAAGTCGGTCGGGAGGTGCTCGAGGGGCCCACGAGACAGGGTCGCACCCTACAGGGGGGCACCCTCCTATCTCATGGTTGCCTCGAGGATCTTCTGACGTGAACTCCAAGTCTCCAGGATCATATTCTTCCAGAAAATCACGCTGCCTAAGGTTTCATTCCATTTGGACTCCGTTTGATATTCCTTTTCTTCGAAATACTGAAACAGGTAATAAAACAGCAATATGGGCTGGGCCTCCGGTTAATAGGTTAGTCCCAAAAGTAATATAAAAGTGTATAATAAAGCCCGTAATCATTCAAAACAGATAATAAAATAGCATGAATGCTTCATAAATTACAGATACATTGTAGACGTATCATAGGTCCCCCTTCTTCCTTTTCTTGACTCATATTTTCCCTTTTTCTTAACATTTTGATGTGTTTGTGCGGTTCAACTAATATAATGTAATTAAGGAAAGACCTGTTAGTGGTAAATGTTTCATTATTTTTCTTTCAAATTTTGGAAAAACATGTGATTCTTTTGAAGTCCTCTATAATTGTTAAATGAGGTAAATACTACAGTAATAAGCTTGTGAAATTGTAAAAATGTAAGTATATGTGTGAGCAGACATACCAATGCAAACCCAAAACGTTGGATCGTATAATCTAACTTTGCTCACATAAAGCAGTATGGAAATCTACTAAATGTCAATATAAATTACTAATATTATTTAGATTTAATTCATCATAATTACTTTAGTGGATTTTTTTGATATTTTTGTTTTTTTGTAACTTTAAGCATGTCATTCGAGTACTTTTTTGTCTATTTTTACCTTGTTGACTTATAGCATCCTAAGAAATGCCGCGAACTAAAACATGTACGTCATGTTCATCTGCTATGGTTGCTCAATGTATCACTTATGCCATCAGGCACTCTGTCGATGAGATAAGGTACCATTAGTCTACAAAAGAACCAAACAAAGTACATTGTATATGCTAGTACAACTATGGGACAAATAATTAATAATTAGTAGGTTACCGCTGAAATTGTGAGGCTTACATAGATACGCACTTGTATTAAGACCATAAGCAGTTCTTGAAAATGAATTATACAGTAGGGCCATGTTGTTCCCCGGCTTAAAAAAATGCCTTGAAAAGGAGGCAATAAGAAAAATAAATCATTATTGAAAAGGAGGCAGTAAGAGAAATAAATCATTTATAGAATAGTACACATCAATAACCACATAAGTAGTCAAGAAGAAGCATGTATACTGATGGTCTTACATATATTCCATTCTCTACTTACTCTGATAACCTAGTAACTTACACATACATGCAAAATTCATTTGCAAGCTGGGCGTGCACAACACGCTTATCTATAGTCTATTTTCTCTTGTTATCTGATATATCGGTGAGTACCTAGCATGTAGTATCCATCACTACACGCAAGAAAATAGAGATATATACCTACAGTGTTATGGTCGAGTACCTACCTCGGTAATCAGGCATATACTTTTCAGCAAACTTGTCATTGAAGTTCTCCATGCCTGAAGATAAGACTGTCGTCAAACGTAACATTGTTGCCTGAAAAGTTCAAGACACACAATCATCTGTTATAGAAAACACGAAATTTACTTTACAGACTGAAGATAAGACACTGAAGTTTCAAGATTTCAAGCATCTTGTCACATCATATTAAAACTGATGAGATTACCTGATCAATCTTTGTTCTAAGTGAATATTCTATTTCCTAAATTGTATGAAATGACATATATTATGTCCCAAGGGGCTAAAGCTTTATGCATTGACAGATTGGAATTAATCAAGGACGTCTAGAAATAGCAGAAGCGTGGAAGATTTAAAACATTTTCTAACCACACCTGATCGGCTAATGGATCATAACAAACATTAAGCATCTCAATCTTACAATAGTTTTCTTACTTCCATTCAAGAATGCTGACCTTCCTATCTAGACCATAGTGGCCCGTTTGCTACTTCTTTTTGCTCCACATACTGATGGGTTGTGTTGCAAACAAATTTACAGGAACCCGGTAAGTAACTAATGATGCCACTATAAAAACACAATCCATAACTTGATGTCTCCAGCTACAGTAAGTTGTTCCTATATTTCGCGCATCAATCTGACTACCTTCATAATGCACTATTGTGTTTCAGAGAAGGTGTGACCGAGGGCTATGAGCTGTACCATTGTAGACAAGTGTGGAAGATTTAAAACATTTTCTAACCACACCTGATCTGCTAATGTTTGTGTTGGTGTACTAAAGTAGGGGCACTCCTTTGTACCCCTTTACTTGTGCACGGGCAGTCAGAGCCACAGGCCGAAGCCACACTTAGCAGGGCAAAAGGGAGGAGTCGAAGCCGCAAGATGATCAGCGCAACATCAAAGACCGAGACCACAGAGAGCAGATGGACGAAGCAGGATTCCCCGACAAGACCCTTGCCGGGGGGGGCCTCAGCAGCCCCGGCAAGCCCCTTGCCGGGGCGGCTCGCCCACACCAGCGGAGTGAGCCACCCGCGAACCCACGGTCCCCAACACCATCAACCACGTTGGGATAGGGCTCGGGAGGCACCTCCATGGTGGCATGCAGATCTTTGTGAAGACAAAGAATATTCAAGATCAGATGAGGGTTGGAAGGCAACGATCCTCGACAAGATCCTTGCCGAAGAAACCTCCAAGACCCCCGGCAAGATCCTTGCCGGGGATGACAGCGCGCCACGGCAAGACCCTTGCCGGGTCACCTGGCAAGACCCTCGCTGGGCCACCCGGCAAGACCCTTGCCAAGGGCGTCAGCGGGGCCACAGCCAGGCCAGCACCAACCAAGTCTCCACCGCCGTTCACATGCAACTGCCAGCCCAACCAGCTGGGCAGGCACCTGCGTGGCAACATGCAGCTTCCAGGCCAACTCAGCACACGCCTGCATGGCGGCATGCAAATCTTCGTGGAGGCTCCACCACCGCGCCACCCCAGCTGCTTGCCTGCCTACATGGAGCCGCATGCATCGCTGACCAGGGCGCGTGTCGAAGCGAGGAGGAGCGGCGACGGACGGGACGGGCCTCGCTCCCGTCCCCGATAAACTCGTAGCACTGTAGGCCTTTCCTCCTCCTGTGTGCCACTGTGGCAGCCCCTTTTGACTATGAACTGAGGCCCATGGCGTACTGGAGAGGGATTCGGCTCTTTGGAACCAAGAAGCCACCGTAGCTAGTTCAAGAGCTCAGAAACACTCAATACAACCACCAACGTAGGACTAGGGTTTTACGCATTCCTCGCGGTCCGAACCTGGGTAAACGATCCTTGTGCTGGTTACTAATCCTGCTCTTCTCACAACCCCGCGCCCCGCAACCGCAGAAGGGATCCTCGTGATCCCATAGGTGTCGTTTCCCACCGACATCTTTGGCGCGCCAGGTAGGGGGCGCAATTGTGAGAATCTGGTCTAGTAGTTGGCCTAACAGTTCTTCATCGCCATGGCTCCCGCGGAGAAGGAGGCCAAGAGAGTGACGCTGCCTGCGAGCGCGAAGGATGCCAGGGCGGTGACGAGAAATAAGTCATGCCAAACTTTAAACTTTTCTCCTTAATATAAGGCTATCGTCCTCGGAGATTCTGCCTATGTCTGGAAAACCTGTACGCAGAGGGGCCCTCCCGCAATTGGCAACACCCTTGTTCTGTTTCGAGTCTGCTCAACAGCTCAAGCGGCCGCGTCGAGAGCGGCAAGGTAGCCTTCCGCATTTAGCAACGCTCTCGACTCTGACTCGAGTCAAGCTCGACAGTTCGAGCGGCCGTGTTAAGGGCGGTAAGGTGGTTCGCCCAGCAGTAAGCACACCCGGTAGGCCAATGGGGATCCGTCCTCAAGACGCCGCCCTGGGTTTACGCGCCGGCAAGCTTACCTAGTTAACGTAGGGTGGAAAAGGAAAATCGAACAGGAAAATAACATGCATAATGTCAGAAGTACTGCAGAGTTATATTACAGAAATTGCCGCCGCGGTTCTATCTAAAGATAGCAATTGTCTTGATCATGAACCTGCAGCGGCGATAAGACACGGGGTGCCTAGTCCCGGCGCTAGCCCTCCAACCTCTTGATTCCGTCGATGCGGCTGATGATGGGCTTGATATGCTCCTTGAGCGCCATGATGTCTGCATCCTCTGGCAAGCTCTTCAGCGCAGCTTCAAAGTCGAGGTTAGGATGCCAATGCGCTATCTTGGCAAGCACCTTGGTCATGGCACCCCGGCAGAGCATCCGGGACTCCTCGGCCAGGGAGGCCACCCGGTTGGAGTGAAGCCCCTCCAGGGAGCCGACGAACCTTTCAAAGAACAGCGTCAGGTTGGCGTTGGGGCTCAGGATCGTCTCTGGGGCGTACCTCACGTCCAACATACCCATGGTGGCCAGCTGCATGGCAGCCGAGTTCGCAACGACGGCGAGGCATGCGAGCCAACGCTTCTCACCCTCTACGTGGTCGTTAAGGTTGGTGGCCTCGTTCCTCCACAGCTGCTTCTCTGTCTCCAGGTTCTTGGTCAGGGTCCCCTCTCGGGCCTTGGCCTCCGACAGCATCTTCTTGAGATCCTCCAACTTCAGCTTGAGGTCTCTGATGGAGTTGTTGGCCTCGGAGAGCACTCGGCCCTGCTGACGGCCGCGCCATGCGCCTCCGCTAGGGCACTGTTGAGCATGTCCTTCTCCTTGGACAGCTGCAGAGTTTGCTCCTTTAGCTCATCCCGCTCCGCCTCCAGCTTCTTCACCTTGCCGGCGTGAACCAGAGCCTGGGCATCAAGTGCCTCCCTGTGCTTCTGCTCCAGGTCTTGGGTCTGCTATAAGACGAGCTTGTCCACCTCTTCATCCTTGCCGCAAAGTGTGGTGGCAAGCTTCTCCTCGCACGCGGCAAGGTCCTCCTCCTGGGAGTTTAGTGCGGCTTCGTGCTGGGTCTGGGCGGCTTAGGCGGCGGCGGCCAAGTTCCTCGCCACCTCTTGGGCCTTCTCGATGTCGGCCAACTTCATGGTGAGCTCCACGTCACGCTTGGCCAGGTCGCCCTAGGCGGCCTTCAGATCGTCTTGAGCCTGGCGGAACCAGACTTGCGCCTCGGCAACGCGCCCCTGGAGGTCTGCCTCTGTCTTCTCCATCACTGCCGTCCTAGACTTGGCCTTGTCCAAACGGGCGCGATGGATCGCCTGGATGTTCCGGAAGCTGGCGCCCATGGCCTGGAGCAGCCGCTCATCCTCGGATCCGTCACCACCAACCCCGGCTCGTCGACGACCTCGAGCCCGGCGGCGTCAAGCACTTCATCGTCAAACACCTCTCCCATGAAGGGAGCCCTGGTGATCGATGCGCCTGGGAGGTGGACGAACAAGTAATCACCCACCCTCAGATACCTGCGGGAGCCGGAGGCAGCGGAGGAGGAGGGCTGGTCATAAACCACTTCCTCCTCGGTAGCGGCCTTGCCGGGCTCCCTGGTGGGCCCCTTGGCGGCATCCTCAGCAGCGCCCTTGGCGCTCTCCTCGGCGATGATCTTCTCGGCCTGCGCCGCGGCGTCCTTGGCAACATCCTCGATGATGGTATCGACGTCCTCTGGGTCTGTCGAGGGGAAGTCTGAATGCCAAGAAGGGGAAAGGGCGGGGCCAAGATCAGAAGCTAGTAAAAAAGAAGAAAGAAAGAACACAAGCAGAAACGGAAAGCGAGTGGCTTACCCACGCCAAGCTGAGAGGCAGAAGTCCCCTCTCCGCCGAGGTCCGGCGTCGAGGCGAGGCCACTGGCACCTGCGTTCTCCTCCTCCTCCGTGTGCATGGGCTCGGTGCTTGGTGCCCATGCCGGGGACGCCCCTCGGGGCGGCGCGTTGGGAGAATCCCTCTGTGGTTCCCCTAGCTACTGCTCCCCTCCTACATCCACGACATGGTCAGTACCAAAGTATCGTACCCCTAGCATACGTCGATGAAGGACGGGTGATGAACTCACGCTGGGGGCCGGGCCGGGGGCTACTGTCCGGGCTGCTCAACACCACCAGCGGCGTGCCGGAGGTGCCGGCCGGGGTCTGGCCGCTCGTCGAAATCCTGGCCCTCTTCGCCCTTTGGGCAAACGCTTCCACGTCCCTGCGGGATGAAGATGATTCAGAATAGGCGACACCATTTGAGGAAATGGAGAAAACAAAAAAAGAAAAGAAGGGGGAAAAGCAGCGTTTACTCTTCCTCCTCCTCCTCCTTTGCTGCTTTCCTCTTCCTCTCTGGGCTGAGGGGTCCAAAGTCAAAAGTGATCCCCAGGCCAACGTCTGCCGGCGAGGGGGGAGGCGGTGGCGTCTGGGCACACTTGGACGACGAAGAAGCGGATGCCTTCTTCTTCGCCGCCACGGCCTTCACCGCCTTTTTTGTCGCTATAGCCCTCGTTTGGCGCGCAGACGTCTCCTGGGCCTATCGTAGCTGCGCGGCCCGGCCGGGACGGACCGGCTCGCCGGAGGTGGCCTGCCGCAGGACTCGCCCTCTTCCAGTGACTGGAGGGTCGGCGGTCGTGGCCTCCTCCCCCTCGACCTCCTCATCCGACGACTCGTCGGCCACGTCCTCGACGAGGGGAACCCCGGTGCCGGCGCCGCTGGCCTCCCCAGCGGCCGCCGTCCACTGGGCAAGCTCTTCTTCCTCCACTTCTGCCGCGGCCTTGTCCTCCACGCCACCACCGCTGCCGGCCTCCTCGGCGAGCTTCGCCTCCGCCACCCTCGCGGTGATGTAGTCCATCTCCGCCTGGGAGGTATCCTGGATGAGCGGCGGCTTGGCGGTGACGTACCCCTCTTGCAAGGTGTCGAAGAATTCCTGCACCTGGAGCTCGTCCGTCTCGACCCAGCTCGGGTCAAGGCCATGCGCATTGAAGTACGGCATCATGGCGACGATGTCGGACCGCCAAGAATTGTTGCACAGCGGGACCACTCCCGCCGGCAACTTGAAAACGGGCTCTTTGGCAACCTTGCCGGCCTTCGTGGCAGGCCTCGCAGCCTTGTCGGACCGCTCAACCTTGCCGTCGCTATTGACATCAAGCTGGAAGATCCGTTGGCAGAGATGGGCGTGCCTCAGCACTATCAGGTTGTGGTGGAGGCTGGAGCGGAGCCTCGTGATGTCAGCAGCATTCATGAAAATCCAGGCCGGCCTCCCTTTGTTGTGCAGAGGAGCGATTCGGTGGCGGATGAAGTACGCCTCGATCATTTCGAGGGTGAACCGGGCCTCGGTGAGCCAGTGGATCCTGGTGGTGGCAATCATGAGCTTCTCGTCGTTGGTGTCGACGTCGCCCCAGTCTTTTCCACGGACCGGCGGCTCCCGGCGAACCGCGCAGAATGATGGCGGGTTCTCCTCCTCAATCCAGCACCATCGGCCCCGCCACTCTTCCCACCTCTCCTTCGTGGTGCCCTCCAGGTACGTCCCCTTGGCCCTCGGAATCCAGGTGACGCAACCAGAGATGGCGCCCCATTTTTGGATCTGAGGGGAGAAGTAGTGGCGGAAGAGCGTCATGTTGGGGTGCACCCCGGCGAAGCCCTCGCGAAGGTGTGCGAAGAGAGCCATGCACGCCATGGCATTCGGAGTGAAATCCAGAAGGAGGAAGTCGTAGGTGTGCATGATATCGTTGAAGAAATCTGAGAAGGGGGGACAGAGCCCATAGGAGAAGTAGTCGATGAAGAAGGGGTACCGATTTGGGGCGGCCTTGGCGCTGGCGGGGATAACGCGCGTGGCTGGATGCCCCGTCGTTTCTCCCCTCGTCTTCATCCCCCACAGAGATTTGAAGGACTCCCGAAGCTCGAACACGTCGACCATCGAGGGGAGGTAGGCGAATTGCGCCAGTCGCGCCACCAGCTCGCTCGCCGACTGCTTCTTCACCCGGCATCTTTGGCCACTCCCTTTCCTTTGGTGGATTTGGGCTCCATGGAGGCTGCGAGAAGCAAGAGGGAAGAGGTTGGTGGAAGCACAACGACAGTGGACCAGGACAGGGGGCTTGAGAAGGAGGAAGAAAGGGGGCGGCGGTTCCAAAATTGGAAAAGACGCAGGGAAGGGGTAAAGTGAGCAGCGCGCCCATAGTTATTCCCTTTTACGGGGAAGGCGCGGGCCGCCTCCTTTCCCATTAACTGCGATACGACGCATGCATGCGAAACCGCCCCGCGCATACCCCTGAGATGTCTCCAATGTATATACTTTTCCAAACACTTTTGCCCTTGTTTTAGACTCTAATTTGCATGATTTGAATGAAACTAACCCGGACAGACGCTGTTTTCAGCAGAGCCGCCATGATGTTGTTTTATGTGTAGAAAAGAAAAGTTCTCAAAATGTCCTGGAAATCCACGGAGGCACTTTTTGGAATTAATAAGAATTTTTGGCGAAAGAATCAACCCCAGGGGGCCCAGGGCCTGTCCACGAGACAAGGGGGCGCCCCCTAGGGCGCGCCCCCTATCTCGTGGGCCCCCTAGACCTCCACCGACCTCAACTCCAACTCCATATATTCACGTTCAGGGAGAAAAAATCAAAGAGAAAGTTTCATTGCGTTTTACGACACGGAGCCGCCGCCAAGCCCTAATCTCTCTCGAGAGGGCTGATCTGGAGTCCGTTCGGGGCTCCGGAGAGGGGGATTCGTCGCCGTCGTCAGCATCAACGATCCTCCATCACCAATTTCATGATGTTCACCGCCGTGCGTGAGTAATTCCATCGTAGGCTTGCTGGACGGTGTTGAGTTGGATGAGATTTACCATGTAATCAAGTTAGTTTCGTTAGTGTTTGATCCCTAGTATCCACCATGTTCTGAGATTGATGTTGCTATGACTTTGCTATGCTTAATGCTTGTCACTAGGGCCTGAGTGCCATGATTTCAGATCTAAACCTATTATGTTTTAATGAATATATGTGTGTTCTTGATCCTATCTTGCAAGTCTATAGTCACCTATTATGTGCTATGATCCGAAAACCCCGAAGTGACAATAATCGGGATACTTCTCGGTGATGACCGTAATTTGAGGAGTTCATGTAGTCACTATGTGCTAATGCTTTGTTCCGGATCTCTATTAAAAGAGGCCTTAATATCCCTTAGTTCCGCTAGGACCCCGCTGCCACGGGAGGGTACGACAAAAGATGTCATCCAAGTTCTTTTCCATAAGCACGTATGACTATTTACGGAATACATGCCTACATTACATTGATGAATTGGAGCTAGTTCTGTGTCACCCCATGTTATAGCTGTTACATGAGGAATCGCATCCGGCATAATTATCCATCACTGATCCATTGCCTATAAGCTTTTCATATATTGTTCTTCGGTTATTTACTTTTCCGTTGCTACTGTTACAACTACTACAAAAACCCAAAAACAATTATCTTTACTTTTGCTACTGTTACCTTTGTTATCATACCACTTTTGCTACTAAATACTTTGCTGCAGATACTAAGTTATCCAGGTGTGGGTGAATTGACAACTCAATTGCTAATACTCAAGAATATTCTTTGGCTCCCCTTGTGTCGAATCAATAAATTTGGGTTGAATACTTTACCCTCGAAAGCTGTTGCGATCCCCTACACTTGTGGGTTATCAAGACTAATTTCTGGCGGCGTTGCCGGGGAGCATAGCTCTATTCTCTGAGTCACTTGGGATTTAAATCCGTTGATCACTATGGAGAACTTGAAAGACGACCGAACTACTATTTTGGCCTCAACTACGAGGGGAGGTAAGGAACTGCCATCTATCCTTGCACTAGATTCTCCTTCCGTTATTACTAGGGTTGCGACACCTAAACCTGCTACTGCTATGAATTCTGATATGTCGCATGTTATTGATGATGCCACTTCTGTTATGCATGATGAAACTACTTCTGTGCTTGATACTACTTTGCCATTAGGTGAATTTCTTGATGAACAACTTGCTAGAGTTAGGGGGAACAATTTTACTGAAGAACCTATTATTGATGATAGTGATGATGAAGGTTCTCCCAATGATTATTTATTGCCTGTTGTTCCTAAGGGTTATGTTATGAATGAAGAAGCTGCTAGGGAAATCTTTGCTTGCAATGATAGATATGACCTTAAGAAACTACTAGCTAAATGGAAGCAGTAGTCTCTTAATGCTAGAATGAAACCCGATCCTGCTTTTGCTACTTCGCCTATCTGTGGTACTGATAAGGATTATGAATTCTCTATTGATCCTGATATTATTACTTTAGTTGAATCTGATCCTTTTTATGGCCTTGAATCTGAAACTGTTGTGGCACATCTTACCAAGTTGAATGATATAGCCACCCTATTTACTCATGATGAGAAGTCTCGCTATTTTTATATCCTTAAGATATGTCCGTTCTCATTAAAGGGTGATGCTAAGACTTGGTATAATTCTCTTGCTCCTGGTTGTGTGCGTAGTCCCAAGGATATGATTTATTACGTCTCTGCTAAATATTTTCCCGCTCATAAGAAACAAGCTGCCTTGAGGGAAATATATAATTTTGTGCAAATCAAAGAAGAGAGTCTCCCACAAGCTTGGGGGAGGCTTCTCCAGTTACTTAATGCTTTGCCCGATCATCCTCTTAAGAAAAATGAAATACTTGATATCTTTTATAATGGACAAACCGATGCTTCCAAGGACTACTTGGATAGTTGTGCTGGTTGTGTTTTCAGGGAAAGAACAGCCGACGAAGCTGAAATACTATTGAATAATATGTTGACTAATGAAAATAATTGGACTCTTCGAGCCAATTCTGAAGTAATTCTGAACCAATTGAGCCAACTCTGAGCCTATTCCTAAACCCACTCCGAAGAAGAGAGGTGTTTTATTTCTCGATCTGAAGATATGCAACAGCAAAGAAATCAATGAAAGAAAAAGGTATTAAAGCTGAAGATGTTAAGAATTTACCACCTATTGAAGAAATACATTGTCTTAATATACCGCCTGAAGAACCATATTTTCTTGATAACCCGACACGGGTAGTAAAGGTAAATTCTCTCTATAGATATGATAAAGTTGAAACACCCTCTACTAAATTTCATAGCCCATGCTTAGATGAATTGGATGACTTTATGGCTAGACAAGAAAGTTTTAATGCTTATGTTGGTAGAGAGTTAAAGAATAATGCTTTCGAGATAGGACGTGTGGGCAATAATCTTGCTAGAGTTAAAGATGAACTTCACCGCGTTATCAAATATGCTTCTATGGTTGCTACTCAAGATGAGCAAGTACTCAAGGCTCAAAATGATTTGCTTGAGGAATTAAATAATAAAAATGACTTTGCTGTTAGAGTGGCTACTAGAACTGCTAGAATGACTCAGGGACCTTTGTATCCTGAAGGCCACCCTAAGAGAATCGAGAAAGATTCTCAGAGAAATAATTTAGAGGCACCTGGTTATTCTAAAAAGAAGATAAAGAAAATGATAGACTTTGCATGCTTCTAGTGAACCTACTATAGACACACCTGAGAATCCCAATGATATTTCTATTTCTGATGCTGAAACACAATCAGGTAATGAACATGAACCTAGTGATAATGTTAATGATAATGTTCATGTTGATGCTCAACCTAGTGATAAAGTGAAAAAGAAAAACTTTTACAAACTCTGTTTGCTCTTGTTGTTGTAACATGAAAAGCCAGCATTCAAGTTTCAGCAAATATTATGAACTAACCATACTTACAATAACACGTAGGTCTCACAATTACTAATATCAATAGCATAATTAGCTAGCAAGCCATAATAATAAAACTCAGATGACAACACTTTCATAAAATAATCATAACATGATGTAACAAAATGGTATCTCTCTAGCCCTTTCTGGGACCGCAAAACATAAATGCAGAGCACCTTTAAAGATCAAGGACTGACTAAACATTGTAATTCATGGTAAAAGAGATCCAGTCAAGTCATACCCAATATAAACCAATAGTAATGAATGCAAATGACAGTGTGCTCTCCAGGGGGTGCTTTTAATAAGAAGGGTGATGACTCAACATAAAAGTAAATAGATAGGCCCTTCGTAGAGGGAAGCAGGGATTTGTAGAGGTGCCAAAGCTCGATTTTAAAATAGAGATTGAATAACATTTTGAGCGGCATACTTTCCTTTGTCAGCGCAACAACTATGAGATGGTCTGTATCTTCCATACTACATGCATTAGAGGCAGTTCCCAAACAGAATGGTAAAGGTTTATACTCCCCCAACCACCAACAAGCATCAATCCATGGCTTGCTCGAAACAACGAGTGCCTCCAACATACAACATCCCTGGGGGAGTTTTGTTTAATTATTTTGATTTGCTTTGATCTTTTTGGATCATGGGACCGGGCATCCCGGTTACCGGCCCTTTCTCGTGAATGAGGAGCGGAGTCCACTCCTCGTGAGAATAACCCACCTAGCATGGAAGATATAAGCAGCCCAAGTTGTAACATGAGCTGCTCGAGCATACAAAACAGAATTTCATTTGAAGGTTTGGAGTTTGGCACATAAAAATTTACTTGGAACGGCAGGTAAATACCACATATAGGAAGGTATAGCGGACTCATATGGAACAACTTTGGGGTTTAAGGAGTTTGGATGCACAAGCAGTATTCCCTCTTAGTACAGGTGAAGGCTAGCAAAAGACTGGGGAGTGACCAACTGAGAGAGCGACAACAGTCATAAACATGCATTAAAATTAATTTACACCGAATACAAGCATGAGTAGGATATAATCCACCATGAACATAAATATCATGAAGGCTATGTTGATTTGATTCAACTACATGCGTGAACATGTGCCAAGTCGAGTCACTGAATTCATTCAAAGGAGGATACCATCCCATCATACCACATCATAATCATTCTAATAGCATGTTGGCACGCAAGGCAAACCATTATAACTCATAGCTAATCAAGCATGGCACAAGCAACTATAATCTCTAAATGTCATTGCAAATATGTTTATTTCATAATAGCTGACTCAGGAACGATGAGCCCCCCACGTCACGCATGACCTCCCCCACGTCGCGTCGGTCGTGGGGAAGCGCAGCAGACGGAAAGTTACTACGGTAAAAACCACCCTGCCTGCCCGCGCACCGTTTTGGGCCTGGCCCAACAACGCGTTGCGCCTATGTGTGGCCCAGACCCTGGGGCTCCTATCGGTGTACTAAAGTGGGGGCACTCCATTGTACCCCTTTACTTGTGCACGGGCAGTCAGAGCCACAGGCCAAAGCCACACTTAGTAGGGCAAAAGTGTGGAGTCGAAGCCGCAAGATGATCAGCGCAACATCAAAGACCGAGACCACAGAGAGCAGATGGACGAAGCAGGTTTCCCCGGCAATACCTTGCCGGGGGGCCTCGGCAGCCCTGGCAAGCCCCTTGCGGGGGCGGCTCGCCCACACCAGCGAAGTGAGCCACACTTGAACCCACGGTCCCCAACACCATCAACCACGTTGGGCCAGGGCTCGAGAGGCACCTCCATGGTGGCATGTAGATCTTTGTGAAGACAAAGAATGTTCAAGATTAGTGAGGGTTGGAAGGCAACGATCCTCGACAAGATCCTTGCCGAGGAAACCCGCAAGACCCCCGGCAAGATCCTTGCCGGGGATGATAGCGCGCCATGGCAAGACCCTTGCTGGGTCATCCGCCAAGACCCTCGCCGGGCTACCCGGCAAGACCCTTGCCAAGGGCGTCAGCGGGCCACTGCCAGGCCCGCACCAACAAAATCTCCACCGCCGTTCACATGCAGCTGCCAGCCCAACCAGCTGGACAGGCACCTGCGTGGCAACATGCAGCTTCCAGGCCAACTCAGCACACGCCTGCGTGGCGGCATGCAGATCTTCGTGGAGGCTCCACCACCGCGCCACCTCAGCTGCTTGCCTCCTTACATAGCACCGCATGCATTGCTGGCCAGGGCATGTGTCGAAGTGAAGAGGAGCGGCGATGGACGGGACAGGCCTCGCTCCCGTCCCTGATAAAGCAAGAGGACACCTCAGCTACGCATTAAATGCGCCTTGTCCTGTAATACGAGCGATAAGCTCTTAGCACTGTAGGCCTTTCCACCTCTTGTGTGCCACTGTGGCAGCCCCTTTCGACTATAAAAGGAGGCCCATGCCGTACTGGAGAGGGATTCGGCTCTTTGGAACCACGCAGCTAGCATAGCTAGTTCTAGAGCTCAAAAACACTCAATACATCCACCAAAGTAGGACTAGGGTTTTACGCGTTCCACGCGGCCCGAACTTGGGTAAATGATCCTTGATGGTTACTAAATCTGCTCTTCTCACAACCCGGTGCCCCGCAACCGCAGAAGGGATCCTCGTGATCTCATAGGTGTCGTTTCCGACCGACAGGATGACAACAAACATTAAGCATCTCAGTCTTATAGTAGTTTTCTTACTTCCATTCAAGAATGCTGACCTTCCTATCTAGACCATAGTGGCCTATTCACTACTTCTTTTTGCTCCACATACTGATGGGTTGTGTTGCAAACAAATTTACAGGAACCCGGTAAGTAACTAATGATGCCACTATAAAAACACAATCCATAACTTGATGTCAACAGGTACAGTAAGTTGCTCCTATATTTTGCGCATCAATGTGACTACCTTCATAATGCACTATTGTGTTTCAGAGAAGGTGTGGCCGAGGGCTATGAGCTGTACCATTGTAGACATGGATGACGATGCTGAGAGGATCCATACCGATGCACACCAAGTGCGTCTGGTTCTCCAATATCCAAACACCCTGGTTAGTGGTTCTCCAATATCCAGTTGCGCTGGCTAGTGGTTCTCCTAGTGGAACTGGTCGCCAAGACCAATATGGCTATTGTACACTAGCGTGGGTCCATCATCCATCATAGTGGTTCTCAAAGCATTCTTCACCAAGTGTTCTTCACCAAATGATCTTCGCCATCTCCTTTGATAGGTATGTATTATGAACATGAGCAGGGAATGGCGTAGCATACGCTCGGCTGGGCGTCCATGAGGTCGTCGGTGGCGAAGCCGACCTTGTCAAGGTTGTAGCTCTTGTTGTCGAGCCGGACACATGCGACACACACTCGGTGGTTGAGCCTGACATAAGGCATGCGATAGGCTGTTGAGCTCTCTGTTGATCTGTGTCTTTTCTAGTAAACAATTTAACAAGAGGTGGTATGCATGAACAGATATAACATCATTTTTTTCTGAATCCAGTAAATAGAAAGGGCTAAATTAGTACAAACACACAATTAGTATCTATGCATTATGATCTAAATATAATATAAAAATAGATTTTTGCTAATAGTCAGAGTAATTCGAAACAACCTCAGACTCGCTAATGATTAAAGATTAATTTCTCATCTAACTTGTTCAAGGCGTAAGACAAAGCAAAACTAAAAAAATAAAATTAGTTGCATCTCTCTTATTCACCTTCTCTTGCTAACTCGCCCCTCTTCAGATATATAGTCGGTGTAGTGACCCTAGCAAGTTGCAGTAGAGCTATTGGATAAAGTTAGCAATTGATTTTATGGTTGCATGTCTTTAGATCGAAAAGGTTCACTCCAAGAAGTGAATTATGTCGGAAAGGTTCACTCCAAGAAGTGAATCATGTCGGAGTGCTGATTGATTTGTGTATGTAATCACACATCCATGATTCATGATTCTTCTAGCTGTTAGGAGGAATCTGAGGTAAGCGTGTATGGACAATTTTTTAGTTTTTCAGAGGCTCGAGTACAACACGTCGACGTCCACCATCTTGGACCTGTAGCAGATAAGATGAGGAAGTAACATAAGGAAAACAGGGGCCTAATAACATCGACAATTAGAGAGGAGATTTTTAGGAAAAACAAAGACCTAACAATAGCGATAAATACAGAGAGTTTTTTCTGGTCTTCATGCATCCTCAGCATCTAGATGACAACATCCACAAAGCAGTGGCAGCGGCAGCAGTGATTAGGCGGATCTAGCCTCTAGGGCAAGACATATACGTGAATATGTGTACAGATGGTCTTCATGCATCCTTGGCGTCCAGATGAAAATGAGCAAAGCAGCGGCGGCAGCGGGAGTAATCAGGAGGCTCTAGCCTATAGGGCAAGATATACACGTGAATATATGTACATTTTTTTGTTAAGCCAAGGCCAATTTCCATGTATGTAATGGCAATGGTGGGTAATTTTAATCACTTAAATCTAATGGCTATTAATCATTTAGCCACAACATAGATGGTTAGATCTTCCTAATTATTGTTGGAATTTTAATCTATTTCTCTTTTTTGTGGCTAACCCATTAATTACTTATATGTACAATTGTTTTTTTGTTAAACCAAGGCCAATTTCCATGATTGTAATGGCAATGGTGGGTAATTTTAATCACTTAAATCTAATGGCTATTAATCATTAATCCACCAAATAGATGGTTAGATCTTTCTAATTATTGTGGGAATTTTAATCTACTACACTTTTTTGTGGTTAACCCATCAATTACTTTTTATATATAAATAGATGATGCATATGTAGTTAGATGTGATGTAAGTCTTGCTGGGTACATTTGTACTCACAGTTTCTTAATTTATGTTTTTGCAGAGAGACTTCAGTCTCACTAGTAGTTCCGCGTGGACTTCGACGTTTAGCTTCTTACCTCGGCTATTATCCTGTGCCCTCGGTAGGATCTTCTACATAGTCAAGCTTCTCAGCCCTTTTCATTTGTAGTTGTCTATACTCAGACATGTTGTGCTTCCGTTGTTTGTATGCTCTGAATGTTGGGTCATGAGACCTATGTTTGTAATACTTGGCTCCTCAGAGCCTATTGAATAAATACTTTGAGTTGTAGAGTCATGTTGTGATGCCATGTTGTATTTGCGCATATCGAGCATATTGTGTGCATGATTATTGAAATTCTTGGTATGTGTGGGATCTGACAACCTAGTTGTTTATTCTTGGTAGCCTCTCTTACCGGGAAATGTCTCCTAGTGCTTCCACTGAGCCTTGGTAGCTTGCTACTGCACCAGAACACTTAGGCTGGCCAGCATATGTCCTTCTTTGTTCCTGTGTCTGTCCCTTTGGGGAAATGTCACATGTTCTTCCTTTAAGTCCCTGTAACTTGCTACGACTTGGGTACATATGTTGTTGATCGAAACATTCGTTGCTGGCTCATGTATGCATGTACCTGTAAGTTAGAGCCACCTTGGGTTTACGACTAGTCTTGTCGGCGCGGGTTCTTTTTCATATGGATGCTAGCGGCACTATCATATACGTGAGCCAAAAGGCGCAAACGGTCCCGGGCCAGGTAAGGTAGCACCCGTGGGAATACCGTGTGTGAGGCCGCAAAGTGTATGATGTGTTACATGCTAGATAGGTGTGACTTAGGATCGAGGTCCTGATAGCTTTGGTATCAGCGCCTGACTGCCTGTAGGATTACCAAGCCAAACTAGTCAAAGTTGAATCTTGAAATTCTTTAGTTATATAGGAGAATTGATTGTGGATGGGAACGTAAGGCTCTTTTTACTCCTTTAAGTTGTGCCTTCTGATCCGAGTCATCTTATCTTTCCTATGGACTTAAGGAACTAGGATTTCTCTTCTTTCTATCAGGATCACGTGTTACTATTCTGTAGACTTATAAGATTGTTGGATTTAAGCCTCAATTCAGTTCCTACTACTTCTGTATGTTGTTCATTGATCTAGGAACCTTGATATTATGATGATCGAGTGGTTATGCCACCATTTTGCAGGATGTCTCAAATCTTTTTGAGCATTTACAGCTGTTATGTTGTCCATGTCATCCCAGGTTTCCAAATAGTCTAGTGCATTTGCAAATCCGTTCCTCCTGTTTCTGATGTCCTTTGGGCCAGATTAACCACACTAATCAGTGAGTTGAGGTACTCTATTGCCTCAACGTATATGTTGGAGCTATTGTTAAGACCCTAGGTGTCTAGATCGAGTATCACCTAGTAATCTAGCCATGTTTAGTGTCCCAATGTGATGATTCTAGCCATCATTCTCGAAAGCATTCTGTGATGCCACTTAGTAGTAGGTATTCTATTCCTGGGTTTTGAACCCAAGATTCACCCTACCTACTTCATGTTGTTAGTGTTTGCTAGTTCCGTTAGGGTATTAGTAACCTTTGCATTTGTCCTCGAGGTCTGTGGTATTTCCTTCTTCCAAATACTATGAACCGCTTATGGCAGAAGTTCTTTGAACCAAAAGATCACAACAAGAGTGTTGTCGATGAGTTCTCCATTCTATATTGTGACTCCGCCAGTTCTATCCTTCTGCATGGGTTATCCAGAGGAAATATGTTGAACTTGTTCGACATGCTATCCATGCATTCACAACTCAGAAAATCATATGTTCTTTTGAGTTGTCCCTCTTTAGTTGTTTTTTGGCCCTCATCTATCAATTGATAGTCAGGAGTAGTTTTGCACTCGTGTTCATCGATGCCTACTATTCTTGTGGACCGTCAAGCCATTCTATTCGGAATGACTAGGAGAAACAAACTCCAGTACTCTTCCATATCCTGGATTGGGTCAAAGTAGTCGTATTCCGCAGATCAAATGCAATCCATCTTTCGGTCTATTCTATCCTGAAGTATTACCATCTTTATATCAAGAATATCATGGAAATTGCACACCATCCTTTGAACTCTTGATAAAGTGATACTTCCCGCCCTCATTATTCATTTATTGGTTCCCATGTTGTTGCAACCGGAATGCCGACAGGTGAACTATGATGTGTGAAATCAATACTCCTAGCAACCTTGTTGCTGGTAGTTAAAGGACAATAATTTCATTCTTAGCGTGTTGGTTCTTCAATCATCATTCTAAGATAGATGCTCTACCTAGTCCTTATTTTTCGTGCAATCTTCGATCAATGAGTTAGGATTGTGTCAATCCCTCACTCTTTTGATCATACTATCTTGCCCTGAAAAGCAAGATTGTTCCTGAGCTTAATACCATATCGGTGGTTCATGATTTTCCGAATATCTTCTCAGAAGTATTACCAGGTTGTCATCTAACCGCTATGTTGAGTTAATGATCAAGTTGGTTTTCCTCTAAACCACCCCTTCTCCAAGAGTCTGTGTTGGACACCCTGAGCTAGTTGGTTAAGTTAAACGAAAACTTGGAGAGTTGGAAGATGGAAGCTTGGCCGACCTAACTCATCACCAAGGGATATCTCTTTGTGTGTGTGTGTGTGTTGAAGAAAGATGATGTCTTCATCAATTGGCCTCGTGATCAGCTAATGGACCTACCATCTTATCCAACTCTTGATCTGAGTACGGGCTATTGTCAAATCAAATCAAAACCAACGATATTCATAATGTTGTCATACTCGTGGTTATCTCCTCGAGCATACACCATTATATCTTTTGGGTCTGACCAATGCTACCACCTTGTTCACATAGTTATGGAATTTGATTTTTATGGAAGCCTACATGAATTGTTGTTGAGCCCATCAACAACATTGTTATCTTCTCCATGGTTTGTGTTGAACATCTAGCTACTATTGGAAACTTTTATATGCATTATCTTCATGTTCCAATCATGAAGCATATGATCGGCTGAAAGGAGTGACTTCCTCTAATTCATGTGCATTTGATGCAAGTTGCCGCCGTCAACTTGAGAAAGTTCATGTTGCTTCCTCTGGAATCATCCCAAGTCAGTCATGCATGTGCAAAGTATACATTGGTTTGTGAGATTAGCTACCTTCATTCCATATGCATTCCAAGCTCCCCAAGCCACTAATTGATATGTTCAAGGAAAAGGAGTTGTTGTGCGAATACTAGTTCTTGCACAAGATTTCGATATCCTCAATGTTGGTTGCAAATTAGAACTCGATAGTGTTTTATTACAAGACTACTATGTGGTCATGCCTGTATGGGACAGCGTGTTCACATGTTTGTAGCAGAACCCGCTCATGTTTTGGAGCTTGCTATCACAGTTTATTCCCGAGAATCTCACAATGTCATCTCGTCGGTTTGTGTTGCAAACTTCCATTTTTCCTTGTAGACTTGATGAGTCTGGAATATTCTGACACCAACAAGATCTGAATCTCAGGCAGATATGATGGTTGGAATATTTCCCAAGAACAATAACATTGGTCTCTCTGTAAACTGGTAAAATGGATGTCGTGACCAACACACCCAATCGGAAGACCTGTTATTGTAGTATCTTGATTGAGGAAGTTGGCCACCTCCCCATAAGGATTCCGTAGGATTTACTCCCTAGTTGTTCCTTATGGAGTGCTCCCGAAGTCTGACCTTTTACTGGATGTTCTAGATACCAAACCATATCTATCAATGGGTTACGCTAGCAAATCAAGGAGAACATTAGAAGCAGAGTGCTAAATGTCTCTCGCTCAATCATCCAGATTTTGTTCCTTGGCCTCGCTAAGGTGAAATATGAGAAGGTGTTATCTTCCTTTGCATCTACATCGTCCATCAGTATTCACCATGGTAGTATGGTGTGTTGCTAGTATCCTTGACACGAATATTGGTAAAACCTTGATGAATACGGAAATGCTCAAGTTCTTGAGAGCACGCGCAAGCACTAGGTTTTATCGTCGGCGATAGTTGGGATTGCTCACAGTTTCTTCGATTATGCTATAACCTTTCAGATAGTGGAATCACTCTCTACTGTTGAGTTTTTCCCTAGTTACTAGAATCATTCCCAGCATTTGCATTTTGTTCCAGCTTGCACCGCCGTTGTGCCAGTCTTCCATGGTTCCCATCCATTCCCGATGATAAACAAAAATCATTCATTGCTTTGTCTTCAACAAGGTATTCCACATCATCCATCCTAGTCCGAGTATGTCATTCTTTCGGACTCCTTCAAATGATCGATTGTGAATTGCCTTAGGCTGGTGTAAAGAGTCTTAATGATCTCTATATCAAAAGTAATTCTTTTTGCCACTTAAGGTAATAATTCTACGAGTCACCTCCTTCAAGATGTCTCGTTATGGTATCATGGCAACTAAACACCTCGCTACGCTGACAACCGTTCACCACCTTCTCAAGTGTGGAATTGTTGCCTACCTAGTGAACCTTCGTCATTTGTTTCACTCCATTCCTCTGGATGTATGCTTCGTGTCCCAGCTCGAGAGATGTTTCAATGTCTCACTCCATGAGTTGATCCTGAGTTGTTAGATCTTCGAGAAGATCGATCCCTCTAGAGTTTTCCTTCCCTCTCATTGTCATGTTGGTTGGAGTTCTCAGGGCAAGACATCGAGACAAAGTTGGTGGTCGAATCAACGTTCTTATGGAGTGCAACCTGGATCGTGAAGATTGTGTTAGTTTGCGTCCCCCCTTCATCTTACCCTATGCTTGAATCTCGGGACAAGATTCTTGTTTAGTGGGGGTGAGTTATCACATCCCTAGCTTCTGGCAATGCACTAGGCTAGCTTCATGTGTGCATCATGTTTAAATTTGAAAGAAACTTGAAATGGAGATTGCTTAAACTCTAGCATCAAACGAATTCACTAGCTTCAACTAAAATACTTTTAGTGAACCCAAAGTGGCTTTCAAAAGTGTTCATCATTTTTGGAAAATGCTGGGAACAGTAACCAGAGATGATGCACATTTTTCTGTGACATTTTGGATTTTTGAACTAACACGTATTGTATTTGAGTTGGAGCAAATATATGTTATAAATATTTTTAATGCTTCAATAATTCTGATATTTTGTGAGGGGCTCTAGAATATTCCTTTCAGTCCTTGCAAAAATCATTAGAAGAAACAAAATGGTCTAGTGCTTGAACTAAATCAAAACAGATTGAAATAAATAGGAAACAATAATTAAAATAGAATTAGAAAAGAGAGAGAGAGGACTCACCTGGTAGCCCAGCTAGGCCACCACTGTAGCAGCCCAGCTGGGCAAAGCCAGCCCGGCCCACTAGGGGCAGCACTGTCTTCTTCCTCTTGCCAAGAGGAGAAGCAGCTGCGTGCCCGGCGCGCACGCGAGCCGCGCCAGCTCCTCCCTGCCTTCCTCACGCCCATGGGGTCTTCCCCTAGCACCACGAAGACGGCCACGAACCCCCTCGGACTCTCTCTCGAGCTCTTCCCCTCCCCTGGCTCTCTCCCTCGTCGTTCTCCACCTCACCGAACGTGCCTGCCACCGCCGACAAGCTCCACCACGACCATCGCCTCTCCCTCGCCCCCTTGAGCAGTCCAGAAGCTTCGCCTCATCGCCTTAGTCCTCTCCGCCGAGCCACACAACTAGAAGGGCCCCGAAGCGCCTCCTCGACGCCTTCTTTCTCCTTGGTCGTCGGAGATCGCGCCCGTTGGCCCGACGACCCCAGGCCTTCCCCGAGATCCCTATGATCCTTGTCTGACTCGCCGTGAGCTCCTCTACCAATCGCCCTGCTCCCATGCTCGATAGCTCAGCGTAGCCCCGTTTCCGCCAAGAGCGAGACCTCGCTGGTGCTGGACATGTCGCCGTTGTTGTTTTAGCTCACCTCCGTCCAAACCGAGCACCTCACCGTGCTCCTGGTGAGACGAGGAAGCCGTAGACCCCCTTAGTCGGGCTCCCCGTGCTTCGTAGCATCATCCCGCTCGATGCCGCACTCCGGCCACCGCCACGAGCTCGCTTCCGGCGAACACCGACCACCCCGCACCCTCCCGCTGGTTCCCCTGGATGCGTGCGGGCATGAGCTACCTCCTGGTGCTCTTCGCGCGTCCAACCGCTGCCCCTAGCGCCACTACGGCGAGCCACCGCCGCCCTGGGTCGTCGCCGTCGTCTAACCGCCGGCATGCTGACGTGGCTAAGTCAATAGCTGTTAATTATCCCCCTAAACAACCCCATAGTGACACTGACAGCCCGGCCCCACTGCCTAATTAACCTGGTTTAGTTTCTGTTTAGGATTAACTAACCACACGGGCCTCACAGGTCAGTTTGACCTGGCCACGTCACCAGTTGACCCGACCCCACCTGTCTGTGACACTAACCTGTCCTAAGTCATTGACCAGTGGGCCCCACTGGTCAGGTTTGACCTGGATTGGGTCAGTTGACCTGCCGACGTCATAGTGACGTAGTGCTGACGTAGTTTATCATTTTCTAGCTTTAAAATAATTCAGATAATTCCAGGAAATGCTATAAACTTCAAAAATTCATAGAAATTCAACCATAACTCCAAATGAAATAATTTATATATGAATAATGATCAGAAAAATCCAGTCTATCCATCTATACCATTTTCATGCATGTTAGAACCACTTACAGCTGCTGTTTAGGACAAATAATATAAATGGCATTTGAATATCTACATATTGAGTTTGAATTTGAATCTTGGATTCAAATCAACTTCATTTAACCTGTTGCTAGTTGCATTAGCTCAAATCACAGCAGTTTGCCATGTCATGATCATGCATCATATTGTGCGTTGCATTGATGTGTTTCCTTCTGTGTTGCCGATATTTGTCCCCTCTCAGCTGACATGGTTCCGACGATGAGTTCGATGACACCGATGAAGAGATATACTATCTTCAGAAGTGCTAGGCAAAACCCCTTGTTCATTCCGATATAATCCCACTCTCTCGCTTCTGCTCTCTTTTACTACATTAGGACAACAACGACTCAACTGTTACATGCTGTGGTAGTCGAACCCCTTTCCTCTGCATGACCTGTCATTGCCACAGTAAATAGATGAAACCCACTAGCATGAGTAGGAGTTGTTTGATCCCTGATGTGCCTACTCATTCATGCTTATTGTCATGCCTGCTACTGCTTGGAGTTGAGTCAGGTCTGATTCATCGGGAATGAATTTGAATGGTGTGAACATGTCCTACTGTGTGTGAGCTAAGTGTGTGAACACGATTCGGTAAAGGTAGCAGTGAGAGGCCATGTAGGAGTACATGGTGGGTTGTCTCGTTGAAGCCGTCCTTAGGAGCTGAGTTCTGTGTTTGTGATCCATGAACAACTACTACCACTCATTGGGATCCTTAATTGGCCCCCTCGACTTATTAGCCGCCCTTGTCCTGTGTCCAGGAGTTGCAAGTAGTTTCTGGTGTTTGTAGTATGCTGGAGGCCGTGCGCAGCGCTGACCCGACGGGTGGGATGTGATGCGGTAGGCACGTGGCCGGGTATGCCGGGCGCCCGTTTGGTGTCGTGGAACCCTGTACACATCGTTCAGGGCCGTATGTGGAAACCTCGACCGGACTCCCTGTGGATGGAACCGAATAGGCGATAAACCTGGACTAGAGACTTGTGTGGTTAGTCCTGTCGTGGCCGACACCCTCGCCAGGCTTCCACTTGAAGGTTGCCAAGATACATGGCGTGCACATGGCGGTAAGTAGCGAGAGCATGTGTGTAGAAGTACACCCCTGCATGGTTAACATCATCTATTCAAATAGCCGCGTCCGCGGTAAAGGACCTCTGGGTTGCCTATACAGTTCATACACAAGTGAAAGTGGATACCCTAAATGCTCAAGATAAGTGTGAGTGTTATGGATGGCGTTCTTGTAGGGAGACGGGAGTGGATCCATAGTGGTGTCTTGATATGGTGAATATGTGGACTCGTGTCCGCCACCTCAAAAGAGTTACTTGTAGTCATAGTTCAGGATAGCCACCGAGTCAAAGCTGGCTTGCTGCAGTTAAACCCCTTGTTCCGTTTGTTGATAATGATGCATATGTAGTTAGTTCTGATGTAAGTCTTGCTGGGTACATTTGTACTCACATTTTCATAATTTATGTTTTTGCAGGGAGACTTCAGTCTCACTAGTAGTTCGGCGTGGACTTTGACGTTTAGCTTGTTACCTCGGCTATGATCTTGTGCCCTCGGTAGTATCTTGTATATTGTCGGGCTTCTCAGCCCTTTTCATTTGTAGTTGTCTGTACTCACACATGTTGTGCTTCCGTTGTTTGTATGCTCTGAATGTTGGGTCATGAGACCTATGTTTGTAATACTTGACTCCTCAGAGCCTATTGAATAAATACTTTGAGTTGTAGAGTCATGTTGTGATGCCATGTTGTATTTGCGCATATCGAGCATATTGTGTGTATGATTATTGAAATTCTTGGTATGTGTGGGATCCGACAACCTAGTTGTTTATTCTTGGTAGCCTGTCTTACCGGGAAATGTCTCCTAGTGCTTCCACTGAGCCATGGTAGCTTGCTACTGCTCCGAAACACTTAGGCTGGCCGGCATATGTCCTTCTTTGTTCCTTCGGGGATATGTCACATGTTGTTCCTTTAAGTCCCTGTAGCTTGCTACGACTTGGGTTCATATGTTTTTGATCGACACATTCGTTGCTGGGTCATGTATGCATGTCCCTGTAAGTTAGCGCCACCTTGGGTTTACGACTAGTCATGTCGGCCTGAGTTCTTTTTCAAATGGATGCTAGCGGCACTATCATATACGTGAGCCAAAAGGCACAAACTTTCCCGGGCCAGGTAAGGTGGCACCCGTGGGAATACCGTGCATGAGGCCGCCAAGTGATATGATGTGTTACATGCTAGATAGGTGTGACCTAGGATCGGGGTCCTGACAATTGTATTCAGATGGGATTTATTGGAAAGAACTAAACGCAACTTTAAAGATTGGGAACTCGACGAAGGTATGGAGTCAGGTATAAACCTCAAGTTTGATTCTGTTAAATCTTTTATGGATACCGATGCTTTTTGTGAATTTTGCACTAAATACGGACTTGACTCTGAGATAGTAGCTTCTTTTGGTGAATCATTTGCTACTCACGTTGATCTCCCTGAGGAGAAGTGGTTTAAATATCATCCTCCCATTGAAGTAAAAATAGTAGAACCTATTAAAGTTGAAGAAGAAACGAATACTTATAATGTTTATCCTATTGTTCCTATTGCTAATATTGAGAAACCACCTTTCCCTATTAGAATAAAGGAACATGCTAAAGCTTCATTTGTGGTTTGTAAGAGTTATACTAGAGCACCTACACCACCTGAACCAATTAAAGTTGAACCTAGTACTGCTATGGTTAAAGATCTCTTGGTTGATAATATTGATGGTCATGTTATTTATTTCTGTGATGAAGCTGCTAGAATTGCTAAACCAGATGATAAAGATAAACGTAGACCTTTTGTTAGAATGCCCGTTGTTTGTGTTAAAATAGGAGATCATTGTTACCATGGCTTATGTGATTTGGGTGCTAGTGTGAGTGCAATTCCCTTTACTTTATATCAAAAAATTATGAATGATATTGCACCTACTGAAATAGAAGAGATTGATGTTACTATTAAGCTCGCCAATAGAGATACTCTATCACCAATTGGGATTGTTAGAGATGTTAAAGTCTTGTGTGGGAAAATAAAATACCGTACCAATTTCTAGTTCTTGGTTCCCCACAAGATGATTTTTGGCCCATTATATTTGGTAGAACTTTCTTGAACACTGTTAATGCTAAAATAGACTGTGAGAAGGAAACTGTTAGTGTAAGTTTTGGGGATGTGTCTTATCAGTTCAATTTCTCCAAATTTTGTAAACAACCCAATGATAAAGAATTGCCTAATAAAGATGAAATTATTGTTCTTGCTTCTATTCCCGTGCCTCCTACTGATATCTTAGAACAATACTTGCTAGATCATGAAAATGATATGTTCATGAATGAAAGAAAGGAATTATATGAGATTTTCTTTAAACATATGCCTATTTTGAAACACAACTTGCCTGTTGAGACTCTTGGAGATCCTCTACCACCCAATAGTGATCCTGTGTTCGATCTTAAATAATTACCTGATACTCTGAAATATGCTTATCTTGATGATAAAAATATATATCCTGTTACTATTAGTGCTAAACTTTCAGAGCGTGAAGAAAAGAAATTATTGAAAACTCTGAAGAAGCACAGTGTAGCTATTGGATATACTCTTGATGATCTTAAGGGCATTAGTCCCACTCTATGTCAGCACAAAATTAATATGGAACCTGATGCTAAACCAGTCGTTGATCACCAGCGACGGTTGAACCCCAAAATGAAGGAAGTGGTAAGAAATGAAATATTAAAGCTTTTGGAAGAAGGTATAATTTATCCCGTTGCTAATATTAGATGGGTAAGCCCTGTTCATTGTGTCCCTAAGAAGGGAGGTATTACTATTGTTCCTAATTATAAGAATGAATTGATCCCACAAAGAATTGTTACAGGTTATAGAATGGTTATTGATTTTGGAAAGTTGAATAAATCTAATAGGAAAGACCATTATCCTCTACCTTTTATTGATCAAATGCTAGAAAGACTATCAAAACATACACATTTTTGCTTTCTAGATGGTTATTCTGGTTTTTCTCAAATACCTGTGTCAAAAGAGGATCAAGAAAAGACTACTTTTACTTGCCCTTTCGGTACTTTTCTTATAGACGTATACCTTTTGGTTTATGTAATGCACCTGCTACTTTTCCGGAACTTCTTTTGATGATTTTTTAAGCAACCTTGATCGAGTTTTGCAGAGATGTGAAGAAACTAATCTTGTTTTGAATTGGGGGAAGTGCCACTTTATGGTTAATGAAGGTATTGTCTTGGTGCATAAAATGTTCGAAAGAGGTAATGAAGTTGATAAAGCTAAAGCTGATGCTAATGAAAAATGTCGTGTCCAAAAGATATCAAAGGTATAAGAAGTTTCCTTGGTCATGCTGGTTTCTATAGGAGGTTTGTTAAAGACTCTCTAAAATTTCTAGGCCTCTCACTAATCTTCTACAAAAAGATGTTCCATTTGTTTTTGATGATGATTCTGTAGAAGCACTTGAAATTCATAAGAAAGCCTTGATTTTTGCACCTATTGTCCAACCACCTGATTGGAACCTACCCTTTGAAATTATGTGTGATGCTAGTGATTATGCCGTTAGTGTTGTTCTAGGACAAAGAGTTGATAAGAAATTAAATGTTATCCATTATGCTAGTAAAACTCTAGATAGTGCTCAAAAAAATTATGCTACTACTGAAAAGGAATTTTTAGTAGTTGTCCTTGCTTGTGAGAAGTTTAGATCTTATATTGTTGATTCCAAAGTAACTGCTCACACCAATCATGCTGCTATTAAATACCTTACGGAAAAGAAAGACGCTAAACCTAGACTAATTAGATGGGTTCTCTTGTTGCAAGAATTTGATTTGCATATTATTGATAGAAAGGGAGCTGGGAACCCCGTAGCAGACAACTTGTCTAGGTTGGGAAACGTTCTTGATGACCCACTACCTATTGATGGTAGCTTTCCTGATGAACAATTAGCTATCGTAAATTCTTCTCGTAGAGCTCCATGGTATGCTGAGTATACCAATTATATTGATGCTAAATTTATACCACCTTGTCTCACATACCAAAAAAAGAAAAAAATCTATGATTTAAGACATTACTTCTGGGATGACCCACATCTTTATAAAGGACTAGATGGTGTTATTACATGTTGTGTACCTGAGCACGAATAGGAACAGATCCTACACAAGTGTCACTCCAAAGCCTATGGAGGACACCATGCTGGTGATAGAACTGCACACAAGGTATTACAATCTAGTTTTTATTGGCCTACTCTCTTCAAGGATGCTCGTAAGTTTATCTTGTCTTGTGATGAATGCCAAAGAATTGGTAATATTGATAGACGTCAGGAAATGCCTATGAATTAATCACTTGTTATTGAACCATTTGATATTTGGGGATTTGATTATATGGGACCTTTTCCTTCCTCTAATGGGTATACACATATTTTGGTTGCTCTTGATTATGTTACTAAGTGGGTAGAAGCTATTCCAACTGCTAGTGCTAATCATAACACCTCCATTGAAATGCTTAAAGAAGTTACTTTTCTGAGGTTTGGAGTCCCTAGATATTTAATAACTGATGGTGGTTCACACTTTATTCATGGCGCTTTTCATAAATTGCTTGCTAAGTATGATGTTAACCATAGAATTGCATCTCCTTATCAACCTCCGTCTAGTGGTCGAGTAGAATTGAGTAATGGAGAAATAAAGTTGATCTTGCAAAACACTATTAATACATCTAGAAAGAATTGGTCTAAGAAACTTGATGATGCATTATGGGCTTATAGAACTGCTTTTAAAAACCCTATGGGTATGTCTCCATACAAAATGTTTTATGGAAAAGCATGTCACTTACCTCTGGAACTAGAACATATAGCTTATTGGGCAATTAAAGAGCTCAACTATGATTTCAAATTTGCTAGTGAAAAGAGGTTATTTGACATTAACTCACTTGATGAATGGAGAACCCAAGCCTATGAGAATGCTAAATTGTTTTAAAAAAGTTAAAAGATGGCATGACAAAAGGATACAAAAGAATGAATTTAATGTAGGTGACCATGTCTTGCTATACAATTCTAGTTTAAGATTTTTTGCAGGAAAACTTCTCTCTAAATGGGAAGGGCTTTAAATTACCGAGGAGGTTTATCCTTCCGGTGCCATCAAAATGAACAACGCCGAAGGCACCAACCCGAAGGTGGTAAACAGGCAAAGAATGAAACACTATATCTCAGGTACTCCCATAAATGTTGAGACCAATATTATTAATACCATAACACCAGAGGAGTACATAAGGAAGACCTACCAGAACGTTTTAGACTCCGAATAGGAATAGTTATGTGGTACGGTAGGTAAACCTACTCCAAACTTTTTCTATGGAAATTTTACTCCGTTTTGGAATATTTAAAAAATTAGGAAAATTGAGAGTAGTCCAAAAGGTACACGAGGTGGCGTCAAGCCCTAGGGGCGCGCCCTACCCCCTAGGCATGCCTCCCTGGCTTGTGGCCACCTCGTGTGCCGTCCGAACTCTGTTTTCTTGTGGAACACTCCTTGGTTGATAAAAATTCATTATATAATCTCCTGAAGGTTTTGACCACCGTACCACGGCAGTTTCTCCTATTTTCGTTTTGAGTGAGTTTTCAAGGCCAGGCATCATGTCTTCCTCCTCCTCCAACAATGTGGACGGCGATGCTTGGTTGATGCAGATGGACCTCAGGAGAGCGGAAGCCGAGGAAGTCACGATGTAAGAAGATCAAGGGGATTCGCTTGAGGTCCACCCTCCAGCTTCGGAGAGAGGCACTCTGGCTGTTATCTCCACTATTCCCAATCCCCATCAAGCAATAAGGACTACAAGCAACCATGGAGGCCAACAGATACAAGAAGGACATCCACCCAAGAGGCCCTTACACAGGTTACAACAGAACAACTTTCATAATTTGGTCCATAATTGTGGGGTGGAGAATACTCCTTGCACACACATACCCTCCAATTGGGATATATGCCGTCCAAGTGAAAGTGGTGCAGTGAAAAGCTCATGGTGGCCAGAAAACAAGCATCTTTTAGAAGAGATTCAGAAGAATGCAACTACGCTTCAATGTGTACTCCGAGAACTGCAAGAAGAATAGCTTAATCAAGCTAACAGAAACTCCATCATCACCACCTCCGAAGAAAGAGACCTAAATACATGGGTATGGGCACTCCCCCTGGCTTTTGCCAAACTCGGGGAGGTGCCCCGATATTGTATCACCATCACATCTTTACCTTTATCTTTTTCGTAGTTTGATCCTTTTGGTCATTTCTCGGTTTAGTAGATTAAAGTTTTTTAGTATGATCTAGCTTTGAGGTTTGCTTTGTGTTTCCTCTATGTAATCGAGTCTGAGAGTTATATAATAATAAGTAGTTTTGAGTTGAGGGCTTTCCTTTCTTGCTATGATCTTGAGAAAAAGAAATAAAGAATAAAAGAAATAAAAAGATTATATAATGATCTTATGGGAAGTGATGACTTCACATATAAGAAGTATGTCACATGGAATTTGTTGGGAGTTGATAAACATAGTTTTGATCATTTTTGCAATTAATAGGAAGTAATAAAGAAATAGAGGTCTCACATATAAATATACTATCTTGGACATCTTTTGTGATTGTGAGCACTTATTAAAATATTATATGCTAAATGGTTGATGTTGGACAAGGAAGACAACGTAATGGGTTATGTCTCTTTATATCCGAATAGAAGTTATATTGTCACGGATCCTCCAACATGTTGAGCTTGCTTCTCACCAGATGCTAGCCAAATCTTTTGCACCAAGTACAGATACTACATGTGCATCTTAAATCCCTTAACACAGTTTTGCCATGAGAGTCCACTATACCTACCTATGGATTGAGTAAGATCGTTCAAGTAAGTTATCATCGGTGCAAGCAATAAAAATTGCTCTCGAAATATGTATGATCCTTTATACGAACTTGTGATGTGGAAGAAATAAAAGGGACATACTGCATAATAAAGTTCTTTATCACAAGCGGCAATATAAAATGACGTTCTTTCACATTAAGATTTTGTGCATCCAACCATAAAAGTGCATGACAACCTCTGCTTCCGTATGTGAAGGGCCTATCTTTTAATTACCTTCTACCTTAATGCAAGAATCATGGTGATCATCACCTTTTCCTTTTTGCACTTTTTCTTTTTGGCAAGCACTATATGTTGGGGGGAGATCCATATATATATATATATCCACTCATCCACTCAGATGTAGATATTCACAAAATATTATTGTTGACATTACGCTTGAGGTAAAAGGTTGGGAGGCGAAACCATAAGCCTGTATCTTTCTCTGTGTCCGATTGAAACTTTGATCTCATAGATGTTGCATGAGTGTTAGCAATTATGAAAGACTAAACGATAGTTGAGTATGTGAACTTGCTGAAAGGCTCTTATATTGACTCTTTCCTACGTTATGATAAATTGCAATTGCTCCAATGACTGAAATAATAGTTTGTTAGTTTTCAATAAAGTTCTTGTTCTATATTTACCTTGTGAACGAATTGTTACTTTAGCATAAGAAATTATATGACAATATATGTTGTTGTTCTAAAGGTGATCATGATGCCCTCACGTTCGTATTTTATTTTATCGACACCTCTACCTCTAAACATATGGTCATGATTATCAATTTCGGCTTTTGCTTGAGGACAAGCGAGGTCTAAGCTTGGGGGAGTTGATACGTCCATTTTGCATCATGCTTTTATATTGACATTATTGCATTATGGGCTGTTATTACACATTATGGTACAATACTTATGCCTTTTCTCTCTCATTTTACAAGGTTTACACAAAGAAGGAGAATGCTGGCAGCTGGAATTCTGGACTGGAAAGGAGCAAATTTGAGAGACCTATTCTGCACAACTCCAAAAGTCCTGAAAATTTACAGAGAATTATTTTGGAATATATAAAAAATATTGGGTGAATAAAATACCAAAGGGGACCCACCAGGAGGCCACAAGCCTCGGGGGCGCACCCTACCCCCTATGCGTGCCCCTAGGGCTTGTGGGCCCCATGTAAGGTCTCTGGTGCCCATATTCTGCTATATGGAGGGTTTTGACCTAAAATAATTAGAAGAGAGCTTTCGGGATGAAGCACCGCCATCTCAAGGCGGAACCTGGGCAGAAGCAATCTAGGGCTCCGGCAGAGCTATTGTGCCAGGGAAATTTCCCTCCCCGAGGGGGAAATCGAAGCCATTGTCATCACCAACGATCCTCTCATCAAGAGGGGGTCAATCTCCATCAACATCTTCACCAGCACCATCTCCTCTCAAACCCTAGTTCATCTCTTGTATATGATCTTTGTCTCAAAACCTCTGATTGGTACATGTGGGTTGCTAGTAGTGTTGATTACTCCTTGTAGTTGATGCTAGTTGGTTTATTCGGTGGAAGATCATATGCTCAGATCCTTAATGATATTTATTACCCCTCTGATTATGAACATGAATATGCTTTGTGAGTAGTTACGTTTGTTCCTGAGGACATGGGAGAAGTCTTGTTATAAGTAATCATGTGAATTTGGTATTCATTCAGTATTTTGGTGAGATGTATATTGTGTTTCCTCTAGTGAGGTTATGTGACCGTCGACTACATGACACTTCACCATTGTTTGGGCCTAGGGAAAGGCATCGGGAAGTAATAAGTAGATGATGGGCTTCTAGAGTGACAGAAGCTTAAACCCTAGTTTATGCGTTGCTACGTAAGGGGCTGATTTGGATCCATATGTTTCATTCTATGGTTAGATTTATCTTAATTATTCTTTTGTAGTTGTGGATGCTTGCGAGAGTTGTTAATCATAAGTGTGAGGCTTGTCCAAGTAAGGACAGCACCCAAGCATTGGTCCACCCACATATGAAATTATCAAAGTAACGAACGTGAATCATATGAGCATGATGAAAACTAACTTGACAATAATTCCCATGTGTCCTCGGGAGCGCTTTGCTTTATATAAGAGTTTGTCTAGGCTTATCCTTTGCTACAAAAAGGATTGGCCCACCTTGCTGCACTTTAGTTACACCTATTACTTGTTACCTGTTACGAATTATCTTATCACAAAACTATCTGTTACCGATAATTTCAGTGCTTGCAGGGAATACCTTACCGAAAACCGCTTGTCATTTCCTTCTGCTCCTCGTTGGGTTCGACACTCTTACTTATTGAAATGACTACGATGGATCCCCTATACTTGTGGGTGATCATTGACGAATTGGTAGACCAAGGAAGAATTTTAATTCTCCCATCATTGACATGTGATATTCTTCACGCATCATATATGAAAATTCGTCACTAAAACGCTTGTTAGTGCAACGAAAGATAATCATCAATGTATATTTGGCGTATGAACAGTTCACCATCATAAGACTTAGTGATAAGAGTAGGGTCAAGTGAATCGGGTTTAAAACCCTTTTTCTTCAGGAATTCCGTCAGAGTATCATACTAAGCCTGTCGGGCTTTCTTGAGGCCATAAAGAGCCTTGTTCAGTCTAAAGACTTCGTCAGGATGCTTTGGATCCTCAAAACCTAGTGGTTGAGAAACATATACTTCTTACTCAAGCTCACTGTTCAAGAAATCTTCCGATTCACCGATTAATCTTCCAATTTATCGCTAATCGGGGGGTGACCAATAAGATTATGCCTTATCTTTGTCGTTTATCTTTTGAACCGATTTATCACTCTCACAAGCGATTTATCAGGAATCTATCGATAAATCACACCTATTCATAGCACTATGTTTGCAAAAGGAATGTTTATCTATGTTTTGTGGATCTTGTTACGGAATATGTACTATTGTCCTATTTTGTTTGTCATTATACAAGGGTTCAAAGGCTAGAAATCAAGGTAACACTTCTGTCAAATATTGTTTTGCTGTTGAATATAGCTTATTTTAGTGTTGGAAACCTGAGATTTGCAAAAAAAAATATCCGAATAATAGTCGGCCGATAAAATGTATTAATCGTCTGATTTCTGATTAATCTCTAATCCCTAGCTGACCTAGACGATAACAATAAGCGATATCCTCAACATTGCTCAAGCTTACCATTGAGGAATGCACTTTTCACATCCATTTGATATAACAGCATATGCAATCAATAAACAAATAGCTTCAAGCCTAGCAATAGTTGCAAATGTTTCACCGAAATCAATACCCTCAACCTGTGAGTAGCCTTGTGCTACAAGACAGTCCTTATTTCTTACCACTTGTCCATTTGCATCTTGCTTGTTGTGGTAGATCCACTTGGAGCCAATGACATTGTGCTTGCGTGGATTAGGACGATTCACAAGCTCCCACACATTGTTGAGCTCAAATTGTTGTAATTATTCCTGCATGGCTTAAGTCCACTCAGGCCCTAGGAATGCTTCATCAACTTTGATGGGCTCAGTGATAGAGACAAATGCAAAATTCCCACAAAAGTTAGCTAGATGTGAAGATCTTGAGCGAGTGAGCGGACCAGGTGCATTGATGTTGTCGAGGATCTTCTCAATCTGCACTTTATTTGCCACTTGTGGATGAGATGGACGAGGGCCTTGTTGAGGTTCGCATTTTCCTGAGAGTCATTTTCTTCAGTAGTAGCAGTTTCTTCGTGATGAGGAATGATCACTTCTTCTTTAGCTATTTCTTCACGAGGCACTATTTCACTAGTGCCCATTAGCTCGATAGATTCCTCAGGAGGCATTTCATCTAGCACAGGAGGCAGGTGCTCTCTTCGCGATCCAATAGTTTCATTGAACCGGACATCTATAGTTTCAACAGCCTTGTTGTGTTAGGTGTTCAGACTCTGTAGGCGTGCGAGTCCTTTCCATAACTAAGCATAAAACCCTCATGTGCTTTCAGTGCAAATGTAGAGTTGTGATGTGGATCTCTAATCCAGCATTTAGCACTGAAGACTTTGAAATAACTTACATTGGGCTTCCTAGTGAGGAGCTCATATGAAGTCTTCTTGAGGAGTTTGTGAAGATATACCCGATTGATGATGTGACAAGCAGTATCAATTTATTCAGGCCACCATCGACGAGAAGTCTTATATTCATCAAGCATAGTGCGAGCCATCTAAATGAGTGTCATGTTCTTGCGTTCAGCAATTCCATTCCGCTGAGGAGTATAAGGAGCAGATAGCTCATGAGTGATACCAAGTTCGTCAAGATAGTCGTCAAGGCCTGTGTTCTTGAACTCGGTGCCATTGTCACTTCTGATATGCTTGATCTTGATGCCATAATTCATCATGGCATGATTAGCGAACCATCTGAAGACACCTTGCACTTCAGTATTGAAGGTAATGATATGCACCCGGGTGTAACGAGAATAACCATCAACTATGACAAATCCGTAGAGTGATGCTGCATTGGTTAGTGTGGCATAATGAGTAGTACCAAAGAGATCCATATGAAGTAATTCAAAGGGATCGAATGAGTAGTGGTCATGATTGTCTTTGCGGAGTGCTTGGATCTGGTCATCTTTCCAGCCTCACAAGTAGCGCAAAGATGATTTTGACGAATTTGATGCCCTCGACGCTAATGATGTGCTTCTTCTTGACGAGTGTGCTCAAATTCCTTGTGCCAGCATGTCCAAGTCATCGATTCCATAGCCAGCATTTTGAAGCTTTTCCAGTAGACATGCAGCCACTTGAGGACCTAGGGAGAAATCTACAATGTACAAATCACCTCTCTTAATGCCTTCGAAGACTTTGGACTTGTCAGATTCCATTAGCACGATGCATCCATATTTTCCAAAGATCACAAAGCATTGAGACAGACATGAGGTATCCATGTGTCGATCCTTTGAGATAGCAACCTTACCTAGACCCAATACCTTGCTTTTTCCTTTGTCAGCGTAGGTCATATGCTTCAGATGAGACGAAGCAAGGGGAGCATCGGTGAGGAGATTCCTATCACCAGTCATGTGATTGGTGCAGCCACTGTCCAAAACCCATTCAGTAGCTTCCGGAGTATCATCCTGTAGAAGCATTAGTCTCACTTACAAATTCATATACTTTAGTTGAAGAATATGATTATCAATTTCGTTAGTGAATTTCATCAATAATCACATAACAAGTAGCATAGGAATGTGTGAAATTAGGAATTCATTTCATCTTGATTAGCTTGCATCCCAACAAGCATTATGTCAGGCCTTCAGCAAATTCGTCAGACATTTATTGTGTATGAAGACCTGACCCTGCAGAAGAGATTAGTTCTTATTCTTAACTACCCACATCTGAATGGGTGGTTGAGAAGCAATGTAACACAGAGCATTGATAGAAAACTTAGGCATTGAATAATATTCATGTTGCTTCACAGGAGGAGTATACTACTCATAAGAATATGCAGAAAAATTCTTAGCAGCTTTGTGCACATAGTGATTGGAAGAATAATGCACTTCATCATATCGTTGTGTGTTTCCCTGCATGGAAGTGTTAGTATGAGCATGACTTGGCCTGCGGCCGTTTGACGACTTTGGTCCAGGTGAAGAGTTTTCCCTGGGGTAGTTCCTTTTCTTCGGTGGTGTCATGATGACATTCACCTGAAGAATTTGAAGAACACTTTTGGGCACCCAGATTATCTTCACTAGGAACCATTCCTGTAGTTAGTACCAACAAATCTAGCAAATACTTCACCATTATAATTTTTGAATAGAGTATAGTTGGAGTCAAATGACTCATCAGAAGAATGTGGAGTATCACCTATACCCCC
The DNA here is from genome assembly GCA_021437245.1 of Aegilops speltoides. NCBI lineage: Eukaryota > Viridiplantae > Streptophyta > Magnoliopsida > Poales > Poaceae > Aegilops > Aegilops speltoides. Next base: position 258,316,428 of record CM038147.1, read on the forward strand.
TTTAATAGTACGGTTTTTCCCATGACTCAAATAAGAACAGAAACTACGAAAATAGAAGTCTTCAAGCTTCAAACTTCACATCAATTTCTTTAAAGGTCGTAACAATTTCATCACCAAATTCTTCACTTGAAGAAATCATTTTTAGGGGTCATCTTCCACGTGTTAAACCAAATTTTCAGGGACTCTATTTCCTGTGTATACTCACAAACACATTATTTCCTCAACCTATTTGTCTTCAATACTACAAAACTACTAAGGGGGTACTTGATGTAGTTACAAAGGGTAATCTAAGCAAAACTTTTCTCAAATGTTCCTTTTCCTTTTCAAGTTCTTGTTGTGCAACTTTGTAAATTGTTTGATTCTTCTCCAACATAAGAAGCAAGTCATACCATGTAGTCATATCGGTGACATGTTCTCTACTATTTTCATGCTCTTTAAGTCTATGACCAGGATGAGCCCAGTCACTGAAACCTTCATTTGGTAATTGCCCTCTCATGAGCCCTTTCCTTAATAATTTGCAGCAAACAAAATACTGATGACCCACAAGTATAGGGGATCAATCGTAGACCTTTCGATAAGTAAGAGTGTCGAACCCAATGAGGAGCATAAGGAAATGACAAGCAGTTTTTAGCAAGGTAATTTCCCCAAGCACTAAAATTGTTAGTAACAGGTAGTTTGATAGCAAGATAATTTGTAACAAGTGACAAGTAGAAATAGTAACTGTCGGCGTTCTGGGAACGGGGGTCCCCAGACTTGCCTGCCTGCAGCCTGCGGCGTGGCTCAAGTGGGGGCCCAATGCAGCCCAGCTTCATCAGCTCAAGCTCAAGACCCTCGCAAGGGGCCAAGCCTCGCGGGGCGGACAACAGGGAGCTTCCTCAGGAGCAGCCTCCTCAGGCAGGCTCGCGAGGAGGTGGAGATATCAAGGCAGGGCACCAGCCAAGGGGCCCGTGACACAAGCCATGACGATCGAAGGCCAGGCGGGTGCCAGGCGGGCGCCGGCCTGCGCAGTGTCCTTGTTTCCCTTTCGGTGCAAAGGGGGCAAGCACAAGCCAAGGCATCAGGCAAAGGTTACCGTTTCGGTGCAATAACACCAAGACCAACAGAACGGCAGGATGGAGGTCATCGTGGAGCCCAGGGCGGCGTCACCATTAGGGCCTTTGGTTGCCGAAGACCAACTTTAGTCAGGATAAGTGTACCAGATGTTCCCCTTCAAAATGGCCAATTGTTGGTGCCCTTCCCACTCATTATTTGGGAAGAGGCCTAGGGCCTCCGCCCATAAATAGGACTAGACACCCACAGGGTAGAGGCATCTGGAGATCATCTAGAGATCAACCAGAGAGAGAGAAGCTAGTGAACTCACCCAAGCAGTTCTTCGCACCAGGTCAAGAACAGCCCCTCGCGAGGCTGTTCTCCCTTTGTACTGTTCATCATCAGCCCCTGAGGCAATCCACCACACCACACACTGGAGTAGGGTATTACACCACAATGGTTTCCTGAACCTAGTATAAATCTCGTGTTCCTTGTGTGGTCATCTTTCTTGCTTAGATCTTTGCGAGACTTCGAGACGTGAGCTGGTAGGGGAGAGATCTTCATGCACACCCCAGTGTTCGAACCTCAAGGGTCTGCCGGAACCCAAAATCCGACATTTGGCGCGCCAGGTAGGGGTGTGCCGGAATCTTTCTTCCGTTGGTCGTGTCTGATCTTCCGCCGTGACCATGGCAAACGCTCGTCGAGCCCGCGCCGAGCGTCGGGCTGCTCTCGCCACCCGCGTCGCCCAGACGGCGCCTGTCGGTGGATGCCCCTGTCGTTCCCCGTCGCCTGCTACCAATGCCGCCACCGGCCCGGCGGGGAACGAGCAGCAGGCCTCATCCCTGCATCCTTCGATGCAGCGCGATGGCCGCACCGCCACCCCGTCATTGACTCCAGCCGGTTCGTCGTCCCACGCCTGTCGCGCCCCCATGGACGCGCATGCCGTGCTGCTCCTGGCGCGTGAGCTCCTGCACTACCGCCCCGTCGACGACCTCTACGAGGACTGGCTCGCCCGCATCACTGAGCTCGTCAGCGCAGTAGGGGGCTCTCCCATGCTGTCCCTCTCGCTGCCTCGCCCTCCATCCTACGCAGGAGGCGAGGAGCAGGAGGTGCCTCCACCACGTCCTCCCCAAGAAGGCGCCCTGGCTCCAAGGTGCACGTCCCCAGGTCGAGACCTGCTGCGTCCGGCGCCTGTGCGACAAGAAAGGAGCTGCCAAGAGATCCCTTGCCCTCAAGAAGGTGCTCGCGTGCTCCCAGCACCGGTGCACCATGACCGCATCCCTGCACCGCCACGTCAAGACCCAACATTGCTCTAGGAAGCGGCGTGCGAGAATCCCCAGGAGCAAGCCCCACCTCAGCAGAGAGCTCCGGTGGCCACTAAGGGCTGCCGCGCTTTCACGTCCGAGCTGCGTAGCATCGCGTGGCCCGGCAAGTTCAAGCCAGACCTGCCTCCGCGCTACGACGGCACAGCGGACCCCGCGGAGTTCCTCCAGCTCTACGAGCTGGGCATCGAGGCCGCCAACGGGGATGAGAAGGTCATGGTGAATTGGTTTCCCATGGCGCTCAAGGACGGTGCCCGCACCTGGCTCCTGAACCTAGCCCCAGGCACGATCTCCTCCTGGGATGAGATGCGCACCCGCTTCATCACCAACTTCCAAGGTACTCGCGACCAGCCCCCGGCCATGAGTGACCTGCGCCGCATCAAGCAACAGCTGGGAGAGACCCTAGAGAAGTACATCCAGCGCTTCAACAACGCCCACCTCAAGATTCCCATGGTGACTGAGGAGGCCATCATTTCAGCATTCTCCGATGGCGTGTGCGACATCAAATGAAAGAGGAGCTAGCAATCCATGAAGACCTGTGCACATCACTGGAGCTGTTCAACCTGGCTACCAAGTGCGCCAGGGCTGAGGAAGGGCGCCTCTCCCTCCTCGAGCTTCTGGCTGCCGACCCAGAAGAGAAGAAGCCCAAGGTCAAGGACGTGAAGCGCAAGGGGGCTATTGTGCTCGCAGCAGAGCCAGACACCAAGCGAGGCAGGGATCAGCCTGAGTCATCTAAGGGCAGCCGGTACTACATGTACCACGACCTCCACACCCACAACACCAATGAATGCCAAGAGCTCAGAGCTGTGCGAGATGGACGTATCGGCCGGCGCCCCGACCGCAACGACCGGGGCTATGGCCGAGGAGGAGGAAGAGGTGGAGGATGATGGTAAGACCGTGGCCCTCGCCAAGGGTGGCGTGACCGGCCTCGTGAGGACCGCTAGCAGGACCAGCCTCGCGAGGGAGGTTGGAGGGATCAGCCTCGCGAGGACCGCCCTCAAGGCAACGCAGGTATCCCTCCTCTGCCACCGCCGCCAAGGAGGAATGAAGACCATTACCAGGACGAGGGGGTTGGGGACTTCCAGGAGCCGCGTGCAATCGCTTGCATCCTAGGCGGCACTCAGGCCCCAGCCTCTCAGCGCATCTTCACGCAGTTTGCTCGCGAGGTGAATGCAGTCCTCCCCAATCTTGAGGCCACGCGCCCTCTCAGGTGGTCTGCGTGCGCTATCATGTTCAGCTCAGCGGATCAGCTCAAGTGTGCGGCAACGGCCGGGGTCCTCCTGATGCTTTGTTCCCCAGTCATCAGCAATGTGCAAGTCACCAGGACCCTCATTGACGGTGGAGCTAGGCTCAACGTCCTGTCCGTCGAGACATTCAACAATCTCCAAGTGCCATACGATCAGCTTCAGCCAACCAAGCCTTTCTCAGGAGCCACTGATGGTTCAACTGCTCCAATAGGGAAAGTTCATCTTCCCGTCACCTTTGGGCAGCGCAACAATTATCGCACCAAACTCATTGACTTCGACGTCGCTCACATCCGCCTGCCATACAATGCCATCCTCAGGTACCTAGCTCTGGCCAAGTTCATTGCAGTGACTCACCATGAATACAATGTCCTCAAGATGCCAGGAAGTGGTGGAATCATCACAGTGCCTTGCAAGGAAAGGGATGTAGTGTGTTTTCTTGAGCGTCCCTTCCAGGCCGCGGCAATTAAAGACCCAGATCACAGGAGCGGGAGGCTCCCCGAGGCGGTCCCTAAGAAGAAGAAGGCTTCACCTAGACCAAGCGCTCGCAAGGCAGGCCCCTCCGGAGGCGTTGCGTCAGGATCCGTGCCCGTCCAAGGGGCGCCACCCTCTGTCACATAGGAAGGCGCACCCGGTGTCCTCCTCAGGCAGTGCTCGGGGGCTCTCTCCTGGAGGGCCACCGACCTCACCAAGGTCACGAGCGAGGCGCTCGGGCACCACTTGGAGGCGTGCTTCAAGGCACGTTTCCCTCAGGAAGGTATAAGGCAAGGAAGGCAAAACCCCCAGGAGTTCATCGCGAGGAACATTCAGGAGCTACAGGAGTCAAGAGTCATGCGTGGCAGTCGCCGCCTACCCACTGTAGCCCCACATCCCGGCGAGGATGGTGGGCTGCGTGTCTGCATCGACATACCGGGGCTCAACCAAGCCGCATCTCAGGAGCGCCTCTGGCCTTCACGCGTGGGGCGCTGTGAGGGTACACCTCACAGCTACGTTCGCGTGCCCTTCGGCCTGCCGAACGCGGCTGCTGCCCACCAGCGCCTGATGAGGAGCATCCTGGAAGCTCAGGTGGCCAGGCACCGCGCGTTCCTGGAGGAGATGGAGACGGGCCTTGAGGAGCCGCCCGGACCATCAGAGCCTCCTGAGGCTCATGGCCCCAAGGGCTCGTGAGGGTTGGCTGCTTCACCGCGCGCCGACAGCTACTCCGACACCCGCTCTGCAATGGTATCTGGTGACATCTTTTCAAGTTTTATCTTCAGCTGGGAGCGCCCGCAGGGCCGCATCATTTCCAGGTCGCGTGGGTCCGTCCCTGCGGCATGTATCCGTTTTGCTTATGTTTTCCATCTGCTTTGTTGGGGGCGCCCCTCGGGCTGCATTATCCCTAGGCTGTTCGGGCCAAACCCAGTGGCGTTTGGGTCTCTACATCTACCTATATGAATTCGCTCCTCCGAACCTAACTTGGTCCTCATGATTATCATCACCTGCTTATCGCGGACCTCTCCGCTCGCATGCAAAGCACTTGCGCGTTAAAAGGGGGGCACCTGAGCATCGCGACTCACAGGCTCTTACTAGCTCTCCAGCCCTCACCCCCTGGCCTTGACCCACGGCATCGCGACCTGTCATACCACTGGTGGCTGAGCTCGCTCGAGGGCCGGGACCTGAGGATGTAGAGCATTTGCATTCTAACCACCCTGCAGGAACACACCATTGATAAAGGCCCAGAGCCAGGCGCAACCCGCCTCGAGGTAGGGCCTCGTGAGTCCCTTGCTGGCTCATGGGTGCCCAGATAAACCTCTCCTAGCCCTACCGTGCCGGCCACGTGTTAGGGCGGGGCTGTACACGCCCCGGGGGCTCCTCCTGGAGGGGAGCCCCCTCCCACGTACCAGTGGAAGCACCATGCTCCACGCTGGCTGACGACACTGCCGAGGAGCGGCTATGCCCGTACACATACGGAAGCGCTATGCTCCGCGCTGGTGATAAACAACTGAGGGCAGCCCACGGCTGTATCAACCTCAGGGAGCCTAGAGCTCAGTGTCTGGTACCATCGCAAGGCCTCCCCTTGGGAGTGCCGCGCGAGGGGGTTGGACACGGGGGCTGCGCCCCGGCTACGCCCAAATGCACGCCACCCAGCCAGGTCCCTCGGACCTGGTCGTCGCGCGCCTCCCCCAAGTGAAGCCAAGGTACGAAGACTCATTTGCGCGTCAAGGGGGACTCCTGAACATCGCGACTCAGGAGCCTAACTGGTCACGTAGCCCCTCACTCCTTAGTCCCATCCTGGTTTCTGGTCGGGGCTAATGGCGGCTGAGGTATGCGTGGGGCCGTGCCCTGCCGATGTAAAACGACAAATCCACTCCTACGCCCCCTCCCTTCCCTACTTGATGTTTGCGTGTCAAGGGGGACTCCTGAGCATCGCGACTCAGGAGCCTAACTAGCCACATAGCCCCTCACCCCTTGGTCCCGTCCTGGTTTCCGGTCGGGGCTAACGGCGGCTGAGGTATGCGCGGGGTCGGGCCCTGCCGACGTAGAACACGAGCAAGTAGGAGGGAAAGATGCAAATTCTAGGGAATTCAAAAGCAAATATTACAAGCCATAGAGTGTTTTCACAACACCAAACACAAGTTTAAACACCTCCACTAGGCATGGTGCATGTTGTAGGTATTAAAACAAGACAAAAGACGCAAGGGGATCACTTTCCAGTGGCGTTGCCGCCTGCGGTGGAGTCGCGCCGGGCGGTCCCGCCTCCTGAAGCCGCGGAGCCAGCGGCGTCGCGCTTAGGCAGGGTGCTGAAGGCGCAGAACCTCCCCAGCAAAGCCTCGGTCGGCCCTTCACGGCCTCACCAGCAGCGGTGGCAAGGTCGCCGCTCACAGGTTCCATCAGGCTGACGAGGTCAACGTTGGGGTAGCGAAGGTAGACGTGGCTGAAGACGCGCGTCAGCGCTTCAGACGGCAGGGCACACGCCTCGGCCTCGCTCGTGGGACCAAGGTCGTCTGCGGCATCTTCAAGCGTGCGGACCAGGAAGGGAAGTAGCTCGGCAGGGCTGTCCTCTTTGCCAGCCAACGGGTCCTTTAAGACGCTCTCATAGACGTCTTCAGCACGGCGCGAGCCTTCTCCTGTAGCTCGGCGAAGGCCACCCGATCATCGGCCAAGACCTTCGCCTTGCGGTCTAGCTCGGCCCTCTCCACCTTCAGCGCCTGCTCCAGCGTCTCCAACTGGCCATGAGGGTCAACAAGCTCGGCGTCCCGGTCTTTGATGGCAGCCTCCCGAGCCTTCATCCCCTCCTCCTTCTCCTGGTGGATGCGGATCTCCTTCGCGAGCTCCTCGCGCAGGTCTTGCAGCTCGACCTCCAGCGCCTTGCAACGGCCCTGGGCATCCGCAGCTTCGCCTTGGGCAGCATCGCGAGCAGCCTCGGCAGGCGAACTCGCCTCAAGCAGGGCCGCAGAAGCCCCCCTCAACCTCTTCACCTCAGGTGTCGGACTGGTCAAGAAGTGCAGACGTCAAGTCTTAGCGGCAGAAACGAAGCAGAGCGCGGGTCAAGTACTTACAGGTCATCGCTCACGGGTTCAAGCAGCCTCTGGCCAAACTTGAAGCCCGAGAGCCTGCAGCTAAGGTCAGCCTTGGGAGGCATGGAAGAAAAGGACGCGTCGGGAAGGCCGGAGCTGGCCTCAGACCGCCCCGGAGCCAGAGCGGATCCTGGGGGCACTAGCCCCGACCTGTCTTTCCTCAGGACCAGGGGAGAATCCACTCCTCCTCGCCCGGCACTGGCCTCGTCATCATCCGACATGGAGCGGAGGGTGCGAGACCTGCACCGGGGGAAGGACTCCTCCGACTACTCGCTAGTCACCTTGGAGTCGAACTCCTCTTCCTCCTCCTCCTCTTCTCCCTCCTCACTCTCGCTGGAGTCACTGGAGGACACATTCACCGTCGGCAACACCGTCAGATCCCCGGGAGCCACTACGGGCACTAGCCCCTCACCGTTGAAGGTCGGCATGGCGTCCACCACCTGCTCCCAGTCGTCACGAAGAAACAGGGGGACAGGAGCACCGTCCGGCCTCGCCACGTCTCCCCCGACCAAGGAGTGGAGGGCCGCGACCAGATCTTCATCGACCAGGGCTGCGGAGCTCAAGCAAATGGCAGCATCTACTTCCCCGAGCCTCCACAACGGGAGCAAGTGCTCCCGGAGTGGAGCCACCTGGTGCCCCAGAAACTCCCTCAGGAGTGTGGCCCCGATCAACCGCCGCCCAGGTTGCTCGGCCTCGGTCGCGTCCATCCTCTCCAGCACCGCCCTCGCGCGGTGGTCGACGAGCTCCGCGCGAGACCACACATCAACGGCCTTGGGCTGCCCCGTTGGCAGCACAAGTCGGGGGTGGATGCGCCTGGCGTGCACCATGACCCACCTGCTCCGGAAGCCTTCAATCCTCTTCCCGGGCTTCGAGATGGCGGTGGAGCCTGAGTACGCGACAAAACTCGCGCATGCGGAGATGGGGCCGCGAGAACCCTGGAGAGAAAAGTAATGGCGTAACAAGGCCACCGAGGGCTTTATCCCAACGTGAGCCTCGCAATAATAGGCGAAGATCGCCAGGAGAAGAATAGAGTTGGGGTGGAGGTGCAGAGCTTGCAAGTTGTACAGGCGAAGAACAACAAGGAAGAACTCGGAAAAAAGAGGCACCAGACCGGCGACGATGGCGTTCACGAAGAGCGGGTAGAAGGTGCTCCCCTTGCCTCCAGGCTGGCCGGAGCCAGCCTTGAACACAGTCCCTCCCGCGTTGCCCTGCGCCACCGTCCTCAAGCACAGGAGGGTGATATTCCCCTCAGACATGTTCAGGGGATCAGGGCTGGGGAGTACCAGGCCTCAGTCGGAGTCTTGCGGGGCGCCGTAGCTCGCCGGACGGGAAGGATTGAGGCAGATCTGGAGGATTTCGGCAGCAGGAAGGAGAAGGGCGAGAAAGGGGATCTAGAGCAAGGTAAGCGAGAACAAAGCAGGTTAGTCTGGCCCCGGCACCCTTTTTTGTCAAGTCGTGCGGTTGCCGAGGCGTCATGGGAGAGCGGAGACACACACGTCCAATCAACCGCCACGCGGCGCCCAAGGCCCTTGAGCTGTTAGGGGCCCCCGGGCGCAGACTTGCCCTTCGCTTCTATGCTAAGCCAAGTCCGGGCACGCCTTGGGCCCGGGGGCTACTGTCGGTGTTCTGGGAACGGGGGTCCCCAGACTTGCCTGCCTGTGGCCTGCGCGTGGCTCAAGTGGGGGCCCAATGCAGCCCAGCTTCATCAGCTCAAGCTCAAGACCCTCGCGAGGGGCCAAGCCTCACGGGGCGAACGACAGGGAGCTTCCTCAGGAGCAGCCTCGTCTGGCAGGCTCGCGAGGAGGCAGAGAGATCAAGGCAGGGCACCTCCCGAGGGGCCCGTGATGGAAGCCATGATGATCGGAGGCCAGGTGGGGGCCAGGCGGGCGCCGGCCTGCGCAGTGTCCTTGTTTCCCTTTCGGTGCAAAGGGGCCAAGCACAGGCCAAGGCATAAGGAAAAGGTTACCGTTTTGGTGCAACAAGACCAAGACCAACAGAACGACAGGATGGAGGTCATCGTGGAGCCCAGGGCGGCATCACCATCAGGGCCTTTGGCAGCCGAAGACCAACTTTAGTCAGGATAAGTGTACCAGATGTTCCCCTTCAAAATGGCCAATTGTTGGCGCCCTTCCTGCTCATTATTTGGGAAGAGGCCCAGGGCCTCTGCCTATAAATAGGACTAGCCACCCACAGGGTAGAGGCATCTGGAGATCATCTAGAGATCAACCAGAGAGAGAGAGAGAGAAGAGAGTGAACTCACCCAAGCAGTTCATCGCACCAGCTCAAGAACAGCCCCTCGCGAGGTTGTTCTCCCTTTGTACTGTTCATCATCAGCCCCTGAGGCAATCCACCACACCACACACTGGAGTAGGGTATTACACCACAATGGTGGCCTGAACCAGTATAAATCTCGTGTCCCTTGTGTGGTCATCTTTCTTGCTTAGATCTTTGCAAGACTTCAAGACGTGAGCTGGTAGGGGAGAGATCTTTGTGCGCACCCTAGTGTTCAAACCTCAAGGGTCTGCCGGAACCTAAAATCCGACAGTAATAATAGGTGTAGCAAGATTGCCCAATCCTTTTTGTAGCAAAGAACAAGCCAAAACAATCTCTTAGAGTAAGCGAAGCATTCTTGAGGGTACACGGGAATTTCATCTAGTCACTTTCATCAAGTTGGTTTGATTCGCGTTCTCTACTTTGATAGTTTGATATGTGGGTGGACTGGTGCTTGGGTGCTATTCTTACTTGAACAAGCCTCCCATATTTATGAACCCCTCTCGCAAGGATCCGCAACTATGATAGAAGAAATAAGATAAAATCTAACCATAACATTAAACATGTTGATCCAAATCAGCCCCTGACAAAAAGAGCGCATAAACTAGGGTTTGAGCTTCTCTCACTCATGCAACCCATCATCTAATAACTACTCCACAATGCATTTGAAAGCACAAGTGCTCCCTAGGTGATTTTGGTAATTAATGTCAACATATCTCTTGTTGGACTAATACTTGTATCTAGTGTATTTTAGATAAGTCCAACAGTGGAGTGGCACGGACAAGAGGATGTGGAACCCCTTCACGATGCTAAGGACAAAGGATTGGCTCAAGCTCAAAGCTCAGGACTCTACATTTTCTACTTTTAGTGATCCAAGATCACATTGAGTCCATAGGAAAGCCAATACTATTAAAAGGGGATGAGGTGTTGCTTAATGGCTTGCTTGCTCAAAGTGCTTAGTGATATGCTCCAAAGCTCTCAACCACTTTCCCATATGCACATATGTCCAAAACCAAAAGTCAAACTCGGCCCCACCGACTTGATCCATCCGGCGCCACCGAGTTCCTTTGACATAGTCCACTGCCAAAAAACCCTGATCAATTCGGTCTCACCGATGGGATCTCTGTCTCACCAAGATGGGCTTGCAAACTCTCTGTTGCCTATTGCAATCATTTCAGTCTCACTGAGAAGATGTAATCGGTCCCACCGAGTTTGCCTAACCAACTCTATGTTTTGCTTATTACCAAAATTGGTCCCACCGAGTTTGTGTAATCGGTCAAACCGAGATGAGGTTTTACCCTAACCCTTGCACATCGGTCCCACCGAGTTGATCATATCGGTCCCATCGAAATGCCTAATGGCCACATTATGAACTAAATCGGTCTGATCGAGTTTTCTGATTCGGTCCCACCGAGTTTGGTAAATTGTGTGTAACGGTTAGATTTTGTGTGGAGGCGATATATACCCCTACACCCTCTCCTCATTTGTGAGGAAAGCCATCAGAACATGCCTACACATCCAGCATTCATTTTCTGAGAGAGAATCTCCTACTCATGTGTTGAGGCCAAGATATTCCAATCCTACCATATGAATCTTGATCTCTAGCTTTCCCTAAGTTGCTTTCCACTCAAATCATCTTTCCACCAAATCCAATCCTATGATAGAGTTGAGTGTTGGAAAGACTATCATTTGATGCACAAGAGCAAGGAGTTCATCGTCAACACACCATCTATTACCTTTTGGAGAGTGGTGTCTCCTAGATTGGTTAGGTGTCACTTGGGAGCCTCCGTCAAGATTGTGGAGTTCAACCAAGGAGTTTGTACGGGCAAGGAGATCGCCCTTCGTGAAGATCTACCCTAGTGAGGCAAGTCCTTCATGGGCGATGGCCATGGTGGGATAGACAAGGTTGCTTCTTCGTGGAACCTTCATGGGTGGAGCCCTCCATGGACCCGCGCAACCGTTACCCTTCGTGGGTTGAAGTCTCCATCAACGTGGATGTACGATAGCACCACCTATCGGAACCATGCCAATCTCCGTGTCTCCAATTGCGTTGGCACACTCCAATCCCATCCCTTTACTTTCTTGCAAGTTGCATGCTTTACTTTGCGCTGCTCATGTACTCTTTGCATGCTTGCTTGAAATTGTGTTAATCTACCACCTCAACTTGAAAAACTTAAAAACTGCCAACTTTGTATGTTGAGGGTCTATTCACCACCCCCTCTAGACACCTCTTCTCGATCCTTTCAATTGGTATCAGAGCTTTGGTCTCCATTGCTTTGGTTTAATCACCATTGGAGGAAGATGGATGAGTCTACGTTGGGGAGTCTTAGACATAGAGTGCCTATACTTGATGGAGAGTACTTTCATGAGTGGAAAAATGAGATGCTTGAGATTGTCAATGAATATCATTTGAGCAAGTACATTACCAATCCTTGTGCTCGCCTTGTTGATCCTTTGCATCCCACTCCCAGTGAGGATCTTGACATGATTAGCAATCTTTGAACTATCAATATTATCATTAGAGGATTGCCTAGAAATTTGATTGCTAGCTTGCCGGCTCTTGATTGTGATTATACTATATGGAGATATCTTGAGGAAAGATTTCCAAACTATTCCTTGCAAAATCTGGATGAGATTCTTCATAAGTCAATTTCCTTGAACAAAATGAGTAATAATGATCCTAAGTTGGAGACTAAGGCATAGCCTAGTGGTGGAAAGGGACTAATGCCTTTCCACCCACCCAAGTTCAAGGCATGGTATTTGCAATTTGGGTTTGTTGGACCAATTATACTGTAGGGGCCTCCCTTACAGTCTTTCTATCAAGAAAAATAGTGATCCTAAGTTTGATGATTGTTTGTTTGAGCTTTGTGATCTTATGCGTGCCAAAGGAGATGTTGGAATCATTAGCAATTTTATCGCTGAAGCCAGTAGATTTCATAAAGATGATTACTGTCATGATCATTTATCTAATGAATCACTCTCTCTAGGAATTGATCCATCACATGACGATGTTGAACATGGATACTATGATGAGGATGAGGATATTGACTATGATATTGATAATGCAATGAGACACTTTGGTCGTATGGAAAATCTTCGCGGCTACATGGCAGGAGGAAAGGAATTGGTCCTTGATAGTGGATGTACCGATCACATGGCCGGAGATAAAGATATGTTTCGTGAGCTTGCAGAAAACGACGACCCTCAAAAGTATGTCACTTTTGGTGATAAATCAAAGGGTAAGGAGGTTGGCCTCCGTAAGGTGGCCATCTCACATGATAGCTCCATACAAAATGTCATGTTGTTTGAATCTCTTGGCTACAATTTTCTTTCTATATAGAGACTTGCTGATTTCGGTTTCAACGTCCTATCTACTAAAGTAGATTGCCAAGTGTTTCATAGAGATAATCATAAAATGGTCTTTACCAACATACGTAGAGGTGATATATACATTGTGGATTTTACTAAAAAGGCTCAACCTAGAACTTGCTTAATTGCTAAATCTTCCAAAGGCTGGTTGTGGCATAGATGGTTAGGTCATGTGGGCATGCGAAATCTTGACAAGCTTTTTAAAGGTGATCATATCCTTGGTGTTAATGATGTCATATTTGATAAGGATACACTACTAGGGAAAACCCTAGTAGTAGCGCGGGTTTTGAGGCTAGCAGCAGCGCGGGTAGCCGCGCTACTAATAAGGCGCTATAGCTAACTTATAGTATTAGCGCGGTCAATACCCGCGCTACTACTGTTGACGATATCAGCAGCGCTTTTGCCGAACGTGCTACTTTTAGTTAGCTGTAGCGATTTCGCAGTCCCTCGGTAGTGCTATATCTTTCATCATTTTCCCCCTGTACCCCTGTCCCTTTCAGATACTAGATACTAGGTACTACTACTACATATCAAATGCATAAACCATTATAAGTACTAGGTAGTGCTCCCTTCGTTCCAAATTACTTGTCGTGGTTTTAGTTCAAACCATGATGAGTAATTCGGAACGAAGGGAGTACTAGATAACAATTTCATGCATAGTCAACATGCATCCTCAAGCAGTACAAGATCATATGGATGGCGATCATCATATGTAGTTCTAGATGATATCGACGACGATCATCATATGTAGTTCTAGATGATATCGATAACGATCATCATATGTAGTTCTAGATGATATAGCCACACACACACATATGTAGTTCTAGATGATATCGAAGACAATCATCATCCTCAAGCCTGGGCGGTTGGTGCTCCTGATAGTAATTAGGATGGCTTGTCCAACACGAAGATTCTTGCCATCAAGGACTTTCTTCCACCCAACCGAGTTTAAGTGTGTGCGATCGTTCGTGTCCACGCGGTAAGTACAGGTTGTGACGGAGCCCCTTGAAGTAAGGCGTAGTCCAGCTGAGCCTTCTTCATCAGGCTCGATACCATAACTCACAGATAGGCTCTTTGCCTATTTCTAAATAAGAAAAACATATCAATTAATAAATAGCCTCGCAAATAAGTACATGTGGATTATCTACACTATTAATAATTCCTTAGATTCTACACTAATAAGCATGTTGTCAAACTCTACACTAAAACATATCATCGACTAGATTCCACACAACATACCATATCATTAGACTGTACACTAAGTATTTCATCGGATAATTTGCATTTGTAAGTATAAAATACCGTATCATGTCGATCAACCATGGTATTTGTAAGGTGGGTCACGAATGGCACGCCGACAAAGTTAGCACATGGCGGAATTATGTCCCACAGGTTGGCCACCTCCTCCTCCCTCGGCCTTGTTCTTTGAGCTACGATGGCTTCATGAAGTGGGTCCTCATCTTCTTCATCGAGTGGGTCCTCATTATCTTCATCATCTTCATCATCTTCGTCATCTTCATCATCTTCCACCAGGTTGAGATAAATGAGAGCCAGCTTGGGTCTTTCAACTCACCACTAGTAAGACGCATGCGGGCGACGAAACGGGCCCATCCATCTCCTCCAATCTGCGGCATATTGCGTCGTTTCTCGACCTCCGTAGTGTACGGCCCCCCAGGAGCCTCAAATGTCATAGTGTCTCCTGTCAACTTGTTGAATTTCAACCTCACATTGCATGGGATGATCTGTGTAAAATAAGCAAAATTACACAATGCAATAATGCCAACACTAAAAATAAAATAGTTATTACATTTCATCTAATTTCTTACCGCCGCATGACGAAAACTCGGCTGGAAGTAGATGCCGAACATCTTGCCAGTTGCAAGGCTGCTGGCGCACCTTGACTTGCATAGTCAACATAGTGGTGGTGGCACCATTTTTCTAAAGCATTATGAGCAAAGGACTAATGATCCACTTCACAGGAAAGAAAAACAGTAGCATGTGATATTTTTGGTTCTTCCGCGAGAAGCAATTTGATGGACAATTATAATCCTAAGTCTAGTAACATATTAGATGACAAGGTACCACCTACATTTTGCCAAAAAGTAACTTATTACAAAAAAACAAAAGCATCTACCTATCCATGTACAGAAAAAATAACAATAAAATGGTGCATACTAAATCAACTAAATCAAAATGTTCTAAATCAACTAGCCTACTAAATCAACTAAATCATATCAACTAAATCAAAATGTTGCATATGAACTAGCCTACTAAATCAAAATGTAGCAGGAAGGAGGGGGAAGGAGCGGTGACTCGAGGAGGGAGAAGAGAGTAGGACGGAGGAGGAAGGTGAAGCGAGGAGGGGTCGGCCGGCGGCCAGTGGAGGCAGGATGGAGGTGGAAGGCGGAGTGAGGAGGGGCCGGCCGGCGGCCAGTGGAGGGAGGACGGAGGAGGAAGGCGGAGCGAGGAGGGGCCGACCAGTGGCGAGTGGAGGGAGGACGGAGGAGGAGGCCGGTACCGAGTCCAGCAAGGAGGAGGAGGTGACGGCGGTGCAGAAGGAGGAGGGGCGACGGGGGAGGACTGGCGCGGGGGGTTGAGGGGAGATCCAGTGAGTGTGTGAGTGTGAGTGGATCGGATAGAGGAGAGTGGGGTGGGAGATTGAATGGCTTAGCAGTAGCGCGCTATAGAGAAAGACGCTACTACTAAACTACCTAGCAGCAGCGCCTTTCACAAAGAAAGCGCTACTGCTATCTGTCAGCATGTAAAAATAGACTTCAATGTATCCAAAATACATTGATCATCAACGATCTATTTGTGTACAATCTGATTTGTCAATATGAGTCCTCACCGGTTTAGAAACCGGTGAAGACTCATATTGCGGCCATAAATTCTACACATAGATTTCAGTGAAGACCAAGTGCTTGTCAAAGTTTGATAAGTAACATATTTAAGGTGGTAGAAACTCTCTTCACGGAGCAAGGTGGGACTAAATTTTTGTAGTAAACTTAGCGATGGCGCTTATTGGTGAAATCTTGCTGCTACTATGCTAAATAGCGATGGCGCTCTTCATGGTAGCGCTGCTGCTAGAACTAGCCTCGCGGCAGCCTCGTGGGAATTATATCAGTAGCGCATCTTTGAGCGGGCGCGCTACTGCTATATTTATTTCAGCAGCGAGTTAGGTTTGAGCGCGCTACTGCTACGTAGCAGCAGCGCCTTATTTTAAAGCGTGCTGCTGGTAAGATTCTGTGTATAGGCTTTTCCCTAGTAGTGATAGACTTTGTAGCGCTTGCCAAGCAGGAAAATAGGTTGGAGGAAGCCACCCCATGAAGAATATCATGAACACGACAAGACCGCTCGAGCTACTTCATATGAATCTCTTTGGTCCCAATGCCTACAAAAGTCTCGGTGTAAACTCATTTGGTCTAGTTATAGTTGTTGATTTTTCAAGATTTACGTGGGTGTTCTTTCTCGATGATAAATCGCAGGTCCAAAAGATCCTCAAGAACTTCGCCAGGAAGGCCCAAAATCTATTTTCAGTGAAGATCAAGAAGGTTCGCAGCGACAACAGAACGGAGTTCAAGAATGCCAATGTGGACACCTTTCTTGACTAAGAAGGTATCTCACATGAGTTCTCGGCTACGTACACACCTCAACAAAATGGAGTTGTTGAGAGGAAGAACCAGACGCTCATCGAAATGGCGAGAACGATGCTTGATGAATACAAGATGCCAAAACACTTTGGGCGGAAGCAGTTGAGATAGCTTGTCATGCAACAAATCACTTGTATCTTCACAAGCTACTCGGAAAGACGACATATGAGCTCCTCACCAGTAACAAACACCAAGTTGGATACTTTCGAGTATTCGGCTCAAAGTGCTACATTCTTGATAAGCATCGTCATTCTAAATTTGCTCCCAAAACTCATGAAGGTTTCCTACTTGGTTATGGCTCAAACTCTCACACTTACCGTGTCTACAACAATCGTCATTCTAAATTTGCTCCCAAAACTCATGAAGGTTTCCTACTTGGTTATGGCTCAAACTCTCACACTTACCGTGTCTACAACAATTTCACCCGAAAGGTTGAAGAGATTGTAGATATTAAGTTTGATGAATCTAACGGCTCGCAAGTAGAGCAACTGCCAATTGATGTAGGAGACAAAGACCCTTCGGAAGCAATCCAAGACTTGTCTATTGGCAAGATTCGTCCAACGGAGGTGAAGGAGAGTACCTCATCCATCCAAGTGGAAGTTTCCACCTCACGATAAGGTGAACCAAGAGTTGACATGGAAGCATCCACAAGTGGGACACACCAAGATGAAGAAAACGAGGAAGTACACCAAGATGAACCTCATCAACCTCCTTCTCCACCATGACAAGAGAACGACAACGTCAACAATGAAGATGATGAGGACATCAATACCATTGTTAGACCCACAGCTCCTGCTGCTATACATACTAGACCAATTACTAGAGCTCGCGCACGCCAACTAAATTACCAGGTACTTTCGTTTCTTGGTAATGATTCTAATGTTCATGAGAATATCATGCTGCCTAAATTGGATACATTTGTTTTTCTTACAAATGAAGGGCCTATCTTGGAGAAGGATGAACATTGGAGCAAGAACAAGCATGGAGATGATGGAATGTGCAAGGGGAACAAGAACGGAGTTACAAGTGATGATTTCAGGACTTTGAAGCCACAATAATGGGTACATGAAGCCTTGGACGAAATATACAAGATGCCACTTCATAAATTTCATCTAGAGGCTATTCTAGGTGCTGCGTCACCTTATTATTGGGCCAGGCCCATGTAATTTTGAAATACATAAGTATAGGCTATTTTTAGAGTCCGTATGTGTGGGAAACAAGAGATAGGGTTGGTTTCGGACCCCTCCACCAAGGGCCACGAAATCCCCCCCCCCTCTTCCTCCATATATGCAGCCCATAGGGCACTGTTTAGACCTTGGGTTTTGTTTAGATTAAAGTTTGCCATAGCTGCAACTTCGCGTACTTCGTTTGTGTTTAACGACCAGACAAAGCCGTCACAGAACCCCACCTTGATCAATAAATCTTTCATCTTATATTCGCAATATCCAGATTGCAATCTCAGTTTCTTGCTTGTTCTTCATTTGCTCGCAGGAAATAGACCCTCATGGTCAGATTGATCATGCTCCGGCGTGGTCAATAACCTCTCAGAGTTGGTTTAGCGATTGCTAAGGCGCGACGTCCTCGCACATTCATAGTCGGATCGTCAAAGTCGACTTCCACCAAAGCGATATCCATCATCTCATCGAAAGATGGGACACCTTTGCCCCTATCAAGTGGTATCAGATTTCCAGGTTGCTCGGTGAGATTTTACAGTTTTTCGTAGTTTGGATCGAGTCTGTTCTTCATACCTACAGTCCACGAAAAATCCACAAAAAAATAGGGTTAGTTCATCATATCCGAACCAATCTGAGCCTTTGCATAATCTTTTTAGGGTTTTGCTTTGTTGAATTTGCGGTTGCATCGTCGTGTCTAGTTGCTGGTCTTAGCGTCTAGTCTTTTAGAGTTTCGAGTTCTGGTCATAAGTTGTCACGCCGCCACCGCACCATCATCATCGCCCCTGCCATCTACCACCACCGCTTCGAATCCGTATCCATATACCACAACCAATCCGTATCCATATACCACCATCGATCCATATCCGTATACTACCACCGCTGCCATATACCACCACTGCTGCCATATACCACCACCATATATCCACCACCAATCCGAGTTCCTTGCATATTAGGTTTGTTTTCAGGATCCATCTAATTTCTGATTCGTGTTTCCTTGTCTGGGTAGGTTTCGGATTCCAGCAATCTTTTGCCGTCCGTAGAAGAGGTTGGTTTCCAAAAAAATGCACCGTCCGTTTAGGCCCAAATTTTTTGCAAAAACGCACTGGACAAAAAAATGCACCATCCGGAAACCACCCTTCGTTTAGGCCCAAAATTTTCCAAAAACGCATTGGACAAAAAAATTTCTGGCTATCCTTTTTTTAGGTGTTTCTAAGCATATTGAGACAGTCGCCGTTATAGAAAGTTTTTTTTGGACCCGTTTCCAGTTTTTGGGGCCGGGCAGTCAAAAAAAAATTGGTCGAAAAAATTTCTTGCCTATCCTGTTCTCTCGACTTGGGAAGAGTTTTGAGACAATCGCCATTATAGTGATTTTCGGCAAAAAAAAGAAAAAAAGAGCGCAAAAAAAGAGTGAAAAAAAATTAAGAGTGTGCTTCTCCCTTGTTTCTGTGCAGCGCCGTGATTTTGTTTGTGTTCTAGGCTCGCGTCTCTAGCACGGTCTAGCCTAGGACCAGCACAGTATCGTCGTTGAGCGTTTATTCAACTTTGCATCTCTGAATTGATTATTCTGACCCTTTTGCTACCATATTATAAGCCTTCCCAGCTCCACATACATCTCGCCGTGCGTTTGACTATCCCTGGTAATCGCTCTATCCAAGCTTTGAGAGTTTTGACAACAACGGTTGCCGATCACCACCTGCTGCTGGGTAAGAACTGGTAAGAATTTGAGATTTGCTTGAAGGATTTCTGACACCCCATGAGGGAGTCCTAGACTAGGGGGTGTTCGGACAGCCGGACTATCATTATCCGCTGGACTCCAAGACTACGAAGATAGAAGATAGAAGACTCCGGCTCGTGTCCGGAAGGTACTTTCCTTGGCGTGGAAGGCAAGCTTGGCAATCTGGATATGTGGATCTCCTACCATTGTAACCGACTACTGTGTAACCCTAGCCTCTCCGGTGTCTATATAAGCGGGAGAGGGCTTTAGTCTGTGAGGACAACATACATTACAACAATCATACCATAGGCTAGCTTCTAGGGTTTAGCCTCCTTGATCTCGTGGTAGATCTACTCTTGTACTACCCACATCATCAATATTAATCAAGCGGGGCGTAGGGTTTTACCTCCATCAAGAGGGCCCGAACACAGGTAAAAACATTGTGTCCCTTGTCTCCTGTTACCATCTGCCTAGGCGCTTGATTCGGGACCCCCTACCGAGATCCGCGGTTTGACACCGACATTGGTGCTTTCATTGAGAGTTCCTGCGTGTCGTCACCGATAGGCTTGATGGCATCTTCAACCAACAACGCTGTCTGGGTGAGACTTTTCTCCCGGACAGATCTTTATGTATTCGGCGGCTTTGCTGCGGGCAATTCTCTTGGCCATCCGGAGCAGATCGAAGCTACGCCCCTGGCGTCGAGTCGGTTCGAAGCTTAAACTTCACGGTCGATGTCGCGGAGACTTGATCTTGACGGACTCGAGCCACACCAAGCGCCACGCTTTGACTGCGGACGATGGGCGCGATCTAGCTCTGCGCCCCGTCAAGGTGCATTGATGGCCCTTTTCGGATCCGCTTCGCCATCAACCCGAGCCGATCGCCCATATCGAGGGCGGTGGTTAGACGCCGCCACAGGGATTCAACATCCGCAGCGATGGGCGAACACGATCTTGTCCCTGCGAACTTCGTGATTCCGGCGCGGACTCCTCACGGACTCGAGCCTCCGCGCCCCGCCAATCAATTCGGATTGGGCGCGGTTATGGAATTCACCGCCATGGACATCTTCCGGCACTTCGCCTTTCGGCGATATCCTGAATTCACTGAAGCATCTCTACGCTATCGGAGAGTCTGGCGGACCATGGCGGGATGGTTGGGGTTCGACGACGAAGAAATTCAGATCCCACCGGCACCCACTTTGTGGCCATCGTCGACGATCTAACCGACATGCTAGATTACAGCTCGAAGACATCGGCGGAATGAGCGGCGATGCGGGAGGCGAACAAATAACGAGCTTATACTGACATGACAGACCACCTTGTCACATGACATATATATGGTGGATACCCCAAAGGGAAGCGATAACAAGGACCAATGGGCGACGGCAGAAGATAATCCCGCCGATAAGCGACCAAGCGGCGGCGTAAGCCACGCTAAGTCCCGCCTTGACGACAACAACGCTCCCAACGAGCCTGCAATACGGCAGGGCTCACAATCGGACGACGAACATGCACATAAGCAACCGTCTGAACACGACGAGTCAGATAACAAATCAAAGCCCGGCGAAGACAACGGTCCGGACGACCACATGTCGGACACATCACCGGAAAATAAGAACCTTCGGAAAAGACTCGTCAGCACTGCAAGAAGCCTGAAGAAGGAAAAACGGAAGCTCAAAACAGCAGAAGACACACTCAGAATGAGATGGAGCAAAGTGCTTAACACCGCAGACAAGTACGGCAATGGCCACCAATCAAAGAGCTACCCGAAGCGCAAGCTGCTACCGGAATTCGACGAGGAGGCCATAGAACCCCCACCGTCCAAAAATAAAAAGACTGCTGGTTGGATAGGCGGCGGACGACGGGCCAAATTCTGAAAGCGGCGCCACCCACAACTCCACCAATGAACTTCGGAAGGATAGATGGCCCAGCCAGTCCATTTATGGGCCAAAGGAGAAGGCCCCAAGAAGCAAGGCAACACGCCAAGTGTCCGATGATAACGGCACACACAAATCTGAGCGCCGCACACCGCTATGTTTCACCGATGAGGTCTTTGGACCATGAATTCCCAAGAGGATTTAAACCCATCAACATAGAGGCCTACGATGGAACAACAGATCCGGAGCGGATAGAAGATTATATACTACATATACATATGTCGGAGGAGACGATCTCCACGCCATAAAATATTTACCGTCAAGCTCAAAGGGCCATCCGTCATTGGCTTAAAAGCCTCCCGAAAATACTTGTTGGAAGTTGGGAAGAGCTCGAGGGCGCGTTTAGAGCAAATTTTCAAGGGACTTATGTCCGGCCTCCGGATGCAGATGACCTAAGTCATATAACTCAACAGCCCGGAGAGTCAGCGCGGAAATTCTGGAACAGGTTCCTTACCAAAAAGAACCAAATAGTCGATTGTCCGGACGCCGAAGCCTTAGCAGCTTTCAAGCACAATGTCCGAGACGAATGGCTCGCCAGGCACCTCGGTCAAGAAAAGCCGAGGACAATGTCCGCATTAACAAGCCTCATGACCCGCTTCTGTGCGGGCGAAGACAGCTGGCTAGCAAGATGCAGCACCAGCGACCCTAGTACATCAGAGATAAGAGATGGAAGCGAAAATCACGGCGCAGAAAAGAGCAAATACGGAATAAAGAAAAAAGCCCAAAACCACGGCGGTCAGCGCCGGATTTAAAAGCTCATGCCCCAATAATAAAACACAGCCTCTAAAGGATGACAAAGGTGGAATTGTCCAGCTTAAAGAAGATTTTGGGTCGGATATGTCAAATCCACAAGACCCCCGGAAGGCCTGCAAATCACACCCACGGGGATTGTTGGGTTTTAAACAGTCCGGCCGATTAAATGCGAACACAAGGGGCTCGGCGCGTCAGCGAAGAGGATAAACCCCAACAGCAGAGCACCGAAAACAAAGACTTTCCCACAAGGGGTTAAAGCATAAACTCACTTCATGTGATAAAAGCGAAAGAATAGTGCGGCACTTTCTAAAAGAGCTTCGCGGCCCGACCAAATGGACAATAGAGATTGGACATCAAAACCAATCACTTTCGACCACCGACTATTCGAAGCGTTGAAACGCGGGGGCGGACTCCTTGATATTGAATCCAATAATAGACGGATTACAATTCACCAGCGTCTTAATGGACGGAGGCAGTGACCTAAACCTGTTGTATTCCAGAACAGTCCGTCGGATGAGGATAAACCCTGCCAAAATCCGACACAGCCGCACTTCCTTCAAAGGAGTAACGCCAGGCCCTAACGCCAAGTGCGCAGGCTCTATATTACTAGAAGTCGTGTTCGGATCGCCGAACAATTTCCGACGCGAAAAATTAATTTTTCATATCGTCCCATTCGAAAGTGAATATCAAGCACTCCTGGGACAAAAGGCTTTTGTCCGCTTCAACGCCATACCTCATTACGCGTCTCTTACTCTGAAGATGCCCGATCCATATGGCGCCATTTCAGTGCGAGGGTCACTTAAGGCCCCCGGACTCGGATAGACAAATCCGGATTCAGCAGGCTAGGGGCTCCCTAGCCGCATACCCCCTCACAGCGAGCTGCGCGCACAAACAATCGTGGTTTCATATAAACCTTGTTTTAATTTTTTATATATTTTATTTTTCGCACAAGTTGTTTTTAAACTAAACGTTCCTCTCTTTTTACAGATGAACAATGTGCATACCCGTCCGTGATAACGGTATAATGAGAGACCAGGTATGAGACGTGCAGTAGGGACCCGTTATGAGGATTCTTTTCAGATTAAGACCCTGCGTAAACCTTTCTTACTGTCTCTTGTTGTTATTCTCCCTTAGTTTCTTCCTATATACAATGCGGAGCCTGACGCTTTGGCATCGGCCGCGTCAGATGACCATGCCCGTACCTGGACACTAGGGGCTTAGGGCATCTTTCTGCCCATTATTATAAAGTCCGAACACCTTCGGGAGTGTTCGACATCTCGAGTTAGGCATTATATGCATCAGCTCCAAATCATGTCTTTGGTCAAATGTTGGGTTTGCCCGGCTCCTGTGTTTTGCTGCCTTACGTTCCATATCATCGGCTAACGCGCACCGGAGAACTCTGCGATTGTGCCCCGGTTAATTTGGCGAGCACCTCGATGAAAGCCAAAACCGATCATCATGATGCAGCGAGAGACTGGTCAACCACTCGATCGACATTTGGAATGTTTAGAATTCCCCGCTTTGACGAAGGACCGTTTCCCGGTCAGGCACTTATGCACCCTGAATTCGGAGAGGTGCGGGGCTACCAGGGGCTATATCGTGGCCCCACCCTCGAGCTCCACTGGCTAAGTGAAAGAGATAAAGCATTATAGTCCGGATTGCCTCGTTCGCTACGCTACCACCTCCTTATAACAGGACCGAGACGTCGGATTAAGTGTGAAAACGCGCTATTTTGTGAACACCCGGCACCTTGTGCGAGGGGCTGAAGCCGATCGTGCATCTTTCGGGTTATACACAAGTATCGTAAACGCCGCCGACAGAGAAGTTTTACTACTTGGAAGCACAAGTATAAAAAGCAGTCATACTATAATCATTGATCTACAAGTTAATGCGTTCAATTGAGCGTTACATTTTTGAGCACTGCGACTCTATTACCTGGCGCCATGCATAACTTCCCGAAATAGTGCTCGGCGGGGGCGGTTTTCATCGAACCTGGGCAGCAACAGCGGTGGTGTCCATCTCCGGACACTGCGCCTTCACACGGGCCAGAGCCATCCGCGCACCCTCGATGCAGGCCGACCGCTTCATCTCCTTGATATGCGGCACCGCCCCAAGGAATTGCTGCAGTAAGCCAAAGTAGCTCATCGCCTTGGACCTCTACGGCGGACATAGGCCACGATGTCGATCATGGCCATCCGGACAATCTGTTCAGTTCGGCCCATTCGGCCAACCGGTCCGTCAGTGGAAGAGGGCGATCCGGACTGTGGAATTGAGACCAATATAACTCTTCCGTCTCGTGATCCCCCTGGCTCCGGAAGTGTTTCACGGCTTCAGCCGCACTCGCAGCCAAGTCCATATACGGATCTTCCGAACTCCATAGCCGCTCAAATTGAGCATACTTCGAATCCATAAACCGGCGACGCATCAGAAAAGGCTTGCCAGCCGTGATGTCTCCGGCCTGGCGCAGCTCCTCCTTCATAGCCCGCATTGCGAGCGGGCATCCTTAACCGGCGGTGGCCTTCTTGGTCTTCCCGCTCTGATAAGCGCTCCTTTTCAAGAGCCTCATTGCGGTCGGTAGCATCCTTTAATTTCTTGGCCAATTCGGCCACCTCCGCCCTGCTTAGGCAGTGTGCAGCCTTTTCGGCCTTCAGCTCCTCGGCCGCCCTCGCGGCAGCCGCATCACTCCTTCGGGCTTGCTCCTTAGCTAGAGCAAAGTCGGCCCGAAGGCTCTCCACAGCAGCAGCACTGTCTGTATAAACATCATATAACTTATCAGAGGCGGGCTTTGACCCACTCAATAAAGCGGCTGTGGAGAACTATTTTACCTTGCGACTCGTCAAGTCGCCTGTTGACAAGTGCGATGTCCTCATCTGCCATGTCAAGTTGTCGAGCTAACTCGGCAAACTCACTAGTCCGGCTAGCCCCCGAACCATCCGCCACCTTCATAGGAACGACGGAATTCATTAGATTTCGATCCTCAGTACGCTGTCGTTGCCGACAACCTACCGAGTCTCAGGGGCTACTATCTATACAGGGTGCATTTTTTATATGCAAAACTGTTAAAAGACAAAGGTGCGCCATTTTCATACCTCAAATCCCTTGACAAGTTCATGGCGGCATCATAATCCGCTTTCAGCGGACGAAATCCTTCAATCACCATACACATTAATGCACGGTGATCTTCAAATGGGCGCCCTCTCAGCAGACTCTTGATTCTCGGCGGACTCTGCTGGGTGCGAACTCTCTGGCCCCTCCGGCTCGGGGCGCCCTCGTGGCGACCCTTGGCTCGCTTTGCCTCATCTGGCGGCGCTGCGACGGAGGCATGTCGCTCTCCATCATCTCGGAAGAAGGTCCCGAAAATGAACTCATCTCGAGAAGGCTGCGGATCCGAATCATGATATAAATACTTGATTACTTACAGAAGCACAAATGAAGGTATTTCCTTATTAATTAAACTTCCTTTTTCATACTCACGGCTCGTTGGAGGTCTGGTCCTTCGGCGATGATTGCGCGTCCGGATTCTCTCCGGACGCGGACCAGTGAGATTTTTCCCACGCTTAGGCTTTGACCTCCGGATCTCGGGCGGTCCTCTTCGCCTCTGAAGGAGGGATCCTTGGTTCCCTCCTCTTGATCGCCCACTGGGCGGTATTAGCTCCTTTATTTCCCGTCGCCCCCTCTCTGGGCGCAACCTCCAACATTCGACCAGCCACGGGCTCAGGTCACGGTCTCTGGGAGGGGCGGACACCTTATCAGCCTTGATCGCGCCACCCATTCTGTAAAGAACAAAGGGTCGAGGCGAACTTTTGAAAGGCATATAAATAGACTGTCCGGACTCGAGCTATTTACCCGAGTATCCGAGCAATCGCGCTTAGGCTGCGTCCTCGGCTAAATCCGGACACGCAACCTGCGGTCCGAAGAACAGCTTGTACATCTCCGTGGGTGACACACCCATAAAATGTTGGAGAATACGAGGTCCCTCCGGATTGTACTCCCATAGACAGAGAGGACGACGTTTGCAGGGCGGAAGATGCCGGATTAGCATAACCTGCACCACCTTGATCAGGTCGATCTCCCTCGTTTGGAGGTCCCGAATCCGGCCCTGCAGTGAAGGCACGTCCTCGGACGGCCCCCAGTTGAGCCCTTGGTTGACCCACGACATCAGTTGGTGTGGAGGTCCCGGGCGGAATAAGGGTGGCGGCTTGTGCTTGCTGCCCCTCGGAGCGGTGATGTAGAACCACTCCTGCTGCCACAATCCGAGTTCCTCTTGGAAGGAACCCTCGGGCCACGGGGCATCGACCTTTTTGCTTAGGGTCGCCCCGCCGCACTCCGCTTGACGCCCCCCGATCATCTTCGGCTCCACCTTAAAGGTCTTCAGCCATAGGCCGAAGTGGGGGATGACGCGGAGGAAGGCTTCGTAGACGATAATGAATGCGGAGATGTGGAGGATGGAATCCGGAGCCAAGTCGTGGAAGTCCAGCCCATAGTAGAACAGGAGCCCTCTCACGAAGGGATCCGTCGGGAAGCCTAATCCCGACGGAGGTGAGATCTGGCAGCGTATTCGCCGGGCTCGGGGGCTGGCACGGCTGCGGCCGAGGTAGGCAACTGTCACGAAACCTCGTGGGCGGTGCTTGGCCTCCGCAACTTCAATATGTCCTCCTCCGTGGCGGAGGGCATCCACTACCCTGGAGGTCGGGGCCGGACATGGTTGAGGATCCGAAGCGCTCGAATCTAAAGCTCTGGGTGTTGGAACTGGGAGCGGAGGAAAGATTCGATGCGAGATTGAAGAACAAGAACATGCCTTGGTCCTCTTATAAAGGGGAAGAAATACCAACGGCCGTCTCCGTGACCGTTTAGGATTCCCCTTCGATAGTGGAGGCATGGGGACGGGAACGGTTGGGTTAGCCATGCACGTATTGATGAGGATCCCGGAATAGAGGGAACACGATCTCTGCTTCGATAGGACGTGCCAAGGAAACCGTCTCGCTAAACGTGCTGAGGTGGAAATAAAAAATGATTCAAACAAAGGGCTTGGTACCGGTGTGATGTCACGCCGCATAACACGTCAGCAGATTGAGCTAGTGTATATGTTTTATTCTCTCTATGGTGGAACGTGGAAATTATTTTTACAGAGCCGGACACTATCCTGGTGTTCATCATCTTCTCTGGATTATTCAAGGGAGGAACCCGCCTTACAACGCCGAACATTATGCCGCCGGACTTATCGTCATTGAAGACTGGTTCAGAGACTCTTGAGGAGTCTGGACTAGGGGTGTCCGACAGCGGACTATCATTATCCGCCGGACTCCAAGACTACGAAGATAGAAGATTGAAGACTCGGCTCGTGTCCGAAGGTACTTTCCTTGGCGTGGAAGGCAAGCTTGGCAATCTGGATATGTGGATCTCCTACTATTGTAACCGACTCTGTGTAACCCTAGCCTCTCCGGTGTCTATATAAACCGGAGAGGGCTTTAGTCTGTAGGACAACATACATTACAACAATCATACCATAGGCTAGCTTCTAGGGTTTAGCCTCCTTGATCTCGTGGTAGATCTACTCTTGTACTACCCACATCATCAATATTAATCAAGCAGGGCGTGGGTTTTACCTCCATCGAGAGGGCCCAACACAGGTAAAAACATTGTGTCCCTTGTCTCTGTTACCATCCACCTAGGCCTTGCACAGTTCGGGACCCCTACCGAGATCCGCCGGTTTGACACCGACACCCCACCACCACCATATTCCGATGAGTCTCAGAGGATCATATACTTATGCATTTCTATTGCTGCTAACTATGGCGAGAACACATGCCGGCGAGATTGACTGGGAGAACATGACGAACAAGGACCTTCATGATAAGTTTCATCAAATGTTGGGTCCACAGGTGGAAGACGTGATGGCCAGCTTTGGAAAGGCATTGGAGTGGATGGATGACACTAAGAAGACAATTGACACCAAGTTGGACGCCAAGTTTGATGAATTACTCAAACGTCTCCCACAACCAGTTCTCGCCGCGATCTGATGGGCGAGCACAGGCGTGTTCCTATTGAGCGAGGACAAAATTCTGGTGCATTTGCTACAGCTGTTGGTGCTTACAGCAGCTCTGCTGCTGCTGTTGCGGAGGTGGAGGACTATTGTGAGGATGAAGTTGATCAAAATCAGAACTACGTGCAGCCACCGGCACCACCACCAAAGAGTCGACCTCGGTATATATTACATAGCGGTAGGCTGCACCACCACCTCAGTGCGAGATAATAACCATATTCCAAAACTGAAACTGAATATTCCACCATTTGAGGGTAGATATGTTCCTGATATATATCTTAATTGGGAGTTAGAAACTGAACAACGTTTTACATGTTTACAATATCGCGAGGAGAGACGGGTTGCTGCTGCTGTTTGTGCTTTCACTAGTTTTGCATGTGTATGGTGGTCTGAACATTGTAGATTATATCCTATTCCAACTACTTGGGCTGCTTTGAAAACTGATATGCGTACTCGTTGGGTTCCACCATATTATCAACATGAATTGCTTCAAAAATTGCAGCGTTTAAGACAAGGAAAAAAATCTGTAGAAGAATATTACAAGGAATTACAAACTGGCATGATTAGATGTGGTATTGTTGAGGAGAATGAAGCTATGCATGCACGTTTTATGGGTGGATTAAATAGAGAGATTCAGACCATTCTAGAGTATAAGGAGTATACTAATATCACTCGTTTATTCCATCTTGCTTGTAAAGTGAGCGTGAAGTCTTGAGGATCGACAAGCATTGGCGCGAACTAACTTTTCTGCAGGTCGACTTTCATCATGGACACCGCGTGCATCCTCTACTTCCACTACACCAGCACCTCCATCAGCTGCTACCTCCAGCCATGATACAAGAAAGCGGGCACAACCACCACTATCTGCCAAGAGCGCAACTGCCGGACCTACACAGAGCGGTTCTTCTTCCATGGCATCAACTGGGCACACAAGTGATATTATTTGTCGTCGTTGTAAGGGAAGAGGTCATTATGCGAGAGAATGCAAATCTCAGCGTGTGATGATTGCTACTGAGGATGGTGGGTATGAGTCCGCTAGTGACTATGATGAGGAGGCGTTGGCTCTTATTACGTGAAGAACACGGTGGAGATGATTACGATCATGAGGCGCAATACATGGCTCCAAGACGGCGAGGTATGAATCAGAGGCATGAATGTTTAATCAGAGCTCTCAACGTGTTTTGAGTGTGTAGGTCACACAAGCTGAGCAAAATCAGAGGCAAAATTTGTTTCATACCAAGGGAGTTGTGAAGGAACGTTCTGTGCGCATCATCATAGACGGAGGGAGCTGCAACAACTTGGCTAGCATGGAGATGGTGGAGAAGCTTTCTCTCACCACAAGACCACATCCACATCCTTACTACATCCAATGGTTCAACAAGAGCGGCAAGGTTAAGGTAACACATATTGTTCGTGTGCATTTTAGTATCTCTACATATGCTGATTATGTTGATTGTGATGTGGTACCTATGCAAGCATGTTCCTTATTACTTGGTAGATAATGGCAATTTGATAAAAATTCTGTACACCATGGTAGAAACAATCAGTATACTATTGTTCATAAGGATAAAAATATTACTTTGCTTCCTATGACTCCTGATTCTATTTTGAAAGATGATATTTAGAGCTAATAAAGCAAAACAGGAGAAGAGTAAGAGTGAAAATCAGATTGTGGCAAAAGAATTTGAGCAACAAATGAAGCCTAATAATAAACCATCTAGTGTTGCTTCTGAAATTAAATTGAAAAGTGCATGTTTATTTGCCACCAAATCTGATATTGATGAGCTAGATTTCAGCAAATCTGTTTGCTATGCTTTTGTGTGCAAAGAGGCTTTATTTTCATTCGAGGACGTGCCTTCCTCTTTGCCTCCTGCTGTCACTAACATTTTGCAGGGAGTTCGGCGTCTTTCCACAAGGCGTGCCACCGGATTACCACCTATTCGAGGATTGAGCATCGATTGACTTAATTCCTGGTGCTTCCTTTGCCAAACCATCGCCATACCGTACCAATCCGGAGGAGACGAAGGAGATTATCGTCAAGTACAAGAGCTGCTCGACAAAGGTTATATCTGCGAATCCCTTAGTCCTTGTGTTGTTCCTATTTTTCTAGTGCCAAAAAAGGATGGTACATCACGTATGTGTGTTGATTGTAGAGGCATTAATAATATTACTATTCATTATCGTCATCCTATTCCTAGGCTAGATGATATGCTTGATGAATTGAGTGGCTCTACAATATTCTCCAAAGTTGATTTGCGTAGTGGATACCATCAAATTCATATGAAATTGGGAGATGAATGGAAAACAGCATTTAAAACTAAGTTTGGTTTATATGAGTGGTTAGTCATGCCTTTTGGGTTAACTAATGCACCTAGTACTTTCATAAGATTAATGAACGAAGTTTTACGTGCTTTCATTGGACGATTTGTGGTAGTTTACTTTGATGACATATTGATTTATAGCAGTTCTTTGGAAGAACATTTGGAACATTTACGTGATGTTTTCATTGCTCTACGTGATGCACGTTTGTTTGGTAACCTTGGGAAGTGCACCTTTTGCACTGACCGAGTATCTTTTCTTGGCTATGTTGTTACTCCACAAGGAATTGAAGTTGACAAAACCAAGATTGAAGCTATTGAGAGTTGGTCGCAGCCCAAAACGGTCACACAAGTGAGGAGTTTTCTTGGCCTCGCTGGATTCTATAGGCGTTTTGTGAGAGATTTCAGCACCATTGCTGCACCTCTCAACGAGCTTACAAAGAAGGATGTGCCTTTTGTTTGGGGTACCGCACAGGAAGAAGCCTTCACGGTATTGAAAGATAAGTTGACACATGCTCCGTTACTCCAACTTCCTGATTTTAATAAGTCTTTTGAGCTTGAATGTGATGCTAGTGGAATTGGATTAGGAGGTGTGTTATTACAAGATGGCAAACCTGTTGCATACTTTTCTGAAAAATTGAGTGGGCCTAGTCTGAATTATTCTACTTATGATAAAGAATTATATGCTCTTGTTCGGACTTTAGAAACATGGCAACATTATTTATGGCCCAAAGAATTTGTTATACATTCTGATCATGAATCTTTGAAACATATTAAAAGTCAAGTTAAACTGAATCGTAGACATGTTAAATGGGTTGAATTCATTGAGACTTTCCTTTATGTCATTAAACACAAGAAGGGTAAATAAAATGTTATTGCTGATGCATTGTCTCGTCGCTATACTATGCTTTCACAACTTGACTTCAAAATATTTGGTTTGGAGACCGAGGGAGTCCTGGACTAGGGGGTGTCCGGATAGCCGGACTATCATCATTGGCCGGACTCCAAGACTATGAAGATACAAGATTGAAGACTTCGTCCCGTGTCCGGATGGGACTTTCCTTGGCGTGGAAGGCAAGCTTGGTGATACGGATATGCAGATCTCCTACCATTGTAACCGAGTCTGTGTAACCCTAGCCCTCTCCGGTGTCTATATAAACAGGAGGGTTTTAGTCCGTAGTACGAACAACGATGACAACAATCATACCATTGGCTAGCTTCTAGGGTTTAGCCTCCTTGATCTTGTGGTAGATCCACTCTTGTACTACCCATATCATCAATATTAATCAAGCAGGAGTAGGGTTTTACCTCCATCGAGAGGGCCCGAACCTGGGTAAAAACATCGTGTCCCTTGTCTCCTGTTACCATCCGCCTAGACGCATAGTTCGGGACCCCCTACCGAGATCCGCGGTTTTGACACCGACATTGGTGCTTTCATTGAGAGTTCCTCTGTGCGTTGTCGGGACCCGACTCAATGTCACATCGATCTAGCACTGTAACACCTCATATCACTTTGCGGCCTCACGCACGGTATTCCCACGGTGTCGCCTTACCTTGCCGGGACCGTTTAGCCTTTTGGCTGCGTATATGATAGTGTCGCTAGCATCCAAATGATAAGGAGCCGGGCTGACATGGCTAGTCGTAAACCCAAAGTGGCACAGACTTACGAGGACGAGCATCCATGACCCGACATCGAGCGTGTCGGTCATCGGCGAGTGAATCCAGGTCAGTAGCACTGGGCTAGCAGGACTCCGGTGAACCAGTACATGGCGGGCTAACAGGACTCCGGTATTCATCGCGTGACATTTCCCGAAGAACAGACCTGAGAGCGAAGAAGGACACATGCGGCCAGCCTAAGTGTTTGGAGCGGTAGCAAGCTACCATGGCTCGATGGAAACACCAGGAGACATTTCCGGTAGAGAGGCTACTAAAGATAAACAACTAGATAGTCGGATCCCACACATACCAAGCATTTCAATAACATACACACAATATGCCCGATATGTGCAAATACAACATGGCATCACAACATGACTCTCGACTCAAGTATTTATTCATTAGGCTCCGAGGAGCGAGATATTACAAACATAGGTCTCATGACCCAACATTGAGCATACAAGTCAAGCACAAGCGGAAGCTAATATGTCTGAGTACAGACATCTACAAATGAAAAAGGCTTGAAAAGCCTGACTATCTACCGAGATCTGCCGAGGGCACAAGATCGTAGCTGAGGTAACAAGCTAAGCGTCAAGTCCACGCGGAACTACTAGCGAGACCGAGGTCTCTCTGCAAAAAACATAAAATAGGCAAGCGTGAGTACAAATGTACCCAGCAAGACTTACATCGAACTAACTACATATGCATCATTATCAACAAAGGGATGGTGGAGTTTAACAGCAGACAAGCCAGCTTTGACTCGGTGGCTATCCTAAACTACGACTACAAGTAACTCTTTTGAGGTGGCGCTACGAGTCCACATATTCACCATATCAATACACCACTATGGATCCGCTCCGTCTCCCTCACGAGAACGCCATCCATAGCACTCACGCTTATCTTGCGTATTTTAGAGTATCCACTTTCACTTGTCTATGAACTGCACAGCAACCCGAAGTCCTTTACGCGGACACGGCTATTGAATAGATGATGTTAACCTGCGGGGTGTACTTCTTCACACGCGCTCACCGCTTACCACCGTTTACACGACATGTACTCGGCAACCTTCAGCGGAAGCCCAGCGTGGGTGTCGGCCACGACCTACCTAAACACTCAAGTCCCTAGTCCAAGTTTATCGCCTATTCGGGTTCCATCCATGAGGAGTTCGGCGAAGTTTCGCTCACAGCCCCAAGCGATGTGAGCAGGGTTCCCGAGACACCAAGCAGGCGCCCGGTACCGTGCCATGTGCCTACCGCATCACAGCCCACCCCTACGGTCAGCGCTGCGCGGCCTCCAAAGATACTACAAACACGAAACTACTTGCAACTCTGGGACAGAGGACAAGGGTGATTAAGAAGCGAGAGGGTCCATTGGTTTCGGGCCCAATGCGTGGTAGTAGCTGAATCATGGATCACAAACACGAACTCAGTTCTGAGGCGGCTGCAATGAGACAACCCACCATGTACTCCTACATGGCCTCTCACCGCTACCTTCACCAAATCGTGTTCACACACTTAGCTCACACACAAGTGGGACATGTTCACACACCTCGATTCATCCTCGATGAATCGGACTGACTCAACTCTAAGCAATAGCAGTATGACAAACAAGCATGTATGAGTAGGCACAACAGGGCTCAAACAACTCCTACTCATGCTAGTGGGTTTTCATCTAGTTACTGTGGAATGACAGGTCATGCAAAGGATAAAGGGTTCAGCTACCGCAGCAAGTAATAGATGAATCGTTGTTGTCCTAATGCAGTAAAAGAGAGCAGGGCGAGAGAGTGGGATTGTATCGGAATGAACAAGGGGGTTTTGCTTGCCTGGCACTTCTGAAGATATTACACTTCTTCATCGGTGTCATCGAACTCGTCGTCGAAACCACGTCTATCGAGAGGGGACAAATACCGGCAACTGAGAAAGAACACAATCAATGCAATGCTACAATATGATGCATGATCATGACATGGCAATATGCTGTGATTTGAGCTAATGCATCTAGCTATGATTTAAATGGAGTTGGTTTGAATACATGATCCAAATTCAAACTCCATATATGATTATTTAAATGCCCTTTATTTGTTTTGTCCAAAACAGAGGACAAAAATTGTTCAAACATGCATGAAAATTGTACAGATGGATAGATTGGATTTTTCTGATCATTTTTCATATATAATTTATTTCATTTGGAGTTACGGTTGAATTTCTATGATTTATTGAAGTTTTAGCTATTTCTGGAATTTCCTGATTATTTATAAAATAAGCTAAATTCCAGAAAAGGAATATTGCATCAGCATGGCGTTATGCTGACCTCAGCAGAGTCAACAGGGCTGCCTTGGGTCAAACCTGACCAGTGGGGTCCACTGGTCAGTGACACAGAGCTGGCTGGAGTCACAGACAAGTGGGCCTGGTCAACGAACACGTCAGCGTAGTCAAAACTGACTTGTGGGCCCACTGTAATTAGATTAACCTTAAACTATTTTAGTTAGCTGGTTAGTTAGGCGGTGGGGCCCATCCGTCAGTGAGCTATGGGGTTAGTTAGTGGCATCGTTAGCCACTAATGACGGTGCCGTCGTCATTTCGCGAATATCGCCGCGGCGACCAAAAAGCGGGGGGGCGCTCAGGTTAGCTTCGGGTTTGCGCTACAGGACACCGTTTTGCTCGGGGTTTGCGGCTACAGTGATCTGGAAGACTCGCGCATCTAGTGGTGGTGGCGGCAGCAGCTGTGGTGGTCGGGATCGACGGCGGCGACCAAATCGGCGGCGGCCGGAGTTCGGGTGCAGGCGGTGGCGATGCTACGGTGCACTAGAGGAGAAACCGGAGGGTGCTACGTGCTCTGGGGGTTCGCTGAGCACGCCGGCGAGCTCCGTTTTGAGCTTATCGTCTGTAGCCACAGCAGCGACATGGCTGGCGGAGCCGAGCTCTCGGGAGCGGTGGAGATGGCGGCTACGGAGGCCAAACGAGCACGGGAGCTAGGGGGAGAGGAAGAGGAGCTCACAGAGGGTGCAGCGGTGGCCTCGACGATCTCGGGAAGCTTCGGGAGGCGGCGAATCAGCGGCGGTCCTCGATGGCGAGGAGGGGCAGGCGGGCGGCGTCGAGGGCTTCGGCGTCGGGCGGCTCGGTGAGGAGGAGGAGAGGACTAAGCGAAGCTTTGGGGCCTTGGCGGGGAGGTGGGGCGGTGGTTGTGGCATGGTGGTGCACGTCGGCGACAGCGGGCGCGTTCGGTGGCGTCGTGGGGAGAAACAAAAGGAGGAGGAGGGGTCGAGAGAGAGTGGAAGGCACAGGGAGTGCGTGGCAGGCAGAGATCCAGCGCCGGGATCTTGAGCGAGCGGGTGGAGGTGGCGGGAGGCGTGCTCATGGCAGTGCACACTGCCTTCGCCCTCCCTCTGGCAAAAGGAGGAAGACGACAGGGGTGGTGGTGGTGGGCTGGGCATGCCAGTGGGCTACTCTTTGGGCGGCCGGCTGTAAGGGCAGTAAACTTCGCTCTTTTTAATTTCCTTCTGTTTGTTTAATTTACTTCCTTTTGCCACTGTTTCTAAATAAAACAAATTCAAGATCAGTGACAAAATTCCCCTGAACATTTTATTTAGCACAATGGAGTTATACCAAAGCACATAAAATTGTTTCAGTTATTTGAACATATATTCAGTATATATATTTGAATATAAATTCAAATTCAAAATAGTATTGATTTAAATTCAAAGTCCAAAAATAATTCCTTCAAAATGTTCCTAAATTTTGGTTTGATATATAGCTCTTGCCAAAATTCTCAAACATTGCAAAAGGACATCTTGGAACAAAGAATGAGATTTCTAGGGTTCTTTGCCCTACTTTTAATTAAGTTTTTGAGGCTTTCAAAATTCCTCAATTCAAGTTTCAGAAATCTAGACATGATGCATGGGTGGCAAAGCCACTATTTACAAACATTATTCTAGGGCTGTGACAGCTCACCCCACTAAACAAGAATCTCGTCCGAGATTCAAGGCGTGAGTAAGAAGGCAGAGGGACACAAGCTATTACAATCTTCACCATCCAACTGTCTTTCTCGAGGATGCTGATTCAGTGCTCCAATTGATCTTGACGTCTTTGCTTTTGAGATTTTCATCCAACATGAGGACAAAGACACTCTACAAGGATGGATCATCTTAATGATCACAAGATCAACTCACGGAATGAGATGTAGAACACCTCTTGAGCTGAGAGGTAAATCACACATCATGAAGGACGGAGGAAACAATTTGATGAGGTTTCAAAGTAGCGAGGAAAATGGTTGTCATGATACCACAACGAGAGACCTTAGGGAAGGTAACTCATAGATATATCCGCTTAGGTGGCAAAAATAATTACCTTTGATTCAGAGATCATTGAAACTCTTTATACCAGCCTAAGGCAAATCACAATCAATTATTTGAAAGAGTCCGAAAGAATGACATTCTCGGGTCAGGTTGGATGATGTGGATTACCTTGTTGAAGACAACACAAAGGATGATTTTTAGTAACTGGGGAGAAGCTCAACAGTAGAGAGTGAGTCCACTGTTGAAAGGGTTATAGCATAACCGAGGAAACTGAGAGCACTATGCGATTAATGCCGACAATAAAACCTAGAGCTTGCGCGTGCTCTCAAGAACTTGAGCATTTCCATATTCATCAAGGATTTTACCAATATCCGTGTCAAGGATCCTGGCAACACAACATACTACCATGATGAATTGTGATGGACGATGCAAATACAAAGGAAGATAACACCTTCTCAGATTTCACCTTAGCGAGGCCAAGGGGACAAAACCTGGAGGATTGACCGAGAGACATTTAGCACTCCGCTTCTAATGTTCTCCTTGATGTGCTAGCATATCCCATTCATTGATATGGTTTGATATCTAGAACATCAAGTAACAGGTCGGACTTCAGAAGCAAAAAGATCATAAGGCACACAGCTAGGGTATAATTCCTACGAAGTCCTTATGGAGAGGTAGGCCGTGGGGGTGACGAACTGTTGGCTGGAGAGGTTGAGTCCTTCGCACAAACCCCAGAGTTTGAACCTTTCTTGGGTCTACGGAGCCCTGAATCTGATAGGTTCCTTTTGGGATCTCTCGCCTGCAATATGCTGATGACGTAATTATTTCAGTTGAGAATAATGATCTCTCTATCGCGAAACTTAAGTTTTGTTGCTTTGCTTTGAGCTGCTCTCTAAACATAAAATTAATTTCTCAAAGAGGAAAGTTTTCCTCACGGGCTGCGTTGTGGATGAGGAGTGCAGAGTGGAAAATCTACTTAACAGTAACTTGCTTCCTTCCCTTTTGTCTACATGGGGATTCCCATCTCCCCCTTTAGTCTTTGTGCCCAGGATTTTGTGTCGTCCATTCTCAAGGCTGGCAACAAGTTCATCCCTTGGCGTGGACGATACAACTCTATGGCTTGCAGGGTTTGCCTCACTAATGCTTGTCTCTCCTCCCTACCCATGCTGGTTTTGACAAATATCGTAGTGGCTTCTATTGGAATTCTGTTGATAAAAAATAAATGTAGGGTCGTTAAGTAGAAGGTTATGTGTCGGCCCAAAAACCATGGGGTTTGGGAATCATTAACACCTCGGTTATCAACCTGTGTCTTATCATTAACTGGTGGCAGAGAATCTTACACGCAAAACTTGGGGTTTTGTGGTTTGATATTTTAAAAGCGAAATATTTTCCTAATTGTAGTCCCATGTTCGCTAGTGGCCTTGGTGGCTCCCAGTTCTAGCACCAGTTGATCAAAGTTCGAGATGATTTTAGATCTTTTATGATGTTTTTTGTTTGTGATGGGGCTTCTACTCGGCTTTGGTTGTATTGGTGGTGTGGAGATGGCCCAGTTGTTGTGTCTTTCCGTATTCTTTTTTCTTACTGTGCTACTCTGGAATTTTCCATCTCGGATCTTTTGGCTAATAATTAGGACCTTATCTTTCGTTGTCCCTTGTCTCCTGAAGAGTTGGCAGACTGGCACCACCTTGCGGCTCTCTTCCCTAAGTTCTTGGAGTCCAAGAACGTGGTGCCATGGCCCCATTCTACTTCTGGGTGCTTTTCGGTTTAATCTTCTCACTCTAATTTGATCGTGGGAAATCCTACAAATAAGTCCAAAGATATCTGGCTTGCTAAGATGCCGCTAAAATTCAATATTTTCGGTTAAACCTGGGCTATCAATTTTGTGATCTTTGTGGCTTGGTTGAGGACACGTACCATATTATTTTTCACTGTGATTTGGCTGTTATTTTCTGGTGTGGCATCCGGTCGTGGTTGGGTGTCACCTGCTCCCAGATCCTTTGATGAGTTGTTTCCTTTAGCGCAGTCTTCTCTGGGTCAAAGTAGACACATTTTTTGGTGTTTGGTTTTCTGCCATGTGCTGGGCTCTTTGGACCACTCGAAATAAGTTCATGATTGAGCATATCTTTCCTATCAAACCAGCTATTTGTCTTTTCAAATTTTTGATCCTTTTATAGTTGTGTAAATCATTGATTAAGGAGTGCAACAAGGAGGCCACTGATTTGCTAGCCTTGCATGTTTGTGCTATGGTTTTTTCCAACTCGCCTCAAGATCATGATGCGGTGCCTTAGGCTGGGTTGTGGCTCTTCCTGGTGGTCATCCTTTGTAGTGTTTTTCTCGTAGGTAGTTGGCCCGTGAGTCGCCAAACTCTGTTCATTGCTGCTAGTGCAGTCCCTAAAACTTGCTTGCTCTTGTATTTAGCCATGGTGGGTTGTGGTTGACATATGTGACATTTTCTAGTGCCTGTCGGCTGTATTTATAAAGTCGGATGTATGCCTTTTATCTAAAAAGATATATGATGTTTTTGAACATTTAAATATGGACTACATACGGACTCAAATGACTAAACATGCACACTAAACCATGTCTATATATATATCCAATTAAAAAATATATTATATTTGTAAACATATGGCGTATTATTTTGAGGAGACCAATATGCAAACATAAACCTCAGATGCTCAATAATTGTTTTTAAAAACATGACAACTTTATTCATTTGAAACACAACAAGTACATCGCTTCTGACAAGTGCTATAATTTCATATCAAGGCTCCTCAAACTAATCAACAGTCAGGTGAAATCTAGCCAACCTAGCAAGCTCATGAACGGCCTTATTTCCTTCTCTATTATGGTTATCGAACATAGAAATAGTAAAGTCACAAGCAAAGTGATAATTGTCATCAAGAACCACCGCAGCCGCACCCGTTGATTTACCTTCATTCTTCATGGTATCAATGACCTCCAAATGTTAGAATTAATCATGAGATGATTGCTCCCCCGCCCTTTGTACAAGTGATAGACTAAAATGTGTCAACATTAAGTTTGACAAAACCACTAGGAGGCCTGATCCACCCCCTTTCATGGTGGAATTTGGAGAAGAAGCAATAAAAAAGCTAGTCGTAAGCGCATGAATCCTCATAGAAATTTGGAAGTCACTCTGAACTTTCTCTACATGGACCAGCTTACATCTTTCCCACCACAAACACCAAGCACCAATTGCAATCATCTTCCAAACATTCTGAATATCCACCATGGACAAATCTTGATCTAGTAAAAGAAGTAGTAATTCCAGAACTGCCTCCCCAGCATGGTCAACTTCATGGGCTTTATTATAAATTTCGACCATCCCTAGCCTCCTCCAAACTTCTCTAGCTTTCTTGTAGAAAAATAACGTGTGCTTTGCATATTTTGGACCAAAAAGGCAAGCAGACTGAGGCGAGACTTACATATGCCTATTGGCAAACGTAACACGACTTGGACACTAAGAGCATCTCCAATAGATGAAGCAAATTTGAGATGTAAAATTAGATATTGTATAATTTACATCACCAAAAAGTGCTTCTTACATCTCCAAAAAAGAGCCAACTCCAACAGATGATGTATATTTGGTGATGTAAAACTAGTACTCCAATAGATGATGCATATATGAAGATTAAAACCGACCGACAACCGCTCGGGTGGCTACAATCGCACTATAGCCACAGTACAACCACATTTCAAAATCAAAATCATCATCATATAGAGCAATATTTTCATATTTCTACAACCAAAAGTGCATCATATCAATCAAAGTTTGAAATTCTACAGCCAAAAGTGCATCATATCAAACATTGTTCTTGGTCTTACAAATTAAAATGCACATAAATATAACATTGAACAAAGCACTCAATTTTCGTCCTCTCCTTTGTCACTAGTCACATTGTGGACATTGGCATCCATCATCGTCAATGGCTTATTTGTCCACATTTTTATGTGTTGATGCATCAATGTCGCGGCCTCCACCGAAAGCACCTTCAATGCCACTCGTGTTTATATCGAAGGCACTTCCCATGCCACTCATGTTGCCACCGAAGGCATCACCCATATTTCCACATAAGGCCCCATTCATGGCACCTTCCATCATGTTTATGTAGCCGCCCACTCTGCCGCCCATGGCACCTCCCATTCCACTCATGCCACCTCCAAATCCTCATCCCATTCTACCACACATGCCACCTCCCATTCCCCTCTCACATCATGCTTCTCGTGAGCATTTGCTTCTTCATGATCATTGCATCGTGACAAATCTCGACATACACCTTTGCTTTGGGGTTGAGACCACTTTTGTCCATGAACATAAACTTGAGAGCCTTCTCCTCCACCATCTTGAACTCTTCGGCTGTTTCCTTTCTCTCCTCTAGTTCAACTTTTATCTCCTATACCACCACCCGACATTGCTCATCTTCTCCCCTCTCCTCCATTTCTTTTAACTTCAATATTTTTCCCATCGGCATACTCTTTCCTCACAATGACAATGGCGTCAAAGCCTTATTTTAAATCATTGTCTCCGGCCTTCAAACCCTTCACTCTTTTACATCCAGCCAGCGTATATGATTTGGTCACCGAGTGGGCAGTGGGACTCCTTCTCTCATCACCATCGTCATCATCATCATCATCATCATCCTCAACAACCACACTGTTCTCCGTCGAAACATCATAAACTTCTTATGTCTGCCACTTCTCCTCATCCTTAATCTTTTGTAGCAATGATAGAAAGTGAAGGATTTTCCTTTCTTTTTCCTCTTCTCTCCTTTGTTGTTCCTTTCTTGGAACCATCCTTTGTGCCATCATTTTCTACAACAAAACAACAAAGGTGAAATCATCAATTTAGGGAACATATGGATACTTGCGCAATGTAGAGAAAACACACACAAGTAGAAAGCACTTACCAAGTCACTGTCACCGCAACCACTAGGGTTCATGCGAGCAACATTTGACGAGCAACCCGCCCGCTTTTGGCATTCAGTGTTGATAATGCCCCAACGTTGATGAATAAAGTCTCCTGATCAATAATGTCCGCTAGTGTTGCGCTCATCAAAAAATTCCTTGATGCGGTCCCAATAGGTATTCGCGGTTTAGTCCCTCCCCACAGATGCTTCTTGAGAAACACACTTCCACACAGTGCAAATCTACACATCTTCGACATCGGTATAATTTTGGTTCTTCCCTTGGCAATGAAAGCCCTCGTCGTCCATGTCGAGATTATCATCATTAAATTGAGTATCATATTCTTGTGATGCATACTCTTTAGAGAAATAATCTTCATTCGCAACATTTGTCATGCGATGAATGCTTCATCATCAAGACTACAAAGACATACGTGCAACCTCACATTTTGTTCGTATCAAAAATTAAAAGAACAAACAAAAAGAAAAGGAACTTTTTTATTGTTACAACATTTCGTCCAGCATGTTGGAGGTGGTGACCATGGACGTGGCCGCGTCTTCCTCCATGGTCGGTGGCGGCGGCAGAGGTGGAGGAGGAGGTCCATGACCGGATGCGGTTGCTACGGCCGCCATCGGCAACGAATCGGCTAAAGCAGCCACGGCCGACTTCATCTTCTTAGCCGCTCGAGATGGATTCTTCGCCGGGTTGTGCCCCGTCGGCCGAATCACGCCTCCACCGCAG
The DNA here is from genome assembly GCA_021437245.1 of Aegilops speltoides. NCBI lineage: Eukaryota > Viridiplantae > Streptophyta > Magnoliopsida > Poales > Poaceae > Aegilops > Aegilops speltoides. The sequence goes on from CM038147.1 coordinate 258,358,423, forward strand.
GGTTTGCCCGCCGGCGGCGGACATGTTGCCGCGACAGTGACTGGCCGGAGTGGGGCAAATCCAGGGCGGCATCATAGCGGTGGAGGCGGGATCGATGAAGGTAGTTGCACCAACGGCAGGGTCATCGGAGTCAGACATGCGGCAAGCAGGCGATACTAAAATGAAGCAGCGGTTGGGCGTTCGCGCTCGGCTGGATGTTCACACGCGGCTGGCTGTTTGTGCCTCTCTCGCCCTAGCACTGATGGTCATACGGTAGATCTACGACGGCGGAATTTGGCGCATCCGGCCGCCGATTTGCCGCATACCGGCCGCGCCGACTGTGCCTTGCCATGGATTGGCCGGGTACCGGACCGCACTTCCCGGGCAACGCCTCCACCTCTAGCATGATGATGCATCCACCTCTAGCCGCTTGGATCTATCCCATCAGTGGTTCACCGGCAAAGACACGTCTCGGCATCGCCTAGGCTCAGCGTTGGCCCAGTGGCTCGTTGGCTCACCATTGCCGCTCATAAAGTGCAACGACTGCCCACGGCAGGTCATGCGTCGTGTTTCTTCAATGCTGGAACATTCTAGATGGGTGTTCTTTAAGGGAAGAAAAGATAGGATATGTGCTTCTATTGATTCGGTTGTGCTCCGGATTCGGCGCATTTTTGGTAGCTCGCATTGCTTATATTCAAATTTGTGTGTAGGATGGATGCAAGTTTTGGTATTGGAAAGTAGAATATATCGATCTATTCTATTTTAATTTTGCTGGGAGAATATATCGATCTATTAATATCACAAAATTTTGCTAGATGTTCGGGCACTCGTTTCTAGAATAGATACTAGAGATGAGATTTACCGCAAAACAAGAGGCTAGAGATGAGATTAGATGCAAAGCAACCTCTACAAATTTGAAATCGAAGAAGATAGAAGTGTGCAAGCTCGAGAAGCCACAGCTCAACAATGAAGACATACCGAGATATTAATCTAACTAGTGAAAGCAGTTATGGAAGTTGGATACCTTTTGAAATGTCTAATTGTAGTTCTTGTTTTCTTTTGTCTTGCCCTCCTAGCGAAGAATTAGTAAATGTACCCAATGTATCAAAATGTCATTGATGAAATAAAATAAATGCATTTCGATGGCCAAAACATGTATACATACGGGCACCAGCCGACCTTGACGGAACAGATGCATCCGCGCGTGAGGCGCATGTCCAGCGCATCCAAGAAAACTGCCAGACACCCTCTCATTACCCTGCTCAAACGGACAAAATCCAGACAAAATGAACGTGCCTTTGGGATCGTTGGTTTGAGTTGGCCTAACCCTAAGTTTTGTCGTCGTCTTCGTCAGGACTGAACCCCGACCTATCAATTACGGTGGGCCGCTAGATCATACATACAATGGGCAGAATGGACTTGTTCTCAAGAAAAAACAAGGTGGAATGGACTTGTTGTAACCAACAAGCTACAAGCCGCAGTTTACACGCCGATTCCACCAGTTTTGTCCTCTTAGATGGCTGATCGACCAACACTAAATTAGTTAATGATGTAACTGCTTTAGTTTTTACTGCAATGACAATAATCCCATTATTACAACCTAGAGCAAAATGGAGATTTCTAAGGGCACATGTACTCTGGACCGTCGATAGCCTGTCCAAATGAGTCCCCCCATCTTGGATCTTCATACGAAACGATCTGGACCATTGGATCAACTCTGATGTGACAATCAATGAATAGTGATGTTTCTTTCTTACTTCGTGCTTTTTTGTTGATCTCGCTTACTGATGGGTTGTGCGGAGTGTGGTCCGCTGCTGTCAGTGACCCTAGAGCCCTGCCCGGCCGGTGCAGGTTCAAATGAGCGCGGGGATTGTGCCACCGCCTGTAAAATTGGGTGGCTGCCGAGGGAAATTTCATTATTCCAAGTCTTCGCCCCAGCGTGTCGCTCCATGGATGGTTGGACGATGTGTAAAGGAGAGAAAGCCACCCATTGGTGAGAACCCTAGGTGCCTCCTCTCTGTCCCGTTTCTCTCTCTGCCGCTAGCACTTCGGTCGCCATCGAGGATCTGCCGCCGGCACTTCCTCGTCAAGCTCGCGTGTCACGTCTTCGGGGAGAGGAATCTGGCGCTAGTCTTCCCGGAGGAGCGCGTCGTCAACGGGAGGAGCCCAGGCGGGGGATGGGAGGAGGCCAGGCGGGGCGCGCCATCGCCACTGGCTTGCGCGTCGGCTGAAGGAGGCCAGGCGGGGCCGGGGCGCATCGTTGCCACCAGCTGCGCCCTGCGCGGTCGAGGAGCGCCAGCTGCAGGCGCTCGATGTGGTGGTCCCCCTCCACTCCTCCTTCTGCGTCCGCTGCACGTGTTCCCCTATCGCTCTTCCTTCTCCATTGCCAGGAGGGGCTCGGCTGCAGTTCTACTATAGTCTCTCTCTCTCTCTCTCTGAAGCAAATTTCACCATTAGTTTTTACATTATTATCATTTTTAATCAGGCAAGGCAGATTGCTCATTGGGGAAAAATGAGGAATCTTTGGTTGCTTGGGAGCAAGGACATGAGATTGTTGGCTGCGACACAATTGACCTGAAATAGTTGTTGTAATTGGAAAAGTTAGTTTCTTCTGATAAAAAATTATGAGACAGTTGAGTGTAAAGACGTTGTGGATGCATCACTATATGATACCAAAGTTGTTATCTTAGAAGATTGTTTTATCAGCATGTCATTCACTGTAGCTGCAACTGATATATAAATTGTTGTGTGTGAAGAGAACATTGTAGATTCCAAATGTTCATCAAATAGTGATGCACTTTTATCTCTAATCAGGTTTTGTTTTCGTCTATTATAAGTTATTATTGCTTATTCTCTCTAATCAGAAAAGGAACCTGACAATCTGCATTTACATTAGCAGATACTTTGGGAAACTCCAACTTATTTAGAGGCACTAATTGGGAGAGGTACAACATATGCATTTTAAAGAGAACTGGACTCTCCTACTTCTAACTTCACCAAGGTAAAACTTTTAAATTCAGGACTTTTCGTTTACTTTTGTGTAAAATGACCTTACGATCCTAATGGCATGCTATACAATCAAATCCATTAGTTGGGGAGTCGTGGAAGCAGCAGGGACAAGCCCGCACTGCTTTAGGAGAGTTCGTCGAGGCAAGCTTGCTATATTTGTATAAACTTCAAAACTAATATGGGTCAAGTCAATAAAGATAGGTTATATTTTAGAAAACTCTGATATGTAGATTAGATGCAGTTTTATTCTTTCGCTCCGTAGGCTATAGTTGACTACATTTTATCTCTGCTTTTTTCTGGATATATAAATTAGAGGCTTTCTATGCAGTGGTTTCCACTGCCTTTTGCTCTTCATGTAGAATTTATTTGTGAGGCCTACCACTTTATCTTGTATTTGAACTAATGACCTGTGGTCCTGCAAAATGAAAATACATGAATTTGGATTTGTCTATCAACCTTAAGAAGGTTATGTTCAATATGATAATTAATTTTGTGCAAAAAAATCTTGACTTGTATGTACGAACTGAGCATCAAACTGAAGAACTGATGCATAATGAATGGTTACATGTGTCGGATATCGGGTTCCGGCAAAACCCTTAAGGTTCAAACACTGGGGTGCGCACGAAGATTTCTCCCTACCGAAACACGCCCTCAGCATCGCTGCAATCTCTAAGCTAGCACGATGTACAACACAAGAGACACAAGATTTATACAGGTTCGGGCAACCATTATGGTGTAATTAGCTACTCATGTTTGTGGTGGTGGATTGCCTCTTGGGCTCATGATGAACAGTACAGGGGGAGAACAGCCTCGCGAGGAGAGGTGTTCTTGGGCTGGTGTGGTGTGTAGATGAACTTAACTTATCCCTTCTACTGTGGTGGCTAGCCCTATTTATAGAGGCCATGGTCCTCTTCCCAAATATTGAGCGGGAAGGGATCCAACAACGGCCATTTTGAAAGGGGACAACTAGTACAAGCTATCCTGACTAAAGGTGGTCTACTGTCAAAGGTGATGGTGATGACGTCGTCTTGGGCTCCACGGTGACCTCCGTCCTGCCATCCTGCTAGTCTTGGTCTTGTTGCACCGATATGGAAAACCTTGTCTGATGCCTCGGTACTCTGCGCCTGCGCTTGCCCCTTTAGCACCAAAGAGGAAACGAGGACACTGCACGAGCTGGCACCTGCCTGGCACCCGACTGGTCTTGCTCGTCATGGCTTGCGTCACGGGAACCTCGCGAGGTACCCCTTGCCTTGATCTCTCCGCCTCCTCGCGAGCCTGCCTGGTGAGGCCACTCCTGAGGAGGCCTTGCATCGTCCGCCCCGCGAGGTTTGGTCCCTCGCGAGGGTCTTGAGCGTTGGTTGATGAAGACGGGCGTCTTGGGCCTTTGGTGAAACCACGCTGCGAGCCGCAGCGAGCAATCTGGGGACCCCGTTCCCGAATGCCGACAGATAGCCCAGACCCAAAGCACTCTCGGACTTGGCTTAGCAGCAAAGCCAAAGGGCAAGTGCGGAGTGCCGTGGGCCCCAACAGCCTGCGGCCTTGGTTGTCGTGTGGCGACCGATTGGACGTGGGCGTCTCGGCTTCCCCACACTACCTCGGCAACTGCCCGACTTACAAAAGGCTGGAGCGGGCAAGGCTTGCCTTCATTGATCTCCTTTATCTTGCTCCAGATCCCCTTCCTTGCTCCTTGCTTCTGAAATCTCCAGATCCGCTCCCCAGATCCGCTTCGACCCCTTTCCTCTCAGGGAGCGATGGCGCCCCGCAAGGTCAAGGTTGATGCGCAGCCAGCATGGTATGCGCCGGCCCTGGATGCCCCCAATTTGTCGTAGAGGAATCTCGCTGCCACGCGCCTGATGACGGCGGTGGAGGGCAGCAAGAAGGGGAGACCGAACTCCGAGCTAGCTCCGCCGAGCCAGAGGCTAAGGGGAGCACTTTCTACCCCTTCTTCACGAACGCCATCGTCGCAGGCCTGGTTCCTCCTTTCTCTGACTTCTTCTACGCCGTCCTCCGCCATTACAGGTTGCATGTCCTTCATCTTCATCCCAACTCCGCCATTACAGGTTGCATGCCCTTCATCTTCATCCCAACTCCGTTCTCCTCTTGTCAGTTTTCGCCTACTACTGCGAGGCGCATGTTGGGGTGATGCCGTCCGTGCCTCTGCTGCACCACTTCTTCTCTCTCTGAACCAACGGCGACCACACCTCGGCGTGCGCCAACTTCGTCGCGTACGGCAAGGCCAACACGATCTTGAAGGCCAGGAAGAGTGCAGACAACTTCCGGAGCAAGTGGGTCATGATGGAAGCCAAGTGCGTCCACCCCTGGTTGGTGCTGCCTACGGAGATACCCCAGCCTTACGAAGGGTGGTCTCGCGCGAAGCTTGCTAACGATAGGGTGAAGTTGGTGCTGGAGAAGATGAACACCAACTTGAAGCCGGGAAACGTGAAGGCGGCAAAGCTGCCGGGGGCCGCGCTCCTGAGGGAGTTCCTGATGCAGCGGGTGGCTCCGCTTCAGGCGCACTCGTGCCCCCTTATGGACGCTTGGGGATGCAGACGACAAGCTTCGCCTGAATCCGGTGGCTCTGGCTGATGACGAACTGGCCTCAGCTCTTTGCCTCTTGGTTGGAGACGGCCAGGAGTGTCCAGAGGGGGCCCCTGCCCCCTTGTTCCTTCGTGAGGATAGGGCACGGTCTGGTGCCGGCGGTGCTCCCTATGGTCCAGGGGCGACGGCGCCGGTGGACGTGTCTTCGGGCGACTCCCGCAGAGGAGGGGAGGAAGAAGAAGAAGAGGAGTGCGACTCGAAGGCGACCTTTGAGGGGACGGGGGAGACCTCTCCCCCATGCAGGGCCGACATCCTCTGCACCTTGCCAGATGATGACGAGGCCGACGCCGCCCAAGAGGAGGAGGATCCGCCCGCGATCTTGAAGAAGGACAGGTCAGCGCTGATCCCCCAAGAGGCTGCTTCTGCCCATGTGCCACCTGGAGCCGCCTCCAGCCCTTCTGCAGCACCTTCTTCCGCTCCTGGACCACTTGCAGTTGTGCCCCGGGCCACGAGGCTCTCGGGCTTCAAGCTCGGCAAGAGGGCAGTGAACTATGCCGCGGTTGACCAGTAAGTGTTCGCGCCCCATGTTGTACTTGATAATGCGGCCGGAGCTTGATGTTCTCCATCAATTGGTTAGGCCGCCGCCTGCGGCGAAGAAGAGGAAGGGGGACGCGGTGACCCCGCCTGGTGCAGGCTCATCTTCCGCGGCCACTCCTTCATCCATGGGGAGGGGAGGCGACAACGCTCGCACCTCCCCTTCTCGGTCATCGCGAGGCCTGGAGAAGCATCCTGACGGGGCGCCATCCCCCATGGCCACGCTGGCTCCGGAGGTGCCGATGCCTGATGCTGCTGCTGAGGTAGACAAGGCTCAGGAGCCCCCAGTCTCCCGTGTCGTGGTTACGCTGCCGCCTCCTCCTTCTGCGCCGCTGGTTTCGGGTTCTTCTGCCTCCTCGAATGTCTTGGAGCGTGCCCTCTCCAGGATGGTCCAGCTGCGAGAAGACCTCCAAGGCACCGACTCCCACCTGGTTGTCGGGTGCCTGGAGCTAGTCTCCGGTTGGCTTCATTCTAACGCCTCTGTCCGAGCGGCGCTGAGGCGGGCCGCGACAGCTTCTGAGGAGGAGAAGCAGGCCGCCACCCAGGCCGCAGCTGCTCGCGAGGTAGTACTGAAGGATGCCGTAGTCTCCCTGGACCGCTGCAAGGTTCTGGAGGCCGAGCTGAAGGATCTGCGCGACAAGCACGCCGAAGAAGCTCGTGGCCGCCAGGTGGAGGAGGAGAAGATGAAGGCTCGGGAAGACACCGTCAGGGACCGCGACACCGAGCACGGCCGGCTGGAAACACTGGAGCAGAAGTTGAGGGCAGAGAAGGCCGAGCTGGACGCCAAGGCGAAGGTCTTGGCCAAGGACCACGTGGCCTTCGCCCTCCTCGAGGAGAGGTCTCACATGGCGCTGAAGGCGCTCTATGAGAAGGGCTTGGAGAAGCCGCTGGCTGGCGCCGAGGACGGCCCCGCCCATCTGCTTCCCTTCTTGGTCGAGGCGCTTGAGGAAGTCATGAGCGGCGTCGGCCCATGGCCGAGGTAGAAGCTCACGTCCTTTCTTCTGCGGCGCTAACGCGCGTCTTCAGCCACCTCCACCTTCGCGACCCTGACGCCAATCTCGACGAGCTGCTGGAGCCTGTGGACAACGAGCGCTTCTCCACTGCTGCTGAAGCCATGAAGAGCTAGGTGGAGGCCTTGCTGGGGAAGTTCTGCGCCTTCGCTCTTGTGCCCACGGCAGGCGGTGCTGCTGATCCTACGGCCCCGGGTGGCGCCATCACAGGGGTGGAGTCTCCGGTGGGTGACTGTAATGTCGAAGGGTGACGGCTTATTTCCAGCTTAATTCCTGCAAGATGCACCATGCCTCGTGGAGGCGTTTAAACTTGCATTTGGTATTGCGAAGGCAATTATGGTTTGTAATATTTGCTCTGGGATCTGATAACCCACAAGTATAGGGGATCAATTGTAACCTCTTGCGATAAGTAAGAGTGTCGAACCCAACGAGGAGCTAAATGTAGAACAAATATTCCCTCAAGTTCTATCGACCACCGATACAACTCTACGCACGCTTAACGTTCGCTTTACCTAGAACAAGTATGAAACTAGAAGTACTTTGTAGGTGTTGTTGGATAGGTTTGCAAGATAATAAAGAGCACATAAATAAAAAGTAGGGGCTGTTTAGATGAAGACACGACTAAGTTAGTTTTAGTAGAGACCTTTTTGTCATGAGGAACTTATTTGTCCCTAGGCAATCGATAACTAGACAGATAATCACTATTGCAATTTTATTGGAGGGAGAGGCATAAGCTAACATACTTTCTCTTCTTGGATCATATGCATTGGAACTCTAGCAAGCATACGCAACTACTAAAGATCATTAAGGTAAAACCCAACCATAGCACTAAAGCATCAAGTCCCCTTTATCCCATACGCCACAACCCCCTTACTTGGGTTTATGCTTCTGTCACTCAAGCAACCCACTATAAGCGAATCATGAACATATTGCAACACCCTACAGCGGGAATCCCTCATGCTTGCGCGACACGGAGGGCACAATAGGACAGCACCAATAATAAAACATGCAACTCAAACCAATCACGATCATCAATTAACCCATAGGACAAAACAAAACAAATCTACTCAAACATCATAAGATAGCCATACATCATTGGGAAATAATATATAGCGCTGAGCACCATGTTTAAGTAGAGATTACAGCGGGTAAGAGAGAGGTTACACCGCTGCATAGAGGGGGGAAGAGTTTGTGATCATGCGGTGAAGTTGTTGGTGTAGATCGCGGTGATGATGATGGCCCCCGGCTAGGGGTGGAAAGTGGTAGCGGATAATCCGAAATATCCAATATTCGTATCCGAGAAAATACCTATTCATATCCGAAACATCCGCATCCGAACTAAAATGGAAATGAAAATTATCCGTATCCGAATTTATTAAACAAATACAAAATGAAATATGGTAGGACATTTTGACACAAATATGGATATGGAAGTGGATATATCCGTATCCGGATAAGATTATGGGAGGTAATTTTCAAAATTCTAGCCCCAATATTCCAATTATCCAACATAAAAGCCAAATTAGTGGTCAAATTTAACTCTTTGTATGATTAAACTTAGAAATTATTATGCACTACAATAGTATTTATTCATAAACCTATTTATCATTGACTTATTGTATGGCACAAGTTGATTATTTCATGTCACATAGCTATTGACTAATTTACTTAAGCAATCAGTTGATATTATTTGTATCCGTTCCGAATCAAGAAAACATCCGATATGTAACCGTATTCGAATAACATCCGAGCCGCATTCGTATCCGATAACATCCGCATTCGGATTCGTATTCGTTTCGAAAATATGAAAACGGAAGTGGTAAGAGCACTATCCGATCCGCATCCGATCCGTTCCACCCCTACCCCGGCGTTAAAGCGCCACGGAAGCAAGGGAAGCCCCTTCTTCTTCTTCCTTGACCTCCTCCCTAGATGGGAGAAGGGTTTCCCCTCTGGTCCATGGCCTCCATGGCTTGGGAGGGGCGAGAGCCCCTCCGAGATTGGATCTGTCTCTCTGTCTCTCTCAGTTTGTACGTTCTCAGATTCCGCCCTTTCACCATTTCTTTTATATCCGGAGATCCATAACTCCTATTGGGTTGAAACTTTCGCCCAGATTTTTCTCCGAAAATTAGCTTTCTTGCGGCAAAAGAATAGCTTCAATCGCCTTACGGGGTGCCCATGAGGGCCAGGGGCGCGCTGCCCCCTGGGGCGCGCCCCCCTGCCTCGTGGCCCCCTCGGGCACCGTCTCGCGTTGGTTTTTCTTCCCAAAAATCATAAATATTCCAAAAATGATCCCCGTCCGTTTTTATCCCGTTTGGACTCCGTTTGACATTGGGTTTCTGCGAAACATAAAACATGCAACAAGCGAGGCCCGACCTTTGAGCCTTTGGATCAATATGTTAGTCCCAAAAATAATATTAAAAGTTGCCAAAAGTATATGAAAGTTGTATAATATTGGCATGGATTAATCGAAAATTATAGATACGACGGAGACGTATCAGCACCCCCAAGCTTCATTCCTGCTTGTCCTCGAGTAGGTAAATGATAAAAAAGATAATTTTTGATGTGGAATGCTACCTAGCATAATCTTGATCATATATCTAATCATGGCATGAATATTAAGACACGAGTGATTCAAAGCAATAGTCTATCATTTGACATAAGAACAATAATACTTCGAGCATACTAATAAAGCAATCTTGTCTTTTCAAAACAACATGGCCAAAGAAAGTTATCCCTACAAAATCATATAGTCTGACTATGCTCCATCTTCATCACACAAAATATTCAAATCATGCACAACCCCGATGACAAGCCAAGAAATTGTTTCATACTTTTGACGTTCTCAAACCTTTTCAACTTTCACGCAATACATGAGTGTGAGCCATGGATATAGCACTATAGGTGGAATAGTGTCACATCCCTAGCTTCTGGCAATGCACTGGTGCTAGTCTTTGGTGATGCATCATGTTTCCTTTTACAGAAAGTTGAAATGGGGATTGTCCAAACCCTAGCATTAAAGGAATTCACTAGGTTCACCTAAAATATTTTCAGTAAGTCCAAATGGCTTTCAAAAATGTTCATCATTTATGGAAATCATGTAGCGATGGCAGAGGTGATGCACATTTTTCCATGATATATTTGGGCTCTGAATTCAATCATACTCTATTTGAATTTGGGCATTTAAATACCATAAAATATTTAAAATGTCCAAATAATCCTAAACTGAAATGTTCCATGTTGGATATATTCCAAACAGTGGCCATGAGCAGTTTGGTGATTTTTGAGTGTGCCTAAGTATTTTTAATAAAGCCATCAAGTTCCAGAAAAATAGAAAACTGAAACAAAAGGAAAAGAGAGCTTACCTGTAACTTACTTGGACCTACTGCTGTGCAGCCCACTTGGCAGCCCAGCCAACTGGCCCAGCCCACCAAAAGCCCCACCGTCTTCAACCTCTGCCAAGTGGCGGGCGTGTCGGCTTGCTGCAGCGTCGATGCCACCTCCTGCTTCGCGCCGGAGGCTCATCCTCCTCCCTGTCCCCGCGCCTGGAGACGCCTCGACCCCCTCTGTCCTCCCCCCCTCTTTCCTGGCTCTCTCCCTCCCCCTCGCTTGCCCAAAGCCATGGCCGAACGCCACCATCGCCACAGACGCCGTTAGCCGCGGCCACAGCCACCGTCTAGCCTCCCCAACACGTCCAGGAGCTCCGCCTCCATCGTCTACGCCTCCTCGAGGACACACGCGCTGCCGGACGCCCCCGGACGCCTACACCGCCGCCATCTTCAAGCTTCGGTCGTCCGAGCTTGCCGCCACCCGTACGTCACCGTCCGCCTTCTCCGAGCCCGCGTCGACGCCCTCTGCAACCACTGTGAGCTCCCGCGTCTAAAACCCCTCTTCCCCGAGCTCGTTACGCCCTGTAGCCGTCGCTCCCTTGCCGACCAAATCGCGCCGCCGCCTGAGCTCCTCGCCGCCGTGGCCACCGTCACTTAGAGCCACAACCGAGCGTACCACCGTGCTCAGCGTGTCTTCGCGCACCCGTAGCCACCACCAGCTCCTCCTCCCGAACACCCTGGTGAGGAACTCGAGCACGGCCGAATCACTGCCACCGCAAACCTCGTCGTCGGCGTTGATTCCGGTGACCATATGGTCCAGCTCCACCACCCAAAGTTACGGCTTAGCCCCGGCTCTCCATAGAACCTACCCACGCCCCAAACCGTGGCCTGTAGCGCAATCCCGACGCGGCCGCCGCCGCGATCTGAGGTCGCCGGCGGTTAAACGCCGGCAGCTGACGTGGCGCCATTAGCTTAGGCACTAAACTCGTTTAGCTAGTGCCTGCGCCGATGACATGTGGGTCCCCGAGCCCAATTAGTTTAGTCTAACTTCCTGTATAGATTAGTGCTAATCTGTGTGGACCCCATGTGTCTGCTTTGACTTTGGTCAAGTCAACGTTGACCGGTCCCACCTGTCATCCACCCAAACCAGCCTGAGACACTGACATATGGGTCCCACTGGTCAGGGTTGACCCGGGGCTGCCCTGTTGACCGCTGACGTCACCCTGACGCAATGCTAACGCAGTAAACAATTTCTGTATTTAAAATAATTCAGGAATTCCAGAAAATGCCCAAAACTTCTAAAATTCATATAAATTCAACCGTAACTCCAAATGAGATAAATTATATGTGAAAAATGATCAGAAAAATCCAATCTTTCCATCTGTACCATTTTCATACATGTTAGATCAAGTTATGACTACTGTTTAGGACAACTCATTTAAATGGCATTTAAACCCTCACATATGGAGTTTGAATTTGAACCCAGGGTTCAAACCAACTCCATTTAACCTGCTGCTAGATGCATTAGCTCAAACCACAGCATATTGCCATGTCATGATCATGCATCATATTGTGCATTGCATTGATTGTGTTTCTTCTTTGTTTGTCGGTGCTTGTCCCCTCTCAATAGACGTGTACCGACGATGTGATCGATGACACCGATGAAGAACTATATTATCTTCAGAAGTGGCTGGCAAGCAAAACCTCCTTGTTCATTCTGACACAATCCCACTCTCTCGCTCCTGCTCTCTTTTACTGCATTAGGACAACAATGATTCAACTGTTACATGCTGCGGTAGTTGAACCCCTTTACTCTGCATGACCTGTCATTGCCACAGTAAATAGATGAAACCCACTAGCATGAGTAGGAGTTGTTTGAGCCCTGATGTGCCTACTCATTCATGTTTGTTTGTCATGCCTGCTATTGCTTAGAGTTGTGTCATGTCTGATTCATCAGGGATGAATTGGAGGTGTGTGAACATGTCCTACCACGTGTGAGCTAAGGGCATCTCTAGCCGCGCCCCCAAGAAGGCCTCCCCAGGCGATTTTTTGCCGTGGCAAAAACGCCCGATCGCGCCCAGAGCCCGATTTTCGCCGGCTTGGGCGAAAAGCGCCGGCGGACCCAGCCGAACCCGCGTCTTTGAGGCGCTCGGGCGCCGGGCGAGATTTTTTAGCGAAGAAACCGCGGGCCCGACGCGTCAGCGACCAGGTTACTTCTCGGCCCTTCGTCGTCCTCAGGGCATCTCCAGCCGTTGGCCCCCCAGGAGGGGCAAAAATCGCCCACAGAGGCGCACGGCGCTAACGCGCCTTGGGGCGTGATGCCCCCGGTCATGGGCGCCCATGGTATTTTAAAAAATTTAAACACGGCACAAACACGGTGCAAACACGTCACAAACATAGCAAACTTCGGCGAGTTCGTTCAAACATAAACATATTTTACAAAAAAAAAAATCGGCGGGCTACTCCCGCCGTCTCCCTCGCCGCCCGCCTCGCAGCCCTCCTCGTCGCCCGCCTTGCCGCCCGCCCAACGCGTCTACATGCCGAGGAGGCTGTAGAACCGCGTGTAGTCGCCGCCGCCGCCGTCGTCGTCGTCGTCGTCGTCGTCGCTGCCCCCGCCTAAACCTCCGCCGTCCCTGCTGCACCCCTCCCCCGGTTGGCGCGGCGGGTTGGAAGGCCCGGGGGCGTCATCGTCGTCGCTGTCAAGGATCACGACGGCGTGCTTGTCTCGCGCCAGCGCTTGCGGCGGCGATCTCCTCGAGGCCCGCAGCTGCCGGACCGTCTCCTCGCGAGTAGTCCTCCGCGCCCACCGCATAGCATCCTCGTTGGAGAAGCGCGCGGGCTATCTCCTCGTACTCAGCGGGGAGGCGGGCTCCTTCTTAGGCTCGGCGAGGCGGGCTCCGGCTTAGGCTCGGCGAGACAAAAGCGGCAGCGGGCTCCGGCAGCGAGGCGCCCGTCACGGACGCCGGAGCTCTGGTGCGCGCGCCACAGCGTGTCTGGGGCTCGGCAGCGGGGCGGAGGCGAGGCGAGCAGCCGGGCGAGGAGGACCCCGGTCTCCATGCGCCTCGGGGTCGAGAGCTTCCCGGCGTGAAAAGAAAGGGGAGGGGGTAGTCGGCGCGGCGTGTTGCCGCCCTCGATGTACTCGAGGCGGCGTCAGCGTGCGCCACGCACGCCCACCATCGGCGCCCGGCGGCGGAGTTTTGCTGCCGGAGGGCACGACGCCGTTGGTGGCCTCGAGCTCTTGGCGTGGCGGCGGCGAAGCCGTTCGCCGCCGCGCCGTCGCTTGGGAAACATTCGGCCATATGGGAAGGAGCGACAGCGAAAAGGTGGAGGGGAAGGAGCGACGGCGGAGGGGAAGTGTGATGACGACGAGCGCGCGGGCGCGGCATATATAAACCGACGCGCGCCCACCGCGCGGCACCGTCGTCGCTGGCGTGGCGAAGCGGCGAGGGAGGCGCGTCTTCCGGCCTTCAACTGCGCCGCCCGTGAAGCATCAATGGCGCAGGTGACGCGCGGCAGCGCGGCAGCTTTGGCATTGATTCGCCCGAAACAAAGCGATGAGGGCGACAAAGGGCAGAAGTAACCCGGTCGCCGACGCTGTCGGGCCCGCGGTTTCTTCACGCCAAAAACCGCCTGGCGCCCGGCGCCCCAAGCGCGCCGGGTTCGGGCTGGGTCCGTCGGCGCTGTTTTCGGCCCAAGCCGGAGAAAATCGGGCTCTGGGCGCGGCGGGCGTTTTTGGCGCGCCGCGAAAAAATTTACTGGGAGGCCTTCTTGAAGCGCGGCTGGAGATGCCCTCATCGCCTCGTTTCCCGCAGCGAATCAATGCCAAAGGTGCTGCGCTGCCGCGCCGGTCAGCCTGCGCCATTGATGCTTCACGGGCGGCACAGTGAAGGCCGGACGACGCGCGTCCCTCGTCCTCGCCTCGCCCACCACGCGTACGCACGGTGCCACGCGTCGGCCTATATATGCCGCGCCCCGGCGCGCTCGTTCGTCACACTTCCCCTCCGCCGTCGCTCCTTCCCCTCCACCTTTTCGCCGTCGCTCCTTCCAATATGGCCGAACATTTCCCAGGCGACGGCGCGGCGGCGAACGGCTTCGGCCGCCGGCATCTCCATGAAGACGAGGCTTGCCTCCTTTACGAGGCCGAGTACCCGGTCCCGCCGGACATGCGGGTGCCCGGGGCGTGGAGGATCAGCGCGGGCGGCGTGCGGTGCCACGGTACCCTCCGGCGATGCGGCGCGCGGAGATCGCCCGCATCCGGTCGAACCTGCCGCTGCGGCGAGGAAGGCACCATGATCGCCCCCGACAACTGCTGTGGAGCCCTACTTCCGCCGCCGTCCGCCCGGCAGCTCGAGGCCACCAACGGCGTCGTGCCCTCCGGCGAGCAAAACAGCGCCGGCCGGCGCCGATGGTGGGCGTGCGGGCGCCTGCTGGCGCCGTCCCCTGAGTACATCGAGGCGGCAAGACGCGCGCCTCGACTACCCGCTCCGCTTCCTTTTCACACCGCCGGGAAGCTCCACGGACCCGAGGCGCATGGAGACCGAGGGTCCTCCTCTTCGTCCGTGGCTCGCCTCCGCCTCCGTCCGTCAAGCGAAGCCCGGAGACACGCTGTGGCGCGCGCACCCGCAGCTCCGGCGTCCGTGTCGGCGCCCATCAAGCGGGAGCCCGCCGGCCGTTTGTCTCGTCGAGCCCAAGCGGAGCCCGCCTCGTCGAGCCAAGAAGGAGCCCGCCTCCCGTGGAGTCTGAGGAGATAGCCCGCAGCGGCTTCTCCGGCGAGGGCGCCATGCGGTGGGCGCGGAGGACTACCTCCGCTGAGAGCGGTCCGGCGATTCGAGCCACAGAGAGATCGCCGCCCGCAGCAGCGAAACGCAGCGTCGTGATCTCGGCAATGACGACGACGACGCCCCGGGCCTTCAACCCGCCCGCGCCAACCGGGAGGGTGCGGCGAGGCGGCGGAGGTTTAAGCGGGCGGCGGCGGCGGCGGCGGCGGCGGCGGCGGCGGCGGCGACTACTACGTGGTTCTACAGCCTCCTCGGCATGTAGACGCGTTGAGGCGAGGCGGCGGCGAGGAGGGCGGCGGCGCGGGCGGCGAGGAGGCGGCGGGAGTAGCCCGCGGTTTTTTTTTGTAAAATATGTTTATGTTTGAGCGAACTTCGCGAAGTTTGCTATGTTTGTGCCGTGTTTGCGCCGTGTTTGTGCCGTGTTTAAATTTTTAAAATCTGTATGCGCCTTGTTGGGGGCATCACGCCCCAGGCGCCGTTAAGCGCGATCGCGCCCGGGCGATTTTTGCCCTCCTAGGGGGCCAACGGCTGGAGATGCCCTAAGTGTGTGAACACGAATTGGTAAAGGTAGCGGTGAGAGGCCATGTAGGAGTACATGGTGGGTTGTCTCATTAAAACCGTCCTCAGGAACTGAGTTCTGTGTTTGTGATCCATGAACAGTTACTACCACACATTGGGCTCCGGCACTCCAAGCTCTCTCGACTTAGTAATCAACACGATCTCTGTCCGGGAGTTGCAACTAGTTTCGGTGTTTGTAGGTAGTGTTAGTAGTCTACCGGTGGCACCAGTGCAGTGGGCTTGGGACAGACTAGGCACTGATGTACGGTGTACCAAGTGGCACCGGATGGTGGGCTTGGGAACCTGCTCACATCGTTTGGGGCCGTGGCGACACCCGGCGGATCTCCTTGCGAGATGGAACCCGAATAGGCGATAAACCCGGACAAGAGACTTGTGTGGTTAGTCAGGTCGTGGCCGACTTCCTCGCCAGGCTTCCGCTTAAAGGTTGCTGAGATACACGAGGTGTACATGGCGGTAAGTGGCGAGAGCGTGTGTGAAGAAGTACACCCCTGCAGGGTTAATATTATCTATTCGAATAGCCGTGTCCGTGGTAAAGGACTTCTGGGTTGCCTGTACAGTTCATAGACAAGTGAAAGTGGATACTCTAAAATGCGCAAGATAAGCGTGAGTGCTATGGATGGCGTTCTCGTAGGGAGACGGGAGCGGATCCATAGTGGTGTATTGATATGGTGAATATGTGGACTCGTGTGCGCCACCTCAAAAGAGTTACTTGAACTCGTAGTTCAGGTTAGCCACCGAGTCAAAGCTGGCTTGTCGCAGTTAAACTCCACCATCCCTTTGTTGATAATGATGCATATGTAGTTAGTTACGATGTAAGTCTTCTTTGGGTACATTTGTACTCACGTTTTCCTATTTTATGTTTTTGCGCAGACTTGGTCTCGCTAATAGTTCTGCGTGGCTTCGACGTTTAGCTTGTTA
Organism: Aegilops speltoides; assembly: GCA_021437245.1. Classification (NCBI taxonomy): domain Eukaryota; kingdom Viridiplantae; phylum Streptophyta; class Magnoliopsida; order Poales; family Poaceae; genus Aegilops; species Aegilops speltoides. Next base: position 258,375,154 of record CM038147.1, read on the forward strand.
CCTCAGCTACGATCTTGTGCCCTCGGCGGAGATCAGTAGATAGTCGAGCTTCTCGGCCTTTTTCATTTGTAGATGTCGTACTCGGACATGTTAAGCTTCCGCATGTGCTTTGACTTGTATGCTCTGAATGTTGGGTCATGAGACCCATGTTTGTAATATCTCGCTCCTCGGAGCCTATTGAATAAAATCCTTGAGTTGTAGAGTCATGTTGTGATGCCATGTTGTATTTGCACATATCGAGCATATTGTGTGTATGTTATTGAAATGCTTGGTATGTGTGGGATATGACTATCTAGTTGTTTATCCTTAGTAGCCTCTCTAACCAGGAAATGTCTCCTAGTGTTTCCACTGAGCCATGGTAGCTTGCTACTGCTCCCGAACACTTAGGCTGGCCGGCATGTGTCCTTCTTCGTTCCTGTGTCTGTCCCTTCGGGGAAATGTCACGCGGTGTCTCTACGAGTCTGTTAGCCTGCTACAGCCGGTTTACGAGTCTGCTAGCCCGTTGCTACAGCCCGGATTCACTCGCTGATGACCGACACGTTCGTTGTTGGGTCAAGTATGCCTGTCCCTGTAAGTTAGTGCCACTTTGGGTTCATGACTAGCCATGTCAGCCCGGGCTCCTTGTCATATGGATGCTAGCGACACTATCATATACGTGAGCCAAAAGGCGCAAATGGTCCCAGGCCTGGTAAGGCAACACCCATGGGAATACCGTGCGTGAGGCCGCAAAGTGATACGAGGTGTTACATGCTAGATCGGTGTGCCATTGAGTCGGGGTCCTGACAGCTTTGGTATCAGAGCTTGACTGCCTGTAGGACTACCAAGCCAAACTGGTCGAAGTTGAGTCTAGAAATGCTTTAGTTATATGAGGGAATTGATTGTGGGATGGAACGTAAGGTTCTTTTTACTCCTTTACCTTCATGCCTTCTAATCCGAGTCATCCTATCTTTCCTACGGGGTTAAGGAACTAGGCTTTCTCTTCTTTCTATTAGGATCACATGTTACTAATCCGTAGACTCATAAGATTGGTGGATTCAAGCCTCAGTTCAGTTCCTACTGTCTCCGTGTATTGATAATTGATCTCAAAACCTTGATATTATGATGATCGAGTGGTTATGCCACCATTTTTCTAGCTTGTCTCAAATATTTTCGAGCATTTACAGTTGTTATGTTGTCCGAGTCACCCCAGGTTTCTAAATAGTTTGATGCATTTGCAAATCCCTTCCTCCTGTTCCTAATGTTCCTTTGGGCCAGGTTAACCACACTTATCAGTGAGTTGAGGTACTCTATTGCCTCGACGTATATGTTGGAACTATTATTATGACCTAGGTATCTTAGGGGATCACCTAGCAATCTAGCCATGTTTTGTGTTCCATTGTGTTCATTCTAGCCATCATCCTTGGAAGCATCCCATGATGCAATTTAGTTAGTAGGTATTCTATTCCTGGGTTTTGAACCCGAGATTCACCCTACTTCATGTTGCTAGTATTTGCTAGTTCCTTTAGGATATTAGTAACCTTTGCAATAGTCCTCAAGGTTCATGGTATTTCCTTCTTCCAAACACTATGAACCGCTTATGGCAGAAGTTCTTAGAACCGAAGGATCACCACCAGAGTGCTCTTGACGGGTTCTCCATTCTATATCGTGACTCTGCCAGTCCTACCTTTTCCGCATGGGTTATCCGGAAGAAAAATGTTGAGCTTGGCTCAACATACTAATCTGTGCCTCCGCAACTCAGAAAGTTTTATGTTCTTGAAGTTATCCCTCCTTAATTGTATTCCGATCCCCGTCTATCAATTGGTAGACAAGAGTATGTGAGCATTCATTCATCGATGTCTATCACTCTTGTGGTCCGTCAAGCCATTCTATTCCGGAATGACTAGGAGAAACAAACTCCAGTACCTCATCCATATCCAGGATTGGGTCAAAGCAGTTGTATCCCGCAGATCAAATGCAATCCAGCTTCTGGTCTGTTCTACCTTGAAGTATTACCTTCTTTATGTCAGCATTGTCATGAGAATTGCACCACCTCTTATGAATTCTTGATGCAGTGATACCTCTCGCCATCGTTGTTCATTCCTCGGTCCACGTGTTATTGTAACCAGAATGCCTACAGGTGAACTGTGATGTGTGAATTCAATACTCCTAGCAACCTTGTTGCTTGGTAGTTAAAGGACAATAATCTCATCCTTAGCGTGTTGATTATCGAATTATCATTCTAAGATTGATCATGCTACCTAGTCCTTAATTCTGGTGCACTCTTCGATCAATGAATTAGGATTATGCCAATCCCTCGCTCCTTTGATCATATCGTCTTGCTTCGAAAGCAAGATTGTTCTCGAGCTTAATAAAATATCGGTGGTTCGTGATTTTCCGAATATCCTCTCGGAAGTATCACCAGGACGTCACCTGACCGCTATGTTGAGTTTGTGAGCACGTTGGTTGCTTGTAACCACCCCTTCTCCAAGAATCTGTGTTGCATACCCCTGAGCTGGTTGGTTAAGCTAAACAACAACTTGGAGAGTTGGAAGATGAAATCTTGTCCGACTTAGCTCATTCTGAAGGGATATCTTTGCGTTTGTGTGTGTGTGTGTTGAAGAAAGATGATATCTTCATTTATTGATCCTCGTGATCAATTGTTGGATTTATTGTCTTGTCCAAACCTTGATTTGAGTATGGGCTATCGTCAAATCAAATCAGAACCAACGATGCTCATAATGTTGTCTTACTCGTGGTTGGTCCCTCGAGCATACACCATTACATCTTTTGGTCTGACCAATGCTATCACCTTGTTCACCTAGTCGTGGAATTCCATTTTATGGAAATTTCGATAAATTGTTGTTGAGCCCATCGACAACATCCTTATCTTCTCCATGATTTTGTCGGACATCAAGCTAGTGTTGGGAACTTGTGTAAGAATTTCTTCGTGTTTCGTTCATGAAGCATATGTTTGGATGAAAGAAGTGACTACCTCTAATTCACGTGTATTAGTGAAAGTTGCCGCCGTGAATTCAAGAAAGTTTGTTTTGCCTCCTTTGGAATCATCCCAAATCAGTCATGCATGCGTGCGAAGTACTCTGTGGTTTGGAAACTTGCAACCTTCATTCCATATGTATCCCTAGCACACCAAGCCACTGATTGAGTTGTTCAGAGATAAAGGAGTCTGTCTAAGGTGAACTCTTTGGACTTCCACGCGTGGAGACTTCGCTATCATCGATGATGGTTCCCCACCTGAACTCGATAGTGTTTTATTATAAGACTACCACGTGGTCATGCTTGTCTGGGACAACGTGTTCACATGTTTGTAGCAGAACCAGCTCATGTTTTGGAGCTTACTACCGTAGTTCATTTCCCGAGAAATCTCGCAACGTCGTCTCATCGATTGTGTTGCAAACTTTCATTTTTTTCTTTCTAGACTCGATGAGTCTGGAATATCCTGACACCAACCAGATCGGAATCTAAGGCAAATATGATGGTTGGAACGTTCCCAAGAGCTATAATATTGGTCTCTTGTAACCCGGTAAAGTGGATGTCGTGGCCAACACACCCAACCGGAAGACCCATTATTGTAGTATCTTGATTGAGGAAGTTAGCCACCTTTCCATGAGGATTTCATAGGATTTTGTGTTTCCGAAGTCCGACCTTTTACTTGATGTTCTAGATATCAAACCATATATATGAATGGGTTACGCTAGCACATCAAGGAGAACATTAGAAGCGGAGTGCTAAATGTCTCTCGGTCGATCATCCAGATTTTGTTTCCTTGGCCTCGCTAAGGTGAAATCTGAGAAGGTTATCTTCCTTTGCATCTGCATCGTCCATCGCTGTTCATCATGGTAGAATGTTGTGTTGCCAGGATCCTTGACACGGATGTTGGTAAAACCTTGATGAATATGGAAATGCTCAAGTTCTTGAGAGCACGCGCAGGCAAAATCATCCCTTGTGTTGTCTTCAACAAGGTAAACCACATCATCCATCCTAGTCCGAGTATGCCATTCCTTCGAACTCCTTCAAATGATCGATTGTGATTTGCCTTAAGCTGGTATAAAGAGTTTCAATGATCTTTGAATCAAAGATAATTCTCTTTGCCACTTAAGGGATGATTCCATGATTCACCTCCTCCAACATGCCCGTTATAGAATCATGGCAAGTCAACTCCTCGCTACGTTGACACCCATTCACCACCTTCTTAAGTGTGGAATTTTTTCCTACCCAACTGAACCCTTGTCATCTACTTCTTTCCGTTGCACCTGATGTGTGTTTTGTGTCTCAACTCGAGGGATGTTACTATGTCTCATCACGTGAGTTGATTGTGAGTTACTCGATCTTCGAGGAATTCGTTTCCTGTAGAATCTATTTTCGTTGTCATCGAGCTGAATGAAGATCTAGAGAGCGAGGATATTAATATCAACATGAAGCAAGGAACTAACGTTCCTGTGAAGGACAATTGGATCGAGAAGATTGTGTTAGCTTTGTGTCCCCTCTGTCTTCTTACCTCACGTCCTGAATCTCGAGACGAGATTCTTGTTTAGTGGGGGTGAGTTGTCACATCCCTAGCTTCTGGCAATGCACTGGTGCTAGTCTTTAGTGATGCATCATGTTTACTTTTACAGAAAGTTGAAATGGGGATTGTCCAAACCCTAGCATTAAAGGAATTCACTAGGTTCACCTGAAATATTTTCAGTAAGTTCAAATGGCTTTCAAAAATGTTCATCATTTATGGGAAATACTGTAAACAGTAGCCAGAGGTGATGCACATTTTTCCATGATATATTTGGGCTCTCAATTAAATCATACTCTATTTGAATTTGGGCATTTAAATACCATAAAATATTTAAAATGTCCAAATAATCCTAAACTGAAATGTTCCATGTTGGATATATTCCAAACAGTGGCCATGAGCAGTTTGGTGGTTTTTGAGTGTGCCTAAGTATTTTCAATAAAGCCATCAAGTTGCAGAAAAATAGAAAACTGAAACAAAAGGAAAAGAGAGCTTACCTATAACTTACCTGGACCTACTGCTGTGCAGCCCACTTGGCAGCCCAATGGTAGCCCAATCCACCAGAAGCCCCACCGTCTTCAACCTCTGCCGGTGGCGGCGTGTCGGCTTGCGCGCGTCGGTCGATGCCTACTCGCTTGTACCGGAGGCTCATCCTCCTCCTGTCCCCTTTTGGAGACGCCTCGACCCCCTCTGTCCTTCCCCCCCTCTTTCCTGGCTCTCTCCCTCCCCCTCGCTTGCCCGCAGCCATGGCCGAACGCCACCATCGCCACCGACGCCGTTCGCCGTGGCCACAGCCACCGCCTAGCCTCCCCAACACGTCCAGGAGCTCCACCTCCGTCGTCTACGCCTCCTCGAGGACACACGCACCGCCGGACGCCCCCGGACGCCTACACGGCCGCCATCTTCAAGCTTCGGTCGTCCGAGCTCGCCGCCGCCCGTACGTCGCCATCCGGCCTTCTCCGAGCCCGCGTCGACGCCCTCTGCAACCACTGTGAGCTCCCGCGTCGAAAACCCCTCTTCCCCGAGCTCGTTACGCCCTGTAGCCGTCGCTCCCTTGCCGACCAAATCGCGCTCCCGCCTGAGCTCCTCACCGCCATGGCCACCGTCACTTAGAGCCGCAACCGAGCGCACCATCGTGCTCAGCGTGTCTTCGTGCACCCGTAGCCACCACCAGCTCCTCCTCCCGAACACCCTGGCGAGGAACTCGAGCACGGCCGAACCACGGCCACCGCAAACCTCGTCACCGGCGTTGATTCCGGTGACCATATGGTCCAGCTCCACCACCCAAAGACGCGGCTCAGCCCCGGCTCTCCATAGAACACAACCACGCCCCAAACTGTGGCCTGTAGCGCAATCCCGACGCGGCCGCCGCCGCGATCTGAGGTCGCCGGCGGTTAAACGCCGGCAGCTGACGTGGCGCCATTAGCTTAGGCGCTAAACTCGTTTAGATAGTGCCTGCGCCGATGACATGTGGGTCCCCGAGCCCAATTAGTTTAGTCTAACTTCCTGTTTAGATTAGTGCTAATCTGTGTGGACCCCATGTGTCTGCTTTGACTTTGGTCAAGTCAACGTTGACCGGTCCCACCTGTCATCCACCCAAACCAGCCTGAGACACTGACATATGGGTCCCATCTGGTCGGGTTGACACAGAAGCAACCTGTTGACGGCGACGTCACCACAGCCTTAATCTTGTGTGATAAACAATTTCTGTATTTAAAATAATTCAGGAATTCCAGAAAATGCCCAAAACTTCTAAAATTCATATAAATTCAACCGTCACTCCAAATGAGATAAATTATATATGAAAAATAATCAGAAAAATCCAATCTTTCCATCTGTACCATTTTCATGCATGTTAGATCAAGTTATGACTACTGTTTAGGACAACTCATTTAAATGGCATTTAAACCCTCACATATGGAGTTTGAATTTCAACCCAGGGTTCAAACCAACTCCATTTAACCTGCTGCTAGATGCGTTAGCTCAAACCACAACATATTGCCATGTCGTGCATTGCATTGATTGTGTTTCTTCTTTGTTTGTTGGTGCTTGTCCCCTCTTAGTAGACGTGTACCGACGATGTGATCGATGACACCGATGAAGAACTATATTATCTTCAGAAGTGCCAGGCAAGCAAAACCTCCTTGTTCATTCCGACACAATCCCACTCTCTCGCTCCTGCTCACTTTTACTGCATTAGGACAACAACGATTCAACTGTTACATGCTGCGGTAGTTGAACCCCTTTACTCTGCATGACCTGTCATTGCCACAGTAAATAGATGAAACCCACTAGCATGAGTAGGAGTTGTTTGAGCCCTGATGTGCCTACTCATTCATGTTGTTTGTCATGCCTGCTATTGCTTAGAGTTGTGTTAGGTCTGATTCATCAGCGATGAATTGGAGGTGTGTGAACATGTCCTACCGCGTGTGAGCTAAGTGTGTGAACACGAATTGGTAAAGGTAGCGGTGAGAGGCCATGTAGGAGTACATGGTGGGTTGTCTCATTGAAACCGTCCTCAGGAACTGAGTTCTGTGTTTGTGATCCATGAACAGTTACTACCACACATTGGGCTCCGGGCACTCCAAGCTCTCTCTACTTATTAATTAACATGATCTCTGTCCAGGAGTTGCAACTAGTTTCTGGTGTTTGTAGGTAGTGTTAGTAGTCTACCAGGTGGCACTCGGTACAGGTGGGCTTGGGACAGACTAGGCACAAGTACGGTGTACCAAGTGGCACCGGATGGTGGGCTTGGGAACCCTGCTCACATCGTTTGGGGCCGTGGCGACACCCGGCGGATCTCCTTGCGGATGGAACCGAATAGGCAATAAACACGGACGAGAGACTTGTGTGGTTAGTCGGTCGTGGCCGACTCCTCGCCAAAGCTTCGCTTGAAGTTTGCCGAGATACACGAGGTGTACATGGCGGTAAGTGGCGAGAGCATGTGTGAAGAAGTACACCCCTGCAGGGTTAATATGATCTATTCAAATAGTCGTGTCCGCGGTAAAGGACTTCTGGGTTGCCTGTACAGTTCATAAACAAGTGAAAGTGGATATCTAAAATGCGCAAGATAAGCGTGAGTCCTATGGATGGTGTTCTCGTAGGGAGACGGGAGCGGATCCATAGTGGTGTATTGATATGGTGAATATGTGGACTCGTGTGCGCCACCTCAAAAGAGTTACTTGCACTCGTAGTTCAGGTTAGCCACCGAGTCAAAGCTGGCTTGCTGCAGTTAAACTCCACCATCCCCTTTGTTGATAATGATGCATATGTAGTTAGTTCTGATGTAAGTCTTGCTGGGTACATTTGTACTCACGTTTTCCTATTTTTATGTTTTTGTAGAGAGACTTCGGTCTCGCTAATAGTTCTGCGTGGCTTCGACGTTTAGCTTGTTACCTCAGCTACGATCTTGTGCCCTCGGCAGGATCTGGTAGATAGTCAGGCTTCTCAGCCTTTTTCATTTGTAGATGTCTGTACTCAGACATGTTAAGCTTCCGCATGTGCTTTGACTTGTATGCTCTGAATGTTGGGTCATGAGACCCATGTTTGTAATATCTCGCTCCTCGAAGCCTATTGAATAAAATCCTTGATTTGTAGAGTCATGTTGTGATGCCATGTTGTATTTGCACATATCGAGCATATTGTGTGTATGTTATTGAAATGCTTGGTATGTGTGGGATCTGACTATCTAGTTGTTTATCCTTAGTAGCCTCTCTTACGGAAATGTCTCCTAGTGCTTCCTTTGAGCCATGGTAGCTTGCTACTGCTCCGGAACACTTAGGCTGGCGGCATGTGTCCTTCTTCGTTCTGTATGCATTCCTTGGGAAATGTCACACGGTGTCTACTGAGTCTGTTAGCTGTTACAGCCGGTTTACGAGTCTGCTAGCCCAATTGCTACAGCCGGATTCACTCGTGATAACCGACACGTTCGTTGCTGGGTCAAGTATGCCTGTCCCTGTAAGTTAGTGCCACTTTGGTTTCACGACTAGCCATGTCAGCCCGGGCTCCTTGTCATATGGATGCTAGCGACACTATCATATATGTGAGCCAAAAGGCGCAAATGGTCCCGGGCCTGGTAAGGCGACACCCGTGGGAATACCGTGCATGAGGCCGCAAAGTGATATGAGGTGTTACATGCTAGATCAGTGTGCCATTGAGTCGGGGTCCTGACAAATAGAATATGATGGTGGGGGTTATGTGGAGAAGACAAAAAAAGAGAAAGTCTCACATCGACGCGGCTAATCAACGTGCTATGGAGATGCCCATCAGTTGATGTCAGTGCGAGGAGTAGGGGTTGCCATGCAACGGATGCACTAGAGCTATAAGTGTATGAAAGCTCAAACTGAAACTAAGTGGGTGTGCATCCAACTTGCTTGCTCATGAAGACCTCGGGCGTTTGAGGAAGCCCATCATCAGAATATACAAGCCAGGTTCTATAATGAAAATTCCCACTAGTATATGAAAGTGATAACTCAAGAGACTTTCTATATGAAGAACATGGTGCTATTTTGAAGCACAAGTGTGGTAAAAGGATGGTAACCCCTTCTCTCTTTTTCTCTCATTTTTTATTTTCTTTTTTTGTGGGCTTCTTTGGCCTCTCTCTTTTTTTGGGCTTCTTTGGCCTCTTTTATTTATCATAAAGTCCAGTGTCTCATCTCGACTTGTGGGGGAATCATAGTCTCCATCATCCTTTCCTCACTGGGGCAATGTTCTAATAATGATGATCATCACACTTTATTTACTTACAACTCAATATTACAACTCGATATCTAGAACAAAGATATGACTTTATATGAATGCCTCCGGCAGTGTACCGGGATGTGCAATGATCTAGCATAGCAAAGATACCAAAAAACGGACAAGCCATGAAAACATCATGCTAGCTATCTTACGATTATGCAAGGCAATATGACAATGAATGCTCAAGTCATGTATATGATGATGATGGAAGTTGCATGGCAATATATCTCGGAATGGCTATGGAAATGCCATGATAGGTAGGTATGGTGGCTGTTTTGAGGAAGATATAAGGAGGCTTATGTGTGATAGAGCGTATCATATCACGGGGTTTGGATGCACCGGTGAAGTTTGCACCGACTCTCGAGGTGAGAGAGGGCAATGCACGGTACCGAAGAGGCTAGCAATAATGGAAGGGTGAGAGTGCGTATAATCCATGGACTCAACATTAGTCATAAAGAACTCACATACTTATTGCAAAAATCTATTATTCCTCGAAACAAAGTACTACATGCATGCTCCTAGGGGGATAGATTGGTAGGAAAAGACCGTCGCTCGTCCCCGACCGCCACTCATAAGGAAGACAATCAATAAATAAATCATGCTCCGACTTCATCACATAACGGTTCACCATACGTGCATGCTTCGGGAATCACAAACCTCAACACAAGTATTTCTACTAATCCACAGTCACCCACTAGCATGACTCTAATATCACCACCTTTATATCGCGAAACTACTGCAAGGAATCAAACATATCATATTCAGCGATCTACAAGTTTATGTAGGATTTTATGACTAACCATGTGAATGACCAATTCCTGTAATCTCTCTAAATAGATATAAGTGAAGCAAGAGAGTTTAATTCTTTCTACAAAAGATATGACCACGCTCTAACAAATATAAGTGAAGCAAAAGAGCATTCTACAAATGGCTATTTTCTATGTGAAGAGAAACAGGCAATCCAAACTTCAAATGATATAAGTGAAGCACATGAAGCATTCTATAAAGCCATACTCAAAAGATTTAAGTGAAGTGCAATGAGCATTCTATAAATCAACCAAGGACTATCTCATACCAGCATGGTGCATAAAAGAAAAGTGAAAACTAAATGAAAAAGACGCTCCATGACTTGCACATATTGCATGAACGAAACGAATCCGAAAACATACTGATACTTGTTGAAGAAAGAGGGGATACCTTCTGGGGCATCCCCAAGCTTAGACACTTGAGTCTCCTTCAATATATACTTGGGGTGCCTTGGGCATCCCCAAGCTTGAGCTCTTGCCTCTCCTCCTTTTCCTCATATCGAGACCTCGATCAAACACTTCATCCACACAAAACTTCAACAGAAAACTCGGTAAGATCCGTTAGTATAATAAAGCAAATCACTACTCTAAGTACTGTTGCAAACCAATTAATATTTTGTTTTTGCATTGTGTCTACTTTAAATAGCTTTTACATGGCTTAATCCACTGATAGAAATTGATAGTTTCATCAAAACAAGTAAACTATGCATCAAAAACAGAATCTGTCAAAAACAGAACAGTCTGAAAAAATCTGAACATTCACCATACTTCTGGTACCCAAAAATTCTACCAAAATTAGGAAAAATAAAAAATTTGTACAGAAAGACAGCGCAAAAAGAATCATAACCGTTTGACCTTCCAGTAAAAAATGTAAAATCGCGTACTACAGCCAAAGTTTCTGTCCTGCACCGTACAAACCGACAAGCATTGTAAACATCCTAAAGGCAAACCTTGGCACATTATTTTTATAATACAACGGAATTGTACAAGGGCATAATTATTTTTGATTAAAATTTTCTGTAATTAAGATTCACAAAGTTTCTGTGAGCATGAATAAAGTTCAAGGAGCTCCCCCACTTCAACAATGCTTGTCTTTCTCACTTTCACTTTCCTTTTTGAAAAGTTTTGGGTTGCCCTCTTTATTTTTTTGTTTTAAAACTATGTAAAAGCACTCAACAAAAATAAATGACTCTCTAAAACTTCAGGTTTGTCTCCCTGGCAGCACTTTCTTTAAAGCCATTAAGGTAGGCATAAAATGCTCAAGTAATGGATCCACCCGGATCCCAAGGTATATCAAAGCCAACTTTAGTTAACAATGATTTGTAATTTAGTAGTGAGCACAAAGTAACATATATCAAGCAACAACGAAGTCTAACTCTCTTCCTATGCATCGGCATTTCATAAAAGAACAATTCATGCACACCAAGTAAACGCCAATGCATAGTATAAACAATTTCTTGCAATTTTATCATATTGGAAACATAGAGAGGTGGAGATATAGTTCCTTTCTCATAATAATTGCCAGTAGGAGCAGCAAGCACATGCATATCACATTCATCAAAATTATCATGTGCAATTGTAAAAGGCAACCCATCAATATGATCCTTAATAAGCACAAACTTCTCCGATATAGTGTAGTTTGGAGAATTCAAAAAGATAATAGGACTATCATGTGTGAGTTCAATAGCAACAATTTCATGTTTAACATAAGGAACTATAGCAAGTTCATCTCCATAAGCATCATTCATATTGGCATCTTAGCCACAAGCATAGCAAGCATCATCAAAAAGGGATATTTCAAGAGAATGAACGGGATCATAACAATCATCATAGCAATCATCCTTAGGTAAGCACGAAGGGGAATTAAACAATGTATGAGTTGAAGAGTTACTCTCATTAGAAGGTGGGCACGGGTAGCTAATCCGCTCTTCCTCCTTTTGTTCTTCGTTTTCCTCATCATCTTTTTCATCCAATGAGCTCACAGTTTCATCAATTTCTTCTTCCATAGACTCCTGCAAAATATTAGTCTCTTCTTGGACAGCGAAGGAGTCCTCAATATATGGTTTAACATAGGCATTAGAAGCATAATTATCATAATAATATTTAAGTATGGCAAAATTTTCAGATTTGTACAGAGTAGCATCATACTTTTCAATCAAAGAAGCAATTTCATAAGCACCCTTAAAAGCAACAAATTCTTCAATTTGTTGAACATCATAGTAATTATAAACACCCTTAGCATACGAAGATGCGATTCCATTATCACTAAACTCACATTGGTAGGGAAGGTGTTTCTTAGGGTTTTCAGGACAACAAGTAAAACCATATATTTCACATAAATTCCAAGCATAGCATTGCAAACGATGAATTTGATCCAGTAAAAGTTTCCCTTTTTCAGATATGCGGTGTCACACATACAAGCATGCTCATCTAAAGATTTGTCCTCAACTAAGCTAGTTGGGGTTTCAGCATGAGCACATAGGGATCGAAGATGATCCAAGTAAAAAGCTTCAGGAGTGTGATAGATTTGGAGTTGTTCTTCAACCATTGGTGTAGTAGGTACAACTAATTTTTTTGGTATTTTGCGTTTCCAACCCATAACTAAAGATAGAAAACAACTAAGAACAGCAAATAAAAATTACTTAGTGATAAAGCAAACAAGCACACACGAGAATATTCACCCCACGCAATGACTCCCCGGCAACGGCGTCGGCAAAAGGTATTGATAACCCACGAGTATAGGGGATCAATTGTAGCCTCTTTAGATAAGTAAGAGTGTCGAACCCAACGAGGAGCTAAAGGTAGAACAAATATTCCCTCGAGTTCTATCGACCACCGATACAACTCTACGCACGCTTAATGTTCGCTTTACCTAGAACAAGTATGAAAGTAGAAGTACTTTGTAGGTGTTGTTGGATAGGTTTGCAAGATAATAAATAGCACGTAAATAAAAAGTAGGGGCTGTTTAGATGAAGACACAACTAAGTTAGTTTTAGTAGAGAGCTTTTTGTCACGAGGAAGTTATTTGTCCCTAGGCAATCGATAACTAGACCTATAATCACTATTGCAATTTTATTTGAGGGAGAGGCATAAGCTAACATACTTTCTCTTCTTGGATAATATGCACTTATGATTACAACTCTAGCAAGCATCCGCAACTACTAAAGATCATTAAGGTAAAACCCAACCATAGCATTAAAGCAACAAGTCCCCTTTATCACATACGCCACAACCCCTTACTCGGGTTTATGCTACAGTCACACAAGCAAACCACTATAAGCGAATCATGAACATATTGCAACACCCTACAACGGGAATCCCTCATGCTTGCGCAACACGGAGGGCACAATAGGACCGTGATAATCCCCAAGTGCAGGGAATCATCATAGCAATTCCCAAAGGTGGAAGTGATAAGTATGGAGTGTCAAACCCACAAGGAGCCAAATGTAAGATCAATATTCTCTCAAGCCCTATCTGCCACTGATACGACTCTACGTGCACCAAACGTTTGCTTCCAATAAATAAAACTGTGTTGTGGGTATAAAGAGGATGACTTTGTATGATATCGGAGAGCTAAAATATAAAAGTAGGTGTTGTTATCATAAAGTTAGAATATATTAATAATATAAATAGTGAGTGTGGAATAATGATGGATCAGTGTGCCGAACTGTCCTAGGCAATTGTTAACAAGACCGATAGTCGTCATTGCAATTTCATATGAGGCATAAGCTAACATACTTTCTCTACTTGGATCATATGCACTTATGATTGGAACTCTAGCAAGCGTCCGCAACTACTAAAGATCATTAAGGTAAAACCCAACCATAGCATTAAAGCATCAAGTCCTCTTTATTCCCATACGCAACAACCCTCTTACTCAGGTTTGTGTTTCAGTCACTCACCAAACCACTATAAGCGAATCATGAACGTATTGCAACACCCAACAGCGGTAATCCCTCACGCTTGCGCGACACGGAGGGCACCATAGCACATCACCGAAATAAAACATACAACCCGTACCAATCTAGACCATCAATCAACCCAAGGACAAAAGATATCTACTCAAAACATCATAGGATGGCAACACATCATTGAATCATAATATGCGGCATAAAGCACCATGTTCAAGTAGGGATTACAGCGGGGTGCGGGAGAGTGGACCACGTAAATGAGATGAGGATGGTGATGATGATGGTGATGTTGATGAAGACGATCACCGCGGCGATGATTCCCCTCCTGATGGCACACCGGTGCCACCAAGAGAGAGGAGGAGAGGTTCTCCCCCTTGTGCTTCCTCCTCCATGGTTTTCCCCCTCTGGTCCTTGGCCTTCATGGCGATGATGGCCCCTCCGAGATCCTCCTCCATGGCCTCCGGTGATGGTGGCCCCCTCCGGCAGGGTGCCAGAGAGGGCCTAGATTGATTTCTCGTGGCTACAGAGGCTTGCGCCGGTGGAACTTCTGATCTAGGTTATTTCCCGAAGGTTTCTGTATTTATAGGAATTTTTGGCATAGGTTTCACGTTAGGGGGGTCTCCGCGCTGTCCACGAGATAGGGGGGCGCACCCTAGGGTGGTGGGCGCCCCCCCACTCTCGTGGGCAGCCCGGGACTCTTCTGGCCCAACTCCGATGCTCCGTGGTCTTCTTTTGGTCCATAAAAATCATCAAAAATTGGCACGTCAATTGGACTCCGTTTGGTATTCCTTTTCTGTAAAACTAAAAAAGAAGGAGAAAACAGAAACTGGCACTGGGCTCCAGGTTAATAGGTTAGTCCCAAAATCATATAAAATGGCATATAAATGCATATAAAACATCATAGATGGATAATATAATAGCATGAATACTTCATAAATTATAGATACGTTGGAGACGTATCAGCATCCCCAAGCTTAATTCCTGCTCGTCCTCGAGTAGGTAAATGATAAAAGAAATAATTCATGAAGTGTGAATGCTAGCAGGTGCACAAGTTTGATCAATGATAATTTCAATCACATTTTCTATCATCAATATGTGTCATAATAGTAGCTTATCTCATAAAACTTTCCATGATCAAGTAACAGTCTATTCACAATGTCAAGTATGGTTCAGAAACTTCATTGAGGACTAACAAACTATAATCTCAGTCATTGAAGCAATTGCAATTTATCATAACATCAGAAAGAGTCAAGAATAGAGCTTTTCAGCAAGTCCACATACTCAACTATCATATAGTATTCTACAATTGCTAACACTCACGCAATACTTGTGGTTATGGAGTTTCAGCCAGACACTGAGAAAGATAGGGGCTTATTGTGTTGCCTCCCAACGTATTCAGCTTTAGGTGATGTCAACAATAATAGCCCATGCTAACTTACATCCAATTGGATATATATATCATGAACTTTCAAACACGAGGAGCTTGCCAAAGGATAAAATGAAAAAGGGAAAGGTGAGGATCACCTTGGCTCAAGCATAAAGTAAAAACATGAAGTAAAAGATAGGCCCTTCGCACAGGGAAGCAGAGGTTGTCATGTGCGTTTAGGGTTGGATGCATAAAATCTTGATGCAAAAGAACATCACTTTATATTGCCCCTTGTATGTGGACCTTTATTATGCAGTCCGTCGCTTTTATTGCTTCCACAACAAGAACGTACAAAGCTTATTTTCTCTGCACAAATAAGTCATACATATTTAGATAGCAATTTTTATTGCCTGCAACATGACAACTTACTTGAAGGATCTTACTCAATCCATAGGTAGGTACGGTGGACTCTCATGGCAAAACTGGGTTTGAGGATATTTGGAAGCACAAGTAGTATCTCTACTTGGTGCAAGGAATTTTACTAGCATGAGGGGGAAAGGCAAGCTCAACATATTTGGAAGGTCAATGATAATATACTTTAACTGGGATGTGAGAAAACATAAACCACTACGTTGTCTTCCTTGTCCAACCTCAACTCTTTTAGCATGTCATACTTAATGAGTGCTCCCAATCATAAAAGATGTCCAAGATAATATATTTGTATGTGAACCTCTCTTTCCTTATTACTTCCTATTAATTGCAACGATGACCAAAATTACGTCTGCAAACTCTCAACAACTTTTATGCCTCATACTCTTTATATGTGAAGTCATTACTATCCATGTTATAAGCATATGAAACATACAGAAATTCAGATTTATGACATTCAATTCATTCCCCCATTTACTCATAGGATATACATGAAGCACATGAGTAAATGACAAACTACTCCAATAGATATGAGTGAGGGACACTGAGTAGTCAAATAATTAACTAGCCATGGGAGGGTTCCTTTTTTATTCAATATTTCAGATCCAATGACTTTATTCAAACAACAAGTAAAATTGAAAATACGCTCCAAGCAAAACACATATCATGTGACGAATAAAAATATAGCTCCGAGTAAGGTATACCGATAGTTTTGAAGACGAAAGATGGGATGCCTTCCGGGGCATCCCCAAGCTTATGCGCTTGATTATTCCTTGAATATTACCTTGGGGTGCCTTGGGCATCCCCAAGCTTAGGGTCTTCCCACTCCTTATTTTCCCCATATCGATATCTCACCCAAAACTTGAAAACTTCAATCACATAAAACTTAATGGAACTTCGTGAGATAGGTTAGTATGATAAAGAGTAAAGCATGCATTTTGGTACTGTAAAAGACAAGGTTCATAATTGTTTTCACATAATGCCTACTGTACCATATCATTTCTACAATTTATATTTAGAAATATAAGCCATAGAAACTAGAAAACAAGGAAACTATGCAATGAAAACAGAATCTGTCAGAAACAGAACAGTCTGGAATGATCTGAACAATAACCATACTTCTGCTACTCCAAAAATTATGAAATAAATTGGTGGACGTGAGGAATTTGTCTATTAATCTTCTTCAAAAAGAATCAACTCAAAATCACTCTTCTGTAAAAAAATGACAGCTAATCTCGTGAGCGCAAAGTTTCTGTTTTTTACAGCAAGATCACATTAACTTTCAACCAAGTCTTCCCAAAGGTCTTACTTGGCACTTTATTGAAACAAAAGCTATAAAACATGATTACTACAGTAGCTTAATCATGTATACACACAAAAACATTAAGGGCAAATATTGGGTTGTCTCCCAACAAGCGCTTTTCTTTAATGCCTTTTAGCTAGGCATGATGATTTCAATGATGCTCGCATAAAAGAAAAGAGTTGAAACACAAAGAGAGCATCATGAAGAATATGACTAGCACATTTAAATCTAACTCACTTCCTATGCCTAGGGATTTTGTGAGCACACAATTTATAGGAACCAAAGTCAACTAGCATAGGAAGGCAAAACAAGTATAACTTCAAAACTTTAAGCACATAGAGAGGAAACTTGATATTATTGCAACTCCTACAAGCACATATTCCTCCCTGATAATAATTTTCAGTAGCATCATGGATATCAACTTTGTTCTCATACTCAATTGAAACCTCTTCCGAAATAGTGGAATACTAACTAAAGTTGACACTCTTCCAAATCCACTTTCATAAATATCGTAGGAAGATTCAACACCCTCCAAGATAGTGGGATCACTAATTCCTAAAGTTGACACTCTTCCAAACCCACTTTAAATTATAGTATTATTCATACCCAAAATATATAAGTGAAGTTCCTACAGCATTCTACAATTAATATAGACTAGCCAATATCCAAGCTCAAAAAATATATAAGTGAAGCGCACGAAGCATTCTATAAAACCATACTCAAACGATTTAAGTGAAGCACAAAGAGCAATTCTATAAGATCATACTTAAAAGATATAAGTGAAGCACATGAAGTATTCTATAAATCAATGAAGAGATATCTCATACTAGCATGATTCTTAAATAAAATAAAAACACAAAGGACACAAATCATGTGAACAAAACAAAAACCAAGGTATACCGATATTTGTTGAAGAAGAAAGATGGGATGCCAACCGGGGCATCCCCAAGCTTAGAGGCTTGAGTATCCTGTAAAATATTTACTTGGGGTGCCTTGGGCATCCCCAAGCTTGAACTCTTGTCTCTCTTTATTCTTCTCACATCTGTAACTCCTCGTTCTTCAAACACTTCATTCACAAAAACTTAAACAAAAACTTTATGAGATCCTTTAGTGTAATAAAGAAAACTACCACTTTAAGGTACTGTAATTAACTTATTCTTTATCTATATTCATGTTAAACCTACTGTATTCCAACTTCTCTATGGTTAATACCCTTACATACTAGCCATAGATGCATCAAAATAAGCAAACAACACACGAAAAACAGAATCTGTTAAGAACAGGACAGTCTGTAGTAATCTGGAAGTTTGGTAAACTTCTGTAACTCCAAAAATTATGAAATAAATTTGACAATTTGAAAAATTTGTACAGAACTAATTTGCAAAAAGTTTCAGAACCAATTGAATTTCCAGTAAAAAATGTAAATTCATGCACTACAGACAAAGTTTCTGTTTTTGTTCTGCACATAGTAAGCAAGCAATCTTATCATACTCAAACCAAAGCTTGGCACATTATTTTTATAATACAATGGTTATTTACAAGGGGATAATTATTTACAGAGAAACTTCCATGAAAAAATTCTACATTGTTTCCGTGAGCATGAACACAAGTGCTCAAGGTCGTCCCTCACTTCTTCAATGCATAACTTTCCAATCACTTCTCTTTTTGGAAAACTTTTTTTAGGCATGAGAGGCAAGTAAATAATTTTTGGTATTTTCATTCTTTTTTAAAAAAAATTGTATGTTTCACCCACAACTAAACAGAAAGAAAAAGTAAAAACAAAATCTACTAAGTGAAGAAAGCAAACAAGCACACACGAGAATATCAACCCCATGCTATTGCTCCCCGGAAACGGCACCAGAAAAGAGCTTGATAATCCCCAAGTGCAGGGAATCATCGTAGCAATTCCCAAAGGTGGAAGTGATAAGTATGGAGTGTCAAACCAACAAGGAGCCAAAGGTAAGATCAATATTCTCTCAAGCCCTATCTGCCACTGATACGACTCTACGTGCACCGAACATTTGCTTCCAAGAAATAAAACTGTGTTGTGGGTATAAAGAGGATAACTTTGTATGATATCGGAGAGCTAAAATATAAAAGAAGGTGCTGTTATCATAAAGTTAGAATATATTAATAATATAAATAGCAAGTGTGGAATAATGATGGATAGGTGTGCGGAACTGTCCTAGGCAATTGTTAACAAGACCGATAGTCGTCATTGCAATTTCATATGAGGGAGAGGCATAAGCTAACATACTTTCTCTACTTGGATCATATGCACTTATGATTGGAACTCTAGCAAGCGTCATAACTACTAAAGATCATTAAGGTAAAACCCAACCATAGCATTAAAGCATCAAGTCCTCTTTATTCCCATACGCAACAACCCCCTTACTCGGGTTTGTGTTTCAGTCACTCACCAACCCACTATAAGCGAATCATGAACGTATTGCAACACCCTACAGCGGGAATCCCTCACGCTTGCGCAACACAGAGGGCACCATAGGACAGCACCAAAAAAAACATACAACTCGTACCAATCTAGACCATCAATCAACCCAAGGACAAAAGATATCTACTCAAAACATCATAGGATGGTAACACATTATTGAATCATAATATGCGGCATAAAGCACCATGTTAAAGTAGGGATTACAGCGGGGTGCGGGAGAGTGGACCGCGTAAAAGTGATGAGGATGGTGATGATGATGGTGATGTTGATGAAGACGATCACCGCGGCGATGATTCCCCTCCTGATGGCACTCCGGTGCCACCAAGAGAGAGGAGGAGAGGTTCTCCCCCTTGTGCTTCCTCCTCCATGGCTTTCCCCCTCTGGTCCTTGGCCTTCATGGCGATGATGGCCCCTCCGAGATCCTCCTCCATGGCCTCCGATGATGATGGCCCCCTCCGCAGGTGCGGAGAGGGCCTAGATTGATTTCTCGTGGCTCTGAGAGGCTTGCGGCGGAACTTCCGATCTAGGTTATTTCGAAGGTTTCTATATTTATAGGAATTTTTGGCGTAGGTTTCACGTCAGGGGGGTCTCCAGGCTGTCCACGAGATAGGGGGCGCGCCCTAGGGGGTGGGCGCGCCCCCCACTCTCGTGGGCAGCCTGGGACTCTTCTCGCCCAACTCCGATGCTCCGTGGTCTTCTTTTGGTCCATAAAAAATTATCAAAAGTTGGCACGTTAATTGGACTCCGTTTGGTATTCCTTTTCTGTAAAACTCAAAAACAAGGAGAAAACAAAACTGGCACTGGGCTCTAGGTTAATAGGTTAGTCCCAAATATCATATAAAATGGCATATAAATGCATATAAAACATCATAGATGGATAATATAATGGCTTGAATACTTCATAAATTATAGATACGTTGGAGACGTATCAGACAGCACTAATAATAAAACATGCAACTCAAACCAATCATGATCATCAATTAACCCATAGGACAAAACAAAACAAATCTACTCAAACATCATAAGATAGCCATACATCATTGGGAAATAATATATAGCGTTGAGCACCATGTTTAAGTAGAGATTACAACGGGTAAGAGAGAGGTTATACCGCTGCATAGAGGGGGGAAGAGTTGGTGATGGGGGCGGTGAAGTTGTCGGTGTAGATCGCGGTGATGATGATGGCCCCCGGCAGCGTTCTGGCGCCACCGAAAGTAAGGGGGAGAGAGCCCCCCTTCTTCTTCTTCTTCCTTGACCTCCTCCCTAGATGGGAGAAGGGTTTCCCCTCTGGTCCATGGCCTCCATGGCTTGGGAAGGGCGAGAGCCCCTCCGAGATTGGATCTGTCTCTCTGTCTCTCTCAGTTTCTGCGTTCTCAGATTCTGCCCTTTCATCGTTTCTTTTATATCCAAAGATCCGTAACACTGAGTGGGTTGCAACTTTTGCCCAGATTTTTCTCCGAAAATTAGCTTTCTTGCAGTAAAAGAAGAGTGTCAAACGCCTTACGGGGTTCCCACGAGGGTCAGGGGCACGCCTGCCCCCCGGGGCGTGCCCCCCTGCCTCGTGGCCCCCTCGGGCACCGTCTCGTGTTGGGTTTTCTTCCCAAAAATCATAAATATTCCAAAAATGATCTTGTCGTATCTATAATTTTTGATTGTTCCATGCCAATATTTTACAACTTTCATATACTTTTGGCAACTTTTTATATTATTTTTGGGACTAACATATTGATCCACTGCCTAGTGCCAGTTCCTGTTTGTTGCATGTTTTATGTTTCGCAGAAACCCAATATCAAACAGAGTCCAAACGGGATAAAAACGGACGGAGAATTATTTTGGAATAATTGGGATTTTCCAGAGGAAGAATCGACACGAAACGGTGCCCGAGGTGGCCAGGAGATAGGGGGCGCACCCAGAGGGTGCGCCTGGCACTCTCCTGGGCACCCATAAGGTGGTTGACGCTATACTATTGCCGTAAGAAAGCTAATTTTATGAGAAAAATTTGGGCGAAAGATTCACCCCAATCGGAGTTACGGATCTCCGGATATAAAAGAAACGGTGAAGGGGCAAAATCTGGGAACGCGGAAACACAGAGATAGATCCAATCTCGGTGGGGCTCTCGCCCCTCCCAAGCCATGGGAGCCAAGTACCAGAGGGGAAACCCTTCTCCCATCTAGGGAGGAGGTCAAGGAAGAAGAATAAGAAGGGGGGCTCTCTCCCCCTTGCTTCCGGTGGCGCCGGAGCGCTGCCGGGGGCCATCATCATCACCGCGATCTTCACCAACACCTCCATCATCTTCACCAACATCTCCATCACCTTCCTCCTTCTATATTCAGCGGTCCACTCTCCCGCAACCAGCTGTACCCTCTACTTGAACATGGTGCTTTATGCTTCGTATTATTATCCAATGATGTGTTGCCATCCTATGATGTTTGAGTAGATTTTCGTTGTCCTAATGGTGGTTGATGAATTGCTATGATTGATTTAATTTGCTTGTGGTTATGTTGCTGTCCTTTGGTGCCCATCGATGGCTGCGTGGATCACACCATAGGGTTAGTTGTATGTTGATAGGACTATGTATTGGAGGGCTAGAGTGATGAAGCTTCAACCTAGCATAGAAATTGATGCATACGGGATTGAAGGGGGACCAATATATCTTAATGCTATGGATGGGTTTTACCTTAATGAACGTTAGTAGTTGCGGATGCTTGCTAATAGTTCCAATCATAAGTGCATAGAATTCCAAGTCAGGGATGACATGCTAGCAGTGGCCTCTCCCACATAAAACTTGTTATCGGTCTAGCAAAGTAGTCAATTGCTTAGGGACAATTTCACAACTCCTACCACCCCTTTTCCACACTTGCTATATTTACTTTATTGCATCTTTATATAAACAGCCCCTACTTTCTTTTTACGTGTTCTTTATTATCTTGCAAACCTATCCTATCACACCTACAAAGTACTTCTAGTTTCATACTTGTTCTACGTAAAGCAAACGTCGAGTGTGCGTAGAGTCGTATCAGTGGTCGATAGGACTTGAGAGAGTATTTGTTCTACCTTTAGCTCCTCGCTGGGTTCGACACTGTGGGGACCCCGACTCATAAGTCGTGATCACCGAATGCACGTGTACAGTGATCCCAAAGATCAATGCTCACTGAACACACAAAAGCTGAATAACAAGAGTCTTACATCCATACATACCGTATTACACAAGTAGGACCATTATGGTCGAGTCTTGAGTATAACATCGCAGCGGAAATCTTTGTCGATAACTTGGACCCATGCCATCTTCCTTAACCCTACAGGCATTCTGACTGGGAAGCGTCCTAGCTCGCATGCTCGTTGCCGAAGTATTCTTCATCATATCTTGTTCTTTCAAGCCTGGCCAAGTAAATAGCCAGGGACAAGCCAGTGAGTACGTTTGAATGTACTCACAAGCAACCCATGTTTTGGTTCAAGATACAACAATGCATGATATAGGTAAATTTTTGCAGAAAGCTAGTTTTTCTCATGCAAGTATGATCAACATATATCAAGGGCATGACTGTGTCTGCAACAAGTATCAGGAGGTTTCAGACATCATCATCGAGAAAGAGTTATAAACAACTCATGCTCAAGCTCATCGTGACTTCTTCACGAGTCGCATCATCAATATCACCAAACTGTGTTGTTTTTCAGAAACATATGGACATAGTCTAAGCAGCACCGCCCAACCATACTTGACCGTGGACACGGCTATTCGAATAGTTTTACACTCTGCAGAGGTTGCACACTGTACCCACAAGATCCGGGGAACTTCCGTGTCATCCACGACCCGCGATACCTCAAGTACCCGGGGTAAGCACCCGATCACTACCTTTCCCTAGACGACACTAACATGGAGTCCACTCGATTGGCAGTAACCCCCGTGCCCAACATTTCACATCACACTTTCGTGGAGCCTTCCTCCCATAATTATCATATACCAGCTGCACGGGTACCAGCGGTGTGTCCGGTGCCACAAAAACAGTCATGGCCGCCCTACAGCACGACCCGTCCCGAGAGAGCACCAACTCTCCCCGTCACTAATGTCGCGGGCCCCAAGCTAGTATCGGCCTAGGTAATCAATAATGCCCTTTCCCATATAAGGGTAGAGTGGTTGCGCATGTAAGGTTGGGACAGTCATCAAATCTTAAATCTAATCCGTCTCTGTAAACAACACTTTCATCAAGCCTCGGTACACTACCTCTCCACCAAGTAGTGACCTAGTCATCATCATCTCCCAGGGGCATTAGTGGCACCCACTGGGGTTGTTTGCAAGTATGCCAAACCACACTTGTTCCTTTCCATGCATAACCCTGACCCACTTTGCGTAGCAACTACTTTAGCATCCTATCTACTCCCACCGGCATAACCCTCATAAGAAGATAGGGTCATACACAATGCAAGTATCAATGAGGAAGTAACGGAGGCAACCAACCAACATGGTCAACCATCTCATCATGATTCCAATGCAACAATAATAAAGAGTTATATGTCATGCATAAAAAGGGTTTCATGGACATGGTCAAAGGGCTGCTTGCCTGTTGTAACGAAGTCTTCGAGGTCTTCAAATATCCCTGGTCCAACTCCGAGCATTCCGTCTACTTCGTCAACTATCGTCGAAAGCAAGCATAATAAGCAACACAACAAGGCAGGAAATAAAAGTGCTCTAAAAATATGAGTTGGACTTTTCTAGGATACTTCTGGTCATATGAGGGATGACCAAAGTGGTTTCATTGGGATTCGATGAATGGATATCTCTGAACATTTTGATATGGTGGAATCAAGGGGTTTATGGATTTGTAAGAAGTGTACAGAGATATATTTTTGAAAAATGAACAAAGGCACCCATTTAACAAAGGATGATTTTTGAAGCATCTAGGATTTGGTTTCACTGGATTTGGAGTTCAAAGGAATTTCCCATGAATTTGCAAAGTTGACAAACATGAAGAAATGGCTCATTATTTTGTGGGGCACAGAAGGTATTAAGAAAAATGTTCATAAGCTAAGATATGAACTTAGAAGCATCTAGGAATTTGAATCATGGCATTTGGATCAATTTTGAGCTCTCTGTGATTTTCTAAAGTTCATCACAAAAATGGAAAAATAGGGTTTTGATAAATATTTGTGAAGAAAATCTTTATGGAAAAATGTGCAAATTGCACCATGTGATGGATCAGGAATTTATGAACTTATAGAAATTAGAATCATCAAATTTGGTCTTGATTTGATTTATTTGTGGATTTTTGAAGTTGACTGGAAAAAGAAAAGACCAAGGTTTTACCGAAATGGGCTGGATCTGGGCGGCGGCAGTGCGCTCTGGGCGAGGGATAGCAGTAGGGCTCCACTGGGCCGGCCCAGCGGCTCGGCCGCACGCTGCCAGGGCTACGTCGGCGGCTTCTCGAAATCGCCTTCTTGCGAGGGAGGCGGTAACGCAGTGGAAGCCGTCTCCACTTAAGCAGTGGGGCCCGCCGGCTGAGTCGTTAACCCGCGGGGCCCACCCGCAGGGTCGTCTCCTTCCTCCCGCGCGCGACGAAGGAGACAGAGGAGGAGGGGCCGAGCGCTTGCCGGCGCTCGTTCCGGTGGCTCCGGTCATCTCCGGTGACGCCAAAGCCGGCGGGCTCGAGGAGAGCGGCGCATCCGGCGAGTGCGCCATGACCGCAGGGTGGCCGGACGCGAGCACACCATCGGCCACAGCGGCGAGGCCGGCGGTGGTGAGGGAACTCGACAGCACGGCCATGGGAAGGAGAGGGAGAAGCACGGGAGGGGCTTGTGGTGATGGTATGAGGGTACTGGAGTGGCTAGGGAGAGAGGAGTGGCTCGGGATAGCCCGGATTTAGGCGGAGCCCGACGGCGGAGCTCCGGCCATTGCAGTGGATGGAGGGCACGAGGAGAGATGTGAGTTGGTCCATGGGGTGTACGGGAGAGAGGGGAAGCAAATGGAGCAGAGATGGAGGCCAGGGACTGCCTTAAGTAGGAGGGGGCGAGGTGCACCGTGGACAGGCGCTCGGCGAGCTCCTAGCCATTCTTGGAGGCCACGGGCGCGCGGGGCGTGTCAGGGTGCTCGTGGGGTTGTTCCAGGCGAGAGGAGGGAGAGAAGAAGCGGGGAAGGGCCAGGTGCAGCGTGTGAGCCGCACCATTGGCGCGCCTGTGACCTCTGTTGCTAGCGGGAGGCGGAGGAGGAGAGAGAGGAGGGGCCGACCACGTGGCGTGTTGCGGACGCCGAGGCACCTCGGCCGGCGCGAGGGGAGGCTCGAGGTGGTCGGGTGGCTTGGCAGAGAGCAGCTACAGTCGCGTGGGAGCAGCATGGCGGCTCTGGAGCACGCCTTTGGCATGCCATGGCATAAAAAGGGGGAAGTGGGCGCGGCCACTTGTGTCCAGTAGTGCTAGCGAGTAGTAAAGAAAGGGGAGAGGGCCTTGGATGCCCTGGTGAACCACTAGGAGAGGAGAGAGGTTGAGGGAGAGAGAGAGAAAAGGGCTGTCCAGAGAGGGAAAGTGGGGTTTTACCCCTCCAATAATTGAGCTGTGGATTTGCCATTGCTACTGGACGTGCAAGGGGACTAGGAGGAGTTGTGGTAACAAGTTGAGCTCATGGAGAATAGTGGAAGTGGTCAAAATGATGATTTTGGAAAAATGGCAGAAGGTGTTTGTTGTTGGTGTGGGCAAGAAAATGGACTTTCCTTGTCATGAGGCTTGACAGGGTCAAATGGCATGAGAAAATAAGATGTTCCACCAAGATTGAGCTCATTTGGGCAAAGTTGCCAATGCAACTTTGGTAAACCCTAGAAATCAACAGAAATGGGCTTTCCAAGATTTAGCCATGCAAATATATTCTCCTTGATGCACCACTTGGTGTAGTGGCCTCATTTGGTCATGTGATCATTCTCACAAAAGTTGGAATCAAGGAGAGAAAGTTGGTAATGTAGAGTTGTTCAAATTTGATTCTGGTCAGAGAGGGTTTTGGGGCACTTTGATAAATATAACTTGTTCTCCAACTTGTGCCACTTGGTCTAGATGAATATTTAGACCATTTGAGAATGTTCACAAGGTTTGAGAATATTTGGAAATGTTTGGCAATGTAAAGTTGCTCAAACTTCAAAATGGACAGAAATGGTTTTGAGGGTATTTGATGATGTTATCTTGTTCTCCAAGACATGAGACTTGGCAAGATCACCAAATATGTCATATGTGACATTATAGAATTTTCGTGGAATTTTTGGAGAGTATTTCCTTTGTAAATATTTCAAAAGCTTGAAAGATCCAGAATGGGTTTTTGAGGGATTTGACCAATATTTTGAACATGACCATGTGTTGAAACTCTTATATATGGACAATATATGTCCTATGAGTTTCCCTAAATTTTGTCAAATATTTTTGAGGCAATAAAATAATTTTTCCCTATTAAAGACCATTTCTGGCCTTAAGAAAAAGCTTTTAAATAAAATAGGAAAATAACTTTCAAAATTATATTTTTGTGGTTTCTGGGTATCCTATATCTAATAGGAGTCAAATATATTTTTATAAAGATTTTTACTGCCCTTAGTTAAGTACTTGCAGTGCAAACCTCAATTCAGGGGTTTTTGAAAAACTAATTTTTGAAAATGCTATTTGGCCAAATTATTTTGCAAGAAAATATTCTTATGTCCTATACACATGGCATGATCATTGGTTCAAGAGTTTGGAGCAAGGAGATGAAGTACAGGGGTTGGAGGATTTATTTCATTTCTAGAGCACTTGCGAACAGCAGGCAATCATTCAATCAAAGCAAAGATAAAACATTCAAAAGTTTTTGTCAAACCACATTTTAGCATGATTTATTGACTTAAGTGTTGTGGCATGAAAATCAGGGTGTGACAGACCTACCCCCCTGTCGGTGTCAAAACCGGCGGATCTCGGGTAGGGGGTCCCGAACTGTGCGTCTAGGCAGATGGTAACAGGAGACGAGGGACACAATGTTTTTACCCAGGTTCAGGCCCTCTCGATGGAGGTAAAACCCTACGTCCTGCTTGATTAATATTGATGATATGGGTAGTACAAGAGTAGATCTACCACGAGATCAAGGAGGCTAAACCCTAGAAGCTAGCCTATGGTATGATGGTTGAGATGTATGTTGTCCTACGGACTAAGGCCCTCCAGTTTATATAGACACCGGAGAGGTTAGGGTTACACAGAGTCGGTTACAATGGTAGGAGATCTACATATCCGTATCGCCAAGCTTGCCTTCCACGCCAAGGAAAGTACCTTCCGGACACGAGCCGTAGTCTTCAATCTTCTATCTTCGTAGTCTTGGAGTCCGGCGGATGTTGATAGTCCGGCTATCCGGACACCCCCTAGTCCAGGACTCCCTCAGTAGCCCCTGAACCAGTCTGCAATGACGATAAGTCCGGCGTGCATAATGTTCGGCATTGCAAGGCGGGTTCCTCCCTTGAATAATCCAGAGAAGATAATGAACACCAGGATAGTGTCCGGCTCTGCAAAAATAATTTCCACATTCCACCGTAGAGAGGATAAAACATATACACTGATTCAATCTGCTGACGTATTATGCGGTGCGTCATCACACCGCTACCACCTCAGCACGTTCAGCGAAGCGGTTTCCTTGGCACGTCTTATCGAAGCAGAGATCGTGTCCCCTTTATTCCGGGATCCTCATCAATACGTGCGTGGGTAACCCAACCGTTCCCGTCGCCACGCCTCCTCTATCGAAGGGGGAATCCTAAACAGTCACGGAGACGGCTCTTGGTATTTCTTCCCCTTTATAAGAGAACCAAGGTCTGTCCTTGTCTTTCAACCTCGCATCGAATCTTTCCTCTGCTCCCTGTTCCAACACCTAGAGCTTCAAATTCGAGCGCTTCGGATCCACAACAATGTCCGGCTCCGACCTCCAGGGCCGGTGGGTGCCCTCCTCCGTCACGGAGGAGGACATATTGAAGTTGCGTGAGGCCAAGTGCACGGCCTCTGAAGTTTCGCCAGGTTGCTGCCCAGGGGCAGGCCGTGCCAGCCCCCGAGCCCGGCGAATATGTTGTTTTCGCATCTCACCTCCGTCGGGGATTAGGCTTCCCGACGGATCCCTTCGTGAGAGGGCTCCTGTTCTACTACAGGCTGGACTTCCACGACTTGGCTCCGGAGTCCATCCTCCACATCTCCGCATTCATTATTGTCTGCGAAGCCTTCCTCCGCGTCATCCCCCACTTCGGCCTGTGGCTGAAAACGTTTAAGGTGGAGCGAAGATGATCGGGGCGTCAGCGGAGTCTTGGCGGGCGACCATAAGCAAGAAGGTCGATGCCCCGTGGCTCGAAGGTTCCTTCCAAGAGGAACTGGGATTGTGGCAGCAGGAGTGGTTTTACATCACTGCTCCAAGGGGCAGCAAGCAAAAGCCGCCGTCCCCCTTCCGCCCGGGACCTCCATGCCAACTGATGTCGTGGGTCAACCAAGGGCTCAATTGGGGGCCGTCCAAGGACGTGCCCTCACTGCGGGGCCGGATTTGAGAACTCCAAACAAGGGAGATCGACCTGGTCAAGGTGATGCAGGTCATGCTAATAAGGCACCTCCTACCCTGCAAACGCCGTCCTCTCCGTCTATGGGAATTCAATACGGAGGGACCTCGTATTCTCCAGCATTTTATGGGTGCGACACCCATGGAGATGTACAAGCTGTTTTTCGGACCGCGGGTGGCATGTACGGATTCAGCCGAGGACGCAGGCTTGAGCCGCGATCGCCCGGATACTCAGGTAAATAGCTCAGAGCCCAGACACTCTATTTATATGCCTTTCAAAAGTTCATCTCCTGACCCTTTGCTCTTTACAGGAATGGGTGGCGCGATCAAGGCTGATAAGGTGTCCGCCCCCAGAGACCGTGACCGGAGCCCGTCTTGGTCGAGAATGTTGGAG
Source organism: Aegilops speltoides (assembly GCA_021437245.1). Classification (NCBI taxonomy): domain Eukaryota; kingdom Viridiplantae; phylum Streptophyta; class Magnoliopsida; order Poales; family Poaceae; genus Aegilops; species Aegilops speltoides. Next base: position 258,404,570 of record CM038147.1, read on the forward strand.
GTCGCGCCCACAAAGGGGGGGACGGGGAAATAAAGGAGCTAATACTTGCCCAGGAGGCGATCAAGAGGAGGGAACCAAGGATCCCTCCCTTCAGAGGGAGAAGAGGACCGCCTCCGAAGATCCGGAGGCCAAAGCCCCTAAACGTGAGAAGAAATCCTCACCGGGGGGTCCGGCGTCCGGAGAGAATCCGGACGCGCAATCATTGCTGAAGGACCAGCTCTCCAACGAGCCGTAAGTATGAAAAAGGGAGTTAATTAATAAAGCACCTTCATTTACGCTTCTGTAGGTAACCGAAATATTCATATCGCAGTTCGGATCTGCAGCCATCTCAGATGAATTCATCCTCGGGGGACCTTCTTCCGGAGATGATGGAGAGCGATACGCCTCCGTCTGCCGCGCCGCCAGATGAGGCAAAGCGAGCTGAAGTGTAAATCACGGAGGGCGTCCCCGAGTCCGGAGGGGCCAGAGAGTTCGGCCCCCAGCAGAGGCCGGCCGGGAGAACTGAAGAGTCTGCTTGAGAGGGCGTCCATTTCAGAAGATCACCGTGCGTTAATGCGTATGGTGGTTGGAAGGATTTCATCCGCTGAAAGCGGATTGCGTGACGCCGCCATGAGTTTGCTGGCAGGTTTTGAGGTATGCGAAAATAACGCACCCCTGTGTTTTTTTAACAGTTGTGCATATGAAAAATGCGCCCTGTATAGATAGTAGCCCCTGAGACTCGGTGGGTTGTCGAAGACGACAGCGTGCCGAGGATCGAAAATCTCAATATCTCAAATAATGAATACCGCCGTTCTAAAACAGGTGGCGGATAGTCCGGGGGCCAGCCGGACTAATGAGTTTGCCGAATTGAGTCGACAACTTGACGTGGCTGATGCTGACATCGCACTTGTCAACCAGCGACTTGACGAGTCGCAAGGTAAATAAATTCCCCGCAGCTGCTTTATTTAGTGGGGGTCGAAGCCCACCTCTGATAAATTATGTCTTTGTGTATCTGAGATGGTGCTGCTGCGGTGGAAGTCTTGGGCGAACTTGCTCTAGCTAAGGAGCAAGCCCGAAGGAGTGACGCTGCCTCTCTAAGGCGGCCGAGGAGTTGAAGGTCGAAAAGGCGCGACCGCCTAAGCGAGGCGGAGGTGGCCGAATTGGCCAAGAAATTAAAGGATGCTACCGACCGCAATGAGGCTCTTGAAAAGGAGCGCTTATCAGAGCGGGAAGACCTGAAGAAGGCCGCCGCCGAAGCCAAGGATGCCCGCTCTGCAATGCGGGCGATGAAGGAGGAGCTGCGCCAAGCCGGAGAGATCGCGGCTGGCAAGCCTTTTCTGATGCGTCGCCGGTTTATGGATGCCAAGTATGCTCAATTTGAGCGGCAGTGGAGTTCGGAGGATCCTTATATGGACTTGGCTGCGAGTGCGGATGATGCCGTTAAGCACTTCCGGAGCCAAGGGGATCACGAGGCGGAAGAGTTGTATTGGTCTCAATTCCACAGCCCGGATCGCGCTCTTCCGCTGACGGACAGGTTGGCTGAATGGGCCGAACTGAATAGACTGTCCGGACTGGCCATGACTGACATCGTGGCCCATGTCTGGCCAGAGAGGTCCAAGGCGACGAGCTATTTTGGCTTATTGCAGCAATTCCTTGGGGCGGTACCGCATATAAGGGAGATGAAGCGGTCGGCCTGCATCGAGGGCGCGCGGATGGCTCTTGCCCGTGTGAAGGTGCATTATCCGGAGATGGATGCCACCGCCATTGCCGCCCAGGGTCCGGATGAAAGCTGGCTCCCTGCCGTTCGGAGAAGTCATGCGCGGTGCTCGTAAAGTAGAGGCGCAGTGCTCAAAGAATGTAACGTTCAAATGAACGCCGTACCTTGTAAATCAATGATTATAGTATGAATGCTTTTTATACGTGTGCTTCCAAGTAGTAAAACTTCTCCTTGCGGCCGTTTAAGTATACTTGTGTATAACCTGAAAGATGCAGTCTTCGGCTTCAGCCCCCTCGCACAAGGTGCTGGGGTGTTTGCAAAATAGCGCGTTTTCACACTTAATCCGACGTCTCGGTCCTGTTATAAGGAGGTGGTAGTGTAGCGAACGAGGCAATCCGGACTATAATGCTTTATCTCTTTCACTTAGCCAATGGAGCTCGAGGGTGGGGCTACGATATAGCCCCTGATGACACCGCACATCTCCGGATTCGGGGTGCGTATGTGCCTGACCGAGAAACGGTCCTTCGTCAAAGCGGGGAATTCTAAACATTCCGATAGTCGATCAAGTGGCTGACCAGACTCTCGCTATATCATGACAGTCAGTTTTCGGCTTTCTCTACTGAGGTGCTCACCCAAATTAACTGGGGCACAATCGCAGTAGTTCTCCGGTGCCGCGTTAGCGGATGATCTGAGCGTAAGGCAGCAAAACACAAGAGCCGGGCAAACCCAACATTTGACCAAAGACATGATTCGAGCTGATGCATATAATGCCTAACTTGAGACTCGAACACTCCGAAGGTGTTCGGACTTTATGATAATGGGCAGAATTATGCCCTAAGCCCCTTGTGTCCAGGTACGGGCATGGTCTTCTGACGCGGCCGATGCCAAAGCGTCAGGCTCCGCTTTGGCTATAGGAAGGAGCCAAGGGAGATTAACAACAAGAGATAGTAATAAAAAGGTCTACGTAGGGTCTTAATCTGAAAAGAATCCTTGCGACGGGTCCCTACTGCACGTCTCGCTGTGTGTCTCCGTTATACCGTTATCACTCGGCGGGTATGCACGTTGTTCATCTGTAGAAAGAGAGGAACATTTTAGTTTTAGAAACAGTTCGTGCGAAAAATATGCAAAAGAATAAGTATAAATAATTAAAGCTAGGTTTATATGAAACCGCGGTTAGTTGTGCGCGCAGCCCCTTGTGAAAGGGTATGCGGCTAGGGAGCCCCTAGCCTGCTGAGTCCGGATTCGTCTATCCGAGTCCGGGGTCTTTAAATGACCCGCGCACTGAAATGGTGCCATGGGGGCCGGGCATTTTGAGTGTAAGAGACGCGTAATGTGGTATGGCATTGAAGCGGATAAAAGCCTTCCATCCCAACAGTGCTTGATATTCACTTTTAAATGGGACGATATGGAAAATTAGTTTCTCGCGTCGAAAGTTGCTCGGCGATCCGAACATGACTTCTAGTAATATCGAGCCTGTGCACTTGGCGTAAGGGCCAGGCGTTACTCCTTTGAAGGAAGTGCGGCATGTCGATTTTTAGTAGGGTCTATCCCCATCCGACGGATTGTGTTTGAATATAGCAGGTTTAAGTTGCTGCCTCCGTCCATTAGGACGTTTGTGAATTGTAATCCGTCTATGATCGGATTCAATATCAGGGGAGTCCTTCCCACGTTTCGAATGCTTCTGGAATAATCCAGGTGGTCGAAAGTGATTGGTTTTGATATCCAATCTCTATGGTTTGCTGGGCTGGACCATGCGAAGCTCTTTTTAGAAAGTGCCGCACTGTTTTTCCTTGTCCTCACGCGAAGTGAGTTTACTGCCTTGACCTCTTGTGGGAAAGTCTTTTGTTTTCCGATGCCCTGCTGGCGGGGTTTATCTTCTTCGCTGGACGTGTCGAGCCCCTTGTGTTCGGCGTTTAATCGACCAGACTGTTTGAAAACCCAACAATCCCTACGGGTGTGATTTGCGGGCCTTCCGGGGGTACTGTGGATTTGACATATCCGACCCAGAATTTTATGTAGGTTAGACAGTTCGTCACTGTCATCCTTGAGCGGCTGAGTTTTATGACTGGGCCGCGAGCTTTTGAATCCGGCGTTAACTACCGTGCTCTTTTGGCTTTTTTCTTTATTCCGGCGCTGTTCTTTTCTGCGCCGTGATTTTCCGTTTCCATCTCTTATCTCGGATGTTCTTGGGTCGCTGGTGCTGCTTCGTGCCAGCCAGCTATCCTCTCCCGCACAAAAGCGGGTCATGAGGCTTGTTAGTGCGGACATTGTCCTCGGTTTCTCTTGGCCGAGGTGCCTGGCGAGCCATTCGTCCTGGACATTGTGCTTGAAAGCTGCTAAGGCTTCGGCATCCGGACAGTCGACTATTTGGTTCTTTTTGGTAAGAAACCTGTTCTAGAATTTCTGCGCTGACTCTCCGGGTTGTTGAGTTATATGACTTAAATCGTCTGCATCCGGAGGACAGACATAAGTCCCTTGAAAATTTGTTCTGAATGCTTCCTCGAGCTCTTCCCAACTTCCAACAGTGTTTTCTGGGAGGCTTTTGAGCCAATGACGGGCTGGCCCTTTGAGCTTGAGGGGTAAATATTTTATGGCGTGGAGATCGTCTCCTCCGCCATGTGTATATGTAGTATATAATCTTCTATCCAGACTCCAGGGTCTGTTGTTCCATCGCAGGCCTCTATGCTTATGGGTTTAAACCCTGCTGGGAATTCATGGTCCAGTACCTCATCGGTGAAACATAGTGGGTGTGCGGCGCCACTGTATTTGTGTGCTCCATTGTCATCGGACACTTGGCGTGTTGCCTTGCTTCTTGGGGCCTTCTCCTTTGGCCCATAAATGGACCTGGCTGGGCCATCTATCCTTCCGAGTTCATTGGTGGAGTTGTGTGTGGCGCCTCTTTCAGAATTTGGCCTGTCGCCTGGCCGTCTATCCAGCCAGGCGGCCCTTTTATTTTTGGACGGTGGGGGTTCTATGACCTCCTCGTCAAATTCCGGTAGCAGCTTGCGTTTGGGGTAGCTCTTTGATTGATGGCCATTGCCGTACTTATCTACGGTGTTGAGCACTTTGCCCCATCTCATTTTGAGTGTTTCTTCCGCTGTTATGAGCTTCCGTTTTTCCTTCTTCAGGCTTCCTGCATTGCTGCCGAGTCTTTTCCGGAGGTTCTTATTCTCCGGCGACGTGTCCGATATGTGGTCGTCCGGACTGTTGTCTTCGCCGGGCTTTGATTGACTATCTGACTCGTCGTGTTCGGACGGTTGCTTATGTGCGTGTTCGTCGTCCGATTGTGAGCCCTGCCGTATAGCGGGCTCGTTGGGAGCGTTGTTGTCGTCGGGGCGGGACTTAGCGCGGCGTTTTCGCCGTCGCTTTGGTCGTTGATCGGCAGTGTTATCTGCCGTGGCCCGTTGGTCCTCGTTATCGCTTCCCTTTGGGGTATCCACCATATATATGTCGTGCGACGGGGTGGTCATGTTGTGCTATATAAGCTCTGTTTTTTGTTCGTCTCTAGCATCGTCGTCTATTCCGTCGATGTCTTCGGAGTCGCAATCTAGCATGTCGGTTAGATCGTCGACAGTGGCTACAAAGTGGGTGGTGGGTGGGATCTGAATTTCTTAGTCGTCCGAACCACAACCATCCTGGCCATAGTCCGGCCAAGATCCTCCTGACAGCGAGAGATGCTTCAGGGAGTTCAGGATATCGCCAAGAGGCGAGTGCTGGAAGATGTCCGCGGTGGTGAATTCCATAACCGGCGCCCAATCCGGATTAATTGGTAGGGGCGCGGGAGGCCCGGAGTCTGGCGAGGAGTCCGGCGCCTCGGGATCACGAGTTTTGCAGGGGACAAGATCGGTATTCGGCTCCGTCGCCGTGGATGTTGAAGCCCCCAGGGCGGCGTCTATCCACCGGCCCTTGATATGGGCAATCGGCTCCGGGCTAGTGGCCGAAGCGGATCCGAAACGGCCACCAAAGCACCGTCCGTGGCGAGCTAGATCATGCCCGTCCGCCACAAGGCGGCGCTGCTGGCGTGGCTCGAGTCCGTCGAAGATCAAGTCTCCGCGGTCATCGGCCGTGAAGTTTAAACTTCAAATCGACTGACGGCCAGGCGAAGCTTCGATCTGCTCCAGATGGCCAAGAGAATTGGCCCGCAGTGCAAAGCCGCCGAATACAAAGATCTGTCCGGGGAGAAAAGCCTCACCCAGGACAGCGTTGTTGGTTGAAGATGCCATCAAGCCTATCGGCGACGACACAGAGGAACTCTCAATGAAAGCACCAATGTCGGTGTCAAAACCGGCGGATCTCGGTAGGGGGTCCCGAATGTGCGCCTAGGCGGATGGTAACAGAGGCGAGGGACACAATGTTTTTACCCAGGTTCAGGCCCTCTCGATGGAGGTAAAACATTATGTCCTGCTTGATTAATATTGATGATATGGGTAGTACAAGAGTAGATCTACCACGAGATCAAGGAGGCTAAACCCTAGAAGCTAGCCTATGGTATGATGGTTGAGATGTATGTTGTCCTACGGACTAAGGCCCTCCGGTTTATATAGACACCGGAGAGGCTAGGGTTACACAGAGTCGGTTACAATGGTAGGAGATCTACATATCCGTATCGCCAAGCTTGCCTTCCACGCCAAGGAAAGTACCTTCCGGACACGAGCCGGAGTCTTCAATCTTCTATCTTCATAGTCTTGGAGTCCGGCGGATGTTGATAGTCCGGCTATCCGGACACCCCCTAGTCCAGGACTCCCTCACCCCCTTACAAGAATCTCGTCCCCGAGATTCCTAGACTAGGCGCGAAAGGATCTGTAAACTTGGATGCAGGGTAGTCTTCAAGTCCTCATGTTGCTTCTGCTTCCGTGTAGTGCTCCATTGAGATTGAAGTACTTGATGGTGTGGCTCGTGTATGACGCTCTTCTTGATCCAGGTTGCTCGTGGGTAGCTCGTGGTAGGTTAGATTGGGCTAGGGGTCGATGGCTCGGTGGTCAATGCCCTCGTAGAGATCGGGCAAGTTAGGAAGTTGGAAACACTTCCGGGGTTGTGATGCATGGAAAACGTTGTGCACAATGGGTAACTCAGGTGGTAACTCTAGCTGGTAGTTGTCTACTCTTCGTCTTGAAGTGATCTCGGAGGGGGTTGTTAAATCTTGGAGTGATCTTGAAGAAGGCCGATGAATCTTGGGGCGAGCTTTCCTTTGACATGGAAGCGCTGGGTTCCTTTGAGAGGGGTGACCTGGAGATAAACATGGTCTCCAACCCGGAAGGTCATGTCTCGACGACGTGAGTCAGCGTAGCTCTTTGTCTTGACTTGGCAGTCTTCAACCGCTCTCTGACAAGCTGGACTTGCTTCTCGGCTTTACGGAGGATATCGGGCCCAAAGACAAGTCCTTCTCCGGTTTCTGACCAATTGAGGGGTGTGCGACATTTCCGTCCGTATAACACCTCAAATGGTGCCATCTGAAGGCTTGACTGATAGCTGTTGTTGTAAGAGAACTCGGCAAAAGGGAGGCAATCTCCCCACTTAGCTCCATATGCTAAGACACAGGCTCGGAGCATGTCTTCGAGTATCTGATTCACTCGTTCTGTTGACCTCCGGTCTGTGGGTGGAAAGCAGTGCTGAAGGACAACTTGGTCCCCATGGCCTCCTGGAACTTCTACCAGAACCTTGAGGTGAATTGGGTTCCTCTATCCGACACAATTCCCTTGGGAACGCCATGAATGCTCACGATTCGGTTGATGTAGAGACTGGCTAACTGGTTACCCTTGTAGGTTGTTTTGACAGGAATGAAGTGGGGGCTTTGCCCGCCTTGATCTTCCTCTTGAGGCCTTCAATACTCTCGTGTCCCGTCTGAGCTTCTTTAACCTCATCCATCAGGGTCAGCTTGACTTCAAGGTTAGCTAAGAATCCTGGTGCAACCAGTTCCAACCCGAAGCTTTCAAGTTCTTCATACAAGGCGGGTAGCTTGTCCTTAAGCATAGTATTCAAGGAACAAGCCTTTCTGCTTAATGCATCTGCCACCACATTAGCCTTCCCAGGGTGGTATTGAACACTGAGGTCATAATCTTTAATCAACTCTAGCCATCTTCTTTGCCTCGTGTTCAATTCCCTTTGAGTGAAAATATACTTCAGACTTTTGTGATCCATGTATATCTCACATTGCTTCCCTAAGAGGTAATGTCGCCATGTCTTCAGGGCATGAACCACTGCTACTAGCTCAAGATCATGAGTAGCATAGTTTTCTTCATGAGGTCGTAGTTGCCTTTGAGAGGAGTGGCTTGCAGATATGCACGGTCTTCAACGCGAAGCTCACTCCTTGGCGATTTATGGTTGGTATAGTTCTTCCTCCTTGACATGGCGGTCTTCGGATGTTCCCTAACCAGCTGATCAACTCTTCTTCCGTCTTCATGTGGACATTCATGTCCTCAAGTAAGGATGATGATTTACTTGCCCAAGTACTCTATGAAGTATTTGGGGTACGTAGAGTGGGCTGAGGCATTGGTGAGGGTCACGGTTGAGCATTGGTCAAGGTCTTATTGATCTAGAGCCAAGGCCCAAGGTCATGATCCAATCGTGTTGTGGCTTGGTAGGGCATAAGGGTTTCAAGGATTCTAGTGTGCGAATGAACATTTATCATCCTACCTTTAAGCACGGTTTCTGAGATGCCAACTGTGCTATCTAGTCCTTTAAACAAATCACACCATATCACTGATGGTATCATTTCGTATAGGTCAACTCCAATCATCACTCATGTGATTCATATCCTCATGACTCTCGAGAGGAGGTCTAACAAAATCATATATGTCTACGATCCCCAAACTCATGTGTGCGTGGCTACCCCTAAGAATCCATGGGTAGAGCATACAAGCTTCCAAGCTGGAATAAAACAGGACAATCCAAGTGCTCACCCTATTCTTCCAAGGCCCATACTAGTGCATCTCTATCCTAAGGAAACACGTCGTATGCTACTCCAAGATCTTGTTTCCTTCCTATGAATCAACTCCAACAACTTGTTAACTTCCATTAATCACTGCATAGTCCATTAATTCTACAAATCCAACGCCTATGCTGGTGTTCCACATGATCTTCTAAAGTCCTTATAATCCCTGAATACTTGAAAGAGCTATATTTACTATAGTCAGTCCACCAATTCCCATTATCATGGTCAAGTAAACCCCAAGGTCAAGCTTATATTTAACTCTAAATCAACTCCGACAATTTATCCAACCTCCTAGTTTATTGTCCACCAAGAAACACGGTGTTATGATCAAGATCATCAGTCTAAATCCAATTTACTCCGAACCATGTAAAATTACTCTGCATCCATACTTTACTAGGATCACCTATTTAAATCCAAATCTTGTGCCCAACGAGATTTCCCACACTTTCCCCTGAGTCATAGCCGTAATATCAACTATCTAATATCAATATCCCCTGGCTAAGTCAAATTCCTATACTTCCAAGAATTTCAGCTTGCGGTCATAATTGTCCTATTAAATCCAATTTACTCAGGGGTAATGAAAGCTATGCTACTCTATAATCATGATCCCACCAAGTTCATCTACCAACATCAAAGCCTCATAATCCACCAAGTAGTCTCATATAATTCCTCAAGTCATTGATATAAACTCATCAAGTCATTTGCCCTCTATTCCTATATCCTCAGATTGGTCCTTCCTATGGCATCGTCAGTTTTGGTGCTATCTTAGGATGATAACGTGCTCATTCACTATGTCCACTAGTTCCATAATGAACCCAGTGATAAGCAAGGTTACGGAGGCTTAACAGGTTCTCTTGCAATTCCGTAGGTTAAGCTCATGGTTAAGGTTTCGAGCTGGGGTATCTTGTGAAGCCTCGAAGGGTCTAGGAATGGGTCTCTAATCTTGAGGGGAAACCACAACTCTAAGGGGTTGCACTTGGTCGAGGAGGTTGTAGCAAAAGTCTTCAGTGCTTGTTGCTCGCCGAAGCAGATTTCTTAGTGCATCTTGTCTTGCTGGTCTTTAGTTGAGGAGAGAGAGACGAGAGGGAAAAGTAGCATAGAGGAGGTGGGATGCCTAAAGGGGGTTCTATAGTGCTAGTGCAAACAAACAGGTGCCAAAAAGGGCCAAACACAAACAACAAAATAAGGCAGGTGATATAGTCGCGTACTTGTTACCTAGGGCAAAAGTGCGACTTATATCAAAACACAAACAAGGACAAGCAACACACAATCATGGTCCTAATCGAACCATCATACGGACTCGACTGCGCATAGGGGGTACACGACTCATCCTACCCTAGGGGTTCTCGGACTCAGTAGTCGTGCCTTGTGCCTCATGCAGTCTTCTGAGTTTTCCTCAGGTGTTTCTACGTCTCTTGTAGTTGTTCGACCAAACAATCTGGGTTGAGCCTGAAGAATCTTCAACAACTTCTCTTCTGATGAGTTGATGGGGTGAAGGTGACTCCTCGTGGCTGGCATTGACTTGATCTTCTCTTGTCTTCCTAATCACGACGATCCCCTTTTGTCTTCTAAGTCGTCGATGGTACCAGGTGGGTAATCCTTTATGCAATGACATTATCAAGGCGTAATAGAGGTCCACCATGTCGGTTACGTTGGTGACAACATCGACACCAAGAGCGGGGGATGTGGAGAACCGTTTTCCTGCTCACTATGGTGAGGCGGACCAAATGGCTAGGTTCTCATCCGTCGGGGGTTGCTGATACAACAACGGTAGTGACAGGGTTACTCTATTAGCGATGTATATCATGATCTTGCATATTCTATGCCCTGATCATCGTAGGCTAAGGTTGCATCATCTTGGGGCAGTGTCAAGGGTGTCACCATCTCACGGTCTTGGTCCTCATTCCTCGAGGATGTATCTTCTGTTGGTATCGTCTTGTTGTGATGTCGCCAATCTTGTGTTCAGGAGATGTGGGTGAATGTCTGGCAAGGCATCTTCCTTCTAGATTATCTGTGAGGATTACAAGGAATCTAGTGGTCAGGGGCATAAGGGTTCTAGCGACCAAAGGTTTTGAAGGGGAAGAGATCAGTAAGGAAAGTATACCTTAGTATTCGAAAAACTGAGAAGCGAAGAGAAGTATAGATTGTTTTGAAAACTAGTAGTAGTTTTGGAAATATTTTTACCCTAACTAACGACCATGCTAACTAAGGCTTCCTACAGTCGGGATGGCTCGATACCAGCTCTGTGGGGACCCCGACTCATAAGTCGTGATCACCGAATGCTGCGTGTCAATGATCCCGAGATCAATGCTCACCGAACACACGAAGCTGAATAACAAGAGTCTTACATCCATACATACCGTATTACACAAGTAGGACCATTATGGTCGAGTCTTGAGTATAACATCGCAGCGGAAATCTTCGCCGATAACTTGGACCCATGCCATCCGCCTTAACCCTACGGGCATTACATTGAAGCGTCCTAGCTCGCATGCTCGTCGCCAAGTATTCTTCATCATATCCTGTTCTTTCAAGCTGGCCAAGTAAATAGCGAGGGACAAGCCGATGAGTACGTTTGAATGTACTACTTAAGCAACCCATGTTTTGGTTCAAGATACAACAATGCATGATATAGGTAAATTTTTGCAGAAAGCTAGTTTTTCTCATGCAAGTATGATCAACATATATTAAGGGCATGACTGTGTCTGCAACAAGTATCAGGAGGTTTCAAACATCATCATCGAGAAAGAGTTATAAACAACTCATGCTCAAGCTCATCGTGACTTCTTCACGAGTCGCATCATCAATATCACCAAACTGTGTTGTTTTTCAGAAACATATGGACATAGTCTAAGCAGCACCGCCCAACCGTCCTTGACCGTGGACATGGCTATTCGAATAGTTTTACACTCTGCAGAGGTTGCACACTGTACCCACAAGATCCGGGGAACTTCCGTGTCATCCACGACCCGCGATACCTCAAGTACCCGGGGTAAGCACCCGATCACTACCTTTCCCTAGACGACACTAACATGGAGTCCACTCGATTGGCAGTAACCCCCGTGCCCAACATTTCACATCACACTTTCGTGGAGCCTTGCTCCCATAATTATCACATACCACTAGCACGGGGTACCAACGGTGTGTCTGGTGCCCTGTGAAAACAGTCATGGCCGCCCTACTTGGCATGACCCCGTCCCGAGAGAGAGCACCAACTCTCCCCCGTCACTAGTAATGCGGGCCCCAAGCTAGTATCGGCCTAGGTAATTAATAATGCCCTTTCCCATATAAGGGTAGAGTGGTTGCGCATGTAAGGTTGGGACAATCATCAAATCTTAAATCTAATCTGTCTCTGTAAACAACACTTTCATCAAGCCTCGGTACACTACCTCTCCACCAAGTAGTGACCTAGTTCATCATCATCTCCCAGGGGCATTAGTGGCACCCACTGGGGTTGTTTGCAAGTATGCCAAACCACACTTGTTCCTTTCCATGCATAACCCTGACCCACTTTGTGTAGCAACTACTTTAGCATCCTATCTACTCCCACCGGCATAACCCTCATGAGAAGATAGGGTCATACACAATGCAAGTATCAATGAGGAAGTAACGGAGGCAACCAACCAACGTGGTCAACCATCTCATCATGATTCCGATGCAACAATAATAAAGAGTTATATGTCATGCATAAAAAGGGTTTCATGGACATGGTCAAAGGGCTGCTTGCCTGTTGTAACAAAGTCTTCGAGGTCTTCAAATATCCCTGGTCCAACTCCGAGCATTCCGTCTACTTCGTCAACTATCGTCGAAAGCAAGCATAATAAGCAACACAACAAGGCAGGAAATAAAAGTGCTCTAAAAATATGAGTTGGACTTTTCTAGGATACTTCTGGTCATATGAGGGATGACCAAAGTGGTTTCATTGGGATTCTATGAATGGATATCTCTGAACATTTTGATGTGGTGGAATCAAGGGGTTTATGGATTTGTAAGAAGTGTACAGAAATATATTTTTGAAAAATGAGCAAAGGCACCCATTTAACAAAGGATGATTTTTGAAGCATCTAGGATTTGGTTTCACTAGATTTGGAGTTCAAAGGAATTTCCCATGAATTTGCAAAGTTGACAAACATGAAGAAATGGCTCATTATTTTGTGGGGCACAGAAGGTATTAAGAAAAATGTTCATAAACTAAGATATGAACTTAGAAGCATCTAGGAATTTGAATCATGGCATTTGGATCAATTTTGAGCTCTCTGTAATTTTCTAAAGTTCATCACAGAAATGGAAAAATAGGGTTTTGATAAATATTTGTGAAGAAAATCTTTATGGAAAAATGTGCAAATTGCACCATGTGATAGATCAGGAATTTATGAACTTATAGAAATTAGAATCATCAAATTTGGACTTGATTTGATTTATTTGTGGATTTTTGAAGTTGACTGGAAAAAGAAAAGACCAAGGTTTTACTGAAATGGGCTGGATCTGGGCGGCGCGCTTTCTGGCGAGGATAGCAGCGAGGCTCCACTGGGCGGCCCAGCTGGCTCGGCACGCCTGCCTTGAGGGCTACGTCGGCGGCTTCTCGAAATCGCCTTGCGAGGGAGGCGGTAACGGTGGAAGCCGCCTCCACTTAAACGGCGGGGCCCGCCGGCTGAGTCGTTGACCCGCGGGGCCCACCCGCAGGGTCGTCTCCTTCCTCCCGCGCGCGACGAAGGAGACAGAGGAGGCGGGGCTAAGCGCTTGCCGGCGCTCGTTCCGGTGGCTCCGGTCACCTCAAGTGATGCCCAGCGCACCGGCGGGCTCAGGGGAGAGCGGCGCATCCGACGAGGTGCGCCACGACTGCAGGGGTGGCCGGACGCGAGCACACCATTGGCCGCATCGGCGAGGCCAGCGGTGGTGAGGGAACTCGACAGCACGGCCATGGGAAGGAGAGGGAGAAGCACGGGAGGGGCTTGTGGTGATGGTATGAGGGTACTGGAGTGGCTAGGGAGAGAGGAGTGGCTCGGGATAGCCCGGATTTAGGCGGAGCCCGACGGCGGAGCTCCGGCCATTGCGGTGGATGGAGGGCACGGGGAGAGATGTGAGTTGGTCCATGGGGTGTACGGGAGAGAGGGGAAGCAAATGGAGCAGAGATGGAGGCCAGGGACTGCCTTAAGTAGGAGGGGGCGAGGTGCACCGTGGACAGGGCGCTCGGCGAGCTCCTAGCCGTTGCTGGAGGCCACGGGGGCGCGCGTGGGCGTGTCTGGGGTGCTCGTGGGGTTGTTCCAGGGCGAGAGGAGGGGAGAGAAGAAGCGGGGGGAAGGGCCAGGGTGCCGCGCGTGTGAGCCGCACCATTGGCGCGCCCGGCGGCCTCTGTTTGCTAGCGCGGAGGCGCGGGGAGGAGGATAGAGGAGGGGGCCGACCGCGTAGCGTGTTGCGGACGCTGAGGCACCTCGACTGGCGCGAGGGGGAGGCTTGAGGTGGTCGTGTGGCTTGGGCGGAGAGCAGCTACAAGTCGTGGGAGCAGCATGGCGTGCTCTGAGCACGCCTTTGGCATGCCATGGCATAAAAGGGGAAGTGGGCGCGCCACTTGTGTCGATAGTTCTAGCGAGTAGTAAAGAAAGGGAGAGGGCCTTGGATGCCTGGTGAACCACTAGGAGAGGAGAGAGGTTGAGGAGAGAGAGAGAAAAGGGCTGTCCAGAGAGAGGAAAGTGGGGTTTACCCCCAATAATTGAGTGTGGATTTGCCATTGCTCTTTGGACATGCAAGGGGACTAGGAGGAGTTGTGGTAACAAGTTGAGCTCATGGAGAATAGTGGAAGTGGTCAAAATGATGATTTTGGAAAAATGGCAGAAGGTGTTTGTTGTTGGTTTGGGCAAGAAAATGGACTTCCCTTGTCATGAGGCTTGACAGGGTCAAATGGCATGAGAAAGTAAGATGTTCCACCAAGATTGAGCTCATTTGGGCAAAGTTGCCAATGCAACTTTGGTAAACCCTAGAAATCAACAGAAATGGGCTTTCCAAGATTTAGCCATGCAAATATATTCTCCTTGATGCACCACTTGGTGTAGTGGCCTCATTTGGTCATGTGATCATTCTCACAAAAGTTGGAATCAAGGAGAGAAAGTTGGTAATGTAGAGTTGTTCAAATTTGATTCTGGTCAGAGAGGGTTTTGGGGCACTTTGATAAATATAACTTGTTCTCCAACTTGTGCCACTTGGTCTAGATGAATATTTAGACCATTTGAGAATGTTCACAAGGTTTGAGAATATTTGGAAATGCTTGGCAATGTAAAGCTGCTCAAACTTCAAAATGGACAGAAATGGTTTTGAGGGTATTTGATGATGTTATCTTGTTCTCCAAGACATGAGACTTGGCAAGATCACCAAATATGTCATATGTGACATGATAGAATTTTCTTGGAATTTTTGGAGAGTATTTCCTTTGTAAATATTTCAAAAGCTTGAAATATCCAGAAAGGGTTTTTGAGAGATTTGACCAATATTTTGAACATGACCATGTGTTGAAACTCTTATATATGGACAATATATGTCCTATGAGTTTCCCTAAATTTTGTCAAATATTTTTGAGGCAATAAAATAATTTTTCCCTATTAAAGACCATTTCTGGCCTTAAGAAAAAGCTTTTAAATAAAATAGGAAAATAACTTTCAAAATTATATTTTTGTGGTTTCTGGGTATCCTATATCTAATAGGAGTCAAATATATTTTTATAAAGATTTTTACTGCCCTTAGTTAAGTACTTGAAGTGCAAACCTCAATTCAGGGGTTTTTGAAAAACTAATTTTTGAAAATGCTATTTGGCCAAATTATTTTGCAAGAAAATATTCTTATGTCCTATACACATGGCATGATCATTGGTTCAAGAGTTTGGAGCAAGGAGATGAAGTATAGGGGTTGGAGGATTTATTTGATTTCTAGAGCACTTGCAAACAGCAGGCAATCATTCAATCAAAGCAAAGACAAAACATTCAAAAGTTTTTGTCAAACCACATTTTAGCATGATTTATTTACTTAAGTGTTGTGGCATGAAAACCAGGGTGTGGCAGACACTCTTACTTACCGAAAGAGGCTACAACTATCTCGTATACTTGCGGGTCAACCTGGCAATCTGACCCATGAGCAGCCGCACCCATGGGCACCCGACCCTAATGGGTAGGGTATGGGTCATGATGTTAACCCATGGGTGAGCCCGATGGGTAACCCGATTAGTCATGGGTAGGGTATGGGCACAAGGTTCTACCCATGGGTAGCTCGATGGGTCACCCGATTAATACTAGTGATTAAAATATAGTTTTTATTTTATATGAAGTGTAGAAGTTTTTCTGAAGATACGCTAATTAACGCTGGCAGTAGCATTTTTCTAGTGAACGCTACTAGTACCGATGGGAGTATGCACATGTATGTTTGCTCTGCCATTTTTTTTGTTGATCAATCCAGAATGATAAGGCCCATTGCTGAGTCAACTAAGAAATGGTAGGGTATATCGGCCTATTGGGCCTCCAATGGTTGCAAGTCATGCACGGGTAATGTGTTGTGCGTGCATGGCAGCAAAATGAGCGGGAGGATCTAGTTTGGTACCACCTCGCTTGCTGGAGCGTAGGGTTGGCTGAGCTTCTCTATAAAGAGGGCTAGGAAAGGCCTTGCCAGAGGGAAAAAGCAATGGTTAGCCAAGCACAAGACGTGCAGGTAGTTCATTAATTTAAAAACTAAATTAAAATATTACTAGACCCGATGGGTGCCCTATTGGGTCGGGTCACCTGTCGGGTCCGGGCATGGGTCTTGTTCTCTGCCCATGGGTAGGGTCGTGGGCAGCCAGTGCACCCATAGAATATTCGGGCATGGGTCTGAGAAAGCTTGACCCGGCCTTACCCGACCTGACTGCCAGGTTGACTTGCGGGTCATCAAGACCTTTTTCTGGCGCCGTTGCCGGGGAGTCATAGCGTGGGGTGAATATTCTCGTGTGTGCTTGTTTGCTTTATCACTAAGTAATTTTTATTTGCTGTTCTAAGTTGTTCTCTATCTTTGGTTATGGATATGGAACACGGAATACCAAAAAAATTAGGTGTAGATGCTACTCATGGAGATGGGGAACCTCCTAAAACCCTCGATGCTCGTTATGTGAAAGAAATTATGTAATACTTTAATAATCCTGAGAAAACCCCATTCAACTTTGTTATGGGAGACACGTTGGATCAACGTGAATACTTTAGGGATTATCGCTTGACACAAAAAGGGAAACTATTATGGGATCAAATTTCTCTCTTGCGTTGGTATGCTAGGCAACTATGCTTGATACATGATTATACTTGTTGCTCTAGGATGAAGGCTCCACACCTTCCCTTTTCATGCAAATTCAATGATAATAAAACCTTAGCTTCTTATGCTAATGGTAGATATGATTACTATGATGTGGAACAAATAGAAGAATTTGTTGCTTTTATGGGTGCTTATGAGATTGAATCTATGTTTAAAGAGTTTGATGGTTTTGATGATGCAGTTTATAGACCTGAAAATTTCGCCATACTTAGATATTGCTATAAAAATTATGAATACAATTACAATATTAATGCATTTATTGAGAAAGTCTCCGCTGTCCAAGAAGAGACTAATATTTTGCAGGAAGCTAGACGAAACTGTGAGCTCATTTGATGAAAAAGATGATGAGGAGAGCGAAGAACAAAAGGAGGAAGAGCGGATTGATCACCCGTGCCCACCTTCTAATGAGAGTAACTCTTCAACTCATACATTTTTTAATTCCCCTTCGTGCTTACCGAAGGATGATTGCTATGATCCCGTTGATTCTCTTGAAATATCCCTTTTTGATGATGCTTGATATGCTTGTGGCCAAGATGCCAATATGAATTATGCTTATGGAGATGAACTTTCTATAGTTCCTTATGTTAAACATGAAATTGTTGCTATTTCACCCACTCATGATAGTCCTGTTATGTTTTTGAATTCTCCCGACTACACTATATCTGAGAAGTTTGCGCTTATTAAGGATTATATTGATGGGTTGCCTTTTACCATTGCACATGATGATTTTGATGAATGTAATATGCATGTGCTTGCTGCTCCTACTTGCAATTATTATGAGAGGGGAACTATATCTCCGCCTCTTTATGTTTTCAATATGATAAAATTGCAAGAAACTGCTTATACTATGCATTGGCCTTTACTTGGTCTGCATGAATTGTTCTTTTATGACATGCCGATGCATAGGAAGAGAGTTAGACTTCGTTGTTGCATGATATATGTTACCTTGTGCTCACTACTAAATTACAAATCATTGTTAATTAAAATTGGCTTTGATATACCTTGGGATCCGGGTGGATCCATTAATTGAGCACTATATGCCTAGCTTAATGGCTTTAAAGAAAGCGCTGCCAGGGAGACAACCCGGAAGTTTTAGAGAGTCATTTATTTCTGTTGAGTGCTTTCATATAGTTTAAAAACAAAAAAAATAAAGAGGGGAACACAAAACTTTTCAAAAAGGAAAGTGAAAGTGAGAAAGACAAGCATTGTTGAAGTGGGAGCTAGCCTTGAACTTTGTTCATGCTCACAGAAACTTTGTGAATCTTAATTACAGAATCTTTTCAACAAAAATAATTATCCCCTTGTACAATTCCATTGTATTATAAAAATAATGTGCCAAGGTTTGCCTTTAGGATGTTTACAATGCTTGTTGCTTTGTACGGTGCAGGACAGAAACTTTGGCTGTAGTGTGCGATTTTACATTTTTAACTGGAACGTCAAATGGTTCTGAATCTTTTTTCACTGTCTTTCTATGAAACTGGTATATTTTTCCTAATTTTGGTAGAAGTTTTGGGGTACCAAAAGTATGGTGAATGTTCAGATTGCTACAGACTGTTCTGTTTTTCACAGATTCTGTTTTTGATGCATAGTTTGCTTGTTTTGATGAATCTATCAATTTATATCACTGGATTAAGCCATGAAAAAGTTATGCTACAATAGACACAATGCAAAAACAAGATATGAATTGGTTTATAACAGTACCTAGAGTAGTGATTTGCTTTATTATACTAACGGATCTTACCGAGTTTTCTGTTGAAGTTTTGTGTGGATGAAGTGTCTAATCGAGGAGGTCTCGATATGAGGAAAAGGAAGAGAGGCAAGAGCTCAAGCTTGGGGATGCCCAAGGAACCCCAAGTAAATATTCAAGGAGACTCAAGCGTCTAAGCTTGGGGATGCCCCGGAAGGCATCCCCTCTTTCTTCAACAAGTATCGGTATGTTTTCGTATTCGTTTCGTTCATGCGATATGTGCAAGTCTTGGAGCGTCTTTTGCATTTAGTTTTCACTTTTCTTTTATGCACCATGCTGGAATGAGATAGTCCTTTGTTGATTTATATAATGCTCATTGCACTTCACTTAAAACTTTTGACTATGGCTTTATAGAATGTTTCATGTGCTTCACTTATATCATTTGAAGTTTGGATTGCCTGTTTCTCTTCACATAGAAAACCGCCATTTGTAGAATGCTCTTTTGCTTCACTTATATTTGTTAGAGCGTGGGAATATCTTTTGTAGAAAGAATTAAACTCTCTTTCTTCACTTATATCTATTTAGAGAGATGACAGGAATTGGTCATTCACATGGTTAGTCATAAAATCCTACATAAACTTGTAGATCGCTGAATATGATATGTTTGATTCCTTGCAATAGTTTTGCGATATAAACATGGTGATATTAGAGTCATGCTAGTGGGTGGTTGTGGATTGTAGAGACACTTGTGTTGAGGTTTGCAAGTCTCGTTGCATGCACGTATGGTAACCGTTGTGTGACAAATTTGAAGCATGGGGTGTTTCTTTGATTGTCTTCCTTATGAGTGGCGGTCGGGGACGAGCGATGGTCTTTTCCTACCAATCTATCCCCTAGGGGCATGCGTAGTAGTACTTTGCTTTGATGGCTAATAAACTTTTGCAATAAGTACATGAGTTCTTTATGACTAATGTGAGTCCATGGATTATACGCACTTTTACCTTTGCATCATTGCTAGCCTCTTCGATACCGCGCATTGCCCTTTCTCACCCTGAGAATTGGTGCAAACTTCGCCAGTGCATCCAAACCCCGTGATATGATACGCTCTATCACACGTAAGCCTCCTTATATCTTCCTGAAAACAGCCACCATACCTACCTATCATGGCATTTCCATAACCATTCCAAGATTTATTGCCATGCAACTTCCATCATCATCATATACATGACTTGAGCATTCATTCTCATATTGCTTTGCATGATCGTAAGATAGCTAGCATGATGTTTTCATGGCTTGTCCGTTTTTTGATGTCATTGCTATGCTAGATCATTGCACATCCCAGTACACCGCCGGAAGCATTCATATAGAGTCATATCTTTGTTCCAGTATCGAGTTGTAATATTGGTTGTAAGTAAATAAAAGTGTGATGATCATCATTATAGAGCATTGCCCCATAAAAAAGAAAAAAGAAAAGAAAAAAGAGATAGGCCAAAGAAGCCTAAATAAAAAAAGGGGGGCCAAAGAAGCCCGCAAAAAAAGGGGGAAAAAGAAAAGGGGCAATGTTACTATCCTTTTACCACACTTGTGCTTCAGAGTAGCACCATGTTCTTCATATAGAGAGTCTCTTATGTTGTCACTTTCATATACTAGTGGGAATTTCCATTATAGAACTTGGCTTGTATACTCTAACAATGGGCTTCCTCAAATGCCCTAGGTCTTCATGAGCAAGCAAGTTGGATGCATACCCACTAGTTTCAGTTTGAGCTTTCATACACTTATAGCTCTTAGTGCATCTGTTGCATGGCAATCCCTAGTCCTCACATTGACATCAATTGATGGGAATCTCCATAGCCCGTTGATTAGCCGCGTCAATGTGAGACTTTCTCCCTTTTGTCTTCTCTACATAAACCCCCACCATCATATTCTATTCCACCTATAGTGCTATATCCATGGCTTGCGCTCATGTATTGCGTGAGGGTTCAAAAAGCTGAAGCGCGTTAAAAGTATGAACCAAGTGCTCGGCTTGTCATCGGGGTTGTGCATGATGGGAGCATTTTGTGTGACGAAAATGAAGCATGGCCAAACTATATGATTTTGTAGCGATAAGCTTGCTTTGGCCATGTTGTTTTGAAAAGACATGATTGCTTTATTAGTACGCTCGAAGTATTATTGTTCTTATGTCAAATGATAGACTATTGCTTTGAATCACTCGTGTCTTAATATTCATGCCATGATTAGACATATGATCAAGATTATGCTAGGTAGCATTCCACATCAAAAATTATCTTTTTTATCATTTACCTACTCGAGGACGAGCAGGAATTAAGCTTGGGGATGCTGATACGTCTCCGTCATCTCTATAATTTTTGATTGTCCCATGCCAATATTCTTCAACCTTCATATACTTTTGGCAACTTTTTATACTATTTTTGGGACTAACATATTGATCCAGTGCCCACTGCCAGTTCCTGTTTGTTGCATGTTTTATGTTTCGCAGAAAACCAATATCAAACGGAATCCAAACGGGATAAAAACGGACAGAGAATTATTTTGGAATATTTGGGATTTTCCGGAGGAAGAATCAATGCGAAACGGTGCCCGGGGTGGCCAGGAGATAGGGGGCGCGCCTGGCACTCTCTTGGGCAACCCGTAAGGCGGTTGACGCTCTTGTTTTGCCGCAAAAAAGCTAATTTTATGAGAAAAATCTGGGCGAAAGATTCACCCCAATCGGAGTTACGGAGCTCTGGATATAAAAGAAACGGTGAAGGGGCAGGATTTGGGAACGCAGAAACAAAGAGATAGATCAAATCTCGGAGGGCCCTTGCCCCTCCCAAGCAATGGCAGCCAAGGACCAGAGGGGAAACCCTTCTCCCATCTAGGGAGGAGGTCAAGGAAGAAGAAGAAGGGGGCTCTCTCCCCCTTGCTTCAAGTGGCGCCGGAGCGCTGTCGGGGGCCATCATCATCACCGCGATCTTCACTAACACCTCCATCATCTTCACCAACATCTCCATCACCTCCCCCATCTATATTCAGCGGTCCACTCTCCCGCAACCCGCTTTACTCTCTACTTGAACATGGTGCTTTATGCTTCATATTATTATCCAATGATGTGTTGCCATCCTATGATGTCTGAGTAGATTTTTGTTGTCCTATTGGTGGTTGATGAATTGCTATGATTGATTTAATTTGCTTGTGGTTATGTTGTTGTCCTTTGGTGCCCATCATATGAGCGCGCGCGTGGATCACACCATAGGGTTAGTTGTATGTTGATAGGACTATGTATTGGAGGGCTAGAGTGACAGAAGCTTCAACCTAGCATAGAAATTGATGCATACGGGATTGAAGGGGGACCAATATATCTTAATGCTATGGTTGGGTTTTACCTTAATGAACGTTAGTAGTTGTGGATGGTTGCTAATAGTTCCAATCATAAGTGCATAGAATTCCAAGTTAGGGATGACATGCTAGCAGTGGCCTCTCCCACATAAAACTTGCTATCGGTCTAGTAAAGTAGTCAATTGCTTAGGGACAATTCCACAACTCCTACCACCCCTTTTCCACACTCGCTAAATTTTCTTTATTGCATCTTTATCTAAATAGCCCCTACTTTCTTTTTACGTGTTATTTATTATCTTGCAAACCTATCCTATCACACCTGCAAAGTACTTCTAGTTTCATACTTGTTCTAGGTAAGGCAAACGTCGAGCGTGCGTAGAGTCGTATCAGTGGTCGATAGGACTTGAGAGAGTATTTGTTCTACCTTTAGCTCCTCGCTGGGTTCGACACTCTTACTTATCGAAAGAGGCTACAACTATCGCGTATACTTGTGGGTCATCAGAGACATATCAAGATTTGCTTCGAGATTTTGCGGTTTCCTTACTATTTGCTTTATGTTTTACATCGGCAGAGCCCGGCCCCGTGCATACCTCAACCGCCGTTGGCCCCAACCGGATCACCAGGACGGGACCAATGAGTGAGGGGCTATGTGACAAGTTAGGCTCCTGAGTCGCATGCTCGAGAGTCCCCCTTGACACACCAACAGCAAATAGGGAGGGAACACAGGAGTAGATCTGGCATTCTACATCGGTAGAGCCCGGCCCCGCGCATACCTCAACCGCCATTAGCCCTGACCGGATCACCAGGACAGGACCATGGAGTGAGGGGCTACGTGACTAGTTAGGCTCCTGAGTTGCGATGCTCAGGAGTCCCCTTGACGTTCAAACGACCTTCATACCTGTTGGGGAACGTAGTAATTTCAAAAAAAATTCCTACGCAGACGCAAGATCA
Source organism: Aegilops speltoides (assembly GCA_021437245.1). Taxonomy (NCBI): domain Eukaryota; kingdom Viridiplantae; phylum Streptophyta; class Magnoliopsida; order Poales; family Poaceae; genus Aegilops; species Aegilops speltoides. Next base: position 258,427,487 of record CM038147.1, read on the forward strand.
TGGTGATGCATAGCAACGAGAGGGGAGAGTGTTGTCTACGTACCCTCGTAGACCCGAAGCAGAAGCGATCACAACGTAGAGGAAGTAGTCGTACGTTCTCCTCGCGATCCGACCGATCCCGGCGCCATTACTCCGGCGCCCCCGAGTTCTTGACACACGTACAGCTCGATGACGTCCCTCGTACTCCGATCCAGCCGAGTGTCGAGGGAGAGTTCTGTCAGCACGACAGCGTGGTGACGATCTTGATGTTCTATCGGCGCAGGGCTTCGCCTAAGCTTCGCGACGATATGACCGAGGTGGAATATGGTGGAGGGGGGCACCGCACACGGCTAAGGAACGATCCGTAGATCAATACTTGTGTGTCTTAGGGTGCCCCCCTGCCCCCGTATATAAAGGAGGGAGGGGGAGGCCGGCCGGCCCTAGTGGTGCGCCAAGGGAGGGGGGAGTCCTCCTCCTAGTTGGAATAGGACTCCCCTCTCCTAGTCCAACTAGGAAGGGAGAAGGGGGAAGGAAAGAGAGGGAGAGGGAGAGGGAAAGGGGGGCCGCGCCCCCCCTCCTTGTCCTATTCGGACTCCCCTGGGGGGGCACCTCCTGGTGCGGCCCCTCTCTCTACCCTCTTGGCCCACTAAGGCCCATAACTTCCCCCGGGGGGTTCCGGTAACCCCTCCGGCACTCCGGTTTTCTCCGGAAACTTCCGGAACCTTTCCGGTGTCCGAATATAGCCGTCCAATATATCAATCTTTATGTCTCGACCATTTCGAGACTCCTCGTCATGTCCGTGATCACATCCGGGACTCCGAACTTCTTCGGTACATCAAAATACATAAACTCATAATAACATCGCCATCAAACCTTAAGCGTGCGGACCCTACGGTTCGAGAACAATGTAGACATGACCGAGACACGTCTCGGTCAATAACCAACAGCGGGACCTGGATGCCCATATTGGTTCCTACATATTCTACGAAGATCTTTATCGGTCGACCGCATAACAACATACGTTGTTCCTTTGTCATCGGTATGTTACTTGCCCGAGATTCGATCGTCGGTATCCAATACCTAGTTCAATCTCGTTACGCAAGTCTCTTTACTCGTTCCGTAATACATCATCTCACAGCTAACTCATTACTTGTAATGCTTGCAAGGCTTCATGATGTGCATTACCGAGAGGGCCCAGAGATACCTCTCCGACAATCGGAGTGACAAAACCTAATCTCGAAATCGCCAACCCAACATCGCCTTTGGAGACACTGTAGTACTCCTTTATAATCACCCAGTTATGTTGTGACGTTTGGTAGCACCCAAAGTGTTCCTCCGTAAACGGAGTTGCATAATCTCATAGTTACGAGGAACATGTATAAGTCATGGATAAAAGCGGTAGCAACATACTAAGCGATCGTGTGCTAAGCTAATGGAATGGGTCATGTCAATCGATCATTCTCGCTAATGATGTGACCTTGTTAATCAAATAACAACTCTTTGTTCATGGTCGAAACATAACCATCTTTGATTAACAAGCTAGTCTAGTAGAGGCATACTAGTGACATGTTGTTTGTTTATGCATTCACACATGTATCATGTTTCCGGTTAATACAATTCTAGCATCAATGATAAACATTTATCATGAATTAAGGAAATAAATAATAACTTTATTATTGCCTCTAGGGCATATTTCCTTCAGTCTCCCACTCGCACTAGAGTCAATAATCTAGATTACATAGTAATGATTCTAACACCCATGGAGTCTTGGTGCTGATCATGTTTTGCTCGTGGAAGAGGCTTAGTCAACGGGTCTGCAACATTCAGATCCGTATGTATCTTGCAAATCTCTATGTCTCCCACGGACTAAGTCCGGATGGAATTGAAGCGTCTCTTGATGTGCTTGGTCCTCTTGTGAAATCTGGATTCCTTCGCTAAGGCAATTGCTCGATAGATTGTCACGAAGATTTTCATTGGACCCGATGCACTAGGTATGACACCTAGATCGGATATGAACTCCTTCATCCGACTCCTTCATTAGCTGCTTCAAGCTGCTATGTACTCGCTTCACATGTAGATCCCTTCACGACGCTTTGTTTAGAACTGCACCAACCGACAGCTCCTCCGTTTAGTGTAAATCGATCCGGTCTGCGATTTAGAATCGTCCGGATTAGTGTCAAAGCTTGCATCAACGTAACCGTTTACGATGAGCTCTTTGTCACCTCCATATCGAAAACATATCCTTAGTCCTTTTCGGTATTTCAGGATGTTCTTGACCGCTGTCGATGATCCACTCTGGATTACTTTGGTACCTCCTGCTAAACTTATAGCAAGGCACACATCAGGTCTGTACACAGATTACATACATGATAGAGCCTATGGCTGGAGCATAGGAACATCTTTCATTTTCTCTCTATCTTCTGCGGTGGTCGGGCATTGAGTCTTACTCAACTTCACACCTTGTAACACGTGCAAGAACCCTTTCTTTGCTTGATCCATTTTGAACTTCTTCAAAATTTTGTCAAGGTATGTGCTTTGTGAAAGTCCAATTAAGCGTCTTGATCTATCTCTATAGATCTTAATGCCCAATATGTAAGCAGCTTCACCGAGGTCTTTCATTGAAAAACTCTTATTCAAGTATCCTTTATGCTATCCGAAATTCTATATTATTTCCGATCAGCAATATGTCATCTACATATAATATCGAAATGCTATAGAGCTCCCACTCACTTTCTTGTAAATACAAAGCTTCTCCAAAAGTCTGTACAAACCCAAATGCTTTGATCACACTATCAAAGCGTTTATTCCAACTCGAGATGCTTGCACCAGTCCATAGATGGATCGCTGGAGCTTGCATACTTTGTTAGCTCCTTTGGATCGATAAAACCTTCGGTTGCATCATATACAACTCTTCTTCCGTAAATCCATTCAGAATGCGGTCTTTACATCCATTTGCCAAATTTCATAATCATAAAATGCGGCAATTGCTAACATGATTCGGACAGACTTAAGCATCGCTTCGGGTGAGAAGGTCTCATCGTAGTCAATCCCTTGAACTTGTCGAAAACCCTTTGCGACAAGTCGAGCTTTGTAGACGATAACATTACCGTCGGCGTCGGTCTTCTTCTTGAAGATCCACTTGTTTTCTATTGCTTGCCGACCCTCGGGCAAGTCAACCAAAGTCCATACTTTGTTTTCATACATGGATCCCATCTCAGATTTCATGGCCTCAAGCCATTTTATGGAATTTGGGCTCACCATCGCTTCTTCATAGTTCGAGGTTCATCATGATCTAGTAGCATGATTTCCGAACAGGATTACCGCACCACTCAGTGCGGATCTTACTCTGTTGATCTACGAGGTTACAGAGTAACTTGATCCGGAGTTTCATGATCAACATCATCAACTTCCTCACTACTTGGTGTAGGTGTCTCAGAAACCGGTTTCTGCGACGAACTACTTTCAAGTAAGGGAGAAGGTACTATTACCTCATCAAGTTCTACTTTCCTCCCACTCACTTCTTTCGAGAGAAACTCCTTCTCTAGAAAGGATCCATTCTTAGCAACAAATGTCTTGCCTTCGGATCTATGATAGAAGGTGTACCCAACTGTCTCCTTTGGGTATCCTATGAAGACACATTTCTCTGATTTGGGTTCGAGCTTATCAGGTTGAAGCTTTTTCACATAAGCATCGCATCCCCAAACTTTAAGAAACGACAACTTTGGTTTCTTGCCAAACCACAGTTCATAAGGTGTCGTCTCAACGGATTTCGACGGTGTTCTATTCAGTGTGAATGCGGCCGTCTCTAGAGCATAACCCCAAAACGATAGCGGTAAATCTGTAAGAGACATCATAGATCGCACCATATCTAGTAAAGTGCGATTCTGACGTTCGGACACACCATTACGCTGTGGTGTTCCGGTGGCGTGAGTTGCTTGAAACTATTCGCATTGTTTCAAATGTAGACCAAACTCGTAACTCAAATATTCACCTCCACGATCGATCGTAGAAATTTAATTTTCTTATTACGATGATTTTCAACTTCACTCTGAAATTCTTTGAACTTTTCAAATGTTTCAGACTTATGTTTCATTAAGTAGATATACCCATATCTGCTTAAGTCATCTGTGAAGGTGAGAAAATAACGATATCCGCCTCGAGCCTCAACATTCATCGGACCACATACATCTCGTATGTATGATTTCCAACAAATCTGTTGCTCTCTCCATACTACCGGAGAAGCGGGTTTTAGTCATCTTGCCCATGAGGCACGGTTCGAAAGTGCCAAGTGATTCATAATCAAGTGACTCCAAAGTCCATCGGTATGGAGTTTCTTCATCGCTTTACACCGATATGACCTAAACGGCGATTACCACAAATAAGTTGCACTATCATTATCAACTCTGCATCTTTTGGCTTCAACATTATGAATATGTGTATCACTACTTGTCGAGATTCATCAAAATAGACCGCTCCTCAAGGGTGCATGACCATAAAAGATATTACTCATATAAATAGAACAACCATTATTCTCTGATTTAAATGAATAACCGTCTCGCATCAAACAAGATCCAGATATAATGTTCATGCTCAACGCAGCACCAAATAACAATTATTTAGGTCTAAAACTAATCCCGAAGGTAGATGTAGAGGTAGCGTGCCGACCGCGATCACATCGACTTTGGAACCATTTCCCACGCGCATCGTCACCTCGTCCTTTGCGGTGTTAAGCAATCCGTAGTCCCTGCTTGAGTTGCAAATATTAGCAATGTAACCAAGATCAAATACCAGTGCTATCTGCGAGCTCTAGTAAGGTACACATCAATAACATGTATATCACATATACCTTTGTTCACCTTGCCATCCTTCTTATCCGCCAAATACTTGGGGCAGTTCCGCTTCGGTGACCATCGCTTGCGGTAGAAGCACTCGATTTCAGGCTTAGGTCCGACTTGGGTTTCTTCTCTGAGCAACAACTTGCTTGCTGTTCTTCTTGAAGTTCCTTCTTCTTCCCTTTGCCTTTCTTCTTGAAACTAGTGGTCTTATTGACCATCAACACTTGATGCTCCTTCTTGATTTCTACCTCCGCAGCCTTTAGCATTGCGAAGAGCTCGGTATAGTTTTTACTAACCCTTGCATATTATAGTTCATCACGAAGCCTTTGTAGCTTGGTGGCGTGATTGAAGAATTCATCAATGACACAATCATCCGGAAGATTAACTCCCAATTGTGTCAAGTGATTGTAGTACCCGGACATTACGAGTATGTGCTCACTAATGTAACTATTCTCCTCCATCTTGCAGCTATAGAACTTATTGGAGACTTCATATCTCTCAATCCGGGCATTACTTTGGAATATTAACTTCAACTCCTGGAACATCTCATATGCTCCATGACGTTCAAAACGTCGTTGAAGTCCCGGTTCTAAGCCGTAAAGCATGGCACACTTGAACTATAGAGTAGTCATCAGCTTTGCTCGCGGATGTTCACAACATCCGGTGTTGCTCAAAGAAGAGTCTGGCACCTAGCGGTGCATCCAGGGCGTAACTCTTACAGGCAACAATGAGGATAATCCTCGAGTTACGGACCCGATCCGTGTAATTGCTACCATCATCTTTCAACTTTGCTTTCTCAAGGAACGCATTAAAATTCAACGGAACAACAAAGACGAGCCATCTATCTACAATCAAACATAAACAAGCAAGATACTATCGGTACTAAGTTCATGATAAATTTAAGTTCGATTAATCATATTACTTAAGAACTCCCACTTAGAAAAACATCTCTCTAGTCATCTAAGTGATCACGTGATCCAAATCAACTAAACCATAACCGATCATCACGTGAAATGGAGTAGTTTTCAATGGTGAACATCTTATGTTGATCATATCTACTATATGATTCACGCCGACCTTTCGGTCTCCGTGTTCCGAGGCCATATCTGCATATGCTAGGCTCGTCAAGTATAACCCGAGTATTCTGCGTGTGCAAAACTGGCTTGCACCCGTTTTAGATGGACGTGAGCTTATCACACCCGATCATCACGTGGTGTCTGGGCACGACGAACTTTGGCAACGGTGCATACTCGGGGAGAACACTTCTTGATAATTTAGTGAGAGATCATCTTATAATGCTACCGTCAATCAAAGCAAGATAAGATGCATAAAGGATAAACATCACATGCAAATCAATATAAGTGATATGATATGGTCATCATCATCTTGTGCTTCGTGATCTTCATCTCCGCAGCACCATGATCACCATCGTCACCGGCGCGACACCTTGATCTCCATCGTAGCATCGTTGTCGTCTCGCCAATCTTATGCTTCTACGACTATCTCTACCGCTTAGTGATAAAGTAAAGCATTACAGGGCGATTGCATTGCATACAATAAAGCGACAACCATATGGCTCCAGCCAATTGCCGATAACCGGTTACAAAACATGATCATCTCATACAATAAAATATAGCATCACGTCTTTACCATATCACATCACAACATGCCCTGCAAAAACAAGTTAGACGTCCTCTACTTTGTTGTTGCAAATTTTACGTGGCTGCTACGGGCTTAAGCAAGAACCAGTCTCACCTCGCATCAAAACCACAACGATACTTCGTCAAATAGACTCGTTTTAACCTTCTCAAGGACCGGCGTAGCCACACTCAGTTCAACTAAAGTGAGAGAGAGGCACCCACCAGTCACCTTTAAGCAACGAGTGCTCGTGGCGGTGAAACCAGTCTCGCGTAAGCGTCTGGCGTAATGTCGGTCCAGGCCGCTTCATCTCACAATACCGCTGAACCAAAGTATGACATGCTGGTAGGTAGTATGACTTGTATCGCCCACAACTCACTTGTGTTCTACTCGTGCAAAACATCAAACCATAAAACCTAGGCTCGGATGCCACTTGTTGGGGAGCGTAGTAATTTCAAAAAATTTCCTACGCACACGCAAGATCATGGTGATGCATAGCAACGAGAGGGAAGAGTGTTGTCTACGTACCCTCGTAGACTCGAAGCGGAAGCGATCACAACGTAGAGGAAGTAGTCGTACGTTCTCCTCGCGATCCGACCGATCCCAGCCGTTACTCCGGCGCCCCGAGTTCTTGACACACGTACAGCTCGATGGCGTCCCTCGTACTCGATCCAACCGAGTGTCGAGGAGAGTTCCGTCGACGACGGCATGGTGACGATCTTGATGTTCTATCGGCGCGAGGCTTCGCCTAAGCTTGCGACGATATGACCGAGGTGGAATATGGTGGAGGGGGCACCGCACACGCTAAGGAACGATCCGTAGATCAATACTTGTGTGTCTAGGGTGCCCCCTGCCCCGTATATAAAGGAGGGAGGGGAGGCGGCCGGCCCTAGTGGTGCGCCAAGGGGGGAGTCCTCCTCCTAGTTGAATAGGACTCCCTCTCCTAGTCCAACTAGGAAGGAGAAGGGGAAGGAAGCAGAGGGAGAGGGAGAGGAGAAGGGGCGCGCCCCTCCTTGTCCTATTCGGACTCCCACAGGGGGCGCCACCTCTGGTGCGGCCCCTCTCTCTCCCTCTTGGCCCACTAAGGCCCATAACTTCCCGGGGTTCCGGTAACCCCTCGGCACTCCGGTTTTCTCCGAAACTTCCGGAACCTTTCGGTGTCGAATATAGCCGTCCAATATATCAATCTTTATGTCTCGACCATTTCGAGACTCCTCGTCATGTCCGTGATCACATCCGGGACTCAACTTCTTCGGTACATCAAAATACATAAACTCATAATAACCGCCATCGAAACCTTAAGCGTGCGGACCCTACGGTTCGAGAACAATGTAGACATGACCGAGACCGTCTCGGTCAATAACCAACAGCGGGACCTGGATGCCCATATTGGTTCCTACATATTCTCGAAGATCTTTATCGGTCGGACCGCATAACAACATCGTTGTTCCTTTGTCATCGGTATGTTACTTGCCCGAGATTCGATCGTCGGTATCAATACCTAGTTCAATCTCGTTACCGGCAAGTCTCTTTACTCGTTCCGTAATACATCATCTCACAGCTAACTCATTAGTTGTAATGCTTGCAAGGCTTCATGATGTGCATTACCGAGAGGGCCAGAGATACCTCTCCGACAATCGGAGTGACAAAACCTAATCTCGAAATCGCCAACCCAACATCTGCCTTTGGAGACACCTGTAGTACTCCTTTATAATCACCTAGTTACGTTGTGGCGTTTGGTAGCACCAAAGTGTTCCTCCGTAAACGGAGTTGCATAATCTCATAGTTACAGGAACATGTATAAGTCATGGATAAAAGCGGTAGCAACATACTAAGCGATCGTGTGCTAAGCTAATGGAATGGGTCATGTCAATCGGATCATTCGCTAATGATGTGACCTTGTTAATCAAATAACAACTCTTTGTTCATGGTCGGAAACATAACCATCTTTGATTAACAAGCTAGTCTAGTAGAGGCATACTAGTGACATGTTGTTTGTTTATGCATTCACACATGTATCATGTTTCCGGTTAATACAATTCTAGCATCAATGATAAACATTTATCATGAATTAAGGAAATAAATAATAACTTTATTATTGCCTCTAGGGCATATTTCCTTCAATACCTTGGCTCCGCTCAGGGAGGGGCGCGCTACGACCAGGTCTGGAGGGCCTGGCTAGGTGGCGTACGCTCGGGCATGACCCTGGCGCAGCCCCCGTGTCCATCCCCCTCGCGCGACGCTCCCGAGGGGAGCTGTTGCGATGAGGCCGGACACTGAGCTCTGGGCTCCCTGAGGTTGATACGGCCGTGAGGCCGCCCTCAGTTGTTTATCACCAGCGCGGAGCATGGCGCTTCCGTATGTGTATGGGCATAGCCGCTCCTCGGCAGTGTCGTCAGCCAGCGCAGAGCATGGTGCTTCCACTGGTGCGTGGTAGGGGGCCCCTCCGGGAGGAGCCCCCGAGGCGTGTACAGCCCCGCCCTGACATGTGGCTTGCACGGCAGGGCTAGACGAGGTGTATCTGGGCACTCGTGAGCCAGTGCGGGACTCACGAGGCCCTACCTCAAGGCAGGTTGCACCTGGTCTTGATTCTTGGACAGTTGTGTGTTCCTGCGAGACGGTTAGGTATAGGTGCTCTACGCCTTAGGTCCCGGCCCTCGAGCGAGCTCAGCCGCCACTGGTATGCCAGGTCATGATGCCGTGGTCAAGGCCAGGGGGTGAGGGCTGGAGAGGCAGTAACAGCTCCTGAGTCGCGATGCTCTGGAGCCCCCCTTTTAACGTGCAAGCGAATTGCATGAGAGCGGGGCAGACCCGTGGTAGGCAGCAGGTTATAATCATGCGCAGATTAGGCATGAAAGGCAAATCAGCTTAGGTAAGTGCAATCTGGATACATGCCACTGGGTCAAGCCCGAGCGTCTTGGGAATGATGTAGCCTGAGGCCCCCTCCCCCAGCACGGTAAGCTAAAGACATAAGAAAAAGGGGTACATGTTGCAGGGACAGACCCACGTGGCGTGGGAATTGTGCAGCCCTAAGGGCTCTCCCAGCTGAAATGTACTTGGAAGAGGTCACCTGGTACCGTTGTACAGGGGGTTTTGGAGCAGCTGAAGACGCGTGGTGAAGAGGCCGACCCTCACGAGCCGCCGGGGCCCTAAGCCTCGGGAGGCTCTGGGGGTCCGGTTGGTTCCTTCAGGACTGTCTCCATCTCCGCTAGGACTGCGTGATGCCTGGACTCCTGAGCCGCTAGAATACTCCGCAGGTGACGCTGGTAGGTGGCAGCCGCGTTCGGCAGGCCGAAAAGCATGCGAACGTAGCTGTGCGGCGGACCCTCGCAGCATCCCACACGCGAAGGCCAGAGACGCTCCTGAGATGCGGACCGGTTAAGCCCTGGGACGTCGATGCAGACTCGTAGCCCACCATCATCGCCTATATGGGGGCCACGCCAGGCAAGCGGTGGTCGCCGCGCATGTCTCTTGCTTCCTGAAGCTCCTGAGTGGTCTTGGTGATGAACTCCTGAACGTTGGGCTTTCCATGCCCTGAGACTTCCTGAGGGAAACATGCTGCGAAGCACGCCTCCAAGTGGTGCGCGAACACCTCCCTCGTCATGTTGGCAAAGTCTGAGGCCCTCCAGAAGAGAGCCCCCGAGCCCTGCCCGAGGAGGGCGCCGGGCATGCCTTCCTATGCGATGGAAGGAGGCTTCCCTTGCACGGGCGCTGATCCTGACGCGACACCTCCTGAGATGCCAACCTCCCGAGGCCTTGAGCTGAGTGGTTGCTTCTTCTTATTGGGGACTGCCTCAAGAGGGTTCTCGCCCTTGCTGTTTGGGTCGTCGATTGATGCAGCTTGGAAGGCGCGCTCGAGGGAGCACACCGCATCTCTCTCTTTGCAAGGGACCGTGATGATTCCGCCGCTTCCTGGCATCTTGAGGATGTTGTAGCCATGGTGGGTCACCGTCATGAACTTGGCCAGGGCCAGATACCCGAGGATGGCAATGTACGGCAGGTGGATGTGGGCGACGTCGAAGTCGATGAGCTCGGTGCGGTGGTTGTCACGCTTGTCGACGGTGATAGGGAGGCAGACCTGCCCTATCGGAGTGGTGGAACCATCGGTGACTCCTGAGAAAGGCTTGGTCGGCTGGAGCTGATCGTATGGCACTTCAACTATATCGAACATCTCGACGGACAAGACGTTAAGCCCTGCGCCGCCATCGTTGAGGGTCCTAGTGACTTGCACGTTGCTGATGCCTGGTGAACAGAGCATTGGGAGGACGCTAGCAGTAGCCGCGCACTTGAGTTGATCTACTGAGCTGAAGGTGATGGCGCACTTGGACCACCTGAGCGGGCGTGTGGCCTCGAGCTTGGGGTGGACTGTGTTCACCTCGCGAGCGAGCTGCTTGAAGATGCGCTGAGAGGCTGGGGCCTGAGCTCCGCCCAGGATGCAAGCGATAGCACGTGGCTCCTGGAAGCCCCTAGCCCCCTCGTCCTGGTGATGATCGTCATTCCTTCTTGGAGGTGGCGGCAGAGGACGAAGGCATGCGTTACCCTGTGGGCGGTCTTCGCGAGGCTGATCCCTCCAGGCGCCCTCGCGAGGCTGGTCCTGCCAACGATCCTCGCGAGGTCGGTCACGCCACTCTTGGCGAGGGCCACGGTCATCCCATCGTCCTCCGCCATGTCCTCCTCCTCGGCCGTAGCCCCGTTCATTGCGCTTGGGGCGTCGACCAAAGCGTCCTTCTCGAACGGCCCTGAGCTCCTGGCACTCATTGGTGTTGTGGGTATGGAGGTTGTGGTAGGCACAGGACGGTCGGCTGCCCTTGGACAACCCTGGCTGGTCCCTACCGTGCTTTGTGTCTGGTTCTGCAGTGAGCACGGCTGCTCCCTTGCGCTTCATGCCCTTGGCCTTGGCCTTCTTTTCTTCTGGGTCAGCGGCTGGAAGCTTGAGGAGGGAGAGGCGTCCTTCCTCAGCCCTTGCACACTTGGTCACCAGGTTGAACAGCTCTAGGGATGTGCACAACTCCTCATGGATGGCGAACTTCTCCTTCATCTTGACGTCACGGACGCCATCAAAGAACGCCGAGATGATGGCCTCGTCCATCACCTTGGGGATCTTGAGGCGGACTCTGTTGAAGCACTGGATGTATTTCTGCAGGGTCTCCCCAGGCTGTTGCTTGATGCGGTGCAGGTCACCCGCGGCCGGGGGGCGGTCGCGGTGCCCTGGAAGTTGGCGATGAAGCGGCTACGCATCTCGCCCAGGATGAGATCGAGCCGGGAGGCAGGCTCGGGAGCCATGAGCGGGCACCGTCCTTGAGCGCCATGGGAAACCAGTTCGCCATGACCTTCTCGTCTCCGTTGGCCGCCTCGATGCTCAGCTCGTAGAGCTGCAAGAACTCCGCAGGGTCGGGGGTCCCATCGTAGTGAGGAGTCAGATCTGGCTTGAACTTGCCCGGCCAGGAGACGCTACGCAGCTCGGGAGTGAAGGTGCGGCAACCTGCGGTGGTCAGCGGCACCCTTTGCTGATGCGGAGCTTGCTCTTGATGGTACCCGCGCGCTGCTGCCAGAGGCAGCACGCGGTCTTGTCGCGCCGGTGCAGGGACGCGATCTTGTCGTGCTGGTGCAGGAAGCACAGGGGCGCCTTCTTGAGGCCGAGGGATTTCTTGGCAACTTCTTTCTTGTCACGTGGGCGCTGGATGCAGTGGGTCACGTCCAGGGGCCGCGCGCCTTGGAGCCAGGGTGCCATCCTGGGGGAGAGGTGGCGGAGGTGCTCCCTGAGCCGCATCGCCCGCACCTGGAGGAGGACGAGGCAGCGAGAGGGACGGCGCGGGAGAGCCCCCTGAGGCACTGACGAGCTCGGTGATGCGAGCAAGCCATTCTTCGTAGAGGTCATCGACAGGGCGGTAATGCATGAGCTCACGTGCCAGGAGCAGCGCGGCCTATGCGTCCGTGGGGGGCGACGAGCGTGGGACGACGAACTAGCTAGGGTCAGTGACGGAGTGGCGGTGCGTCCTTCCCGCCGCACCGAGGGTTGCAGCAAAGATGCTTGTTGCTCGTTCCCCGCCGGGCCGGTGGCGGCATTGGTGGCAGGCAACGGAGAACGACTAGGAGGCCAGTAGACAGGAGCTGTCTGGGCGACGCAAGCGGCGAGAGCAGCTCAGCGCTCGGCGCGGGCTCAGAGGGCGTCAGACATGTATGCAACAAAGCGGTGGGACACATATCAGCGGAGGAAGACTCCGGCGCACACCTACCTGGCGCGCCAAATGTCGGATATAGGGTTCCGGCAAAACCCTTAAGGTTCGAACACTGGGTGCGCACGAAGATTTCCTCTTACTGAATCTCGCTCTCAGCCTCGCCGCGATCTCTAAGCTAGCATGATGAACAACATAGGAGACACAAGATTTATACAAGTTCGGGCCACCGTTGTGGTGTAATACCCTACTCCTGTGTGTGGTGGTGGATTGCCTCTTGGGCTGATGATGAATAGTACAGGGGGAGAATAGCCTCGCGAGGAGAGGTGTTCTTGGGCTGGTATGGTGTGTAGATGAACTTAACTTGTCCCTTCTAGTGTGGTGGCTAGCCCTATTTATAGAGGCCCTGGTCCTCTTCCCAAATATTGAGCGGGAAGGGATCCAACAACGGCCATTTTGAAAGGGGACAGCTAGTACAAGCTATCCTGACTAAAGGTGGTCTTCGCCTGTCAAAGGTGCTGGTGATGACGCCGTCTTGGGCTCCACGGTGACCTCCGTCCTGCCGTCCTGCTGGTCTTGTTCTTGTTGCACCAATATGGAAACCTTTGCCTGATGCCTCGGTAATCCGCGCCTGCGCTTGCCCCTTTAGCACCAAAGAGGAAACAAGGACACTGCTTGGGCTGGCGCCCGCCTGGTTTTGATCGTCATGGCTTGCATCACAGGAACCTCGTGAGGTACCCCTTGCCTTGATCTCTCTGCCTCCTCGCGAGCCTGTCTGGTGAGGCCACTCCTGAGGAGGCCTTGCGTCGTCCGCCCCGTGAGGCTTGGCCCCTCGCGAGGGTCTTGAGCGTTGGTTGATGAAGACGGGCCGTACTGGGCCACTGGTCGAGCCACGCTGCAGGCCGCAGGCAGGCAAGTCTGGGGACCCCCGTTCCCAGAACGCCGACAACATGGTCACAGGGTCATGCATATGCTTTCAAAGAAAGGTAGTAGCTAAACATACAATGTAGGTGTCAAGCTCATGTTGCAGATGTAATTATTAATTTCTTTATTCCATGGTAGGCTAGCCCTTTTCTGGTGCCATGTTTTTCTTATAGTGTGGTGCATGGATTTGGAGCATAGTATATGCATATTTGTATCATAGTGTACTGAAGGAAATATGCCCTAGAGGCAATAATAAAGTTGTTATTTTATACTAGCACATATGCCCATGCGTTGCACCGGGAAAAATTGATGTTTTGCGCAAGCATAATATCCCATAGCATCGGATTCACTATGAAGAACATGTTGCAATGCAACATCCTTCTACAAAATGAACAGAAAAAATACGTTGCAATTTAGCCGTGTTCATATTTTCTTTGTGAGGCATAATCTCCCAATGATTCCATTTAAGTACAATCCTTTTTAATGGTATTTAAGTATATATAATCCTATGATTAATTACCATGACGTCCTCACCCGTTTTAGTCGGGAATCAAATCCTTCCTTTTCTACTCCCTTTGTTCCTAAATATTTGTCTCTCTAGATATTTAAATGGACTACCACATATGGATGTATGTAGACATATTTTAGAGTGTCGATTCACTCATTTATTATTTATGTAGTCACTTGTTCAAATATCTAGAAAGACAAATATTTAGGAATGGAGAGAGTAATTTAGTAGCCCCAGCACATTGAGGCCTATAGATCCTTCCTTTTAATTATCCTTCCTTTTTACCTCAAATCCTTCATGTAGAATTTATTAAGAGCACAATCTTTCTAATAGTTTTTCCACTGGTTTACCTATAATCCTTTCTTTAATTAGCCACATCCGTTTAAATATTATATTTAAGCTCACAATCCTTCCTTTATTAGCTCATTCCCTTAATTAGCTCGCTCTAAACATGATGACTGCCAGTCGTATATTTAGAGTGAGTTGGGATTAGTAAATATGAAAGGTGCATAAGTCTTTGGTTGTTACATCGAACAGCTAGACAGGAGGTCTTGTGTTCAATTTCCACAATGTTTATTTATTTTGACCCAATTATTTTTTGGGGTCTCTCTATAAAAGGCCCATCAACATACAAGTACCTAGCCCAGATCGCTTAACGTGTGTAAACTAAACGAAAAGGACCAAACCAAACCAAGAATACCAATTCCCTTTAATAGTAGGTATAGATTTCCTTATTCATGATAAAGCTTAAGGTTTATTATTCATGCTATAATTGTATTGATCGGAAACTTAAATACATGTGTGAATACATAAACGAAATACCGTGTCCCTAGGAAGCCTCTACTAGACTACCTCGTTGATCAAAGATGGTTAAGGTTTCCAAACCATGGACACGTGTTGTCATTTGATAATGGGATCACATCATTACGAGAATTATGTGATGGACAAGACCCATCCATTAGCTTAGCATGTTGATCGTTCAGCTTATTGCTATTGTTTTCTTCATGTCAAATACATATTCCTTCGACTATGAGATTATGCAACGCCCGGATACTGGAGGAATACCTTGTGTGCTATCAAACATCACAACGTAACTAGGTGATCATAAAGATGCTCTACAGGTATCTCCGAAGGTGTTTGTTGAGTTGGCATAGATCAAGATTAGGATTTGTGACTCTGAGTATCGAAGAGGTATCTATGGGCCCTCTCAGTAATACACATCATAAGAAGCCTTGCAAGCAAAGTGACTAATGAGTTAGTAACAAGATGACGTATTACAGAACGAGTAAATAGACTTGTCGGTAATGAGATTGAACTAGCTATGAAGATATCGACGATCGAATCCTGAGCAAGCAACATACCGATGGACAAAGGGAATTACGTATGTTGTCATACAGTTTGACCGATAAAGATCTTCGTCAAATATGTAGGAGCAAATATGGGCATCCAGGTTCCTCTATTGGTTATTGACCGGCGAGGTGTTTCGGTCATGTCTACATAGTTCTCGAACCCATAGGGTCCGCACGCATAATGTTCATTGACGATATAGTGTTATATGAATTATATTATTTGGTGACCGAATGTTGTTCGGAGTCCCGGATGTGATCACAGACATGAAGAGGAGTCTCGAAATGGTCGAGAGGTAAAGATTGATATAGGAGGATGGTATTTGGACACCATAAGTGTTCGGAGAAAACCGGATAGTCATCGGAGTACCGGGGGGTACTGTCAACCCCGGGAGGGTATTGGGCCTATTGGGCCATAAGAGGGGAGAACACCATCCCATAAGGGGCTGGCGCACCCACCATGGCAGTCGTCCAAGTGGGGAAAGGGAAGGGGGAGGGTTCGGCCTCCCCTTCCTTCTCTCTTCCCCCCTTTCCTTTCTTCTCCGGCAAATAAGGAAAGGGGGGTGCCACTTGGGGAGGACCCGTAGTAGGATTCGGTCTACTTGGGGCGCCCTCCTGGCTACTCCCTCCTCCCCCCTACCTATATATTTGTGGGAGGGGGGCTCCTAGCACACCCCAGACAATTGCTTAGCCGTGTGTGGCGCCCCCTCCACCGTTTACACCCCCGGTCATATTTTCGCAGTGCTTAGGCGAAGCCCTGTGGAGATCACTTCACCATCACCGTCACCATGCTGTATTGCTGGATCAAGAAGGCGGAGGACATTATCGAGTTGAACGTGTGCTGAACGCGGAGGTGTCGTACGTTCGGTGCTCGATCGATTGGAACGCGAAGAAGTTCGACTACATCAACCGCATTGTCAAACTCTTCCGCTTACGGTCTACAAGGGTACGTAGACACACTCTCCCTTCTCATTGCTATGCATCTCCATGGATAGATCTTGCGTGTGCATAGAAATTTTTTGTTTTCCATGCAATGTTACCCAACAGTGGCATCTGAGCCAGGTCTATGGATAGATGATATGCACGAGTATAACACAAAGAGTTATGGGCGGTGATAGTCATATTGCTTACCACCAACGTCTTATTTTGATTCGGAGGTATTGTGGGATGAAGCGGCCCGGACCAACCTTGCATGTCCATGCACATGAGACCGGTTCCACCGACAAACATGCAACTAGTTTTGCATAAAGGTGGCTGTCGGGTGTCTGTTTCACCTACTTTAGTTGAATCTAATTTGACTACGGCTGGTACTTGAAGAAAGTTAAAAATAGAAAACTTGATGAATCACCGTTGTGGTTTTTTGCGTAGTTAGGAATGGTTCTTGCTAGAAGCCCGTAGTAGCCATGTAAAACCTGCAACAACAAAGTAGAGGACGTCTAACTTGTTTTTGCAGGGCACGTTGTGATGTGATATGGTCAAGGTATGATGTGATATATGTTGATGTATGAGATGATCATGTTTTGTAATATCGATAATCGGCAGGAGCCTTAGGGTTGTCTCTTTATTGTACGAAGTGCAAGCGCCATGTAATTGCTTTACTTTATCACTATGCGTTAGTGATAGTTGTAGAAGCAATAGTTGGCGTGACGACCTCGATGCAACGAAGCTACGATGGAGATCAAGGTGTCGAGCCGGTAACGATTGAGATCATGACAGTGCTTTGGAGATGGATATCAAAAGCACAAGATGATGATGGCCATATCATGTCACATATTTTGATTGCATGTATAATTATCCTTTATGCATCTTATTTTGCTTAGTACGGAGGTAGCATTATAAGATCATCGCTTCACTAAATTTCAATATAAAAGTGCTCTCCCCAAGTATGCACCGTTGCCAAAGTTCGTCGTTTCGAAGCACCATGTGATGATCAGGTGTGATAGACTCTACGTTCACATACAACGGGTGTAAGACAGTTTTGCACATGCGGAATACTTGGGTTAAACTTGACGAGCATGGTCTCGGAACACTGGAGACCAAAATGTCAAACATGAGTCATATAGTAGATATGATCAACATAGAGATGTTCACCCTTGATTACTACCCCATCTAACGTGATGATCGGACATGGCTTAGTTGATTTGGATCATGTATCACTTAGATAACTTGAGGGATGTTTATTTAAGTGGGAGTTCATTAGTAATTTGATTAACTGAACTTAATTTATCATGAACTTAGTCTTATAATTTTGCATATCTATGTTGTAGATCAATGGCCCGAGCTACCGTTCCCCTGAATTTTGATGCGTTCCTAGATAAAGCTAAGTTGAAACATGATGGTAGCAACTACACGGACTGGGTCCATAGCTTGAGGATTATCCTCATTACTGTACAGAAGAATTGTGTCCTTGATGCACCGCTAGGTGAAAGGCCTGATATAGGAGCTGAAGCTGATGTTATGAACGTCTGGCAAGCTTAATCTGGTGACTACTTGATAGTTCAGTGCACCATGCTTTACGGCTTAGAGTCAGGACTTCAAAGACGTTTTGAACGTCATGGAGCATATGAGATGTTCCAAGAGTTGAAGTTAATATTTCAAGCAAATTCCTGGGTTGAGAGATATGAAGTCTCCAACAAGTTTTATAGCTGCAAGATGGAGGAAAACAGTTCTGTTAGTGAACACATACTCAAAATGTATGCGTAACATAACCACTTGACTCAGCTGGGAGTTGAACTTCCTGATGATAGTGTTATCGATAGAGGTCTTCAATCACTGCCACCAATCTATAAAGGCTTCCTAATGAACTATAATACAAAAGGGATTAATAAAACGATTCCTGATCCCTTCACAATGCTCAAGGACGTGGAGGTAGAAATCAAGAAGGAGCATCAAGTGTTGATGGTTAACAAGACCACTAGTTTCAAGAAAAAGGGCAAGGGAAAGAAAGGAAACTTCAAGAAGACTGGCTAGCAAGTTTCCACTCCCAGGAAGAAACCCAAAGCTGGACCCAAACCAGAAACTGAGTGCTTCTACTACAAAGGGACTGGTCACTGGGAGTGGAACTGCCCCAAATACTTGGTGGATAAGAAGGATGGCAAAGTGAATAAAGGTATATTTGATATACATGTTATTGATGTGTACCTTACGAATGCTCGTAGCAGCGCTTGTGTATTTGATACTGGTTCGGTTGCTCATATTTGTAACTCAAAACAGGAGCTGTGGAATAAGTGAAGATTGGCTAAGGACGAGGTGACGATGCGCGTCAGAAATGGTTCCAAGGTCGACGTGATCGTCGTCGTCACGCTACCTCTACATCTACCTTCTGGACTAGTTTTAGAACTCAATAATTGTTATTTGGTGCCCGCGTTGAGCATGAACATTATATCTGGATCTTGTTTATTGCAAGACGGTTATTCATTTAAGTCAGAGGATAATGGTTGTTCTACTTATATGAATAATATCTTTTATGGTCATGCACCCTTGAAAAGTGGTCTATTCTTGTTGAATCTCGATAGTAGTGATACACATATTCACAATATTGATGCCAAAAGGTGCAAAGTTTATGATGATAGTGAAACATACTTGTGGCACTGCCGTTTAGGTCATATTGGTGTAAAGCGCATGAAGAAACTCCATACAGATGGAATTTTGGAATCACTTGATTATGAATCATTTGATACTTGCAAACCATGCCTCATGGGCAAGACGACTAAAACTCCGTTCTTCGGAACAATGGAGCAAGCTAATGACTTACTGGAAATAATACGTACCGATGTATGCGGTCCGATGAGTGTTGAGGCACGCGGTGGGTATCGTTATTTTCTGACCTTCACAGATGATTTGAGTAGATACGGATATATCTACTTAATGAAACACAAGTCTGAAACATTTGAAAAGTTCAAAGAATTTCAGAGTGAAGTGGATAATCATCGTAACCAGAAAATAAAGTTTCTACAATCTGATCGCGGAGGCAAATATTTGAGTTACGAGTTTGGCCTTCATTTAAAACAATTTGGAATTGTTTCACAACTCACGCCACCTAGAACACCACAGCATAATAGTGTGTCCAAATGTTGTAAGCGTACTTTATTAGATATGGTGCGATCTATGATGTCTCTTACCGATTTACCATTATTGTTTTCAGGTTATGCATTAGAGACAACCGCATTCACGTTAAATAGGGCACTGTGTAAATCCGTTGAGACGGCACCGTATGAACTATGGTTTAGCAAAAAACCTAAGTTGTTGTTTCTTAAAGTTTGGGGTTGCGACACTTATGTCAAAAGGCTTCAGCCTGATAAGCTCGAACCCAAATCAGAGAAGTGTGTCTTCATAGGATACCCTAAGGAAACAATTGGGCACACCTTCTACCAAAAAACTGAAGGAATTATCTTTGTTGCCAAGAATGGAACCTTTCTAAAGGAGTTTTTCTCGAAAGAAGTGAGTGGGAGGAAAGTAGAACTTGATGAGGTAATTGTACCTTCTCTCGAATTGGAAAGTAGCACATCAGAGAAATATGTTCTTGTGATGCCTACACCAACTAGAGAGGAAGCAAATGATAATGAACCTCGTAGGTCAACCAGAGCACGATCCACACTAGAGTGGTACGGTAATCTTGTTCTGGAAGTCATGTTACTAGACCAAGGCGAACCTACGAACTATGAAGAAGCTATGATGAGCCCAGATTCCGATAAATGGCTTGAGGCCATGAAATCGGAGATAGGATCCATGTATGAGAACAAAATGTGGACTTTGGTGGACTTGCCCGATGATCAGCAAGCCATTGAAAATAAATGGATCTTCAAGAAGAAGACTGACGATGTTGGTAATGTTACTGTCTAAAAAGCTCGACTTTTCACGAAAGGTTTTCGACAAGTTCAAGGAGTTGACTACGATGAGACTTTATCACCCGTAGCGATGCTTAAGTCTGTCCGAATCATGTTAGCAATTGCCGCATTTTATAATTATAAAATCTGGCAAATGGACGTCAAAACTGCATTGCTTAATGGATTTCTTAAAGAAGAGTTGTATATGATGCAACCAGAAGGTTTTGTCGATCCTAAATGTGCTAACAAAGTGTGCAAGCTCCATCGATCCATCTATGGACTGGTGCAAGCATCTCAGAGTTGGAATATATGCTTTGATGAGGTGATCAAAACATATGGTTTTGTACAGACTTACAATGAAGCATGTATTTACAAGAAAGTGAATGGGAGCTCTGTAGCATTTCTGATATTATATGTGGATGACATATTATTGATTGGAAATGATATAGAATTTCTGGATAGCATAAAAAGATACTTGAATAAGAATTTTCCAATGAAAGACCTCGGTGAAGCTGCTTATATATTGGGCATCAAGATCTATAGGGATAGATCAAGACGCTTAATAGGACTTTCACAAAGCACATACCTTGACAAAAAAAATCAAAAAGTTCATAATGGATCAATCAAAGAAGGAGTTCTAGCATGTATTGTAAGGTGTGAAGTTGAGTAAGACTCAAAGCCCGACCATGGCAGAAGATAGAGAGAGAGTGAAAGTCATTCCCTATGCCCCAGCCAAAGGTTCCACAAAGTATGCCATACTGTGTACCAGACCTATGGTGTACCTTGCCATGAGTTTGGTAGGGGGTACAATAGTGATCCAGGAGTACATCACTGGATAGCAGTCAAAATTATCCTTAGTTACCTAAGAGGAATAACGAAATATTTCTCGGTTATGGAGGTGATAAAGAGTTCGGCGTAAAGCGTTATGTCGATACAAGCTTTAACACCGATTCAAATGACTCTAAGTCTTAGTCTAGATATATATTGAAAGTGGGGGCAATTAGCTAGAGTAGCTCCATGCAGAGCATTGTAGAGATAGACACTTGCAAAATACATACGGATCTTAATGTGGCAGACCCATTAACTAAACCTTTCTCACAAGCAAAACAAGATCATACCTTGGTACTCATTGGGTGTTAATCGCATGCCGATTTGAACTAGATTATTGACTCTAGTAAACTCTTTGGGTGTTAGTCACATGGCGATGCGAACTATGGGTGTTAATCACATGGCGATGTGAACTAGATTATTGACTCTAGTGCAAGTGGGAGACTGAAGGAAATATGCCCTAGAGGCAATAATGAAGTTGTTATTTTATATTTCATTATTCATGATAAAGGTTTATTATTCATGCTAGAATAGTGTTGATCAGAAACATAAATACATGTGTTAATACATAAACGAAATATCGTGTCCCTAGTAAGCCTCTACTAGACTACCTCATTGATCAAAGATGGTTAAGGTTTCCTAACCATGGACATGTGTGGTCATTTGATAACAGGATCACATCATTAGGGGAATGATGTGATGGAAAAGACCCATCCGTTAGCTTAGCATATTGATCGTTCAGTTTATTGATATTACATTCTTCATGTTAAATACATATTCCTTCGACTATGAGATTAGGCAACTCCCGGATACCGGAGGAATACCTTGTGTGCTATCAAACATCACAATGTAATTGGGTGATCATAAAGATGCTCTATAGGTATCTCCGAAAGTGTTTGTTGAGTTGGCATAGATTGAGATTAGGATTTGTCACTCCGAGTATCGGAGAGGTATCTCTGGGCCCTCTAGGTAATACACATCATAAGAAGCCTTGCAAGAAAAGTGACTAACGAGTTGTTACAAGATGATGTATAATGGAACAAGTAAAGAGACTTGCCGGTAACGAGATTGAACTAGGTATGAAGATACCGACAATCGAAACTCGGGCAAGTAACATACCGATGGACAAAGGGAATTACGTATGTTGTCATACGGTTTGACGATAAAGATCTTCATAGAATATGTAGAAGCCAATATGGGCATCTATGTTCTGCTATTGGTTATAGACCGGAGAGGTGTCTCGGTCATGTCTACATACTTCTCGAACCCGTAGGGTCCGCACGCTTAACGTTCATTGACGATATAGTGTTATATGAGTTATATGATTTGGTGACCGAATGTTGTTCGGAGTCCCGGATGTGATCACGGACATGACGAGGAGTCTCGAAATGGTCGAGAGGTAAATATGGATAAATAGGACGATGGTATTTGGATATCGAAGTGTTTCGGAGAAAACTGGATAGTCATCAGAGTACCGGAGGGGGTACCGATCAACCCCGGGAGGGTATTCGGCCTATTGGGCCATAAGAGGGTAGCACACCAGCCCATAAGGGGCTGGCACCCCCCCCCCATGGCAGTCGCTGAAGTGGGGAAAGGAAAGGGGGAGGATTCAGCCTCCCCTTTCTTCTCTCCCCCCTTTCCTTTCTTCTCCGGCAAATAAGGAAAGGGGGCGCCACTTGGGGAGGACACCAAGTAGGATTCGGCCTACTTGGGGCACCCTGCTGGCTACTCCCTCCTCCCCCCCACCTATATATATATATATATATATATATATATGTGTGTGTGTGTGTGTGTGTGTGTGTGTGTGTGTGTGTGTGTGTGTGTGAGAGAGAGAGAGAGAGAGAGAGGGGCGCGCCTAGCATACCCTAGAAAATTGCTTAGCCATGTGCGGCGCCCCCCTCCACCGTTTACACCCCCGGTCGTATTTTCGCAGTGCTTGGGCGAAGCCCTGCAGAGATCACTTCACCATCACCGTCACCATACCGTCATGCTGCCGGAACTCATTCACTACCTCGCCATCTTTCTAGATCAAGAAGGCGGAGGACGTCATCGAGCTGAATGTGTGATGAACGTGGAGGTGTCGTACGTTCGGTGACGATCGGTTGGAACGCAAAGAAGTTCGACTACATCAACCATGTTGTTAAACGCTTGAGCTTACGGTCTACGAGGGTACATAGACACACTCTCCCTTCTCGTTTCTATGCATCTCCATGGATAGATCTTGCATGTGCATAGAAATTTTTTTGTTTTCCATGCAACGTTTCCGAACATGTACAATAACGAAGGCATATGTACTCTGCAATTAGAAACTGAAGCTACTCCTACAATATAGTAAAATATTCACTTTCGCTATCCATTTCTTGGACCTGTGCTGCAATGACTCTAATTTGATTGTTGATATGCGAAGATGGCAGTTCTTGCACCATTATGAAAACTACCAATAGAGCGAGAACAAGATGGGGCCAAAGAGACAACATATATGAGATTTTCCACAACCCTTCTTGCTAGCTCCAGTCATTCAATTTATCATTTTATCCACCATATTTTTATGCTTTGCATTCCAAATTTCCGGTCACAAGAAGTTGTAGTTAAACTGTATGCACACCTAGATTGTAAGAAACCAAATAGCCTTAAATACTGATTGTTTATAGCTTGATCTTGCTGCAATGTTGAATCCTTACATGTCTATTTTCATTATACAATAATCAAGTGTTCTGCTTTCTCATGAATTTGATTTCTAAACAGGCTTGGAGAGGACTGTGTAATATATTTACTTAAGCCTGAATATATTTCTCTCTATCTTTGTTTGTGGCACTGATATCCAATTAGCAAAGTAGCTACCTTCCTTTCGTTCATTTCAGCACGAAAAAGTTGTGTGCTTGTTTGTTGTGGTGTTGCTTAATCATTTTCGACCACTGTATATGTGTGTTTCAGGGTGTTTACCTTTGCAGTTATCATTCCAAGGCCTTGCATGGAGCAACATCCTATCTTATAGTTCACCTACAAGGAAACATAATGGTTGACAGGTAAGTAAATTTCAAGCAACCTATGAAGTCTCCCCTCAGCTACAAGGCTATATATGTTTCTGATGGAAGTTTAGTTTAAGCACAAGTAATAGTATTGAACGGTTTGCATAGCATTGTGACATAAAGGAAGTAGGAATATAGATCCCTATAACACATGTGTAGTTTACGGTTGGTCGTTAGTTGAGTTGTGGTCGGAACCTTGATGGACACATAGTGATATTTGTACCTCTCCCGTGCTCTGCCCCCGCCCTGCTCCCATGCCTGGTGGCGCTCCCTACCATCACCGTCGCGACATCTTATCCTCCCTAACCATCGACCTTAGGCTTCCGCTCCGTCCCTTGTCCCTGTTGCACCTCCCCTCAAGCTGACGGCTGGCGCTCTCCCTTCACTGGAGGAGTGACGAGTCATTGACATGTAAGATTTAAGATCTAATGGGTGAAGTCAAGTCAATTCTAGCTTCTGGTTCTTGTGTAGCAATGGATCACTTCTCTTGGTGGAAAAATGATAGAAACAAAGGCTCTGTTTAAATTTGTTATCCTTTTGTATCTTCCAGCCTTTATCATACATTCTTATCAAATTATTATGATACCAAGAATATCTGAGAAAGCATGAAATGGAATATATTGTTTTTGATAGACTAGACCATAAGGGGAGTATATTTACTGAGGGAGCATGTCCCTTTATCTTACTGCCAACCATCAAAGGTTTATTATGACAGATAGAAGAAAAGGCATATCATAATCTCATAAGTCTGCTGTAAACACAAATCTGGTTGTGTTTCAGCTTCTGTAAGCGCTTTGAATTCCAAAAAATATTTCTTTCCAGCAAAGAATCTATCTAGTTCATGAACTCAATATCAGCGGCCATGTCGTGACGTCGGTTTTTTTGGTTCTTGCACAAGTACAACCTGTAGCCCAGGTTATTAATAAGGACTAATGTTATTGCATCGTCCTTGACCTGCTTGTTATAATTAAATATTTGCTACCTTTTTCTGGTGATTTCCACTTGGAAGTCTTGTGCATTTGGATTCCCATTTCACATATGAGAACAAAACAATTTTCTACTTGCTTCTTATTAGTATTACCACCACTATATAGTAGGAGCTATAAATGTCTAGCTTTCGACTCACTTTAGTTCTGAAATGTATAATTAGAACTCCCTTTGTTCTGAAATATAAGTCCTTTTAGAGATTTCAATGCGTACAACATACGGATGTATATAGACGTAATTAGAGTGTAGGTTCACTAATTTTGCTTTGTGTGTAGTCCATATTGGATTCTCTAAAAAGACTTATATTTAGTAACAGAGAGATTATATACATTACATGGCTGAAAGGTTCTCCCAAATTTATTCTTATAATGAAATTCAGAAAATACTCACCTGGCTACATTCAGCTGATTTTCATTTATTTATTCTGTAATAATTAGTGTGTTCTTTCATTCCTAGGAATTATTATTTTCCGTAATTTCTTACTTAATATAGTAAATTTGCAACTCATCACAATTAGCAGATGATGCCAACAAAGGCAATTGCCAATTTTAAGCTGGGTATATTTTCTATATCTCAGTTCCACTGGTTTATGAAACTACATAAGATGTTATATATGCATTGTACTATAGTTTCGGCATTGACATTGGTTTAGTGTATTTTCATTCCGACAGTGTGTTTACCACACATGAATGATTACTAACATGCTTTTTGTTTGCCATAAGGTGTTTATCTAATTTATTGATGGTGTGACCAAAACCATACTACCTTTTCTAATGTTATTAGTACTGGACTGTTATCCGCATTGGCATCTACTATATACTCCCTCCGTCCGAAAATACTTGTCAGGGAAATGAATGTATCTAGACGTATCTTAGTTCTAGTTACATCCATTTTTAGCCATTTCGTTGACAAGTATTTCCGGACGGAGGGAGTATATTAAAAGCAGTTTTATTTATCTTTACAACTTGTTATATTTTTAAAACCACTTCTTATGCTTCTATTTTGTATCTATGACATTTTCTGTGTTTCTCTCATGTTGATGCGCAGGCAAAATCCCACCAGGCTTTGCTATACTCTCAGTTATCATGGGAGTAAGTAACCAGCACTTGCTTACTTCCTAATACTGACTGCGCTCAACAGTATTTTGATTACTCATGTCTTGAATAAAATTCTGAATATAAT
Source organism: Aegilops speltoides (assembly GCA_021437245.1). Taxonomy (NCBI): domain Eukaryota; kingdom Viridiplantae; phylum Streptophyta; class Magnoliopsida; order Poales; family Poaceae; genus Aegilops; species Aegilops speltoides. The sequence continues at coordinate 258,453,745 of CM038147.1, forward strand.
AACTTGTGTCTTCTTATGATTTTGTTTGATTATAATCAGAAAAGAAGAAATACTATGATACATGATAGATATACACTACTGCTAGATGCTGCTAATGCGACACTACGATTAGAGACCCTTTGACGAAACTGTGTGCGATGCATTAATCGCAAACGCTGATGTAAAAAACCGTCAAAAAAGATGATTAACATTTGCGATGGAGGATACAGCAAACATGGTTCAGATTTCATTTGCGTGTGCGATGCGGGGCATACGGTTCAGCTCAATTAACTGCTTGCGATGAGGCAAAACTAAAGAAACGAGCATCCAGATGAAGGCGCGTGCGATATATGGCATACAGTTCACTCGAATAAACTATTTGTGATGAGGCGGAACAATAGAAACGGGCAGCCAGATGAAGGTGTGTGTGATATACGGCATACAGTTCACTCGGAAGAACTGTTTGTGATTAGGCAACACAAAAGAAAGGGTCAGCCAGATCAAGGTGTGTGTGCATACGGTTCACCCGGATGAACTGTTTTTGATTAGGCAACGCAACAGAAACAGTTCACCTAGATCAATGTGTGTGCAATGGAGGGCATACAGTTCATTCTGATAAACTGTTTGTGTTGAGCCAAGAGAATAGAAATGTTTCACATAAACAAGATGTGTATAATACGCAGCAAACATCCAATTACATAGGTGGCTAGTACACACATGACATTTCCACACACCAAAGTAAAGTATTACATGCATAATTAACTAGGATAAATGATCATCTGGTCATCATCTACTTCTTGTGACGCTTGCTGCCACTTCTCTACTAGGATAAACGGAACAGTATTCTTTACTATGAATAGTGTGCTCTGATGGGCACACAAGTATATGGATCATAGCCTTGGGCGAGCAATGTGCCCAAACGCGTCGTGCTAGCTCGATGTTCCTTCTATGCTAAGTTTCCATTAATTGATGGCGTTTTATGAACACACCACCATTTCCCACCATTTCCTCACTAGTTTCCCGCCACCCAGCGATATTGCGCATAAACCTAGGTAGCACGCGACGCACGGAGGCAACAAGCGCAGCCTGTAGCACATCCACCTTTTCCAAGCATGCCAACCCACCAAAGTGCCGCCTCTGCCATCAACCTCGCTGACGAGGAAAATGAGAAGGCGCCACGGCCCATTGAGGCCGAGGCGCTCCCCCGCAACGCGATGGATGACACTGTGATGCGCGTCGTCGCCAGGGTTGAGCAGAACCTTGGTGCATGGCGCTTCAGCGCCGCAGATCAAGATAGGCATATCAACACCGAGAGGCTGCATACATGATCGATGGAGCGCCGCAGAGCAAGCTAGGTGCGTCCATGGCGACAGGCTACGACTCGCTGCACAGCAGGACCGTTGGAGCACCGCAGAGGGAGAGGCGCGCCACACCACACAGCAAGAGCGGATCCATCGGTGCTTGCCTGCTGTCGACAGAGTGTCGCAGCTGGGTACACGTCCCTTCAGTACCCCCATTCCTCACCAGGAGTGGGCAGAGGCCCCCTGCGCCGTACTTGCACCAGAGGTCGGCCATGTCGTACTTGCACTGGACGCCCGCCATACCGTTCGCATGGGTCGCCCCATTCGCCTTGTCCATGGCCTGATCGATGCTAATGTGCTAGTTGCTAGGCTCGACCGCATCCTTGGCCCAGGTGTCCACCTGGGCGCAGAAGAGGAACATGGCCGTCACATCCTCGAGCTGGTGATCTCCGATGAAATAGCCAACTTTGAGCTCGAGATCACGCTCCAGATGTACTGCGGGCGTGTTGACCACTTGGACGAACGCCTGCATGAGTTCAGGCAGAGCCAAGAGCTAGCATAGGCAAGGGCTACTGGTCATGGTCTTGTGGATGCGTTTTATTTTGTTGAGTCATTTCGATGTGGATCGCTATGTATTCACAGCAATCATATTGCTCTGTTTCAATGTGTGTACTCTGTTTTTCGTTCTTATATGTTCTATTTCAATGTGTGTATATATGATTTCCATTTTGTATATGTGGATGATAACAGCTAGATACAAATTAGTATACAAAAACAGATAGAAAATGGAATTCATAGTATATATTAATTGTTCATTAGTTCATCACAGAATATATATAATATCATCACATATACGTGGTGATACTTAACTACTAGGTGTACAATGCATAAAATTGAAAACGAACAATACTAAAACTAATAATCCCTCCTGGGGGCAGTATTCCGGCAGCCCCTCGCCAGCAGCTCCCTGGTGTGTGGCATCTTCCCAATGCGGAGACAGTACTCCGTCTCCTCCCACTCATGGCGCTTGACGTACCGATCTGCCTCTTGCTGGCGGACGAGCGCGAACGATTTTGCCATTTCGTTGGGCGCCCACCGGAGCTCCTCGTCGGTGGAATGCTGGAGCTTATCGGCCCACCTCCACGTAGTGATGAGGTGCCTAGCGCCTTTGACCTTCCTCGCTAAGTACCCGTCTTTGTACACCTCCTCCACACGACGACGCGCCCGCCCCCAAAGCTCCATCGCCTCCTTTTTCCAGGCGGCATCACGGGTTTCACAGGCCGCTCGGTACCTAGCTTCCTCCTCCATCGTCTCCTTCTTGAACACCACTTGCCTGGCTTTCTCAGCCAGTGGCAGCAACTTCCACAGACAATGATTGTACTGGCCCCAAAACCACTCCAAAGTTGGGGGGTTCCAGTGCAACCTCGTCCAGCGGAGCATAGGGATCCTCCTCGTCATTGATCTTTGACTGAGCGTCCTCGGGGGTGGCGCCTCCTCGTTGGCACGCGGGTAGATTGGCGGCGCCATGCCGAGATTTGAGAGAGAGAGAGAGAGAGAGAGAGAGAGAGAGAGAGAGAGAGGGCGAGCAAGGTAAGGATGTAGATGAGAATGCAGGCGGGATGATGTGAGCAAGGTAGTATTTATTGGCGGATGGAATCTAGATCGACGGAAATAGCACACACGCCGGTTGCCCGAATTTACGAGTACTGTAATTTCAATTACACACGATTCCTATAGCAAAATCCGTGAGTGAACTTAATAGCTGACGGTTTCCAATACAGTACCGTGTCCGATTAATAACCCGTTCCAATCACCTTCCAAACCTCGAGGCGTGAAATAGAGTGCCAATCGTGTGGGGGGCGGTTGTCTTGCTAGGTCTTTACATTTTCTTTTTTGAGCACCAGATATTTACATCGTTTGATGATTTTTTTTTTATTTTTTGGAATTTAATTGCCATGGCACTCCATGCATGTGCCCAAGCCGTGACACCAATATGTTTGAAAATTCATTCCAATTTACTACACATGGAATTAACTCGCTATGGTTAGCCGCTGCATGTAGATGTAGTTCAAATTTGGATTACGGTCATTAAATGGCTAGAAAATCACTCATATGTCTTAGAAAGGTCAAATGACCCCTGAGTTTTTCCAAATTTTGACATGACAGATGTATTAGTGCACATTAACTGTAGAAAAATTTTGAAGCCCATAAGAGGAAGTTATCGCCCGTTTGTCATCAAACATGCATTGTTCCCTCTCGAAACCACGAGTCTTCTAGTTAGTTTCTCCGGTTTATGAGGGGTGTGTGTCCAAACTTTCGTCAAACAGGCCAATTTTTTACCACATCATCTTGGTGGCATGACATTACGTCAAGCAAGGTTTCATGTGTTTTTGATCATTTTTTAAATTTTTTGGAATTTGAATGGCATGGCGCTCCATGCATGTGCGTCTAGGCCATGGCACCAATATGTTTGCAAATTCCTTCCAATTTACTGCACATGGAATTAAGTCGCACACAAGTACAGAAAAATATGATTTTTCAAACTGGTATGGTTAGCCGTTGCATGTAGATGTAGTTCAAATTTGAATTACGGTCATTAAATGGCTAGAAAATCACTTAAATGCCTTTAAAAGGTCAAATGACCCCTAGAATTTTCCGAATTTTCACATGACAGTTGTATTAGTGCATGTTAAATGTAGAAACAAAATTGAAGGCCATAAGAGGAAGCTATCTCATGTTTGTCATCAAACATGCATTGTTCCCTCTCGGAACCACGAGCCTTCTAACGAGTTGCTCTGGTTTGTGAGGGGTGTGTGTCCAAACTTTCGTCAAGCAGGCCATTTTTTTACCACATCATCTCGGTGGCATGACATTACATCAAGCAAGGTTTCATGTTTTCTGATCATTTTTTAATTTTTGGAATTTAAATGACATGGCACTCCGTGCATGTGTCCATGCCGTGACACCAATATGTTTGAAAATTCCTTCTAATTTACTACACATGGAATTAACACGCAAGCAAGTACACAAATATAATTTTTCAAACCATTATGGTTGGCTATTGCATGTAGATGTAGTTCAAATTTGAATTAAGGTCATTAAATGGCTAGAAAATCACTTAAATGTATTTAAAAGGTCAAATGACCCCTAGAATTTTCCAAGTTTTCACATGACAGTTGTATTAGTGCATGTTAAATGAAGAAAAAAATTAAAGGCCGTAAGAGGAAGCTATCTCCCGTTCGTCGTCAAACATGCATTGTTCCCTCTCGGAACCACGAGCCTTCTAGTGAGTTGCTCCAGTTTGTGAGGGGGGGTGTCCAAACTTTCATCAAACATGCCAATTTTTTACCACATCATCTTGGTGGCATGACATTACATCAAGCAAGGTTTCGTGTGTTTCTGATCTTTTTTTAATTTTTTGGAATTTAAATGCCATGGCACTTCATGCATGTGTCGAGGGCGTGAGAACAATATGTTTGAAAATTCCTTCCAATTTACTGCACATGGAATTAACTTGCACACAAGTACACCAATATGATTTTTCAAACCGTTATGGTTAGCTGTTGCATGTAGATGTAATTCAAATTCAGATTACTGCCATAAAATGGCTAGAAAATCACTTAAATGTCTTTAAAAGGTCAAATGACCCCTGAAATTTTCCAAATTTTGACATGACAGTTGTATTAGTGCACATTGACTATAGTTAATTTTGAAGCCCGTAAGAGGATGCTATCGCCCATTCGTCATCAAACATGCATTGTTCCCTCTTGGAACCACGAGCCTTCTAGTAAGTTGCTTCGGTTTGTGAGGGGTGTGTGTCCAAACTTTCGTCAAACATGCCAAAAAATTACCACATCATCTTGGTGGCATGACATTACATCAAGCAAGGTTACATCTGTTTCTGATCTTTTTTTTACCTTTTAGAATATAAATGCCATGGAACTCCATGCTTAATTATGTCATAGCCATGAGACCAATATGTTAGAAAATTCCTTCCAATTTCACATGGAATTAACTCACACACAAGTACACAAATATGACTTTCAAACCGTTATGGTTAGTTGCGTGTACATGCAGTTCAAATTTGAATTACGGTCATAAATGGCTAGAAAATCACTTAAATGTCTTAAAAGGTCAAATGACCCCTGAAATTTTCCAAAATTTGACATGACAGTTGTATTAGTATTACAAATTTTCTCATACATTTAAAACAGCATCTGTTGCCACTTTACTTCAAATTCCTCTTTCACAGCTAATAAAAAATATCAACAACATCACACACACAGTTTTTTGTAGGAACCGTTTGCGATGATGATAACCCACAAGTGTAGGGGATCGCAACAGCTTTCGAGGGTAGAGTAGTCAACCCAAATTTATTGATTCGACACAAGGGGAGCCAAAGAATATGATAGTAATGGTAACAGTGGCAAAAGTAAAGATAATAGTTTTGTAGTGATTGTAACAATAGCAACGGAAAAGTAAATAAGCGAAACACAAGATGTGAAAAGCTCGTAGGCATTGGATCAGTGATGGATAATTATGTCGGATGTGATTCCTCATGTAATAGCTATAACATAGGGTGACACAGAACTAGCTCCAGTTCATCAATGTAATGTAGGCATGTATTCCGAATATAGTCATACATGCTTATGGAAAAGAACTTGCATGACATCTTTTGTCCTACCCTCCCGTGGCAGCGGGTCCTAGTGGAAACTAAGGATATTAAGGCCTCCTTTTAATAGAGTACCGACCAAAGCATTAACACATAGTGAATACATGAACTCCTCAAACTACGGTCATCACCGAGAAGTATCCCGATTATTTTCACTTCGGGGTTGTCGGATCATAACACATAATAGGTGACTATAGACTTGCAAGATAGGATCACGAACACACATATATTCATGAAAACATAATACGTTCAGATCTGAAATCATGGCACTCGGGCCCTAGTGACAAGCATTAAGCATAGCAAAGTCACAGCAACATCAATCTCAGAACATAGTGGATACTAGGGATCAAACCCTAACAAAACTAACTTGATTACATGGAAAATCTCATCGAACCCATCACCGTCCAGCAAGCCTGCAATGGAATTACTCATGCACGGCGGTGAGCATCATGAAATTGGTGATGGAGGATGGTTGATGATGACTACAGCGATGAATCCCCCTCTCCGGAGCCCCGAACGGATTCCAGATCAGCCCTCCTGAGAGAGATTAGGGCTTGGCGGCAGCTCCGTGTCGTAAAACATGATGAAACTTCCTCTCTGATTTTTTTCTCCGCGAAACGGAATATATGGAGTTGGAGTTGAGGTCGGTGGAGCGTCAGGGGCCCCACGAGACAGGGGGCGCGCCCAGGGAGGAGGGTGCGCCCCCCACCCACGTGGACAGGGTGTGGGCCTCCTGGCCTTGATTCTTTCGCCAGTATTTTTTATATTTTCCAAAACTTATCTCCGTGGATTTTCAGGTCATTCCGAGAACTTTTGTTTTCTGCACAATAAACAACACCATGGCAGTTCTGCTGAAAATAGCGTCAGTCCAGGTTAGTTCCATTCAAATCATGTAAGTTAGAGTCCAAAACAAGGGCAAAAGTGTTTGGAAAAGTAGATACGTTGGAGACGTATCAACTCCCCCAAGCTTAAACCTTTGCTTGTCCTCAAGCAATTCAGTTGATAAACTGAAAGTGGTAAAGAAATACTTTTACAAACTCTATTTGCTCTTGTTGTTGTAAATATGTAAAGCCAGCATTCAAGTTTTCAGCAAAGAATATGGACTAACCATACTCACAATAACACTTAGGTCTCACATTTACTCATATCAATGGCATAATCAGCTAGCGAGCAATAATAATAAAACTCAGATGACAACACTTTATCAAAACAATCATAATATGATATAACAAGATGGTATCTCACTAGCCCTTTCTGTGACCGCAAAACATAAATGCAGAGCACCTTTAAAGATCAAGGACTGACTAAAGATTGTAATTCATGGTAAAAGAGATCCAGTCAAGTCATACCCAATATAAACCAATAGTAATGAATGCAAATGACAATTGCTCTCCAGCGGGTGCTTTTTAATAAGAGGGATGATGACTCAACATAAAAGTAAATAGATAAGCCCTTCGCAGAGGGAAGCAGGGATTTGTAGAGGTGCCAAAGCTCGATTTTAAAATAGAGATGAATAACATTTTGAGCATCATACTTTCACTGTCAACGCAACAACTATAAGATGGTGATAGCTTCCATACTACATGCATTATAGGCGGTTCCCAAACAGAATGGTAAAAGTTTATACTCCCCCACCACCAACAAGCATCAATCCATGGCTTGCTCGAAACAACGAGTGCCTCCAACTAACAACAGCACTGGGGGAGTTTTGTTTAATTATATTAATTTGCTTTGATCTTTTTGGATCATGGGACTGGGCATCCCGATTACCGGCCCTTTCTCGTGAATGACGAGCGGAGTCCACTCCTCTTGAGAATAACCCACCTAGCTTAGAAGATATGGACAACCCTAGTTGAAACATGAGCTGCTCGAGCATACAAAACAGAATTTCATTTGAAGGTTTGGAGTTTGGCACATACAAATTTACTTGGAACGGCAGGTAGATATCGCATATAGGAAGGTATGGTGGACTCATATGGAACAACTTTGGGGTTTGCAGAGTTTGGATGCACAAGCAGTATTCCCGCTTAGTACAGGTGAAGGCTAACAAAAGACTGGGAAGCGACCAACTGAGAGAGTGACAACAGTCATGAACATGCATTAAAATTAATTCGAACCGAGTACAAGCATGAGTAGGATATAATCTACCGTGAACATAAATATCATGAAGGCTATGTTGATTTGTTTCAACTACATGCGTGAACATGTGCCAAGTCGAGCCACTCAATTCGTTCAAAGGAGGATACCATCCCATCATACCACACCACAATCATTTTAATAGCATGTTGGCACGCAAGGTAAACCATTATAACTCATAGCTAATCAAGCATGGCACAAGCAACTATAATCTCTAAATGTCATTGCAAATATGTTTACTTCATAATAAGTTGAATCAGGAACGATGAACTCATCGTATTTACAAAAACAAGAGAGGTCGAGTTCATACCAGATTTTCTCATCTAAATCAGTCCATCATATATTGTCATTATTGCCTTTCACTTGCACGACCGAATGATGTGTATAATAATAATAGTGCACGTGCATTGGACTAAGCTGGAATCTGCAAGCATTCAACTCAAGAGAGAAGACAGAGTAATATGGGCTCCAAATAAATAAATACTCATGCATATGAGATCCACTAAACATTTTCAATATGGTCTTCTGCTCTCGACCCCCAAAGGAAAGAAAAGAAAAGAAAACTATTTACACAGGAAGGTTCCCAACAAGTAAAAAGAAGAACGAGAAATCTTTTTGGGTTTTCATTTTAATTTCTACTACAAGCATGGAAATTAAACTAACTATTTTTTTGGTTTTTCTTAAGGTTTATCAAAAAAACAAGAAGAAATCTAGAAAAAGAAAATTAAACTAGCATGGATAATACAATGAAAGAGTATGAGCACCGACAACTGGCATAGTGTGTGAACATGAATGTAAAGTCGGTGAGAAATACGTACTCCCCCAAGCTTAGGCTTTTGGCTTAAGTTGGTCTAATGCCAAGGGTAGCCTGGCTGATATCCATAGTTGTAAATGGGGTCGTACTGAGATGCAGCAGCAAATGCCTCCTGAGCTATGGCATGTTGGCGAGCCGCCTTGCTCTCCCCTCGTGTTCAGCTACCTGCTGCCTGGTAACAACATATCTTCCTTTTGCCTGGTAATCAAAAAGGAAAGGAGCAGGGAGAGTAACATGGACAAAGCTATGTCTGTCAAATATTAGTCGATACTGGAGGAATTGTTCATTCCTCAAAAGAAAATGATGTTTGACCATAGCGTCATAATCAAAATAAGCAGGAGGCAGCCCCATATCCCCCTCTCGTGGGGCTATACCAAGATAATTAGCCACACGGGTCGCATAAATTCCTCCAAATAAATATCCAGCCCTACCATTATTATGCAACCTACATGCAACTATTGCCCCCAAGTTGTAATCTTTATTACCTAACACAGCGCTCTTGAGGACACAAAGATCAGGGACACACATATGACATGCTTCATCTTTATCGTTAATGCATCTACCAATGAAGAGAGCAAAATAATGTATAGCAGGGAAATGAATGCTCCCTATGGTAGCTTGTGCTATATCCCTAGATTCTCCCACAGTGATACTAGCAAGAAAGTCTCTAAATTCAGATTTGTGGGGATCATTAACATTGCCCCACTGCGGAAGTTTGCAAGCAGTTGTAAAATCCTCTAAGTCCATGGTATAAGATTTATCATAAATATCAAATAGGACACTCTGAGAATTACGTGAACATTTATATTTAAACCTTCTCACAAATGAATCAGTCAATTGATAGTACTGAGGACACTTATCTTGTAAGAATTCCACAAGATCGGCATTACGCACATATGCGTCAAATTCATCCTTAATGCCTGCATTGACCATAAAATTGTCTGATGGCCACTCACAAGCTCGCACTTCTGCATCCCTTGGTAGTTCATCGTCTTGCTCACGCATGGCAAGTCTGGGTCCTTTCTTTATTGAGGAACCACCTTGATACATTCTCCTAGATATATTTCTTTTTCTGAAAAATTTCTGAAATTTTAGTAACTTCAAAATAAAAGTGAATAAAACTAAACAAGATTGGTAGCAACTACTCCTACAAGTGCCTAGAGCCTATATTATGCATTAGAATTGCTTGGGACCTCATAAATTTGACATGCAAGCCCAAGAACAGGGTCACCTATGCAGCAAAGATTTGCAATGGATAAAGCACTAGAACAAAAACTAATTGGACCAATGGAGGATTCACATACTAAGCAACAATCTCCCAAAGCAGTTTTGTGAATGGAGCTTTGAGCAAGTAGATCGAAAATCGCAGCAAAATGAGCTAGAACTCGTGCTTGAGCTGGATGGGGATTTTTTTTGGGAAGAAGATGGAGTGTGTGGGTGCAGGAATAAGTGGAGGGGGGCCACCGTGGACCCACGAGACAGGGGGCGCGCCCAGGGGGTGTGGGCGCGCCGTCCACCCTCGTGGCCAGGTGCTTGCCCATCCTGCAGTGTTTTCAGTGCCTAAAATCCTCAAATAATCCAATAGAATTGATGCTATGAACTTGAGATTGTTTCCTCGGAAAGTGTACCGTATGCTCATTACCATTAACATGAAAAGTGACATTGCCTTTGTTGCAATCAATAGCAGCCCCTGCAGTATTCAAAAAGGGTCTACCAAGGATAATCGACATACTATCGTCCTCGGGAATATCAAGAATAACAATGTCCATTAAGATAGTGATATTTGCAACCACAACAGGCACATCCTCACAAATGCCGACAGGTATAGCAGTTGATTTATCAGCCATTTGCAAAGATATTTCAGTGCGTGTCAACATATTCAATTCAAGTCTATGATATAAAGAGAGAGGCATAACACTAACATCGGCTCCAAGATCACATAAAGCAGTTTTAACATAATTTCTTTTAATGGAGCATGGTATAGTTGGTACCCCGGGGTCTCCAAGTTTCTTTGGTATCCCAACCTTAAAGGTGTAATTAGCAAGCATGGTGGAAATTTCAGCTTTCGGTATCTTTGTTTTATTTGTAATGATATCCTTCATATACTTAGCATAAGGATTCATTTTAAGCATATCAGTTAAGCGCATACGTAAGAAGATAGGTCTAATCATTTCAGCAAAGCGCTCAAAATCCTCATCATCCTTTGTCTTGGATGGTTTAGGAGGAAAGGGCATGGGTTTCTGAACCCATGGTTGTCTTTCTTTACCATGCTTCCTAGCAACAAAGTCTCTTTTATCATAACGTTGATTCTTTGATTGTGGGTTATCAAGATCAACAGCAAGTTTAATCTCTACATCATTATTATTGCTAGGTTGAGCATCAACATGAACATTATCATTAACATTATCACTAGGTTCATGTTCATCACCTGATTGTGTTTCAGCATCAGAAATAGAAATATCGTTGGGGTTCTCAGGTGTGTCTACGACAGGTTCACTAGAAGCATGCAAAGTCCTATCGTTTTTCTTTTTCTTCTTTTTGGAAGAACTAGGTGCCTCTAAATTATTTCTCTAAGAATCTTGCTTGATTCTCTTAGGGTGGCCTTCAGGATACAAAGGTTCCTGAGTCATTCTACCAGTTCTAGTAGCCACTCTAACAGCAAAGTCATGTTTATTATTTAATTCATCGAGCAATTCATTTTGAGCTTTAAGTACTTGCTCAGTTTGAGTGGCAACCATAGAACATATTTGCTAATGAGTTTAAGCTCACCTTTAACTCTAGCCATATAATCACTCAAGCGTCCTATCTTGAAAGCATTATTCTTTAAGTCCCTACCAAATAAGCATTAAAACTTTCTTGCCTAGCCATAAAGTCATCAAATTCATCTAAGCATGGGCTATGAAATTTAGTAGACGGGATTTCAAATTTATCATATCTATAGAGAGATTTTACCTTTACTACCTCTGTCGGGTTATCAAGACAATGTGTTTCTTCAACAGGCGGCATATTAAGACCATGTATTTCTTCAATAGGTGGTAAATTCTTAACATCTTTAGCTTTAATACCTTTTTCTTTCATTGATTTCTTTGCCTCTTACATATCTTCAGGACTGAGAAATAGAACACCCCTCTTCTTCGGAGTGGGTTTAGGAATAGGCTCGGGAGTTGGCTCAATTGGTTCTGGAATTGCCTCAGGAATTGGCTCAGGAAGAGTCCAATTATTTTCATTAGTCAACATATTATTCAATAGTAATTCAGCTTCGTCGACTGTTCTTTCCCTGAAAACACAACCAGCACAACTATCCAAGTAGTCCCTGGAAGCATCGGTTAGTCCATTATAAAAGATATCAAGTATTTCATTTTTCTTAAGAGGATGATCAGGCAAAGCATTAGGTAATCGGAGAAGCCTCCCCCAAGCTTGTGGGAGACTCTCTTCTTTGATTTGCACAAAATTATATATTTCCTACAAGGCAGCTTGTTTCTTATGAGCAGGGGAAAATTTAGTAGAGAAGTAATAAATCATATCCTGGGGACTACGCACAACCAGGATCAAGGGAATTAAACCAAGTTTTAGCATCACCCTTTAATGAGAATGGCAATATCTTAAGGATATAATAATAGTGAGACTTCTCACCATTAGTAAACAGGGTGGCTATATCATTCAACTTGGTAAGATGTGCCACAACAGTTTCAGATTCAAGGCCATAAAAAGGATCAAAATCTACCAAAGTAATTATTTCAGGATCAACAGAGAATTCATAATCCTTATCAGTAACACAGATAGGTGAAGTAGCAAAAGCGAGGTCAGGTTTCATTCTAGCATTAAGAGATTGCTACTTCCATTTAGCTAATAACTTCTTAAGATCGTATCTATCTTTGCAAGCAAAGATAGCTCTAGCAGCTTCCTCATTCATAACATAACCCTCAGGAACAACAGGTAATTCATAATTAGGGGGAGAACTTTCATCATCCCTATCATCAATAATAGCATCTTCAATAATTTCATTCTCTCAAACCCTAGCAAGTTGTTCATCATGAAATTCACCTAATGGCAAAGTAGTATCATGCATCGAAGTAGTTTCATCATAAGTATCATGCATAGCAGAAGTGGCATCATCAATAACATGCGACATATCAGAATTCATAGCAGTAGCAGGTTTAGGTGTCGCAAGCTTACTAATAACAGAAAGAGAATCTAGTGCAGAGCTAGATGGCAGTTCCTTACCTCCCCTGATAGTTGAGGGCAAAATCTTAGTTCTTTCGTCTTTCAAGTTCCTCATAGTAATCAACAGATATAAATCCCAAGTGACTCAAAGAATAGAGCTATGCTCCCCGACAACGGCGCCGGAAATTAGTCTTGATAACCCACAAGTGTAGGGGATCGCAACAGCTTTCGAGGGTAGAGTGTTCAACCCAAATTTATTGATTCGACACAAGGGGAGCCAAAGAATATTCTTAAGTATTAGCAGTTGAGTTGTCAACTCAACCACACCTGGATAACTTAGTATCTGTAGCAAAGTATTTAGTAGCAAACTAGTATGATAGTAATGGTAATAGTGGCAAAAGTAAAGATAATAGTTTTGTAGTGATTGTAACAATAGCAACGGAAAAGTAAATAAGCGAAACACAAGATGTGAAAAGCTCGGAGGCATTGGACTACTGATGGATAATTATGTCGGATGTGATTCCTCATGTAATAGCTATAACATAGGGCGACACAGAACTAGCTCCAGTTCATCAATGTAATGTAGGCATGTATTCCGAATATAGTCATACGTGCATATGGAAACGAACTTGCATGACATCTTTTGTCCTACCCTCCCGTGGCAGCGGGGTCCTAGTGGAAACTAAGGGATATTAAGGCCTCCTTTTAATAGAGTACCGGACCAAAGCATTAACACATAGTGAATACATGAACTCCTCAAACTACGGTCATCACCGAGAAGTATCCCGATTATTGTCACTTCGGGGTTGTCGGATCATAACACATAATAGGTGACTATAGACATGCAAGATAGGATCAAGAACACACATATATTCATGAAAACATAATAGGTTCGGATCTGAAATCATGGCACTCGGGCCCTAGTGACAAGCATTAAGCATAGCAAAGTCATAGCAAGATCAATCTCAGAACATAGTGGATACTAAGGATCAAACCCTAACAAAACTAACTTGATTACATGGTAAATCTCAACCAACCCATCACCGTCCAGCAAGCCTATGATGGAATTACTCACGCACGGCGGTGAGCATCATGAAATTGGTGATGGAGGATGGTTGATGATGATGACGGCGACGAATCCCCCTCTCCGGAGCCCCGAACGGACTCCAGATCAGCCCTCCAGAGAGAGATTAGGGCTTGGCGGCGGGTCTGTATCGTAAAACGCGATGAAACTTTCTCTCTGATTTTTTTTCTCCACGAAACGGAATATATGGAGTTGGAGTTGGGCCCATGAGACAGGGGGCGCGCCCGGGGTGAGGGCGCCCCCCCCCCCACCCTCATGGACAGGGTGTGGGCCCCCTGGCCTTGATTCTTTTGCCAGTATTTTTCATATTTTCCAAAACTTATCTCTGTGGATTTTCATGTCACATTCCAAGAACTTTTGTTTTCTGCACAATAAACAACACCATGGCAGTTCTGCTGAAAATAGCGTCAGTCCAGGTTAGTTTCATTCAAATCATGCAAGTTAGAGTCCAAAACAAGGGCAAACGTGTTTGGAAAAGTAGATACGTTGCAGACGTATCAGATGACAATTCGTGGGTCTATTCAAGTCTTCATCCTTAAGCTTCGTCGGCTCGTCTGCTCCAGTGTCGGCAACCCCTGAATCCATGAATCTTGATCCCCATTCCCGCAGCCCCTTCTTGCAAAGATGATGTCATAGAAACGCTTCATGAAGGCCCGTACGGTGACCGCGTCCTCCCCGAGTGCCACCGCCTGCGCCGAGAGCACCGCCGCCTACGCCGAGAGTGTCGCTTCATCCGCATTGAGCACGACCGCATCCGCCGAGTGGGCTTCTGCGGCAGCCAACAAGGTAGTTGCAGCAGCCAAGATGGTTGCAGCAGCTACTGCAATAGCAGCTACAAATGCCAAGAGCTCTCGAGCAGCCGTCTGTGCTGCCGATGTTGCCCTAGCTCGGGTCGAGGCCATCCACGCCAAGATCGAGGACGCACACGCCAAGATATTCTAGGCCACCTTGGAATCCAGCATGCAACCCACATCTGAAAAGGCGGCGGTGGCCATGTAGCAACTGCTTCCTCATGAGATCACCGAGCAGAAGCTGGAGATGCAGGAGGCGGCAGAGATCAAGGAGCACCGGGAGGAGGAGTTGCGCATGGCCAAGGTCAAGGTAGAGAAGAGTCTGTCCGTCGAGGAATTGGCGATGGAGTACCAATGTGAGCTTTGGCGCAGCCACTACTACGAGTACTACAACCTTGAGGGCGGCGACAACTTTGTTATAATTATGCGTACTTAGGCTTTGTTTCTGATGTTGGTCTTTTGTTAGAGTAATGTTTAGGTCAACTGGCTCTGTTTAATTACTAAAATTGCTCGATTCAGTAAGTGTGGTTTGTGTGTTGTACGCTCTTTTGTGTGCCCAAATTAGCAAGCGATGTTAAATTATTCAATGACATGGATGAGGACAGTGCCCAGGGAAATTTCCACCAAAATTTGAATTATCAAACTCATCACATGCATGTAAAACATAAGAATCGTTTGCGATGCACACAATCGTTCAAAGTGAATGGTGTCCGGCGGCACCGCGCGCAAAGTTTCCCTCCACATTTCATAAATTTTGGCTACCACCGAAATATCTACCCCCCCTTACCCACCCCCTTTTCTCCCAGACCACAAGTCACATTTCCCCTGTTTCGACCTTCCTTCCTTCCTAAGCTATAGCCGCTTCCTCGCTTGCTTCCTCGCTCTCGTCGTCTCGCATCCTACCGTCGGGGTCGCCATGGTCTTCTTCAATGACCTCTCCAACGGTTCCTCCGACGACGACAACTCCTTCACCACCCAGGTATGCCTCTCTTCTCTCTCTCGGACTATGACTTGGAATGAAGATTTTAATCCGACAGTCGATTTGAGTCATTTCTTCCTCTTGTAGCTCCCTAGGACCATCAGTTGCAATGAATAGAGCGGGGTGGCTGAAGATCTGTCTGCTCGTTGTCACCATCAATCTCCATGCGTGAAGCTAGTTGCCTTCGAATCTGTGGACAATGGGAGGAAGTTTCTGGCATGTGCAGAGAAGGTTAGCCCCACTTTCGTTGTTACAAATCATTTGTTAGATGTGATTCAGACACTGTCACTGTGTTATGTTATTCTGGATGTTAAGACAGTGTCACAGTGTGTACCTAGTATCTAAAAATGTTGCCATCTCATCAGCGGTGCCATTAGAAAATTATTTGGCACCGCTTCAGCAGTTTGTGCAGCCAACTTTGGTCCACACACCCGAGCAGCCAAGCAGTAAAATACTAAATCTTTATGGCACGAAGGAACTAGGCATCGGAGCAACTAGGTGCTCCGGAGTCGGGTCCCTGACTTTTTTCCCGCTGCATCGGCTTGCCAGTGCAGGGCACCGGTGGCAAATGTAGCAAAAGTTGTCTTTACACCGGTTTTGGCATACATAGTGGACGGCCTTAGTGCTATTAGTTCTATGTTACTAAATTTGTGCATGTACACACCTGTTAGTATAAATTTTTTGTCATCCAAACACTATCGCAATGCTGTTTCAGTTATATTTAGCTTCCTCATAAAATGTTCAATTGGTTATTTATAGTACATGAGTAAGAACTTGTGGTGTTATTGTAGTTAATTATAGCTTCTGATGTTTCTTAATTTGGTTGTTGTCTCAGTAGCATATAATTCATTTGCACATTTATCTTTTTGAGATTTTTAAAATAAGTATTGGTGATTTTCTATGTTGCTTTAAACCCATTTCCCATTTTTACTGATCTAGTTTTAAATATTATAGGATGGACGGAAGTGCTCTTACCAGGAGTGGGTTGATCAAGAGTGGCCACAGTCTTTGAAGATGTGCCTAGCAAAGCTTTGCGGCATGTATGAGCAAGGGAACTGAGGTAGGCTTAGAGAAAGTGTTGTCAACACTGAAGAATATTTGAAGATGCGGGATAAAAAGAGGAGGTGGAGAATGAGCTCAGATTTTTAAATTAGACTTTGCTAAGATGGTGTTGGCGAAGGAGGAGGCACTTTCCCAGTTGGGCAGTGCAAAATAGGTTCTTACTAAACTGAAAGCAGAGGTGGATAAGACGAGCCTGGATGATCTCGATTAGGGAAATGAATATATTGTTCTAATATTGTTCTTGTGAAGGTGAACTAGCAATATGTTGTACTGTGTTGTTTTTAGGTAGCTATCATACTGTGATGTTAAAATATATTTATGTGCCTGATATGAAATTGGCAAACAGCTATTCGATATGAAATGTGAATTTGCGTAATACTGGAATTATTAATTGCAAACTAATAAACCTTCTAAATGGGTCATGGAACTTTGCAAACGGTTCTAGCAGTAAAAGCGCTTGTGATGGATAGCCCAATGTCATATAGTTTTCTTCATCAAATCATGTGTGATGTAGTTGAATAAAAGCAAACGGTTAACCAAGGCAAAGCGTGTGTGATAGTTACACCTATCACAAATGAGCCTATACATAAAACTATGTGGGATGTATATACAAACGAAAACGTTTTCCCTGGATTGACTGTGTGGGATGTACATACGAACGGAAACGTTCTCCCTGGATTGACTGTGTGGGATGTACATAAGAACGGAAATGTATTCCTTGGATTGACTGTGTGGAATGTACATAACAACCAGAAACATTTGTTTGGGACTGACTGTGTGGGATGTACTTATGACCGGAACCGATTGGGCCCGTATAACCGTATTTGATCGCTCGCCCGTCGCACACGACCTCACTTTGCCGAATGTGTGTGACTGGATGGCCTATCCCAAACGGTTTTTGCATTGTGTTGGAAGGACCCCCCCCCTATCGCAGTCACTCACTTGGCAGCTCGTTGTACCAGTGATACATGAACCCAAACTCATGTGAATTTTCTATTAAATTAGTTCACTTGATTGCAGTTTCATCAATCGCTTTGCATGGCATTGTGCTCTCTCGATGTGCAAAGCATTCAAACGTGTGCAGGGAGCTTTTTGATGGAAATATTCCCTAAAGGCAATAATAAAGTTGTTATTACTATATTTCCTTAATCATGATAAAGGTTTATTATTCATGCTAGAATTGTATTGATCGGAAACTTAAATACATGTGTGGATACATAAACAAATACCGTGTCCCTAGTGAGCCTCTACTAGACTAGTTTGTTGATTAAAGATGGTTAAGGTTTCCTAACCATGGACATGTGTTGTCATTTGATAACTGGATCACATCATTAGGAGAATGATGTGATGGATAAGACCCGTTAGTTAGCCATGCATAAGATCGTTCAATTTATTGCTACTGCTTTCTTAATGTCAAATACATATTCCTTTGACCATGAGATGATGCCACTCCCGGATATCGGAGGAATACTTTGTGTGCTATCAAACATCACAACATAACTGGGTGATCATAAAGATGCTCTGCAGGTATCTCCGAAGGTGTCTGTTGAGTTCGCGTGAATTGGGATTGGGATTTGTCACTCCGTATATTGGAGAGGTATCTCTGGGCCCTCTCGGTAATACACATCACAAGAAGCTTGCAAGCAAAGTGACTAAGGAGTTAGTTACGATATGATGTATTACGGAACGAGTAAAGGGACTTGTCGGTAACGAGATTGAACTAGGTATGAATATACCAACGATCGAATCTCAAGCAACTAACATAACGACAGACAAAGGGAATTACGTATGTTGTCATAAAGGTTCGACCGATAAAGATCTTCATAGAATATGTAGGAACCAATATGGGCATCCAAGTCCTACTATTGGTTATTGACCGCAGAGGCATCTCGGTCATGTCTACATCATTCTCGAACCAGTAGGGTCCGCACGCCTAATGTTCGTTGACGATATAGTACTATATGAGTTATGTGAGTTGGTGACCGATTGTTATTTGGAGCCACGAATGAGATCACGGACATGACGAGGAGCTTCGGAATGGTCCGGTGTCGGCGTTCTGGGAACGGGGGTACCCAGACTTGCCTGCATGCGGCCCATGGCATGGCTCCGTCGACGGCCCAGTGTGGCCCAGCTTCAACAGCAACAACTCAAGACCCTCACGAGGGGCCAAGCATCGCGAGGCGGACGACGCCAAGACCTCCCTGGGAGGCACCCTCACCAGGCTGGCTCCCGAGGAGCGGAGATATCTATGCAAGGCCCACCTCACGAGGTTCATATGACATGAGCCATGCCGACCAAGGCCAGGCGGGCGCCAGCGGGCGCAGTGTACCAATATCCCCTTTGGTGCTAAGGAAGCAAGTGCAGGCACGGATACAAGAGGAATCAAGCAAAGGTTTCCATTTCGGTGCAACAAGACCAAGACTGCCAGGAGGGCAGGACGGAGGTCATCGCCGAGCCCACCGCGGCGTCACAACTAGAAGCTTTTGCAGGAGAAGACTACTTTTGTCAGGATAGCATGTACTAGTTGTTCCCCTTCGAATTTGGCCATTGTGGGATCCCTTCCTGCCTTACATTTGGGAAGAGGATCAAGGCAACTATAAATAGGACTTAGCCACCACCATAGAGGAGGACGGATCATTCAGATCATCCACTCACCCACCAGCTCGTCCGAGCCCAAGAACACCTCTCCTCCTAAGGTTGTTCAACCATTGTACTAGTTCATCCATAGCCCCTCGAGGCCAATACATCACAAAGCAGGAGTAGGGTTTTACACCGCAAGCTGGCACGAACCTGGGTAAACTGTCGTGTCTCTTTTCCATCTGGTTCGTCGAGCTAGGTGATACGTCTCCAACGTATCTATAATTTATGAAGTATTCATGCTATTATATTATCTGTTTTGGATGTTTATGGGCTTTACTAAGCACTTTTATATTATTTTTGGGACTAACCTATTAACCGGAGGCCCAGCCCAAATTGATGTTTTCTTGCCTATTTCAGTGTTCCGAAGAAAAGGAATATCAAATGGAGTCCAAACGGAATGAAACCTTCGGGGGTGTTATTTTTGGAACGGAAGCAATCCAGGAGACTTGGAGTAGACATCAAGGCAGCTTCGAGGTGGCCACGAGGCAGGGAGGCGCGCCTCCCACCCTCGTGGGCCCCTCGTGGCTCCCCTGACCGACTTCTTTTGCCTATATATGTCCATATACCCTAAAAACATCGAGGAGCACAATAGATCGGGAGTTTCGCCGCCGCAAGCCTCCCTAGCAACCAAAAACCAATCGGGACCCTGTTCCGGCACCATGCCAGAGGGGGGGATCCCTCACCGGTGGCCATCTTCTTCATCCCAGCGCTCTCCATGACGAGGAGGGAGTAGTTCACCCTCAGGGTTGAGGGTATGTACCAGTAGCTATGTGTTTGATCTCTCTCTCTCTCTCTCTCTCGTGTTCTTGAGGTGATACGATCTTGATGTATCGCGAGGTTTGCTATTATAGTTGGATCTTATGATGTTACTCCCCCTCTACTCTCTTGTGATGAATTGAGTTTTTCCCCTTGAAGTTGTCTTGTCGGATTGAGTCTTTAAGGATTTGAGAACACTTGATGTATGTCTTGTCGTGCTTATCTGTGGTGACAATGGGATATTCACGTGACCTACTTGATGTATGTTTTGGTGATCAACTTGCGAGTTCAATGAACTTATGCATAGGGGTTGGCACACGTTTTCGTCTTGACTCTTCAGTAGAAACTTAGGGGCACTCTTTGAAGTACTTTGTGTTGGTTGAATAGATGAATCTGAGATTGTGTGATGCATATCGTATAATCATGCCCACGGATACTTGAGGTGACATTGGAGTATCTATATGACATTAGGGTTTTGGTTAATTTGTGTCTTAAGGTGTTATTCTAGTACGAACTCTATGATAGATTGAATGGAAAGAATAGCTTCATGTTATTTTACTGCGGACTCTTGAATAGATCGATCAGAAAGGATAACTTTGAGGTGGTTTCGTACCCTACAATAATCTCTTCATTTGTTCTCTGCTATTAGTGACTTTGGAGTGACTCTTTGTTGCATGTTGAGGGATAGTAATATGATCCAATTATGTTATTATTGTTGAGAGAACTTGCACTAGTGAGAGTATGAACCCTAGGCCTTGTTTCCTAGCATTGCAATACCGTTTATGCTCACTTTTATCATTTGTTACCTTGCTGCTTTTATATTTTCAGATTACAAAAACTTATATCTACCATCCATATTGCACTTGTATCACCATCTCTTCGCCGAACTAGTGCACCTATACAATTTGCCATTGTATTGGGTGTGTTGGGGACACAAGAGACTCTTTGTTATTCGGTTGCAGGGTTGTTTGAGAGAGACCATCTTCATCCTCTGCCTCCCACGGATTGATAAACCTTAGGTCATCCACTTGAGGGAAATTTGCTACTGTCCAACAAACCTCTGCACTTGGAGGCCCAACAACGTCTACAAGGAGAAGGTTGCATAGTAGACATCACTAGGCCGTGAGATTAGCGAGTAGGCGGACTGGGGAGGACGAGTACTTCGCACGCACCCCAGAGTTTGAACCTCTCAAGGGTCTGTGGAACCCCGAATCCGATATTTGGCGCGCCAGGTAGGGGTTCGTCGGAGCCTCTCTTCCGCCGGTCGACTCGCCACCACTTCACCGCTTCCATGGCTGATGCTCGTCGAGCCCGTGCTGAGCGTCAGGCCACCCTCGTTGCCCATGTCGCCCAAACGGCGCCTACTGGCGGGCCTCCCCGTTGGTATCCATCGCCTTCCACCAACGCCGCCATCGGACCGGCGAGGCACGAGCAGCAAGCCTCGTTGTTGCACCCCTCTGTGCAACATGATGGGCGCACGGCCACCACGTCGCTGACTCCAGCTGGTTCGTCGTTCCACACTCGTCATGGCCCGGCGAACACGTAGGCTGCATTGCTCATGGCGGGCGAGCTCCTACGCTACCGCCCCATCGACGACTTCTACGAAGACTGGCTGGACCGCATCGCCGAGCTGGTCAGCACCGCTGGGGGCTCTCCTGCATCGTCTCTTTCGCTACCTCGCCCATCGTCTGCGGTGGGTGACGTAGCCCACGGAGTGCCTCCTCCATTGCCTCCTCGTCAAGATGTTGCCCTCGCACCAAGGCACGCGGCTCCACGGCGTGACCTGCCGCGCAGGGCGCCTGCGTGTAAAGAAGGAAGCTGCCAAGAGGTCCAACAGCCGCAAGGGGAGGCATGTGCGCTTCTAGCACTGTCGCATCAAGACCGCACGCCGCCTATCGCGCTGGCGCGCGAGCTCCAAGATCAAGCACCACCTCCACGACAGGCTCCGGTGACCACAGCGGGCTGCCGCGCCTTCACTCCCGGGCTTCACAGCGTTTTCTGGCCGGGGAAGTTCAAGCCTGACCTGTCTCCATGCTATGACGGCACCCCCGACCCTGCTGAGTTCCTGCAGCTCTACAAGCTGAGCATCGAGGCGGCCAACGGCGACGAGAAGGTCATGGGGAACTGGTTTCCCATGGCCCTCAAGGATGGCGCATGCTCGTGGCTCATGAACCTGCCCGCGGGATCGATCTCCTCCTGGGACGAGATGCGAGAGCGTTTTGTCGCCAACTTCCAGGGCACTCGCGACCGCCCGTGGGCCGCGGGTGACCTGCAACGCATCAAGTAGCAGCCAGGGGAGACCCTGCAGAAGTACATACAACGCTTCAACAGTGTTCGCCTCAAGATCCCCAAGGTTTCGGACGAGGCCATCATCCCAGCGTTTTTTGATGGCGTCCGCGACGTCAAGATGAAGGAGGAGCTCACCATACAGGAGGACATGTGCACGGCTCTGGAGATGTTCAACATGGCAACCAGGTGCGCAAGAGCTGAAGAGGGTTGCCTCTCCCTCCTGGAGCTCCCAGTGGCAGACCCAGAAGACAAGAAGGCCAAGGCTAAGGACGTGAAGCGCAAGGGGCCGGTCGTGCTTGTGGCCAAGCCGGAGATGAAGCGCGGCTGCGACCACCCAGAGTCATCCAAGGGCAGCCGCCCGTTCTGCGTCTTCCACAACGTGCACAACCACAACACTAACGGCTGTCAAGAGCTCAGGGCCATCCGGGACGGGCGCCTCGGTTGTTGCCCCAAGCGCAGCTACTGAGGCTACGGCCGCCGGGGAGGCCAAGGAGGAGGATGCTGGGACGACCATGGCCCCCACCACGAGTGGCACGACCAGCCTCATGAGGAGCGGTGGCAAGCCCAGCCTCGTGAGGGCGCCTAGAGAGACCAGCCTCGCGAGGATCGTCCTCAGAGCAACGCCGGCCTCCCTCCGCTGCCACCACCACCAAGAAGGAACGATGACCACCACCAGGACGAGGGGGCTGGGGACTTCCAGGAGCCTCGCGTCGTCGCCTGCATCCTGGGTAGTTCTCAGGCCCCAGCCTATCATCGCATCTTCAAGCAGTTTGCCCGTGAAGTGAATGCGGCTCTCTCCAAGCTCGAGGCCACGCGACCGCTCAGGTGGTCCAAGTGCACCATCACCTTCAGCTCATCAGACCAGCTCAAGTCCGTGGCAACTGCCGGCGCCCTCCCGATGCTCTGTTCGCTTGTCATCAGCAACGTCCTCGTCACCAAGACCCTCATCGATGACGGTGCGGGGATCAATGTTCTTTCCATTGAGACGTTCGACCGCCTCCCAGTGCCCTACGACCAGCTGCAGCCCACTAATCGTTTCTCAGGAGTGACCGACGGCTCCACCACCCCGATAGGGCAGATCTGCCTCCCTATCACCTTCGGCAAGCGCGACAACTATTGCACTAAGCTCATCAACTTCGACGTCGCCAACATTTGCCTTCCATAAAATGCCATCCTTGGGTATCTAGCTCTGGCCAAGTTCATGGCAGTGACTCATCATGGTTGCAATGTCCTCAAGATGCCAGGGAACTGCGACATCATCGCCATTGCATGCGAGGAGAAGGATGCAGTGTGCTCTCTCGAGAGCACCTACCAGGCTACAGCAGTTGAGAACTCAGACGATGAAGGGACCGTCTACCCTCCTGAGGTTCTCCCCAAGAAGAAGAAACAGTTGCTCTGCCAAGAGCCTCAGGAGAACGGCGCCTCCAGTGGCACCACCTTAGGACCTGCGCCCATGGACGAGGCGCCATCCTCTCTTGCATAGGAAGGCGCGCCCGGTGCCCCTCTCAGGCTGGGCTCAGGGGCTCTCCTCTGGAGGGCCTTTGACCTAGCCAACGTCACGAGGGAAGCGCTCGGGCACCACGTGGAGGCGTGCTTCGGTGCGTGCTTCCGCCAGGAGGGCACAAGGCACAGAGTGCCAGGTGCTCAAGAGTTCATCACCAAGGCAACTGAGGAGCTTCAAGTGGCGAGAGCCATGCGCGGCGACCGCCGCCCACCACCTGGTGCAGCTCCCCATCCTGGCGAGGACAGCGAGCTACGCGTTTGTGTCGACATCCCAGGACTCAATAGGGCCGCATCTCAGGAGCGCTTCTGGCCGTCGCGTATCGGCCGGTGCGAGGGCCCCCTTTGCATGCCCTTTAGCTTGTCGAGCGCGGCTATTGCACCTCAGCGCCACATGCGGAGCATCATGGTGGCTCAGGTGGCCGGTCACCAGGCGGTCCTGGCGGAGATGGCGACGGTTCTTCATGAGCCCCCTGAGCCTCCAGAGCCTCCCGAGGCTCAGGACCCAGGCGGCTCGTGTGGAGCGACTTCTTCAGCATAGCGACTTCAACATCTCTTCAGCAATGGTGCCAGGTGACATTTTTCGGTTTATTCAGTTGGGGGCGCCCCTCGGGCTACATCATCCCCAAGCCACATGGGTCCATCCCTGTGGCATGTATCATTTTGCATCTATCAGAACTAGCTCTACTTCCTTCCATGAGTTGCTTTATGGTTATCATCTGTCTGTCCGGTACTTCGTTG
This sequence comes from Aegilops speltoides, assembly GCA_021437245.1. NCBI lineage: Eukaryota > Viridiplantae > Streptophyta > Magnoliopsida > Poales > Poaceae > Aegilops > Aegilops speltoides. The sequence continues at coordinate 258,478,653 of CM038147.1, forward strand.
CCATGAACGCCGTACGCCCTTGCGAACCCACCCGCGACCGCCTCATGATTAAGGGCGGGCACGGCGTCTATGCTCGTGTCCGTCCCTGCGGCGTCGCTAAACACAAGAGGTTGAGCTCTGTCTCGCGGGCCAGCTCCCGTGCACGTCACCTCCCATTGTCCTTGGTGCCTTGTTCTCGCATGAGCTAATCGCGGGGGATGAGCTAGGGCACACGATCCGATGCCTCATCGCCACGGGAGCCGCGTGCCGGTTGTGTTTCTTCAGGACTTTCGCATGAGAAGACTGGGCACGGAGTTTGTGCTCGGGTCCATCCCTGCAGCGTCGATAAACCCAACGGCTGAGCTCTGTCTGGCGGGCCGGCCCTATTCACGTCACCTCCTGGGGTCATTGGTGTTTGGCCTTCTCATGTGATAACCTCAGGAGATTCATTCGGCACAGGTTGTCTAACCATCTCGCAGGGCCATCACAAGCGTTCCAAATCAAATTCAGGCGCAACACGCCTTGAGGTAGGGCCTTGTGAGTCTCGCGCTGGCTCACGAGTGCCCATACACACATCCTCTAGCCCTGCCGTGCAAGCCACATGTCAGGGCGGGGCTGGACACGCCCCGGGGGCTCCACTCAGAGGGATCCCCCACCCACGCACCAGTGGAAGCACCATGGTCCATGCTGGCAGTCTACGCGATCGAGGAGCGGCTATGCCCATGCAAGTGCGAAAGTGCCATGCTTCGCGCAGGTGATAAACAACTGAGGGCAGCCCCATGGTCGCAATAACCTCAGGGAGCCGCCAGGCTCGGGGTTCAGCCTCGCCGCAATGCTTCCCCTTCACGAGAGTCGCGCGAGGGGGCTGGGCACGGGGGCTACGCTCAGGTCATGCCTAGCGTACGCCGCCCTGCAAGGTCTACCGGACCTGTTCTTCGCGCGCCCCTCCCGAGCGAGACCTCGGCAAGGAAAGGTATGGAGGTCTATTCGTACATCAAGGGGGACTCCTGAGCATCGCGACTCAGGAGCCTAACTGGTCACATAGCCCCTCATCCCTTGGTCTCGTCCTGGTGATCCGGACGACCCAACGGTGTACACGTGGAGCCGGGCCCTGCCAACGCAGAACGCTAAGGCCTAATCTCGCACCTCCTTCCCGAGGGATGTTTGCACGTCAATGGGGACTCCTGAGCATCGCGACTCAGGAGCCTAACTGGTCACGTAGCCCCTCACCCCTTGGTCTCATCCTGGTGATCTGGACGACCCAATGGCGGCTGAGGTATGCGCGGGGCCGGGCCCTGCCAACGCAGAACACTAAAGCAAACGGGAAGGAAATCCCCATGTCCTAGCAAATTATCACAAAACATTATGTCTCTTAAAGGTGCAAATCATATAAGTTCTTATGCCTCCATGAGGCACGATGCATGTTGTAGGAGATAAAACAGAGGGAAGCGCCACCATCAAGCTCCTCCTTCAGCCTTGGGTGTCGTCGTCGCCCGCGAGGGGAGTCCCATCATCGACAACGTCGCCATCGCCCGTACCGTCAGCCGTGGTCATGGGGTCGGTGGCACCGCCATCCGTGGTTGCGGGCTCGACGGTGAGGAACTTCTGCAGCAGGGCCTCCACCTGGTCCTTCACGGCTTCGGCAGCGGCGCTGCAGCACTCCAGGTCCACTGGCTCAAGCAAGGCACCAAAGTCGAAGCTGGGGTCGCGAAGATGAAGGTGTCTAAAGATACGCGTCACAGCTGAGGTGGATAGCGCGCGGGCTTCTCCTTCCACCATGGGTCCGACTCCAATGACAATGCCCTCGAGCGTCGTGACAAGTTGGGGGAGCAACTCGGCGGGGCCTTCCTTCGCAGTCACCAGTGGCTCCTTCAACCCCCTCCCGTAGAGATCCCACAGTGCCTTGCGGGACCTCTGCTCAAGAGAGTAGAAGGCGGCATGCCCCTCGACAAGAACATTTGCCTTGGCCTCCGGTTGGACCCTCTTCGCCTCCACCTCGTCCTTCAACTTCTCCGAGCGTCCATGCTCTGTTGCCTGCTTTTGTGCCGCCTGCACTAGCTTGGTGTCACGGTCGCCGATTGCAGCTTCGCAGGACTTCAGCTTCTCCTCCCGCGCCTCGTGCTGATGAGCCTCAGCGGCCTGCCTGTCACAGAGGGTCTTTAGCTCGGCCTCCGTGTTGGGGAACGTAGTAATTTCAAAACTTTTCCTACGCACACGCAAGATCATGGTGATGCATAGCAACGAGAGGGGAGAGTGTTGTCTACGTACCCTTGTAGACCGAAGCGGAAGCGATCACAACGTAGAGGAAGTAGTCGTACGATCTCCTCGCGATCCGACCGATCCCGACGCCATTACTCCGGCGCCCCCGAGTTCTTGACACATGTACAGCTCGATGACGTCCCTCGAACTCCGATCCAGCCGAGTGTCGAGGGAGAGTTCCGTCAGCACGACGGCGTGGTGACGATCTTGATGTTCTACCGGCGCAGAGCTTCGCCTAAGCTTCGTGACGATATGACCGAGGTGGATATGGTGGAAGGGGGCACCGCACACGGCTAAGGAACGATCCGTAGATCAAACTTGTGTGTCCTAGGGTGCCCCCCTGCCCCGTATATAAAGGAGCAGGGGAGGGGCCGGCCGGCCAAGAGGAGGCGCTGCCAGGAGTCCTACTCCTCCGGGAGTAGGATTCCCCCAATCCTAGTTGGAATAGGATTCACCGAGGGGAAAGAGAGAGGGGCGGCCCACCTTTCCTAGTCCTAGTAGGACTAGGGAAGGGGAGGCGCGCCACCTAGGGCTGGCCCTTTCTCCTTTCCACCAAGGCCCACTATGGCCCATATAGTTCCGGGGGTTCCGTAACCTCCGGTACTCGAGAAATTCGATTTCACCCTAACCATTCCGAACTCCAAATATAGGCTTCCAATATATCAATCTTTATGTCTCGACTATTTCGAGACTCCTCGTCATGTCCGTGATCACATCCGGGACTCGAACTTCTTCGGTACATCAAAATACATAAACTCATAATATAACCGCCATCGAAACCTTGCTGCGTGCGGACCCTACGGTTCGAGAACAATGTAGACATGACCGAGACACGTCTCGGTCAATAACCAATAGCGGGACCTGGATGCCCATATTGGTTCCTACATATTCTACGAAGATCTTTATCGGTCGACCGCATAACATCATCGTTGTTCCTTTGTCATCGGTATGTTACTTGCCCGAGATTCGATCGTCGGTATCCAATACCTAGTTCAATCTCGTTACGGCAAGTCTCTTTACTCGTTCCGTAATACATCATCTCACAGCTAACTCTTTAGTTGTAATGCTTGCAAGGCTTAAGTGATGTGTATTACCGAGAGGGCCCAGAGATACCTCTCCGACAATCGGAGTGACAAAACCTAATCTCAAATCGCCAACCCAACATCCGCCTTTGGAGACACCGTAGTACTCCTTTATAATCACCCGATTCGTTGTGACGTTTGGTAGTACCAAAGTGTTCCTCCGTAAACGGAGTTGCATAATCTCATAGTTACGGAACATGTATATGTCATGGATAAAAGCAGTAGCAACATACTAAACGATCGTGTGCTAAGCTAATGGAATGGGTCATGTCAATCGATCATTCTACTAATGATGTGACCTTGTTAATCAAATAACAACTCTTTGTTCATGGTTAGGAAACATAACCATCTTTGATTAACAAGCTAGTCAAGTAGAGGCATACTAGTGACATATTGTTTGTCTATGCATTCACACATGTATCATGTTTCCGGTTAATACAATTATAGCATGAATGATAAACATTTATCATGAAATAAGGAAATAAATAATAACTTTATTATTGCCTCTAGGGCATATTTCCTTCACTCCGCTGCTCAGCAGCGCTCCTCGGCAGCCTCTGCATCCTTCATCGTCGCGTCGCGGGTGGCCACAGCCAGGCTGGCAGCCTTTTTGCCTTCCTCTAAGGCCGCCACGGCCTGGTCCAGCCCGCCCGAACAGACGCGTCGGCCCGGAGCCATCCCAAGACCAGCTCCAAGCGCCCGACGCCATGTGCCAGTCGGAGCCTTGAAGATCTGTAAGTGCATCTAGTGCCCCTTAGTGATTTTGGTGTATTGAAGACTTATAGGTTAAGGGACTAATGCGTCTGTGAGTGTACACAGGTCTATAAGTCTATGAGGAGTTTGATATTTACAGAGAAAGTCGACCCCTAAAAATGAAGTTCTTCAACTAAAGACTTTGGATTTCTGAAGACTTTCTAAAGACTTTGAAAGTGAAGAAATTGGTGTGACCTTGAAGACCTGGCAATCATTCGAAGAATATGAAGCGTGAAGACTTTTGTTTTCATAGTTTCATTTTCTCTTTCTTGAGTCATAGGAAACACCATACTGTTAAAGGGGGTCGAGGAAATACTAAGGAAAATTTTCCATGTGATGCTCAACTCAAAATCCTACACCTACCAATCCCTTCGAGTGAAGCCATTCAAATCTCATACAGATTCACCATATTCTTGAAAGGATGAGACGAAGTTCTTCTGGTCTCTGAGGAATTTGTTCTGACTGAGGTGTTAGGAATTCACCAGTGCAAATTGCCTACACGGTGAGGATCATGATATCCCTGAGGACTTTGATAGTCAAAATTCTGACCGTTGCTGCGCTATGCGCCAACGGTTCCAAAATATCTACCCACCTAACGGTCATATCAGACAAGGGCATTAATGTCTTATCATGTCGGGCTACTCCCTAAGCTATAAATAGCCGCCCCCTTCAACCACTAGCTGGTGGCTGCTCCGAGAGAAACTGACGCTTGTCAATCGAGAGCATCCCATCCTCCAAGGACTTTGAGCGAAAATCATCAAGTGAGGAAAACCCAAACCTAACACCTACAAACCCAAAGTGATTGAGCATCACTGAAGAGATTGATCCTACGTGGATCTGGCACTTGTTTCCTTTGAAGACTGTGCTTCTTCCAGACGGTTAGGCGTCAAGGTCTAGAGCATCCAAGAGGAATTGTGGATCGCCGAGTGACCGAGTTTGTGAAGGTTCGGAAGTCACCTGAAGACTTACCATGAGTGATTGGGTGAGGTCTGTGTGACTTTAGCTCAAGAAGAATACGGCAAGGACTGTGTGTCCGGGACTGGGTGTCCTCAAGTTTAAATACTCAGCCGCTCCAACCAGATGTACAACTGAGACGGCAGTTGGAACTGGTCTACCAAATCATTGTCTTCACCAAGCTTACTGGTTCTATTTCCTCAACTCCTTCATTTCCTCATGTCTGTTGTTGTGTGCTGTTCATATCTGTTTGAAGACTTTGATCAAGACTTTCTCAATTTCCTCGATCAATTTCTTCATCGTCTGTCTTCTTTCTTGTTTTATCCTGTGTTTACGCTTTCTGTACTCTGTGCTTGTCTTCATTTCATCATGATGACGATGCTTGTGTTCTGTTATGTTTACTTCTGAGTACTTATTCCACTACTAGTAGTTCTTCATTTAGGAATTTCCTCACCAGCAAATTCCTCGGTGAAGAATTCATAAAAATCGCCTATTCACCCTTGTCGATATAACGCACTTTCAATTGGTATCAGAGCAAGGTACTCCCTTGTTCTGTGTGATTTTGGTTTAACCGCCTGGAGTTTTAGTTATGTCGACTGCAGGATTGAGGAACGTTTCCTGCCCCATCTTTTACGGTCATGAGTATCCTCGGTGGAAGGCCATGATGAAGAAGCGACTCATGGCTATGGACAGCAAACTCTAGACCGTCATTGAGATTGGTCTTACCGATCTATGCAAGATGGCGGAGGCTGATGACATTCACAAGTACACTCTACTGAACCTCACGGCGAAGGATGTCATCTGCTCCTGTCTGTCCCGAAATCAGTTCAGGAATGTCATGCACCTCAATCACGCAAAGCTAATTTGGGACCGGCTTTCTGAGGTCTATGAAGGTCAACGTACTCGTTATGATCCTTGGTTTGAGGACTACAAGGATTCTCTCAAGGAGATGACTTTCACACCTGAATTGTCATCCTCTTCACCGTGGCTCGTGGCAGAGGGTGCCAAGGTAACTGAATGCTACCTTTCCGAATCTAGTGATGATGAATTAGGTGATGAATTTGGCCCCAGCTATGTCAAACTTGCTTCCCTTGCCACTAAATAACAAAGAGCTTTGGAAAAAGTACAATACATGCTTAATAAGAGCGATGATATGTTGGGTGAAGAAATGGATCAGTCGAAAGCTTTGGCTGAGAGTCTTCAGAGACTTCAGTCCAAGTTTGACGCCCTTCAAGATCATCATAATACTCTCTTGTCTGATCACGAGAAGCTTTCTTCTGAATCTCTTGAAAGAAAGCAAGATCTTGAAAAGCTAAGAGTGGATTATGAAGATCTTCAAAAGGAGCGTGATTCATTACTTGCTCAGCAAATCAGCGCTACCCAGGAAGAATTTGTTCCTCCATGTCTGAAGTGCATTGAACGTGAAACTGCTAATTCTTCACCTAAATGTTCAAATGCTTCTAATGCTACAAATTCTTCATATGTCTCTGCTATCACTAATTCATCATCTGAGGACAATGCAAGTATCACTGATGATGCAGGGCTGAAGGAATTGTACATGACAGGCATGTACAAAAGCCTCAAAGGGCATCAGACTCATTGTGATGTGCTCAAAAAGCAGATCCTCAACAGAAACCCTAGGAAAGAGGGTATTGCCTTTGAGAGGAAACGCAATGATGATGGAACATTTTGGAAGCTTGAGCAGTACCCCAAAACCTCATGGGTTGCTGCAAAGGGACCTCCAGTTGATCCATCCAACTTATCTGGTTTTACATGTGAACCTCCTCATTCTTCTGATGAGTCATTTAACTCTAACTATAAACTGTTCAAAAATCAGAATGGTGAAGTATTTGCTAGCTACGTTGGGACTAACTGCAGGAACGGTTCCCCTATGAAGAAAATCTGGGTTCCCAAAAGTTGCCTTGAAATTCTTTAGGTGAATGTCCTCATGACACCACCTGTGAAGAATAGGAACTCCAGATCAAATTCTTCATATGAACCAAATTCTTCATATGGATCCAAGTCCTCAAGTGGACCAAATTCCTCACATGGATCAAATTCCTCAAAAGGATCAAAATCCTCATATGATCATCATCGTGCTAACCCTTCTGTTTCGCAGGGTAGAGCTAAGGGCTATTAATATGTGCATTATTCTTCAAATCATTATGTTCATAAGTCCTCGAAGAATTTCTCTGCTTATTCATATGCTTACCCTAATCCCTCTTATGTGAAACGAAGTGGACTGGCATCCATGCCACCTTTCTCACATGGTGCTCACAGAGTGATGAATTCTTTGCCACCCCTCCAGATGTGGGTGGTGAAGAAAAGAACTAATATCTTATGCAGGGTCGTCTCCAAATATGCTCAAACGATCAAGAATTTGTTGGAGACCTGAATAAAGGCTCGATAGGACGCAGTCTAATAATGATGAAATGAACCTTCATTTCTCACGTCCTCATACTGATTATCTGTTCTAATTGCTTGATGAAATTGACCTGATGATATTGATGACATATTCTTCACCGGTGAAGTATATGAGTTTGTAAGCTGCACTAATTCATCTGCAGGATGATCAACCCAAAGCCAATTAGTGGGTCCTCGATAGTGGATGTACAAATCACATGACTGGTGACAAGAATCTATTGATGGATGCTCCCTTATCACCGTCACATCTGAACCATATTATCTTCGGTGACAAAGGCAAAAGTCAGGTATTGGGTCTAGGTAAGGTTCCGATCTCTAAGGACATACACATGGACAAAGTCATGCTTGTCGAGTCCTTAGGATACAACCTCATGTCTGTCTCAATGCTTTGTGATCTTGATATGGTTGTTGTCTTTGGCAAGTATCGTTGTGTTGTGATCTTGGAAGATGACAATTCCAAACTCTTCGAAGGCTTTAGGAGAGGAGACTTGTACATTGTTGATTTATCTACAGGACCACAGCCTGCCGTGTGCTTACTTGCAAAAGCTTCAAAAGGCTGGCTATGGCATCGACGACTTGGTCATGCTGGCATGAGGAATCTGCACACGCTCGCGAAGAAGAAACATGTCATTGGCATTGAGAATGTCAAATTCCTCAAGGATCACCTATGCAGAGCCTGTGAAGCTGGGAAGATGACAAAGGCCAAGCATCCATCAAAGACTATCATGACTACCACTCAACCATTTGAATTGCTTCACATGGATCTCTTCAGTCCTAATCATTATTCTGCTGTTACAAATGATGCATCTCTATATGGCTTTGTTATTGTTGATGATTATTCTCGTTACACATGGGTACACATTGTCACCTACAAACATGAGGCGCACGAAGTCTTCAAACGATTTTCCTCGAGGGCTTCAACCAACTTTGGTGTGAAGATCAAGCACATCAGGAGTGACAATGGAACTGAGTTCAAGAATTCCGGTCTTGATGACTATCTTGATGAACTTGGTATTACTCATGAGTTATCTGCTCCTTATACTCCTCAGCAGAATGGCATCGTGGAGCGCAAGAACAGAACTCTTGTTGAGATGGCTCGCACTATGCTTGATGAATACAAGACGCCTCGTCGTTTCTGGAGTGAGGCAATCAATACTGCCTGCCACATCATCAACAGAGTATATCTTCACAAATTCTTCAAGAAGACTGCATATGAACTCCTCACTGACCAGAAACCCAATGTGAGTTACTTCAAAGTCTTCGGTGCTAAATGTTGGATTAGAGATCCTCATCACAATTCTAAATTTGCACCGAAAGCACATGAGGGTTTAATGCTTGGTTATGGAAAGGACTCGCACACCTACAAAGTCTTCAACAACGTTCTTCACAAGGTTGTTGAAACTGTGGATGTGCGGTTCGATGAAACTAATGGCTCGCAAAGAGAGCACCTACCTTCTGTGATAGATGAACCAGCACCTGAGGATTCTATCAAGTACAAAGCCACCGAGGATGTCATTCCTCTTCAAGAATCTCTTCAAGAATTCATTCCGAACGTGATTTAACGTCGGTCAAGCGACCAAGAAAATGGTGCCGAGGAAAATGCTCTGAAGAAAAGGCGATCAAATTCCTCGAAGACAACCCGCCATCCTCGTATTGCAAACGAAGTGCAAGTCGAGAAGATCATCGATGACATTGAAGCACCAGGTCCTATCACACGCTCAGAAGCTTCACATTTATCTAACTTTTGTGGGCACTTTGCGTTTGTCTCTATCATAGAGCCCACTAAGGTAGATGAAGCATTTCTGGAGCCTGAGTGGATTCAAGCTATGCAAGAAGAATTACATCAGTTCGAGCTCAACAATGTCTGGGAACTAGTCAAACGTCCAGATCCTCGCAAGCACAACATTATTGGCACAAAGTGGATCTACCGCACAAGCAAGATGAAAATGGCCTTGTGGTGAGGAATAAGGCACGGCTTGTAGCTCAAGGCTACACACAGGTTGAAGGAATTGACTTCGATGAAACTTTTTCACCTGTTGCTAGACTTGAGGCTATTCGCATATTACTTGCTTATGCTAACCATCATGATATTATCTTACAACAAATGGATGTGAAAAGTGCCTTCCTCAATGGTAAGCTTGAGGAAGAAGTATATGTTGCTCAACCCCCAGGTTTTGAAGATCCAAAGAATCCCGACAAAGTCTTCAAGCTCAACAAGGCCCTATATGGCCTCAAGCAAGCCCCTCGGGTGTGGTATGATACTTTGAAGGAATTCCTCATGAAGAAAGGCTTCAAACCCGGTTCACTCGACCCAACTCTTTTCACTAAGTCTTATGATGGTGAATTGTTTGTGTGCCAAATATATGTTGATGATATCATTTTCTATTGTCTTGACCAACGATATAGTGATGAATTTGCCTATATGATGAGTGAATAATATCAAATGTCTATGATGGGAGAGTTGAAATTCTTTTTAGGTCTTCAAATTTGTCAACAGCGCAATGGAATATTCATATCTCAGGAGAAATACCTCAAGGACGTATTGAGGAAATTCGGCATGCAAGATTGCAAAGGGGTCAAAATTCCAATGCCCACAAATGGCCATCTATGCACTGATGAAAATGGTAAAGACTTCGATCAAAAGGTATAACACTCCATGATTGGTTCTTTATTGTACCTATGTGCATCTAGGCTGGATATTATGCTTAGTGTTTGCATGTGTGCCCGATTTCAAGCTACACCGAAGGAATCACACCATAAGGCTGTGAAGCATATTCTTCAATACTTAGCTCACACACCAACACTTGGATTATGGTATACCAAGGGCTCTACTTTTGATCTCATTGGATATTCAGACTCTGACTATGCTCGCGATCGCGTGGACCGCAAGTCAACATCTAGTACATGTCATTTCCTCGGACGATCTTTGGTCTGTTGGTCCTCGAAGAAACAGAACTGCGTATCTCTCTCCACTGCAGAAGCTGAGTACATTGTTGCTGGATCATGTTGTGCTCAACTACTATGGATGAAGCAAACACTCAAGGACTATGGCGTCAACGTGAAGAATGTGCCTCTCTACTATGACAATGAGAGTGCCATCAAGATTGCTCATAACCCAGTTCAGCACTCGAAGACCAAGCACATCCAGATTTGTCATCATTTTATTCGTGATCATGTGTTGAAGGGCGACATCTCCATTGACCACGTCAGCACTGAAGATCAGCTGGCCAATATCTTCACAAAGCCCTTGGATGAGAAGAGATTTAGCAAGTTGCGGTGTGAGCTAAATATCCTAGAATCTTCGAATGTTCTCTAAAATGGACACACCTCCTAACACTTATGCTGACTTGATGACTTAGATGCACAACATAGAAAGTAACATTTTTCTTCAATCAATGAAGACTAACCCTCTAAGTGTGAAGAAATTAATGAAGAAATTGATTCTCAGAGCCCTACGACAATTGTACGCGGTGTCTGAAATCAGCCTTCTTATACGGTGGGTTACGCCACCAACCAAAGTTGAAATCTTCAATATGAGTTTTTCTCGTTTTTGAAATTCCTCAGTTTTTCAAATTCTTCAACCTTGCATTGTCTTCACTCTTTTCAGTGTTGTTCTTAATTTGAATATATATATATATACTGTTATGCGTAACAGAATATTATTCTGTTACCCTCTCTGTACTGACGTAGTTCACAATTTGGACTGGCGTGTTTTTCAACAAGAACTGATCTTCCTACGTGCACGACGGACGGAAAAAGGGGATGCAACATGGAGTTTCCGGTCGTTCTCCGGCGCGATGCTGCGGGCCATTCGTTGCTAGAGGAGACATGTAAGGGGTTCCGCACGTGCGTGCGCTCAGCTGGATGTGTTTTGCGATCTGTAGTCACCGGAGGTGACGGCGTGGGCATTTTGGTGGCGAACGTGTTTTGGGCGTCAGTGTTTACTGTGGTGTTCGTGGGCCTCAATTTACGTCGTGCTTGTCGTTTTTGATGTGAGAATTGTCGGTATGTTAGAGTTTTTTGAGATTATTTTCATCTATAATTTATGATTACAAGTTTTGGTGTTCTTGGTCGTTTTCCACGCCTACCATGGAAATCTGTTCTTCTTTATCTGTTTTTTTACTTTCGAATTGGTGTTGCAGGGAGAGATATAAGGATTGTATGAAAAGATTTGTGTTGTCAATTTTGCTTCTTTGAGTTGTTTCTACCCCGGATTCCCATGTTATTTTGTCGTTGGCGGAGGTGGTGTATGGCGGCTGACTGTAAGCTGCGATTTCTTGTAATCTGGTCAAACTGTGTAATTAAGTTGCGTGTTTTTCAGTGTTGTTTTGAATTGTTGCCGTATGTGTAGTTGGACTGCTGCGTGTCAAAGTTTTATTATTGTGTGTTGACATCGAGCCGCACCAATGGCTCTGCACTTTGATTATAAAGCCCGAGCCCTCTGTCAGTTTCATTCTACGAGCTGCAACCAAAGAAAAGGGAGATGGATCCTGAGCTGGGAGAGGTCACAGAGGAGGAGGGGACACCATAGATGTGAGGGCTGCAGTAGCGGAGCAGAGGAGGAGGGGGCGCATGCACAGGCAGATGGCGTGACGTGCTGCCGAGGAGGAACTGGAGGGAGAGTTCAACAGACGGCTTGCGCGTGAGGTGATGGATACTTGCAACTCCAATGAATTGGAGCTTCTTTTCCTAGAGGGCATGGGAAGGAACCATATTCAGATCGTTAGTTGGGCTAGGGCGAGAGCAGCCACGACTCCACATCCATCCACCAGGGCAAAATGGCATCGTTTCTTTGATCGTTATGACTGAAGTAGTGAATATTATGTTTTTAAGATTTTTGTTGTGAGGGAGCAGATGTCCGAATGACTAAATGAATTCAACTTGTTTTTGTCTCTGAATGTGTTCTTTTGTCTGCATATGTTCGACATGTGCACCTTTGAACTGCTTGTTTTTCTGAAGTTGAACTGATTTGCGGTCAAATGTTGCAAGGCTTGTGTAATAACTATTTCCTACCAGCTGGCTGCCCATCTGCCTATTTATTATTTTTATAATCTACGAGTGTCCCTGACTATAAACGCTATCCATCTATGTGTGGTGTGTGGCCAAGTCTTCCCCCTCCCTTTTCTTCCTTCTTCCAGAATCAGATCTAGGTTCCTCTCTCTTCTCTTCGTTGCCTTTTTCACTGTTCCTGTGTGTTCCATGGAGGATTGTTCATGCGGATGCCTAGCAAAGATGGCGCCCATGGCCGACGGCTGTGTGTACGAGTCTGGTTTGGAGCTCACTCAGACTCAGCGGCGTGGGCAACTTTCTTGTTTGCTGTACAGCAACCATGGGTTTCGTACACCCTATGTTTGTCGCCTGACGGATGGTGACTTGAAGGAATCATGGGTATGTGTTTCTATTCAGTTTTTTTTCTACTTTCTTGTTGGTTTCTGTTTGAATCCCATGGACTGGATCTGCAGTTTTGTCTTATGAATAGGTTGTCTATATTTTTTTATTTGGTTTTGTCAGATTTTAACATTTGGGATTTCTGTGTGTATTTGTCCATTACTTAACAATATTTTAACCATTTTTTGTATAATCCCTGATCTGTTTATGAATAGATGTTTTTACTGTAGGTGTATTGATCTGTATATTTCTTCAGTTTAGTCAGTTCACATGTCTAGTTAGTTTTGTGTTATTGTTTTGGTTCAGATTTTTTCCATTTTAGTTTGTTATGCAAATCGTTCCTCTATCTGTGTAAAAATTCAGTTATGTCAGGTGTTCATTTTGTTTTGTACTCCCATGCCCATTTGCAGAAAATGTCACCCGGGATCAGGATTGTTGCTCCTAGTTCCGGTGTTCTGAAGATGGAGACTTCAGACAAGAATGGGTATCAGTTGATGGATGTTGCCTACCACATCGACTTTGATGGTTGCATCAACCTAACTACTAGGTGGAGGGAGTTTGTGGCTGAGTCTGGATTTGAGGATGGTGATGTGGTTATGGTTATGTTCTCGAGAGAAGACGACTCTCTGACGTTTAGAATTTATGTGTTGTAGGTTTAAATGTGGCAAATGACGCCGGTTGTGAGATTTGTGTGTGGTTGATTATGTTGCAGTATTTTTTTCTTTTAAAACATTTGCATGTGAGATGGTTGAATTGTATGGTATTATCAGAATGGTATGGAACAAGTTATGTAATGCTTTTCCTATTGTTCTGCCCAAGAATAACTGTTTTTATTTATACATTCTTTATATTAGTAATGGAACAATTTCTATAGTTGAACTGATGGGCATCCTTTGTTTTGACTGGTATTTTTTTCATGTTCATAACTCGGAGACGGTGCTATACGCTGATGATTTTTTTAGAACTGCTTTTTGTTATTGAGTTTGCTGAACTTACATTCTGTTAATGATAGTACTGATCTATTTTAGGTTGTCAATTACCAATCAAATTTGTTTGTTGTATAAAAAAAATTCTTACTTTTTTACATGAATTTTGGAGCACATTTTCTCTTTTTCATAGATGAATAATGATAGTTTTGGTATTTTATAAAATTAAAAAATTTAATCTTCGCTGCACAAGACTATTTTTTTGTACTTGAACCTTATGAATTGTAGTAGTTGAACTTTTTGTAAATTCGTTTAAAATTTTTATTTACAGTCTTATATTTTTTATTTTTTTACTTCTTACCATTAAGATGTGTTTGAACTTTTACAATATTTCTGTTTATTAACTGATTTTTCTTGTGAGTTTTTTAAAAATTATCTGCATTTTTTATTTCTTGTGAATTGTATGGTATTATCAAAATGGATTGGAACAAGTTATGTAATGTTTTTCCTACTGTTCTGCTCAATTATAACTGTTTTATTTATACATTCTTTATATTAGTACTGGAACAATTTCTATAGTTGAACTGATGGGCATCCTTTGTTTTGACTAATATATTTTTCATGTTCATAACTCGCAGACGGTGCTATACGCTGATGATTTTTTTAGAACCTCTTTTTGTTATTGAGTTTGCTGAACTTACATTCTGTTAATGATAGTACTGATCTATTTTAGGTTGTCAATTACCAATCAAATTTGTTTGTTGTATAATATTTTTTTTCTTACTTTTTTACATGAATTTTGGAGCATATTTTTTTCTTTTTTATAGATGAATAATGATAGTTTTGGTATTTTATAAAATAAAAAAATTAATCTTAACTGCACAAGATTTTTTATTTGTACTTGAACCTTATGAATTGTAGTAGTTGAACTTTTTTGTAAATTCGTTTCTGAAATTTTTACTTACAGTCTTATATTTTTTTTACTTCTTACCATTAAGATGTATTTGAACTTTTTACAATATTTTTGTTTATTAACTAATTTTTCTTGTGAGTTTTTTTAAATTATCTGCATTTTTTATTTTTTGTCCTGCGTGATCTACTGGATTTTTGTAATGGGGCGAAGTACTTTGTTGGGCCATCGGCCTGGGTCGTTGTATTCGGCCCGGATAGCTTCTCCCACGCAGCTGTGCAGCACGGCGTGCGCGTGAGCTATGTGTTTAGTCCCACCTCGCTAGTCGAGGGGGTTCTAGACTTGTTTATAAGCGCAGCCGACGCTCACCAGTCAAACTCCGCTGAACACTTACCAGAGCGCTTATACACGGCGCTCGCTCTCTCTCTCTTGAACTATGGGCCCTGGACGGCAGGCCCTGCGAGTGCGCGGATTACTAGGGATTCGCCCACGGGCTCGAGTTCAAGTATCTAGCATTGTCAGGGCCTGCGCCTATCCTTGGGCGGTCAATTTTTTATTTTTTGTTGTTTTGGATCTAGTACTTGACTGCACCAGTAACTTGGACAGGTACCTTTTTGTCCTTGGGCTGTCAATTTTTTTCTTTTCTTTTTTTTGTTTGTTTGAATATAGTACTTGACTCCACTAGTAACTTTGTCTGGTACTGCGCCTGTCAAATGAGCGCACTGCCGCGTTAGCGCGAGGCCGAGCCGGGGGGGGAGGGGGGTCGGGACCCCCCCTCCCCCATCCCGGCGAGGCCGAGCCAGGAACGAGCCATAGCAGGCGACGACGCGGCGTGCCGTGGCGTCGCATGCGGAGCCGAGTCCGTAACATGACTTACCCCATTATCTATCTTAGGGGAGCGGGTGTGTGGGGGGAAACATGACTTGCCCCCGCACCGCACCGTACTGAGGGGCATAGTTGTACTAACACATCTTCCTTGTATGGACTTTGCCCCATTATCTATCTTAGGGGTGTGGGTGCGTGGGGAGGGGGGGGGAAACAGAATAACCGTGTTGCGCCTGTCAAATGAGTGCACTGCCGCGTTAGCGCGAGGCCGAGCCGGGGGGAGGGGGTCAGGAGCCCCCCCCCCCCTCCCCCATCCCGGCAAGGCCGAGCCAGGAACGAGCCATAGAAAGCGACGACGCGGCGTGCCGCGGCATCGCATGCGGAGGCGAGTTCGTACCATGACTTGCCCGATTATCTATCTTAGGGGTGCGGGTGCGTGGGGGGAAACATGACTTGCCCCCGCACCGCACCGTACTGAGGGGCATAGTTGTACTGACACATCTTCCTTGTATGGACTTTGCCCCATTATCTATCTTAGGGGTGTGGGTGTGTGGGGGGTGGGAGAAACAGAATAACCGCACTACGCCTGTCAAACGAGCGCACTGCCGCGTTAGCGCAAGGCCGAGCCAGGGGGAGGGTCCCGGCGAGGCCGAGCCAGGAACGAGCCGTAGTAGGCGACGACGCGGCATGCCGCAGCGTCGCATGCGGAGGCGAGTCCGTAACATGACTTGCCCCATTATCTATCTTAGGGGTGTGGGTGCGTGGGGGGAACAGAATAACCGCATTGCGCCTGTCAAACGAGCGCACTGCCGGGTTAGCGCGAGGCCGAGCCGAGGGGGGAGGGGGGTCGGGACCCGCCCCCCCATCCCGGCGAGGCCGAGCCAGGAACGAGCCGTACCGGGCGACGACGTGGCGTGCCGCAGCGTCGCATGCGGAGGCGAGCCCGTAACATGACTTGCCTCATTATCTATCTTAGGGGTGTGGGTGCGTGGGATGGAAACAGAATAACCGCACTGCGCCTGTCAAACGAGTGCACTGCCATGTTAGCGCGAGGCCAAGCCGGGGGGAGGGTGGTGGGACCCCCCCCCCATCCCGGCGAGGCCGAGCTAGGAACGAGCCGTAGCAGGCGACGACGCGACGTGCCGCGGCGTCGCATGCGGAGGCGAGTCTGTAACATGACTTGCCCCATTATCTATCTTAGGGGTGTGGGTGCGTGGGGGGAAATAGAATAACCGCACTGCACCTGTCAAACGAGCGTCTTGCCAAGAAGCGTGAGGCCGAGCCGGGGAGGGGGGGACCCCCCTCCCCATCTGGCGAGGCCGAGCCAGAACGAAGTCGTGCAGCAGCGACGACGCGGCGTGCCGCGGCGTCGCATGCGGAGGCGAGTCCGTAACATGACTTGCCCCATTATCTATCTTAGGGGTGTGGGTGCGTGGGGGAACATGACTTGCCCCGCACCGCACTGTACCGAGGGGCATAGTTGTACTGACACATCTTCCTTGTATGGACTTTGCCCCATTATCTATCTTAGGGGTGTGGGTGCGTGGGGAAACATGATGGCCCCACACCGCACTGCATCGAGGGGCATAGTTGTCTTGACACATCTTCCTTGTATGGACTTTGCCCCATTATCTATCTTAGGGTGTGGGTCCGTGGGGAAACAGAATAACCGTGATCTTGTGCACAAACGAGCGCACTATCACAGAAGCGCGAGGCCGAGCCGGGGTGGGGTGGGACCCCCTCCCCATCCGAGGCCGAGGCAGAACGAAGCGAGCGTGCATAACGACAAGGCGTGCCTTGGCGTCGCATGCGGAGGCGAGTCCGTAACATGACTTGGCCTCATTATCTTATATTTATTTTTTAGGGGAAAAACCAGCACCGTTATGAATTATTTTTTCATTTGTACTTTTTTGATAATTTTTTTGTACTGTTGTGAGTTATTATTTGTACTTTAGCCGTTTGTTTTCTCCATCTATATTAATTTTTTATTGTATTTGATTTTTGGTATTATCTTTTGTAACTGGCCAGAGATAGTGGGCTTCGCCACGGTTGTGGGCTTTAGCCGTCCGTTTTCTCCCACTCATCTTTTAACCCTCCAACTCACCTTTTAACCTCCGATCTTCCCCATTCCGCTCCTCTCTCGTCCCCAAATCGATTTCGTCTTCGTTCCCCTCTTCTTCTCTTCTTGGAGGGGGAGTTGCTACTCCTGTTTCGCCGCGGGAGCGTCGGCCGGAGGGTTCAACCCCAGGGGTGGAGGTCCAGGTGCTCTGTTTTGTTCCTTTTGCTCTGCCATTGACTTTGCTTGCATCCTCTTATGTTCAGATTTTCTCTCTATTTCTAATCTGTTGCTCTCTTTGCTGTCCCAGGCTGCACTCGCTAGGGTTCCTTTGCTGTTGAATGAGCTTTTAGCGGCAGTGATACTGGATTGCATGGCGGATTTTGTGTTTGCTGGTAAGATTTTTGCTTTTGTATGGCGTGCTTCGTTTCTGAAATAGTTCAAATCCCTAATTTTTTTGAGTGTCTTGCAGATCTGGTTCAGTAGATTTTAGGACTGTAGATCTCAATGGGTACATCATCCAGTCCAGACAAATTGAATGCAGGTGATTTTCCCTGTATTTTGGATGATGTTTTAACAGATCTGGTTTTTAGGTTGTACAGATTGTTCTTTGTATCGACTTTATAAGTTGTATGTATTTTGATATGTGTTAATTTTGTCCTGGATTGTATGGTGTGTATGGTTTTGGCAGTTGATGCAACCTGCAGACAGGTTGTAGTACTTATCACCATGTGTATTTTGAACTGCTGTCCTTGCATTTGAATAGGTTGTATTAGTCAGTGAAGAACTAGTATGGTGTTGAAAGAGTTGTGTTTTCTGAAGTTTGTTCTGCAAGTGGTGGGTTCATTTTGTTTTATTCGGTGAACTTGTAGTGTTCACATAGTTGAACTGATTGATTGTTCTTGTACTTTTTTGCTAATTATGATGTTGTTGCAGATGTTGGAGTGTCGGTGCCTCCTGATTCTGACAAATCAGAACGCTTTCAAGATCTTGTGAATGTTATTTTTGAGACACCGAATCCTCTAGAAGAACTTGTGAATGTTGCTGGTGTTTCCCTTATATTTGCTCTTTTTTATCAGCCTTTAATACATATATATGCTTAGTTACATCAGTTGTTCCTTTCTGTTTGTGTCTGATGCGCTCTTTATTTATCTTTGTGTCTGCAATGTTAATTGTGTTTTAATTTTTTATGTGCGTGGTTATGTTATTGGTTTATGCAGTTAATGACAGCCATGGTGTTCCAGAGGACATTGCTGATGTTGTTAAAGATATTAATGATGGAATGTATTCACTTAACGTTGATGATGGTGATGGCAGCTTGGTTATGTCTTGCTTTCGATCTCAAAGTGTTGGTGGCACTGAGCCTGTTACCCAAGCTGAGGATGTTCCTATGTAGTTACAGCTCGAGGATGAAAGGATAAGAAAGAAGAAGTATGAATTCCAGAAGAGAAAGGAATTGGAACGGCATCAAAAGGTTGCCTATGTGCAAGGAAGTGATGTTGATGTTGCTCAAGCTCCTAAATGTGTAGGCGATGATGGTGGTGACGCGGGTTTTTCAACTGTTCATGCCGGATCTCATGGAAGTGACATGCCTGTGAAGACAAACTTGATGCAAACTCGTTTGACGCAAGTGTTTGATCGTGATGGAGTTAAGGAGAAGAAAGCTGTTTTGAAGAGGAAGATGTCAGATCGAAATCCTGATGGCACACAGAGGCGTAGCCCACGTGTGAAAGCTGGTTCCCAACCCAGTAATAGCAAAGCTGATGCGGATAGTGTTCTGTAAAAATTGGTCCAAGCAAACTTGGTGGCTCCTCTGTTAAATCGGAGCCCACGAGGTTTGACAAATAAGAAGCCTTCTTCGTCTCCTCTTCAAGAGCGGTCTTTGTTGAAAGAAAATAAGAAGCGTAAAGTTCATCCCGCAAAGGTGAACAAAAGTGTGAAGAAGCGTGCTCGTGTCGGTCAAGATGTCAGATCTCAAGAAGATGATATTGAAGTTGATTCAGAAGATGAATTTGCAGTGGTATGTGTTTTGTACTCGTGACATGCTAGTTGTACTTGCAATGATTTAATTGTGTTTGGGCTGGTATGCTGGCCAGGTGAGGCTGGTCATTGTTTGCATCTATTTGATTGTGGTACTGATGTTGTTTTAATAGTTGAACTTGTGCAAACTTTTCTTTGTTTTACTTGCCTTCATATGCTTGTTTTGTTTCCTATATTCATTGTTTGCAGTGGTATGTGTTTTGTTCTGCATGTGACTTACTAATTGTAATTGTAATGATTTAATTTGTGTTTGGACTGGTATGCTGGCCAAGTGAGGCTGGTCATTGTTTTCATCAATTGAGGGTGGTACTGATGTTGTTTTAATAGTTGAACTTGTGTAATCTTTTACTTTTTTTACTTACATTCATATGCTTGTTTTGTTTTCTATATTCATTGTTTGAGTGGTATGTGTTTTGTACTGCTTGTGACTTACTAGTTGTACTTGCAATGATTTAATTGTGTTTGGGCTGGTATTGCGGCCAGGTGAGGCTGATCATTGTTTGCATCAATTGAGGGGTGGTACTGATGTTGTTTTAATAGTTGAACTTGTGCAATCTTTTCTTTTTCTTTTTACTTGCATTCATATGCTTGTTTTGTTTTCTATATTCATTTTTTTAAGGTGTGGCTTTTTTGTTTTCATTTACAGCCTATTAGCGTTATGAGTCCGGTCAAGCTGGTGGGAGGCAATGCCGGAAAAGTTGCCTTGGATGAAGGTGACCAATGGAAATTGAACTTAACTATGCGATGTTTGTTGAGAGAGGTTGAAGATTGTGCTAAATTTCTCGAGAGTCGGCATGTGGCTAGGGTTCATGCATCTGGTTTTGGTTCTATCTTCAAGTGCAGGGTGAAGTCTAACATTTCCCGCCCTCTAATGGGAGTTTTGTACCTGAGGATAGATAGTGATACAATGACTCTTGACATGGGTGAGGCTAATAAGAAGCTTCGCATCACTAGCGATGGTATACAACAATTATTTGGTTTCCCTCGTGGTGGTCGTTCTGCGCCAAGGCCGTTAGAGGACGGATATGACAAGGCTCTGATGAAGTTAAGATCGGAGCTTGACATTAGCAGGAACAAAGATATCAAGACAAAGGATTTGAGGAATAAGCTCAAGGTGCTCGTCAAGGATCCTAGCAAAGATGACCTTGCTCTGAAAGTGTTCTTCATTATTGTGTTTATGAAGGTTGTGTTGCCTGGTTCTGCCCCGCGTGTCTCTAGAGAGGCAGCAATGTTTGAGGGTCTCGTCTTTGAGGACATGGCTAATATGGATTATTGCCAGCTGATGGTTGATGAGCTTAGAAGGGTTGTTGCCAAGTACCAAAATGGTGATACCATGGGGAAGGCAATCACAGGTTGTGCCGTAGGTCCTGTACTAATGTACCTTGACTGCCTTATCCATGGCAAGACTACGGAGCCTGACATGCGAGTCCCCCGCATATGTTTCATGGATCCTGCCAAGCTTTCTGATCTGGTTGATGTAGATTTTATAAAAAAGGCAATGCAGATCCAAAGACTTGGGTGTTTGGGAAGCTTCTGGTGAGTTCTGTTTGTTTTGTGTCTTGCAGGCCTTTTTTATTTTAGGTATAGCTATTTTTTGCTATAGTGGACATGTGTACTGTAGAGTTGTCTGTTTATATTTTGTATGGTTTAGGTATGGTTTTTTAGTACTGTTTTTTCGTGTGTGGTTGAACTGAATAACTTTGTTCAACTGGCATGTTGGTAAATACTAACAAATTGGCAATGACAGTTAAAGTTTATTAGTGGTGTTGATTTTAAATCTATTAATATCATGATTTATTTTTTCCATATGTGTTGCATTGATTGATTAACTATTTTTATCTTTTGTTTGTAGTGGAAAACTCAAGAGGAGGTTGGTTTTTTTCGAGTGTATAAACGGCCAGTCCTGGAGATGCCGTCGTCTCAGGTTCCAAAGTTTTCATCTCTACCCGATGAGTTGAGGGATGGTCGTAGTGTTGAGGGTGTTGGTTATGCCCCCTGGCCCTAGTAATGCTAGTGCTTCACAGAGGCAGGGTTTTGGTATTGATGTTGCTGTTTCAGCGTTGGAGTGCGCTGAGCATATCTTAAGTAATGTGTGTTGTGAGCTGCAAAACGTCCCAACGACAGTTGAGCGTCTGAGCTGTATCAATGGTATCCTTCCTGAAGGTCATCAATTTAATGCTGAGGAAGCTGTTGACTACATTGACATGGAGAGAATTTTAATCGGTGATATGCGTGACGGTGCCGCTAATCTAGTTCAGAGATCGGTTCGTCTGTTGAACAACATGAAGCGTTTCAGAACTACGCAAAACTCTTGCTGCAAGCCATATGAAGAAAGTGCAAATGTTGTTATCAAGCAGTTTGAGCAGGATGAGGCTGCTGCCACCAACAGCAGGGCTGATGATGGTACTGAGGCTAATGTTTTTGATCACGAAACGAATGATGTTGGCTTTGAGCGTCCTGATGTTGATGTGAGTCAGTCCTCGGTGTTTGCAATTTTTACTTTGTTGTTCTGCTGTCAGTGTTATAGTTGAACTTCCTCATCTTCATCTATTTATTAATAATTTTCTTTCATGCAGATTGATCAGGATGAGGCTGCTGGCACCGACAGCAGGGCTGATGATGGTACTCGAGCTAATGTTTCGATCAAGATACTCTGACGATGTTGGCTTGCAGCACCTGTTGTTGATGTGAGTCAGTCCTCATTGTTTGTATGTTTTTACTATGTTGTTCTGCTGTCAGTATTGTAGTTAAACTTCCTGATCTATATCTGTTTATTAATTTTTCTTTTCATGCACGAGACCAGTCATAATGTTGAGGCTGCTGTTGACTGTGGAGTTAATGATCCATCCATTGATAAGTCCAAGGTTATTTTTATTTTCATTGTGTTTATTCATATTTTCTTGAATTTTCATGCGCACCAATGTGTCTTGCTTGTTCATTTTTCTATCCCACACCGTTTAGAGTTTGCAAGGGGGTAGCTACCTTTTTTGTTACTATTGTTTTAATTCCTTGTGTTTATTGTTGCTCATAATAGCATTGTTTTTTTGCCTTATTACATTTGAATCAGGGTCCTATTGTTGGCGATGAGCCTTGTTTGCCCGTTGGTCATGTTGCTTTGAATGTTAGCAGCAGCAAGTTCCATGATGTTGCTGTGAATGCTTCCAAGGTTTATTTTTCTGTGCACCTCTTGGTAGCTCATTTTATTGTTAGTTTTGTTCATATTATTCACTTTTTCTGAATTTTTATTTTCGTCAGATTACTGATGTTGAGCGTGGGGTTGTCCTTAGTGGTGGAGATAATGCTCGTGATGTCCCATTGAGTAGTGGGCGCAACGTTGGTACCAAAGTTGATGATGAGGATGCTGGTGCTGCCAGCATACTTGATTCCAAATCGCCTGGTGTTGGTATTGCTGGGAATGAAAATGTTTCTGGTTGTGAAGATTTGTCGTCGGAGAATTTCCCGCCTAGAGGTCTTGATTACGGTGATGCATTGCAAGATGCTTCTAGCGTGGAGGAGGTGCCATCCGAGGATGATGATTTACTTCTGTCAATTTCTTCTGACCCCTTGACGCAGGAGGCGCTCTTTCCGTCCCAGGATTTTCTTTCTATAGGCCCTGAAAGCGCAACAATATTGGTGTCCTCTCAAGATGTCCCATCGTCAAACCCTGAAAGTGGAGGCATAATGGTCTCATCACAGGAACTACCGTTGTCGTCAAACCCTAACAGTCCAGGTAAGGACTTGTAAATGGGGCGTACTTCTCAATTTTGGCATTTTGGACATGTTCTCTTGTAGTTGTTGAACTTATTATTTTTCATCATTTTCTGCAAGCAGAAAGTGGTAATGTTGTTAAGGTTGATACATTTTTCTTCGCTGTTACGAGGTTGCGCATTTAACCGCATTTAAATGGTTAGTTTGGGATTTTTCCCTTACCTTTTTTGTCTCTTTTTCTTTCTCTCGTATGATTATTGTTGTTGTTGCAGTAGTTTTAATTCATGTAATCTTTTGTGTTTTTCTAGTCACAAGCCGATGTTTCAAAATAAAGAATGTGATGCCAGTGTTGGTTCTATTGCTAAAGCGTTTGTCCCCACTGGCATGCTCAACTCAGACAGTGTTGATGTTGTTTTATATTCTCTACGTCAGAAGTACCGAGACACTGACAAGTTGATAGTTCCCAGATGGGTGACGGTCAATATTTTGCTTTTTTGTAAATAGGATGATAACTTGTTTTGCCAATATTCTAACTGTTGTTGTTCTTTTTGTACAACAGACCAAGATCCGTGATGGAAATATTGATTCCAATGTGCTAAATTGGTTCATGAGATCAGGTGCTGATGGTTTTGACCAAGTAGGTGAACTTGGACTTTTTGTACTCATTAACTAGAACTGTCATGTTTTCTTTGCAGTTTAGGGAGGTGTGGGAATGAACTTGATTAGCCTGCTTTTACACCTAAACTTATGAATGATCCGTGCTTCTTTTATTAAAGCTGCACTTATTGTTGCAAGGAAATTGAACCGATATGATTGTTGCTCAATTTTGGGCGGTGCATATAAATTCTTTATGATTATGTGATTTTTTGTTTGTACTTCTAAATTTCAATTTCCCTCTTTTATTTTATTGTTTGGAGGCTGAATTTTTTGTTTCATTATGATTTGGTAAATTCATTTTTCCTCTGCGATTTTTTTCAGCTTCTTTTCCCTACATTTGATCCGCCGTCATTTGTGGCTACCATGAAGCCTAGCGAAGAATCTGGGCATTGGTGCTTGGTTGTTCTGAATTTGAGGTTCCATCGTTTCGAGTGTCTTGATTCACTCTGTGATGAAACCTTGGGTGATGCAGTTAGATTCTTAAGGAATATGACAGATTTTTTTCGAAAAGGGGGGACTCCCCGGCCTCTGCATCAAGGGTGATGCATACGGCCATCTTTATTAACTAAAATGGTGCCAACAAAGTTCCAAGGTCTCAAGTCTGATAAAAGAAAGGAATATGACAGATAATATAAAGAAGCTTTGGAGGGAGTCCAGTGTAGACAGGGCCAAACCGTTCTCACTAGTGCATATTGATGGTTTCTCTTGCAAGTTTGTGCGGGTGCCTCAGCAGGAAAACACGTGAGTATCCGTTTTTAAAGATTTTTGCTGGTTGTTTTTGTTGCTGGGAGGATGTTGTTCCTGTATTTTTCGGATTTTGTGTTGTACCATTTTTTGTTTTTTCCTTTGTTTACAGGCATGATTGTGAATTCTTTATGCTACAAAACTGCAAGACCTATTATTGCCAGGAGGATGGTGTAATTGAAATGGTCGATTATAGCCATGAAGACATTCTGGACATTAGGAAGACTTTGCTGTATACCTACGCAACTAGCGATGTGTTTGATGTTGACTTCTGGGGTTTGTTTGGCATCGAACCCTGTACGTGTGCATGGACTTTTGTAATTTTTTTGCAGCTTGTACTTCTCTATTAGTACTGTCATGAAATATGTATTTGAACTTACGCTTTGTGTGGTCTTCTTTTTTTCAGGTGAGTGGTTGGATCTTGGTGAGCATGACTACAGGTTCTTTGGTAGCCAGTTCTCGGAGCACGACGCGTAGCTATTGATCTTAGCCAGGGGCGTTCTCCCGAAAAGACAAGATCTGGTGTTATGAATGGGCGGTTGGGAGCTCTGAGAGGTTCTACGGCTGCTTGTGCAGAGAGCCCTACTACACCCAAGAATCCCATTGTGGAATTGATAGACAGTGATGATGATGTGTTTGACAAGATTGCTGGCGTTGGAAGAGTCACGAGGAGCGCTGCTGCCAAAGGTTTATCTCCCCTTGCTGGAATAGTGGCTCGTAGAGCTGGTGGTGCTAGGAAAGATCCTGCTTTGGATTCTGGCAATGTTGTAAGCACGAAGCCATCAAGTTTCAACTTCAACCTAATTCAAATTCAAATGATGGATCAACAAAATAGGAAGCTAGCAAACTTGTTGGATGACATAAGCAAACGATGTACTTGATAGACATAGGCAAACTTGTTCAAACCCTCACACACATAGCATAAGGTAGCTGGTTCAACATAATGAAAGCAAACTACAAATCTGAAACAACAATACTAAGGACACACATAGCATAAGGTAGCTGGTTCAACATAACAAATGCAGACTTTCATGCATCTTCATCCGCGAAGTTGCAGTGGTAGTAGGGGTCAGCCTCCTCCTCTTTTGAAATATCCCAACCTATCACGATGTTGTCGATTGTCTTCCATGACTTGTATGTTGTGTACGCATCTATTCCTGCGTACGTGATGAGGTTGTCTGGCAGCGGGCTGGTCCCCCACAGTTTGTGGTCTGCCCTGTTCATCTTCTTCATGCCTTCGTAGAATGGGTGGATGATGCCGCCTGCAACATCGGCCAAGGAGTCGTAGTATTTTTTGGTCTTTGCATCTTTCCACTTGCGCTACATGTCGATGAAGTTGTTGGGCTTGATTTCCAAACCAGACTCCTCCAGCATCCGCTTGTCACCTCCAATGCTGAAACCAACTAATGTGTACAACTTCTCCTCCTGCAGGAAGTCTTTGAGGCGCTTGGGCCTGCAAGGGGGAGACACACATTTAAAGATTAGTCTTCTTTTTTGAGGATTTAATTCTTCTGCTTTTTTTTGTTTTACAAGTGATAATCCATGAGGTAGATGCTTATATATTATGAGCCATGCATGAATGTAGTTCAGAAACTAGTACACAAAGTCCTGAAATTAAATTCAACTACACCGTGTTATTTTTTCTTTTTTGCTATCTTCGTTGCTTCACCAAATTAGAGAATCATTTTACCAGAGTCAATGATACATGCGCTGCTTTATTTAAGTTTTAGTTTTCTTTTTTGTTGAATAAAAGACCTATACCAGTGCTTGATACATCTTTGTCCATTAATTCTATATCAAGTTCAAAAATTAGTTTGAGAAACATGTGCATCAAGATATGGACCTATACCACTTCACCAAAGATCTTTTAATACATCAATTCTATAAACTATACTAGTGCCTCCAGATCAGAATCTATGCTAGTACATCAAGTTCAGAAATTAATTTGGTGCATAAAGTTCAGAATGCTATAAACTTTTTTTCAGATGCTAATCTGGTCAAACAATCCACTTCACAGTTTCAGAAATGCATGTAACTTGAGAAACATGTAATCGTGAATCCACTTCATAGACTATAGTAGTTCATCTAGTTGGGAAACAAGTTTTAATTAAGTTTTTAGTGACTAGTACTGGTACAACAGATGAATGAACAGTAGTATGGGTTACCATTTTGTGGTTGCTGCAATGTGGTACACCAAGCAGAGCTCCTCGATGCACAACTGCAGGACTGCCGCCATCTGTGGAGGTTTTTCCTCGTCGGTGTACTCCACATCAACTCCGATGAAGCTCGGATACAAGCCGCCGCCCTTCATCCTGAGCCTGCTCATCATCTCGTCGGCCTTGTCTGGTTCGCTGGTGCAAACGATCTCCAGCATCTCCTTGTCGTGGAGCTCAACCCCTTTGAGCGTTTTGGTGTACTCGTGCTTCTCACCGGGGACGTGAACAACGACGAGGTTGCTGCTCTTGTTCAAAGTGTCGCCATGGTGACGCTTGGCGGACGGTTCCTCCGCCATCGCCTTCCTCCGGCGTCTGTGGGCTTGGGAGAGAGAAGTTTTTGGTTTGTGTGCAGTGGAGATGGAAGCAGCAATGGTGGTTCTGTGAATGAGGCAGAGATGGAAGAGAATCGGGTATTTTGCAGTGCGTCGACGGTGGTGTGTTGGAGGCGGTTCGTCGGGGACGTCGGTGTAGTGGTTGTGGGCGTCGCCGTTTGCAGTGCGTCGTGGCAACCGCCCAGTGGGTGGCGCGGGTGGTGGCCTAGAAGAACTAACCGTCCAAGACAAATGTTTTTTACTGCTGCACTGATTAGTCTTGTCAAGCTGTACTTACAATCTGCGAAATCCCACTTGCACGTCTCTGCGGTGGTGATGATGGCATTTTGCACTGTTTAGGTGACGTATGGCTATGTGATGTTTTTCCGTGTGGATGTTTAAGCATTGTTTTTCTATTGAAGTCTTTATACACTAGTTTATGCCAAAACATTTTTTCAATGCCCTGGGAGTTGTTGCTCAAAACTTGTACTTATTTTATTTTCATTTGTACCAGCCTAAGTTAGGCCTTTGTAGTTTTTGTATTCTTATTTTTAGTGCACTTATGTTTTAGTACTGTGTGAACTGAATTGTAATTTCATACAGCGCACGGGTTTGAAATTTGATGTCACAGTGGTGCGAGTGGCCTGACTGATCCTGTTGTTTTAGTACTGATGTCGTATGTATGTTTGAATTGGTTTTTTTATAACTTAGGTTGGGGCTGGGGGTTTGAGATTATTTTACGACCAGATCGTTCGTTGTGGTGTGGACAGATTTTATATAAATAAGAAATTTAGCAGAATTGACAAATAAATTCTATTTGAACTTTTTGAATTTTAGTAGTTGAACTTGTAAGATTTTATATAAATAGGAAATTTATCATAATTGACATACATTATATGTTTGAACTTTTAGAGTTTTAGTAGTTGAATTTGTCAGATTTTATATAAATAGGAAATTTAGCATAATTGACAAACATTATATGTTTGAACTTTTAGATTTTTAGTAGTTGAACTTGTCAGTTTTTCTATAAATAAGAAATTTAGCATAATTACAAACATTATATGTTTGAATTTTTTGAGCTTTAGTAGTTGAACTTGTCAGATTTTATATAAATAAGAAATTTAGCATAATTGACAAATGTTATATGTTTGAACTTCTTGAGTTTTAGTAGTTGAACTTGAAAGTAATATTTAATTCGGTTTTTTAAATTATGTACATTTAACAGATAGGCTATTAAGTTCTGTTCTTTTTAGAGGTTCATTGTTTTTGTATCATATTTTTTTCCTTTTTTCTTGTAGAGGTTAATTGACAAACATTTTTCTTGTAGTTTATATTTCTTTGTCCCACCCTATGGTTTGTATACCTGGGCTTATTGGTGGGGTGTTTTGTTGACGACATAGGCTATTGGGCTGTTTTCCGGCCCAGATAGCTCGTCCGCGCGGTTGTGTAGTGCGTCGTGCGCGTGCGCTCTGGGTTTAGTCCCACCTCGCTAGTCGAGGGGGCTCCGGACCTGTTTATAAGCGCAGCCGAGGCTCACCAGTCGAACTCCTCTGAACACTTACCTGAGCGCTTATACATGGCGCTCGCTCTCTCTCTTGACATGTGGGCCCTGATCGGCGGGTCCTGCGTTGTGCGGATTACTAGGGATTCGCCCACGGGCTCGAGTTCAAGTATCTAGCATTGTCAGTGTCTGCGCCTGACCTTGGGCGGTCAATTTTTTGTTTTTTTTTGTTTGTCTGAATCTAGTACTTGACTCCACCAGTAACTTGGACTGATACTTTTTGTTCTAGTTCTTGTCAGTTTTGTGTGAGTGTAATCTTTTTCATTTGAGTTTTTTGCCTTCTTTTTTGTGTTCGTTTTTGTGATTACTCTCAAGTGTCTTCTAGTGTCATTTTCAGAACTATGGTACTTGCGTGTAGACTAAGTTGTACTGATAGTGCATTCATAGTAGCGCTTACGGACTGATGCTTCTTTGTACTTTTTATTGTAGTAAGTATGTACTGTCCGATCAAGTGTACTGAGTTGTACTGACATGGAACAACGTTGTGTGATTAGTTGCATCATAACTAGTACTTTAGAGCAACGACAATGTTCCTTTGAGAAGCTACTTTTCAATTTTGAAATGATGGATTAACAACATACGAAGCTACCAAACCAAACTTATATAATGAGATAAGCAAAACATTGTACTTGATGACATAACTAAACTTGTTCAAACATGACAAGCACGACATAATCATACTAGTTCAACCCAACAAGAGCAAACTACTAATTTGAAACAACAAGATAAAAGGCAAGCACAAGCGGAAGTAAAACAAAGGCAGGCTCTGATGTATCTTCATCCCGTAAAGGGGCAACAGGGGTAGTCGTAGAAGTTTTCAGCCTCCCGCTCTTTCGCATATTCCAAACCATCTGTGATGTAGTCGATCATGAACCATGACTTGTACACGGCGTACGCATCTACTCCTGCGTACTTGATGAGGTTGTCTGGCAGCTCGCTGGTCCCCCACAGTTTGTAGTCTTCCTGCGTGTTGATCTTGTTCTTCATGCCTTTGTAGAATGGGTGGATGACGTTGGCTGCAACATCAGTCAAGGAGTCGTACTCTTTTCCGGTGTATGGAACTCTCCACTGCTACTGAATGTTGATGAACTTGTTGGGGTTGATCTCCATACCGACAACTTCACTTCTCTTTGTCGCTTTCAATGCTGAAACCGCAAATGTGAACAACTTCTCATGTCAAAAGATCTCGATCAGCGCTTGGGCACCTCAAGGGCGAACATTTTGAATATTAGCATTACTTTGATGTTTGAATTATTCATTTTTGTTTCTTTTTACAAGCGATGAATCCATGAAGTAGTTGTTTATGTAGGATAAACAATGGATGAATGTACTTCAAAAACTAGTAAAGAAAGTTCTGAAATTAAATTAAGTACATCATGTTATTCTTCTTCTTGGGTTATACATAGTTTCAGTCAATGTTGTATGTTCTGCATTGGTACTAGTTTAGTCTACTTTTGTTGAAATGGGATAACATGGAACCAGTGCTTCACCAAGTCCTTAGTTTATTTTCTTATGAAAATAACATTAGATCAAATTCAGAAAATACTTCACTACATCAAGTTCAGAAACATCTTTTTAATACATCGAGTACATAGACTACTCTATTGGATCAATTTCAGAAACTACACAAGTCGATCAACTTCAGAATTTAATCTTCCGCAAGATTTTCCACATAGTAATCCAGTGCATCAGGTTCAAAAATACATTTATAGTATATCTACTTGAGAAAATGCAGTAGTGCATCCACTTTTCACAAACCACACTAGTACATCTAGTTGGGAAACAAGTCTGATTAAATTTTCAGGATACAGTACTAATAAAACAGATAAACCATATGCAGGGCAAATGAGTAGGATTGCTCACCATTTTGTGGCCGCTGCGATGTGGTACACCAAGCAGAGTTCGTCGACGCACAACTGCAGGTCTGCTGCCATCTGGGGAGGTTCATCTTCGTTGGTGTAGTGCACACCAACGCCGACGATCCTACGAAACCTTCCACCAAGCTTCATCCAGAGCCTGGAGATCACCTCGTCGGCCTTTTCTGGTACGCTGGTGCAGACGATCTCCAGTGTCTCGTTGCCGTGGATCTCAACCCCTTTGAGGGTTGTTGTGTACTCGCGCTTCTCGCTGGGGACGTTAATGTTGACGAGGTTGCTGCTCTTGTCCGACGTCTCGGCATGATGATGCTTGGTGGACGGTTCCTCCGCCATTGCCTTCTTCCATTGACTGTGGGCTTTGGAGAGAGGAGTTTTTGGTTTGCGTGCAGTGGAAATGGAAGCGGCAATGGTGGTTTGTGGGAACAAGGGAGAGATGGAAGAGAATGGGATTTTTTGTAGTGCGTGGACGGGGATTTGTGGGAGGCGGTTCGTTCGGGGGCGTGTGTGTAGTGGGTGTTGTGGCGTGGGGTCACCGTTTGCAGTCCCTTGTGGCAAACGCTCAGTGGGTGGCGCGGGTGGTGGCGTGGAAGAACTAACCGTCCAAGTTAAATGGTTTTTACTATTGAACTGACTAGTCTTGTCAAGCTGTACTTATGACCACTTGCACGTCTCTGCGGTGGTGATGATGGCATTTTACTGTGGCGCCGATTCTTATAGTCAAGCTGTACTTATCAGCTGCTTATCCCACTTGCACGTGTCAGCGTCGGTGTTGATGGAGGTCTGAACTCCTCTACTGTCGTACTCGGACTGGTGATTGAAGTGTAATTGAATGTACCAAATACCAGTGAGACTATGTGTGTGGTAATGTTTTTTAAAACAATTTTCATATTTTTTTTAAAGGATTGTTTATATCAAGAAAATCTGTGATTATTTTTTATAGATAAATTAGATTTTCACCAGTACAGGATGTATTATATTCGCATTTTGCTTGAGGTAATTATTTTTATGTACAGATGGTCTTTCTGAATTGGGACTGGCAGGAGCAGGCATAGCTTTGTTTTTTCAAAACGATTTTTTTTAGTCGTTCACTGGTGTGTTTGTTTTACTATGCCTTTTGTACTGCCGACTGAGAATTATCAGTACTGATGTACTACAAGAGTTTAAATTTTTCCTTGACATTTTTTTCCTGAGTTACTGGTTGACAGTAGCGTTTTGCGTCAGATATATCCAGATAAGTTTTTTCAAATTTATTTGTGACTGCATTCAAAAGGATTATCAAATGGTTTAAATAATAATGTCACTACTTCAGCGGGCACAAATCAGAAATTATATCAAGATCGATGTGTACTCGCCTTTGTAATCGACGATCGAGAGTTATCGAGACTAATGTACTACAAGAGTTTAAATTTTTTCCTTCACATATTTTTTCCTGAGTTACTGGTTCATAGTAGCGTTTTGCGTCGGATATATCCAGATAAGTTTTTTCAAATGTATTTTGTGACTGCATTCAAAATGATTATCAAATGGTTTACATAATAATGTCACTGCTCCAGCGGGCACAAATCAGAAACTAAAAATTAACTTTAGTTCTGATCGAGAAATCGACAATAAAGCTAAATAAGTTTTGGTAACGACAGTGTTTGTGAAATGCTTCCTCATTGTGTGCTGATGCAACTGAAACTACAAGGTTATTTTTCAGTTGACGCAGCAGGATAACCACTATGTATTGTTCAGTCTTGAGCTTCTCCTAACTGTCCCCGAATGTTGTGCCTTGCCGGCGCTCTTTCTAGGTTGAGCCTTGGCAGCTTCATCGTCAGTTTTAGTTTCCTTGCCCCCGACACTGTCATCTTCATTGTCTTCGTCTGATTGGCCGTCATTCTCATCAAACTCTTCTTCTTCATCATCTTCATTTGATTGAACTCTGTACCTTGCCCTGTTTATGTTCAGGTCCACTGACCTCCTTGCCCACTTTGCACGTGCGGGCATTATGTCCGTCAGTTCTGCCACACTCGCGGCAAGTGTAGCTGTTACGTGTGTTGTCTCCATTGGTAGAAAGCTGGGTGGCTCCAATCTGCTTGTTCTTGTTGACAGTGGCATCTGTGCGGAGTGGGCATGTGCGGTAGTTATGGTTGCTCACGGCGTTGCAGAATCCGCATGCCCTTATCCCTAGGGGTTTGCCGTCCGGGCCAAATTCCACGCGCTTGATGGGGCGTGGTGGCTTTTTGGCTGCTGCTTGCGTCTTGATCTTCCTCCCTTTGTGTTTGAGAATATTGGGGGTTTAATCACCCTTTCCTGTTGCTGCTGGTAGGATGTGCTATTGTCATGTCGTTCGCCTACAACACCATCAAGCTCATGATCTCGCATGTGAGTTTGTCGGTGCTCTTGAGTGTGCACATGGGCAAGCTCCGGTTGTTGCTGCTCCTCTTCCTCGTTCTCAAACGGGTAAATAGCTCCCAGATGGTTCATCTCGGATAACATTGTAGCAATATCCTGCTCAATGTCTTCATTGTTCGCGACACCTCCATTTTCAGCAGAATGCATGGCGTCGAGTCCTTGTTCAAGTTTGTCCATGAAGACCCGCGACCTTGCCATTTGCTCTTGGCTTCTCAAGCTTTTTCTGTGCAACCTCATGTTCAGCGTCAGCAGTGAGCTTTCAATGCAGTATTGGGATGCCTTGTTTGACGCTATTGAACTCATGTCATTTCTGTCAAATGTTGGCTGGATGTTCGGGCGTTTGGTGTATCTCCTGAGTATGTATTTCTCTGGAATGCTGGCAGCCTTAATTGTCTACATCATGCACAGGACATGCACGCAGAAAAGACCTGTATTTGTTTTTGGAAGAGATGCATGTTTTTTGTCATTTCATTCGAACAAAAACTTTGCAAAAAAAGTAGTACAGTATGTAACATCTTTTTTGTAGTCCTCACCTGTGTGGTCCCATAGCCTGCACTCGCACTCATATGTTTCTCCCACGGGGTCTGCAACCACCAGGAACGCGTGCTGAGCCCACACAGACAGTTTTTGCGGGTGGTTGTAGCGCACTACGTACTTTGTGGGCTCTTCCGTCTCTGTCGCCGTGAAGAGTGTGCTCAGTTTTAGCCTATCTCTGATCTCGCTATACACAGCTCGTGTCTACAGCTTTGCCATCTAGGTGTCAAACCCATAGAAGGTCAGCGTGTTTTGTTCCTTCTGCAGATGCAAGAATGATGACCAAATTGTTAGTTTTCTCGCAGGAAAAACTTCTAATAAAGTTTTTACTTTAGTAAGCATGTAATTTTTTGTCTTAAGACAAGTGATAGAGCTATACCCGGTTACCCATTGTCTCCTGGTTCTCTGTCTGCCTCCTGGTTTTGACGCAGGAGTTTACCTGGCTGACAAACCGGTGTAGGTTATGTCTCTCATTTACGTAGTTCTTCTTGAGCACATAGTTCATGCTCTCATTTCGTTGTGTGGATGTCATTTTGGCGCAGAAAATTTCTTTGAAGTAGGCTGATATCCATTTCTCACGCTCGTTCCACATGCCCACCATTGTGGCATCATCGTGGAGGTTGTACTTATCCATGAGTCTTTTCCAGGCATCCTCAAACTCAGTTGGCATGAGGGGCCGCTTGAGAATTGATGTGAATTCATCCTTAAAGTCCTCGTGGCAGAAATACAGTACATGAGGTGTTCCTCAGACTTCTTCATAATGTGCCAACATAGCTTATGTATTGTGTTCTTGAAAACATCTGCGATCGCCAAAGCCATTGCCGGGCAGTGGTCTGGTAATGAGAAAATAGACTCGGAGTGGTCAGCAGATGGTTGTGCATATATACCAATAGAACTGACACAACATTTTTATTGTGTTACTTTCCTTTTCTTTTTTGGAAGGGGGGTGGTGGTTGGGGGTGGTTTTAGCGGTTGTACCTATGAGGATGCATGTAGGACTCATGCACCTTAAAAATGTCTTGAACAGCCACTTGAATGAATCTGCATCCTCATCTCTTATCAGGGCAAAACCAAAGAATGTAGTCTGTAAGTGGTTGTTAGTTTCGACAAACACCCCATGTGGCATATGCTACTTGTTGGTCTTACATGTTGTGTCAAACGTTACGCGGTCCCCAAGTCCTGATACGCCCCTCGGTAGCTTGCATTCGCCCAGAATATGTTCTTAACTCTGTCGGACTCATCGAGTTGCATGTCACAGAAGAATTCCCTGTTTATAGCTTTCATCTCCCTAAAGAAGTTGACAGTCTTTAGGACATCGTCCACATCATCAATCCTTGAATTCTTTGCTTTCCTGCATATTAAAAGTTCATTGAAAAATGCATGTTGAACTGGCGTGAGGTCATGCGTTGCGTGATATGTTTGTACTGACAGGAGAACAAAGACGGAGGCGGTTTATGGGAGGAGAACAAGTTTGTACTTCCAGGTTAATCGGGTCTTTGGCATTCATTTCGAGGAAGTAGCTACCAGGGTCATCACCGCCCAGTATGCTCATGATTTGCACGTGTTCAACGCCTTTGAACTGCAGGTACTTGACGTACTCCAAGATTGTTTTGTCAAAGTTTTTGTGGGAGTGCAAGAAGACAAGCATTTCTGCGGTGAGTCTGTAGCATGTGGTTGTGTTCCTGACTATCTCTTTTCGACAAATGTTCCATCCTTTTCCTTCTTCAAATTTCATTTTAGCCCTGCAGTTAGTTCTGGCTGTCGTCTTGTTACGCTGTCTATTTGCTCCAGACACCTTTGATTCATAAACTCCATGGCACGTGCAATAAAGGTAGGCTCTGGTCTTAAACTTGGGGCCTTCCCCGACAAAGAAACCAATTATTGCTTCGCATATATGTTGTAGAAGTTCTTAGTTTCTTCGAAAGTTTCAAACCTCATCTCTAGCCTTGGCAGAACATAAGCTTCAATGTCAGGTGGCTACACACAACAGTGACCAAACAAAAATGTTAGATGGGGTGGTCACAGCACCATGGTATGGATTGTGCTTGTATTTTTTTTCTATATGGATACTTACATGTGTATAGCTCTGCGCTGCCTCTGGTGTTTGTTGTTCTCCCTGGTTTATGGGCGCCGGTGGTGTCACCCTTGGCACATGCAGCAATGCATCTCTTGGAGGGAGCAACGTTGACAAAGATCTCCATCTCTCGTTGTACGGCCGTCTCCCCTCGGATTCATTGTGAGGTTGCTCCTTTCTATATGGCTCATATCTTGTACTTTTGAACCTTCTAGAGTGGCCAAAATTAGTGCCTTTTTGCCCTGGTCTTCCCGTCGCAACTGCTTTTGCAGCACAGATGATTGATGTTGACGGAGCGACTGGTGGAAGCCTTCTTGCAACCCATCCACGGCTTCCTGTCCTTGGCTTTTTGCATGCGCTGGGGAAGGAAAACATTTGTTGTTGGTGATATTGTTGGCCTTGTTGCAACCCAGCAGCGGCAAAGCTTGCATTCCCAGATATTGGTGTTTGCTATATAGAAGAACTTGTCTGTGTTTCTGATGATTGCGGTGTATCTTCAAATCTGCCTATAGTGTTGAAATATCCAGGCGGTATTTCTGGTGTTACCCAACCAGGTGGTGCCCCATATCTGTTTGGCTCATGAAATGCTTCCTGCGTGCGCCGCCTTGCATGCTTCTGCAAACAACATTCAACAGTTTTGGGATTAATCTGGTTTCGTTTTCAGTCAAACTGATGAACGTTCATGTTCAAACACGGATGTACTGATGTATTGTTTTTAGCACTGTTTTGTAAACTAGACATTGAACTCATGCATGACTTCTCTTTTGTTCTTCTATAACTTATGCAACTACACTAGAAGTACTCCTAGTTTATGTATCATTGAACTTACTGTGTAACTGTGGCACTCTCTTGTCACTATCTACCTGGACTGACGCATATGTTTAAGTTTTTTTAACTTTAACTGAAGATAGCATATTAGATGCACTGACAGTAACCTCGGCATCCTAATTGTGCATCAATGCATCTACATTACAAGTACTGCTAGCTTATGTATCATTGAACTTACTGTGTAGCAATTTTATATTTTTTCGGTAACAGTTTTGTTACTCGTTCGAACTGATGCAATTACATGACTTGTACTCTTAGAAATAACAACATACAACTCTCAGTGGTAGCTGAACCTTGTCACTATCTACCTGGACTGACGCATATGTTTAAGTTTTTTTAACTTGAACTGAAGATAGCATATTAGATGCACTGACAGTAACCTCGACATCCTAATCGTGCATCAATGCATCTACATTACAAGTACTGCTAGCTTATGTATCATTGAACTTACTGTGTAGCAATTTTATATTTTTTTGGTAACAGTTTTGTTACTCGTTCGAACTGATGCAATTACATGACTTGTACTCTTAGAAATAAAAACATACAACTCTCAGTGGTAGCTGAACCTTGTCACTATCTACCTGGACTGACGCATATGTTTAAGTTTTTTTTAACTTGAACTAAAGATAGCATATTAGATGCACTGACAGTAACCTCGACATCCTAATCGTGCATCAAGTGGCAGGGGTGTCATTGAATTGATGCTAGCATTTGCAATGTACCATCGGGTTCTTCCTCATAGCAGGACTGATGAACTGATGGAGTGACACAAACGTGGGGGAGCAGACATTACCTCCAGTGTATTGTCTTCTTCTTCTACCTCTCGTGGGCGTCTTACTGGCATGTTCTTGCGAGGCGGTGCCATTGACGCAGCTCCTGCTTGTGGTGGACGTCTGGCGAAGAGGTTCATTGAGGAAGCACCTTGCAGGGATAACTGCCCCAGAGAAGGAGACCCGGCGACGAAGGGAGGCAGGAGGCGGGGATGACGGCTCCGTCGATGGATCCGGCGACGGAGGGAGGCAGGAGGCGGGGATCACGGCCCTGTCGATGGATCCTGCGGCGGAGGGAGACAGGAGGCAGGGATCACGACCCCGACGATGGATCCGGCGACGGAGGAATGCAGGAGACGGGGATCACGGACCTGTCGATTAATCCAGCGATGGAGGGAGGTAGGAGGCGGGGATCACGACCCCGTTGCTGCACTCCTGATGAAGCCAAATTCAGCAAAGAGGACAAGAATCAGCGCAAGGTGCGCATACAAAGGATAGAGAGGAGATGGGCACGAGAATGGAGGGAGTACAGATATGTTACTCCCAAGTATATGAAGAAATTCGCACTCAACCCTCCATGCCCAAGACCTCCATTGGCACCAGGCCAGTTGGCAGATCCCACTAGCCTCAAGCGTGGTGAGGATTATCCTGATGAATGGGCAAAGCGCCAAGCCAAACTAGCTAAGCAAGCAAAGGAAGCAGTGAAGAAATTCAACGCAGACTCACATCTTTTGTTTGCCTCTCGAGGCCTCTGCTAGTCACCAAAGAAGGCAATGCACAAGAAGCCCGCACATAAGTCCAAGAGCTTCACCTTCAATGCCCTCACGGCCAAGCTCCTCTGCTATGCCTTCAAGGCCAGATTCCTCAAGGCCCTCACGGCAAATTCCTCAGACTGCTCCTTCAAAGTCCTCAGCTCCTCCGCCAAATTCTTCAGCTGCTCCGACAAAATCCTCGGCACCTGTGCATCTCGCCACGTGCCAAAGGACTCAAGGCTTCTCTATTGCCTCAGGAGCATCTACAAGCTCCTCAGATGCTCAGATTTCCTCACCTGGTCCCTCTTGTCAAGAAAAGGCCATCTTTGGACGAGGCACTCGACCAAGTCCTCACAAGAAGCAGGTCGCCTTCCATGTACCCTCTGATGATGATGAGGATGATGATGAAGAACTTGCCGAAATCATCAGAGACAGGCAAGCCAGGGCCGCTAGAGCCAAAGGCAGAATGTGTCATTGATGTTTGGATCCAAAGTTGATCCTCGACTACATTGACACATGGCACAAGGATCCTAACACGCCTTTGCCGAGATGAACCTCACTCCTGGTCAAAGTCATGTTCTTACTGCCTTCATTGAGGAAGAAAAAAGGAAATTTGAACAAGGCAGAAGTTTGAAGAAAGCGTAGTACAAGAAATAGCGCTACCTCAAGGATAATGTCCTCACTCTCACTCCTGATCAGCTCCTTGCCTTGCAAGTTGAAATCAAACAACTGAGTGACGAATTTGATCGCTACCATGCTGATTGGAAGGGCGCCAAGGTGCGTTTCGTCAATCTGACGAAGAAATTCACTTCAAGTGCTGCTCCACCTGTGCACGTTGAAGTTACTCAGCCGAGGCATCTGCTCGACCATCGAAGAACATGCCAAGACCGTTGATGACAATCAGGTTGTCAAGAAAATGAGAGTGTCGTATGATGACTCCATTCCACCGCCGAAGATATTGTCGGGGCATCCACTAGTGATGCGCTGAGAAAGTGAACAAATCAGGACAACTGCATCAGTTGTGCCTGAGGAAAATGAACCAAAGTCCTCTGCACCTCCTGCGCCTACACCAACTCCGATCCTTCCATCTGCATCAGATGCGAAGAAGACCAAGGCTGCAGAACATGCATCTGTGAACAAAAGGAAGGCATCAACTTCTTCAAATTCTTCAGCTCCGAAGAAGATGAAGACTCTGATCAGTTCAATTGACAATCTAATTGATGCCATTCCAGTCTCATCAATGCCATCAAAGGACCTTGTTCCATTTGGTGAAGATTATGTGATTCCTAATGAATCTGATGAAGAAACTCCTTCTGCTGCTTCGTCAGAGCAGTTGGACGAAGAAATTGAAGTGGATAAGATCCCTTCAACCCCAATCATTTCTCACCTATGCCTCGGTTCCTTCGTCAAGAGGCAGGTGTTGAAGAAATTGAAGATGAGGATGTGGACATTGGGTGTACCACTCCACATGCTCAATGATGAATTTTGGGACGACCAACATCCAAACTCTCCAATGTTCACTCCACTCCAAGCTATTCCTCGCCTCCTGCTGCCCATTGAAGTGCAAATGGGATCTGAAGAACCTCATGCAACCCCAAGTGTTCATGAAGAAATTCCAGCCACTAGTGCTGAAGAAATTGTCAATGAAGAATTGATGACCCAGGCTGAAGCTGAAGAAGAGCCCAAAATTCCTCAGCCTGAGGAACCTGAGATTGCGATTCCTGAAGTGGTGCTGCAATTGACTGACACTCCTCAGCCCAAGCCAAAGGATCCTTTCTCTAAGAAGCAAAAATTCAAGGCTGATGATTTCTTCGGCGAGCACGTATTCTTCACGGAATTCAACCCCTATGACAATGCTCGTCTTAGAAGGAAGCATTTCTGGACTGCCAGCAAGGCCAACTTCTATTCCTCAGTGCTCTTCAACAAGGACAAAGTCTTCGATCATGAGCATATTCCTCATGTGGACATGGAATCCATGCCTTGCATCTCTCAAGTCCTCAGCATGATTCATGATGCTTGGCTTGCTCAATTTCTCGCCGTACATAGTTGATTGGAATGAAGAGCTTATTCTTCGCCCCTCGCAACTTTGCATATCACAGCGATCTTTGCGACGCCAACTCGTGGGTGTTGGACTGGATGAGTGAAAACACTCATTACAAGGCACCAGCCTCTGAATTGCTTCGTGCCTTACCAATCAGTCCTCCACCTGATGGTGCTTGTTGTCTGTATGATGAGCCTAAACTTACTAATCACTATATGCAAGTGCTCATGAAGCCGTTGAAGCCAAGTCAAGCTCCAAGGACCAAATTCCTCATGAAGGAATTGCTCTATGTGCCAAGAACAATCTACCGCATTCTGACGAAGACCATGAGTCCCATCAAAGGCCGTGACTCATCCGATGAAGAAATTATCGGAATGATGAAGAATATGCTTTTCAACGTCATGCATGGCATTCCCATAA
Organism: Aegilops speltoides; assembly: GCA_021437245.1. Taxonomy (NCBI): domain Eukaryota; kingdom Viridiplantae; phylum Streptophyta; class Magnoliopsida; order Poales; family Poaceae; genus Aegilops; species Aegilops speltoides. Next base: position 258,519,136 of record CM038147.1, read on the forward strand.
ATTATCATGATTTCTTCATGAGGACTCTAGCGAATGTTGCACTTTCTTCATTTGAGCTGAAGCCTTACACACCGTGGATCATGAGATTCCTCAGAACAAGGTCTTCACTCAACTACAAGGCTGATTTTCAGAATCACCTCAGCTACTTGCCCCCTATTGAAGTCCTCAAACGGACAATTTCCTCATCTGATGAGAAGGGCAAGTCACCAGCCGTTATCGATGAAGGCATTCGTCCATTGGATGGTCAGTTCCGCAAAGCTGCATCTTACTCCACCGATGATGACTCTGCCACTCATGATACTGCTGCCAATGCTACCAAGACAAGTCCTCAAGCTACTGCTCCTCGTATGTTGACTGATCGTGAACTGCTAATAAGTCTTCACCAGAAGGTGGATCGAAACCACAAGTGGGTTAAGCGTCAGCTTGGCTCTATTCTTCACAACATGACTTCTACACATAATGCAGTGAAGAAAAACCACTACTACCTCCATGAAGTGTTTGATCGCACCTGGGCTATTCTGTCACATCTATATGGTGAAGAAGATCTGAAGCAAATGGGCTTCAAGGAAGACTTTGACTGGTCTGCACCTCCACCGAAGAGATTCAAGAAAGTCAAGGTTCCTTCCTTGGTGGCCAGCTCATATTCTTCATCATGCGCCACGGACGAGCATGAAGACTTGGACGACACTGACAACACTGGCGCTCCTCCATCTTCATGATATTCTTCAGGGGCGTTAGTCCTCAGTTTCAACCCTTTTGGTCATTCGATGACAAAGGGGGAGAAATTTGAGTTAGTCTTCAAACCGGTCTATCTTATATGGGCATTTTTTTGCTAAGTTACAACTCTCATTCTTCTGATGACTTTGCTGGATCGAGTTGTAATCTTAAACTCTATGGTGACTTGTGTTCTTCTGCATGCTTATTCCTCATTAATGTTAATGCACGCATGCTGAATTACATCAGTCACCATATTTCTTCATGCATTTAAAATTCTTCATATTACATATCAAATGCGTGTATGAATTACAAGATATAGGGGGAGATCTCCATGATTATACTCTTCAAGTGTGCATTGCTTCAAAATCAAATTCTTCACTATGCACATCTTTAGGGGGAGTTCTTCTATATCTTACAATCAAATTCCTCAACATCAGTATCCACACTTTATATATTTATTCCCGTTGAAAACTTAACCTATATTGTCATCAATCACCAAAAAGGGGGAGATTGTAAGTGCATCTAGTGCCCCTTAGTGATTTTGGTGTATTGAATACTTATAGGTTAAGGGACTGATGCGTCTGTGAGTGTACACAGGTCTATAAGTCTATGAGGAGTTTGATATTTACTGAGAAAGTCGACCCCTAAAAATGAACTTCTTCAACTGAAGACTTTGGATTTCTGAAGACTTTCTGAAGACTTTGAAAGTGAAGAAATTGGTGTGACCTTGAAGACTTGGCAATCATTCGAAGAATATGAAGCGTAAAGACTTTTGTTTTCGTAGTTTCATTTTCTCTTTCTTGAGTCATAGGAAACACCGTACTGTTAAAGGGGGTCGAGGAAATACTAAGGAAAAATTTCCATGTGATGCTCAACTCAAAATCCTACACCTACCAATCCCTTCGAGTGAAGCCATTGAAATCTCATACAGCTTCACCATATTCTTCAAAGGATGAGATGAAGTTCTTCTGGTCTCTGAGGAATTTGTTCTGACTGAGGTGTTAGGAATTCACCAGTGTGAATTGCCTACACAGTGAGGATCATGATAGCCCTGAGGACTTTGATATCAAAATTCCGACCGTTGCTATGCTATGCGCCAGCGGTTCCAAAATATCTACCCACCTAACGGTCATATCAGACAAGGGCATTTATGTCTTATCATGTCGGGCTGCTCCCTAGGCTATAAATAGCCGCCCCCTTCAACCACTAGCTGGTTGGCTGCTCCGAGAGAAACTGACACTTGTCAATTGAGAGCATCCCATCCTCCGAGGACTTTGAGCGAAAATCATCAAGTGAGGAAAACCCAAACCCAACACCTACAAACCCAAAGTGATTGAGCATCACTGAAGAGATTGATCCTGTGCGGATCTGACGCTTGTTTCCTTTGAAGACTGTGCTCCTTCTAGACGGTTAGGCGTAAAGGTCTAGAGCATCCAAGAGGAATTTTGGATCGCCGAGTGACTAAGTTTGTGAAGGTTCAGAAGTCACCTGAAGACTTACCACGAGTGATTGGGCGAGGTTTGTGTGACTTTAGCTCAAGAAGAATACGGTGAGGAATGTGTGTCCGGGACTGGGTGTCCTCGAGTCTAAATACTCAGGCGCTCCAACCAGATGTACAACTGAGACAGCAGTTGGAACTGGTCTACCAAATCATTGTCTTCACCAAGCTTACTGGTTCTATTTCCTCAACTCCTTCATTTCCTCATGTCTGTTGTTGTGTGCCTGTTCATATCTGTTTGAAGACTTTGACTGAAGACTTTCTCAATTTCCTCAGATCAATTTCTTCAGTATGTCTGTCTTCTTTCTTGTGTTATCCTGTGTTTACGCTTTCTGTACTCTGTGCTTGTCTACATTTCATCATGATGACGATGCTTGTGTTCTGTTATGTTTACTTCTGAGTACTTATTCCGCTGCTAGTAGTTCTTCATTTAGGAATTTCCTCACCAGCAAATTCCTCAGTGAAGAATTCATAAAAATCGCCTATTCACACCCCCCCCCCTCTAGTCGATATAACACACTTTCAAGATCATCCCGAAGCTGGTTCAACGCGGAAAGAGCCTCCTTCAGAGCATCGGGCGCGGCAAAAGAGTCGCGGTTCGGCAGCGTGATGGATGGGGGAAGAGATGGCACCAGCGCCAGGACTGGCAAAGCAGCGGCGGCAGTGGGGGTCGGGGGCTCCGAAGCCTTTGGGACCTCGGCATGCGAGCTGAGGGTGTGCGCCTTAGGATCCAGTCTGACCGCAGAGGTCGTCTCCTCCTGAGGATGGGCTCCCGAGCCTCGGGAGGACGATCTGGCCGCAGGAGCGCGCGGGCCGGCCCCATCCTTCTGCGCCGGAGGTAACGCGACCGCGCCAGGCTACTAGGCCTCGATGGTCCTGGTTGACTCCTTCTTCTTCTTCACCACCAGTGTTGTCCTAGCTGTACAAGAAGGAAGCATCAAGACACTACAACAAGATCAAGAAACCAAGAAAAGACGGCGTGCTTACTAGTCCGGGGCGACGTAATCCCTCGTCCTCTTCAGGAGCGCGAGGCATGCAGGCAATGTGGGCATGGGAGCCGTCGTGCCTTCAATGGTAGACGGACGCGTGACCGGCTTTGCAATGGTGGCGGCTGGCGACGAAGCAGAGGCGTCACACCGAGGGATTAGCGCCGACCTACCCTTCTTCGGGACCCCTAGCTTCACCTTCTTTGGAGGGGTGCCCTTGGACCTCGTGGTAACCCCAGCAAAGCGCGGCGACTCCCTGACCGGGTGCTCGCTTGCATCGTCATCATCGGAAAGAAAGCGGAGGAGATCGGTCTGGCATGGGGGAGAGGTCTCCCCTGCGCCTTCCCATGTCGCCTTCGAGTCCGCCTTCCCCTCCTCATCGGACCGGCCGGAGGACACCATCACTGGGGAGCCTAGGGGACGGGAAGGCTCCAGAGGCACAAGCCCATGCTCATTGAAGACAGGCATGGCGTCGGCAATCTTCTCCCCGTCCGGGCGATGGTACAACAGAAGATGGGAGTCCAGGGGGCAGCCCTGATCCTTCCCGAGCATGGTGAGCACGACCTTGTCCAGCTCCTCCTTGGAAAAGTCATTCGGGCACAGCCGGAGGTCATCTTCTGCGCGCTTAAACTTGCACAGGGGGCGCGAGTGCACCTGGAGCAGGGCCAGGCACTGCGTCAGGAATTCCTTGATGATCATGCCCCCCGTCAGCTTCTCCGTCTTTGGGTCATCTGTCTTCAGGCCTGCCACCATCTTCTCCAGCAACAGCTCCGCCCTGGGATCGGTGAGCTTCTCGTGAGTCCATCCTTCCAGGGGCGTCGGCTGCGAGGTCGGCAGCTCCAGCCGAGGGTGGGAGTGCTTGGCGTCCATGAAGATCCACTTGTTCATGGAGTCCTCCACCTTCTTCCCGGCCCGCAAGATCGCATTGCTGCCATTGGCCGCGATGAAGTTAGCGCAACCCAAGCACTGGACGCCATTAACCCGAAGGTAGAAGAAGTGGCGGAGCAGCACCACGGAAGGCATCACCCCCAAGAATGCCTCACAGTAAAAAGCAAAGATTAACAGGAGGAGGACAGAGTTGGGGTGAAGATGAAGGGCGTGGAGCTTGTAGTGGCGAAGAACGGCGTAGAAGAAGTCGGAGAAAGGGGGAACCAGGCCTGCGAAGACGTTGTGCTGGAAGAAGGGGTAGAAGGTGCCGCCCAAGGTCTCCGGCTTGGCGGAGCCGACCCGGAGCATCGTCTTTTCCCCCTTCGTTGCTGCAGTCGGCCGTCAATTGGAGAGTGGTGGCGAGGTGCTTCTCCTTGACGATGGTGGATGCGCTCAGGGCTGGCTCGAACCAGGAGACCTGACGCCCGGCCGCGGCAGAGGGCTTCGCCTTATCGGCGGCCATCGATCGCGGATTTGGGATGAGTTTCGATAGATCTGGAGGTTTTCCGGGCAGAAGGAGAAGGGGATCTGGAGCAAGATAAAGGAAAGGCAATGAAAGCCCCGCGGCGGGCGCCAGCCTTTTTGTTAGGCAAGGACGGTTGCCGAGGCACCATGGATAAGCGGAGACGCCCACGTCCCATCAATCGCCACATGCCGACCAAGGCCGCGGGCGGTTGGGGCCCGCAGTGCTCCGCACTTGCCCTTTGGCTTCTCCTCGAAGCCAAGTTCGAGCGCGCCCTGGGCCCGTGGGCTACTGTCGGCGTTCTGGGAATGGGGGTACCCAGACTTGCCTGCCTGCGGCCCATGGCATGGCTCCGTCAACGGCCTAGTATGGCCCAGCTTTAGCAACAACAACTCAAGACCCTCGCGAGGGGCCAAGCCTCGCGAGGCGGATGACGCCAAGACCTCCCTGCGAGGGCAGCCTCACCAGGCTGGCTCCCGAGGAGCAAAGATAGCTATGCAAGGCCCACCTCACGAGGTTCATATGACATGAGCCATGAGGACCAAGGCCAGGCGGGTGCCAGCGGGCGTAGTGTACCAGTTTCCCCTTTGGTGCTAAGGAAGCAAGGCGGGCATGGAGTCTCGAGGAATCAAGAAAAGGTTTCCATTTCGGTGCAACAAGACTAAGACCGCCAGGATGGCAGGACGGAGGTCATCGCCGAGCCCACCATGGCGTCACGACCAGAAGCTTTTGCAGGCAAAGACTACTTTTGTCAAGATAGCATGTACTAGCTGTCCCCCTTTGAATTTGGCTGTTGTGGGATCCCTTCCCGCCTTACATTTGGGAAGAGGACCAAGGCCACTATAAATAGGACTTAGCCACCACCATAGAGGAGGATGGATCATTCATATCATCCACTCACCCACCAGCTCATCCGAGCCCAAGAACACCTCTCCTCCTGAGGCTGTTCAACCATTGTACTAGTTCGTCTACAGCCCCTCAAGGCCAATAAACCACAAAGCAGGAGTAGGGTTTTACACCGAAAGCTAGCCCAAACCTGGGTAAACTGCCGTGTCTCTTTTCCATCTGGTTCGTTGAGCTAGGTCGTGAGATTAGCGAGTAGGCGGACTGGGGAGGACAAGTTCTTCGCACGCACCCCAGAGTTCGAACCTCTCAAGGGTGAAGCCCGAATCTGACATCTGGAGGTAAAGATTGATATATAGGACGATAGTATTTGGTCTCCGAAAAGGTTTCGGAATGCACTGAAGTATTATCGGATCACCGGAAGGGGTTCTGGGAGGCCACGAGAGCATATTGGGCCAAACGGTCCAATGAGGGAGAGCACACCAGCCCACATAGTGTTGGCACGTCCCCGCCTCATGGCAGGCCGCCCTAGGGAAGGAAGGGAGAGGGCAATCCCCCTCTTTCCTTCCCTTCCACATGCAGGAAAAGGAAAAGGGGGGCGCCTCCCCTCCTACCTTCCCCCCAAGTGCCAAGAAGGAAAGGGAGGGGCGCGGCCAGGGTAGCCGCCGGCCCCCCTTGGGGGTGCCCTAGGCTGCCTCCCTCCCCCCTCCACCTATATATATGTGAGAAGGGAGAGGGGCAACAGACACCATGATTCCCAAGCCGTGTGCGGCGCCCCTCTCCCACTAGTTCTTCCTCGGTTAGTACTTTCGTAATGCTCAGTAAAGCCTTGCGGAGATAGCTGCACCACCATCAACACCATGTCGTCATGCTGCCGGAACTCGACTACTACTTCGCCCGTCTTGCTGGATCAAGAAGGCAATGATGTCATCGAGCTGAACGTGTGCTGAACACGGAGGTGTCGTACGTTAGGTACTTGATCAGTTGGATCGTGAAGGTGTACGACTACATCAACCGCGTCGATAAATGCTTCCGCTAAACGGTCTACGAGGGTACTAGACATACTCACCCCTCTCATAGCTATGCATCTCCATGGATAGATCTTGCATGTGCGTAGAAAAATTTTGTTTTTCATGCAACGTTCCCCAATAGTGGTATCATGAGCCACGTCTATGTGTACATGATATGCACGAGTAGATCACAAAAGAGTTGTGGGCGGTGATGTTAATACTACTTACCACCAACGTCTTATTTTGATTCGGCGGCATTGTGGGATGAAGCGGCCCGGACCAACCTTACATGTCCACGCACTTGAGATCGGTTCCACCGACTGACATGCAACTTGTTTTGCATGAAGGTAGCTGGTGGGTGTGAAGGAAATATGCCCTAGAGGCAATAATAAAGTTATTATTTATTTCCTCATATCTTGATAAATGTTTATTATTCATGCTAGAATTGTATTAACCGGAAACATGATACATGTGTGAATACATAGACAAACTTAATGTCACTAGTATGCCTCTACTTGACTAGCTCATTAATCAAAGATGGTTATGTTTCCTAACCATAGACATGTGTTGTCATTTGATTAACGAGATCACATCATTAGGAGAATGATGTGATTGACTTGACCCATTCCATTAGCTTAGCACTTGATCGTTTAGTATGTTGCTTTTGCTTTCTTCATGACTTATACAAGTTCATATAACTATGAGATTATGCAACTCCTGTTTACCGGAGGAACACTTTGTGTGCTATCAAACGTCAAAACATAACTGGGTGATTATAAAGGAGCTCTACAGGTGTCTCCAAAGGTACATGTTGAGTTGGCGTATTTCGAGATTAGGTTTTGTCACTCCGATTGTCGGAGAGGTATCTCCGGGCCCTCTCGGTAATGCACATCACTATAAGCCTTGCAAGCAATGTAGCTAATAAGTTAGTTACGGAATGATGCATTACGTAACGAGTAAAGAGACTTGCCGGTAATGAGATTGAACTAGGTATTGGATACCGACGATCGAATCTTGGGCAAGTAACATACCGATGACAAAGGGAACAACGTATGTTGTTATGCGGTTTGACCGATAAAGATCTTCGTAGAATATGTAGGAGCCAATATGAGCATCCAAGTTCCTCTATTAGTTATTGGCCGGAAACAGTTCTAGGTCATGTCTACATAGTTCTCAAACCCGTAGGGTCCGCACGCTTAAGGTTTTGATGGCAGTTATATTATGAGTTTTGATGTACCGAAGTTTGTTCGGAGTCCCAGAAGTGATTACGGACATGACGAAGAGTCTCGAAATGGTCGAGACATGAAGATTGATATATTGGAAGCCTATACTTGGATATCGGAAGTGTTCCGGGTGAAATCGGAATTTTACGGGAGTACCGGGAGGTTACCGGAACCCCCCGGGAGCTTAACGGGCCTACATGGGCCTTAGTGGAAATAGAGGGCAGCAAGGGGAGTGTGGGGCACGCCCCCCCCAAGGCCCAAACCGAATTGGTTTAGGGCAAGGGGGCCGGCCCCCTCTTTCCTTCTCCTCCTCTCCCTTTCCTTCCCCTCTCCTAGTCCAACAAGGAAGGAGGGAGTCCTACTCCCGGTGGGAGTAGGACTCCCCATGGCGCGCCCCTCCTTGGCCAGCCGCCCCCTCCCCCTTGGCTCCTTTATATACGGGGGCAGGGGCACCTCTAGACACAACAATTGATCTCTTGATCTCTTAGCCGTGTGCGGTGCCCCCCTCCACCATAGTCCTCGATAATATTGTAGCGGTGCTTAGGCGAAGCCCTACGACGGTAGAACATCAAGATCATCACCACTTCGTCATGCTGACGGAACTCTTCCCCGACATTCTGCTGGATCGGAGTCCGGGGATCATCATCGAGCTGAACATGTGCTAGAACTCGGAGGTGCCGTAGTTTTGGTGCTTGATCGGTCGGGCCGTGAAGACGTACGACTGCATCAACCGCGTTGTTCTAACGCTTCCTCTTTCGGTCTACGAGGGTACGTGGACAACACTCTCCCCTCTCGTTGCTATGCATCAACATGATCTTGCGTGTGCGTAGGAAAATTTTTGAAATTACTACGTTCCCCAACAGGGTGTCTGTTTCTCCTACTTTGGTTGAATCGAATTTGACTATGGCCGGTCCTTGAAGAAGGTTAAAACAGCAAACTCGATAATCATCGTTGTGGTTTTTGCATAGGTAAGAACAGTTCTTGCTAGAAGCCCGTAGCAGCCACGTAAAACTTGCAATAACAAAGTAGAGGACATCTAACTTGTTTTTGCAGGGCATGTTGTGATGTGATATGGACAAGATATGATGTGATATATGTTGATGTATGAGATGATCATGTCTTGTAATAAGTTCACGACTTGCATGTCGGTGAGTATGATAACCGGTAGGAGCCTTAGGGTTGTCTTTAATTATTGTATGACATGTGTGTCAATCCCTAAGCACTTTGTAATTGCTTTACTTTATCGCTATGTGTTAGCAATAGTTGTAGAAGCAATAGTTGGCGAGACGACCCCGACGTTACGATGGAGATCAAGGTGTCGAGCCGGTGATGATGGAGATCATGTCAATGCTTTGGAGATGGAGATCAAAAGCTCAAGATGATGATGGCAATATCATGTCACATATTTTGATTGCCTATGATGTTTATCCTTTATGCATCTTATTTTGCTTAGAATGATAGTAGCATTATAAGATGAACCCTTCACTTAATTTCAAGATAAAAGTATTCTCCCAAAGTATGCACCGTTGCTAAAGTTTGTCATTTCGAAGCACCTCGTGATGATCGGGTGTGATAGACTCTACGTTCACATACAACAGGTGTAAGACAGTTTTGCACATGCAGAATACTTGGGTTAAACTTGACGAGCCTAGCATGTACAGACATGGTCTCGGAACACTGGAGACCAAAAGCTCGAACATGAGTCATATAGTAGATATGATCAACATAGAGATGTTCACCATTGATGACTACCCCATCTCACGTGATGATCGGACATGGGTTAGTTGATTTGGATCATGTATCACTTAGATAACTTGAGGGATGTTAATTTAAGTGTGAGTTCATTAGTAATTTGATTAATTGAACTTAATTTATCATGAACTTAGTCTTAATAGTTTTTGCATATCTATGTTGTAGATCAATGGCATGTGCTACCGTTCCCTTGAATTTTAATGCATTCCTAGAGAAAGCTAAGTTGAAAGATGTTGGTAGCAACTACATGGACTGGATCTGTAACCTGAGGATTATCCCCATTGTTGCACAGAAAAGTTATGTCATTGATGCACCGCTAGGTGACAGACCCGCTCCCGCTCATCTAGACGATGTGAACGCCTAGCAAACGCGGTCTGATGACTACACAATAGTTCAGTGTGCCATGCTTTACGGCTTAGAATCGGGACTTCAAAGGTGTTTTGAATGCCACAGAGCATATGAGATGTTCCAAGAGTTGAAGTTGATATTTCAAGCTAATGCTCGGGTTGAGAGATATGAAGTCTCCAACAAGTTCTATAGTTGTAAGATGGAGGAGAATAGTTCTGTCAGTGAACACATCCTCAAAATGTCTGGGTATCATAACTACTTGACTCAGTTGGGAATTGATCTTCCGATTGAGAGTGTTATTGACAGAGTTCTTCAAGCACTGCCACCAAGCTACAAAGGCTTCGTGATGAACTATAATATGCAAGGGATGACGAAAGCAATTCCTGAGCTCTTCGCAATGCTTAAGGCCGCGGAGGTAGAAATCAAGAAGGAGCATCAAATTTTGATGGTTATCAAGACCACTAGTTTCAAGGAAAGGGGTGAGGGAAAGAAAGGGAACTTCAAGAAGAATGGCAAGAAAGTTGCCGCTCCCGTGAAGAAACCCAAAGCTAGACCCAAGCCTGAAATTGAGTGCTTCTACTGCAAAGGGAATGGTCACTAGAAGCGGAACTGCCCCAAATACTTGGCGGATAAGAAGGATGGCAAAGTGAACAAAGGTATATTTGATATACATGTTATTGATATATACCTTACTAATGCTCGTAGTAGCGCCTGGGTATTTGATATTGGTTCGGTTGCTCATGTTTGTAACTCGAAACAGGAGTTGCAGAATAACCGAAGATTGGCTCAGGACGAGGTGAAGATGCGCGTCGGGAATGGTTCCAAGGTCGATGCGATCGCCGTCGGCACGCTACCTCTACATCTACCTTCGGGATTAGTTTTAGACCTCAATAATTCTTATATGGTGCCAGTGTTGAGCATGAACATTATATCTGGATCTTGTTTAATGCGAGATGGTTATTCATTTAAATCAGAGAATAATGGCTGTTCTATTTATATGAGTAATATATTTTATGGTCATGCACCTTTGATGAATGGTCTATTCTTGTTGAATCTCAATCGCAGTGATACACATATTTATAATATTGATGCCAAAAGATGCAAAGTTGATAATGATAGTGCAACATACTTGTGGCACTGCCGTTTAGGTCATATTGGTGTAAAGCGCATGAAGAAACTCCATGCGGATGGACTTTTGGAATCACTTGATTTTGAATCATTTGATACTTGCGAAGCATGCCTCATGGGAAAGATGACTAAAACTCCATTCTCCGGAACAATGAAGCGAGCTAATAACTTATTGGGAATAATACATACCGATATATGCGGTCCGATGAGTGTTGAGGCACGTGGCGGGTATCGTTATTTCCTAACCTTCATAGATGATTTAAGTAGGTATGGGTATGTCTACTTGATGAAACACAAGTCTGAAACATTTGAAAAGTTCAAAGAATTTCATAGTGCAGTGGAGAATCATCGTAACAAGAAAATAAAGTTTCTACAATCTGATCGTGGAGGCGGATATTTGCGAGTTTGGCCTTCATTTAGAACAATGTGGAATTGTTTCACAACTCACGCCACCTGGAACACAATAGCGTAATGGTGTGTCCGAACATCGTAACCATACTTTATTAGATATGGTGGGTTCTATGATGTCTCTTACCGATTTGCCTTTATCATTTTGGGGTTATGCATTAGAGACAGCCGCATTCACGCTAAATAGGGCACCGTCTAAATCCGTTGAGACGACACCGTATGAACTTTGGTTTGGCAAGAAATCTAAGTTGTCATTTCTTAAAGTTTGGGGATGCGACACTTATGTCAAAAGCCTTCAGCCTGATAAGCTTGAAGCCAAATCAGAGAAGTGCGTCTTCATAGGATACCCTAAAGACACTATTGGGTACACCTTCTACCACAGATCCCAAGGCAAAATCTTTGTTGCTAAAAATGGGTCCTTTCTAGAGGAGTTTCTCTCCAAAGAAGTGAATGGGGGGAAAGTAGAACTTGATGAGGTAATTGTACCTTCTCTCGAATTGGAAAGTAGAACATTAGAGAAAACCATTGTCGTGATGCCTGCACCAACTAGAGAGGAAGCTAATGATGATGATCATGAAACTTCATATAAAGTTACTACTGAACTTCGTAGGTCGACCAGAACATGTTTCGCACCAGAGTGGTACGGTAATCATGTCCTGGAAGTCATGTTGTTAGACAACAGCAAACCTACGAACTATGAAGAAGCTACGATTAGCCCAGATTCCGACAAATGGCTTGAGGCCATGAAATCTGAGATAGGAACCATATATGAGAACAAAGTATGGACTTTGGTGGACTTGCCTGATGATCGGGAAGCCATTGAAAATAAATGGATCTTCAAGAGGAAGACGGACGCTTAGGGTAATATCACTATCTACAAAGCTCAACTTGTCGTGAAAGTTTTTGACAAGTTCAAGGGGTTGACTACAATGAGACTTTTCTCACCCGTAGCGATGCTTAAGTCTGTCCGAATCATGTTAGCAATTGCGACATTTTATGATTATGAAACCTGGCAAATGGACATCAAAACTTCATTCCTTAACAGATTTCTTAAAGAAGAGTTGTATATGATGCAACCAGAAGGTTTTGTCGATTCTAAAAGTACTAACAAAGTATGCAAGCTCTAGCGATCCATCTATGGACTGGTGCAAGCATCTCGGAGTTGGAATATACGCTTTGATGAGGTGATCAAAGCATATGGTTTTATACAGACTTATGGTGAAGCTTGTATTTACAAGAAAGTGAGTGGGAGCTCTGTAGCATTTCTGATATTATATGTGGATGACATATTGCTGATTGGAAACGATATAGAATTTCTGGATAGCATAAAAGGGTACTTGAATAAGAATTTTTCAAAAAAAGACCACGGTGAAGCTGCTTACATATTGGACATCAAGTCTATAGGGATAGATCAGCATGCTTAATAGGACTTTCATAAAGCACATACCTTGGCAAAGTTTTGAAGAAGTTCAAAATGGATCAGTCAAAGAAAGGGTTCTTGCCTGTGTTGCAAGGTTTGAAGTTGAGTAAAGACTCAAAGCCCGACCATGACAGAAGATAGAGAGAGAATGAAAGTCATTCCCTATGCCACAACCATAGGTTCTATAAAGTATGCCATGTTGTGTACCAGACATGTTGTGTGCCTTGCCATGAGTTTGGCAAGGGGGTACAGTAGTGATCTAGGAGTGGATCACTGGATAGCGGTCAAATTTATCCTTAGTGACCTAAGAGGACTAAGGAAATGTTTCTCGGTTATGGAGGTGATAAAGAGTTTGTCGTAAAAGGGTTACGTCAATGCAAGCTTTGACACCGATTCAGATGACTCTGAGTCTCAATCTAGATATGTATTGAAAGTGGGAGCAATTAGCTAGAGTAGCTCCATGCAGAGCATTGTAGACATAGAAATTTGCAAAATACATACGGATCTGAATATGATAGACCCGTTGACTAAACCTCTCTCACAAACAAAACATGATCACACCTTAGTACTCTTTGGGTATTAATCACATGGCGATGTGAACTAGATTATTGACTCTTGTAAACTCTTTGGGTGTTAGTCACATGGCGATGTGAATTATGGGTGTTAATCACATGGCGATGTGAACTAGATTATTGACTCTGCAAGTGGGGGACTGATGGAAATATTCCCTAGAGGCAATAATAAAGTTGTTATTATTATATTTGCTTAATCATGATAAAGGTTTATTATTAATGCTAGAATTGTATTGACCGGAAACTTAAATACATGTGCGGATACATAAAAAAATATTTTGTCCCTATTGAGCCTCTACTAGACTAGCTCGTTGATCAAAGATGGTTAAGGTTTCCTAACCATGGACATGTGTTGTCATTTGATAAGGGGATCACATCATTAGGTGAATGATGTGATGGACAAGACCCATCCGTTAGCTTGGCATATGATCGTTCAGTTTATTGCTACTATTTTCTTAATGTCAAATACATATTCCTTCGACCATGAGATCATGCAACTCCTAAATGCCGGAGGAATACTTTGTGTGCTATCAAACATCACAACGTAACTGGGTGATCATAAAGATGCTCTGCAGGTATCTCCGAAGGTGTCTGTTGAGTTGGCGTGAATCGAGATTGGGATTTGTCACTCCGTATATTGGAGAGGTATCTCTGGGCCCTCTCAGTAATACACATCACAAGAAGCTTGAAAGCAAAGTTACTAAGGAGTTAGTTAAGAGATGATGTATTACGAAACGAGTAAAGAGACTTGCCGGTAACGAGATTAAACTAGGTATGAAGATACCGACGATCGAATCTCGGGCAAGTAACATACCGACAGACAAAGGGAATTACGTATGTTGTCATAAAGGCTCGACCGATAAAGGTCTTCATAGAATATGCAGGAACCAATATGGGCATCCAGGTCCCGTTATTGGTTATGTCATGTCTACATCATTCTCGAACCCGTAGGGTCCGCACGCTTAACGTTTGTTGACGATATAGTACTATATGAGTTATGTGAGTTGGTGACCGAATGTTTTTAGGAGTCCCGGATGAGATCACGGACATGACAAGGAGCTCTGGAATGGTCCTGAGGTAAAAATTGATATATAGGACGATACTATTTGGTCTACGGAAAGGTTTCGGAATGCACCGAAGTATTATTGGATCACCGGAAGGGGTTCCGGGAGGCCATGGGAGCATATTGGGCCAAAGGGGCTAGTGAGGGAGAGCACACCAGCCCACATAGGGTTGGCGCGCCCACCTCATGGCAGGCAGCCCTAGGGAAGGAAGGGAGAGAGCTAGCCCCCTCTTTCCTTCTCTTCCACATGCAGGGAAAGGAAAAGGGGGGGCGCCTCCCCTCGTGCCTTCCTCCCAAGCACCAGGAAGGAAAGGAAGGGACGCGGCCAGGGCAGCCGCCGGCCCCCCTTGGGGGCGCCCTCGTCTACCTCCCCCCCCCCCCCTCCCCTTCCCTCCACCTATATACTCCCTCCGCCCCGAAATAAGTGTCTTGAGCTTAGTACAAATTTGTATTAGAGCTAGTACAAAGTTGAGACACTTATTTTGGGACGGAGGGAGTATATGTGAGGAGGGAGAGGGACAACAGACACCACGATTCCCAAGCCGTGTGCGGCGCGCCTCTACCTCTAGTTCGTCCTGGGTCATTATTTTCGTAGTGCTCGGCGAAGCCCGGCGGAGATAGCTGCACCACCACCATCACTACGTCGTCGTGCTGCCGGAACTCATATACTACTTCGTCCGTCTTACTAGATCAAGAAGGTGAGGACGTCATCGAGCTGAACATGTGCCGAACGCGGAGGTGCATACGTTCGATACTTGATCGGTTGGATCATGAAGGTGTACGACTACATCAATCGCGTTGATAAACGCTTCCGCTAAACGGTCTACAGGGGTACGTAGACATACTCACCCCTCTCATGGCTATGCATCTTCATGGATAGATCTTGCTTGTGCGTAGAAATTTTTTGTTTTCCCTGCAACGTTCCCCAACATTTCTCCGCCACACGGTGACAGATGCACAGGCCTTCCGGAGTTCCGGTCTACGGTGTCACCTGACACGCAAGGTATATCCTGAACCATGAATCGGTCGTGCTATACTTTTTCCGATCTGCGTAACTTGGATTCGCAAATCTACGCTATTATTGTTTGGTGGCTTGCTTGCAATACGCGTGGGTACCTTTAGACAGGAACATATGCAGTTTCTTTGGTATCACATGAGGAAATTTAAAAACGCCTGATTCACTAATATGTGTGTGTTCCCAATGAGTATACTCTTGATGGAAAGCTATGTCTTTTAACCCTTTATTCGTCCTGCAGCTTTATCAATGCCAGGCCTTGAATTGGATTTTTTAGAACATGTTTCATTTGGCTTAAAAATATATCTGCAGTGACATGCTATTGTTACTTTGTTAGCAATCATATAAATGCTCCACATTTCCTGTGATAAATATATTAGTCTATAAAACATGCACTGCTTTATGTGTTGCCTGCCCCTCTTCGATTATGCCTTCTGTTGTACTGAATAAGTTTTCTCCTGTTGCAATGGTGTGTTTGAATATCCCTTCCTAAGGTTAACTCATGTTTAGTCTGCTTCGATTGATAGGAATATTATTTGACCAGCAATAACCAAGCAATGGTGTTTTTTTAGCAGGTCGTATGACACTGTTTGATTGCTCAGGAAAAGGATCTCCAACCAGGATATGCATCAAGGCATATTCTAGCGTCGTTGGGATGCAAATCGCGAGCAAGCTTGGTGAACTGGCCACGGAGGAGGTTGCCCGGCAGTGGACGTTCAAAGACGATATTGATGCCATGGTGGACGTTCAAAATATGTTATCCACATCTAAAACCTATCTTAAATTTCATATCTTATTGGTTTGGTCATTTACTATGGTAAAAAAGTGTTAATGATGGAGAAATGTGCGAGTCTAAAATAATGCAAACCAGCAAACAGAAATTTTGGTGGTTTTCATACACAAAAAGAGGCTGTTTTTATAAATAAGATCCGTTCCTCTTCCCCCTCCCCTCCCCGCGTCGCTCCCGTGTGGCGACCGGGGGAGCCTAAGCCGCCGGGCCTCCCCTCGTCCCTTCCCTCCCCCGCCGCCACCGGACCACGCTGCCGGGCAAAGCCCGCCAGCGCCAGTGGCGGCGGGGCTCTTCTTCATCTCGCTGGGAGGCTGTTGGCGCTGGGCGGCGGCGGACGGCGGTAAGCCATACTGGTGCGAGCGCGCAGCGCGGCAGCCTGGCGGTGGGGTAGCGAAGCTTAGTGGCGGCGCGGTGGCTGCACAGGCGGCTCGCGCTCGTGGCTGCGATGGCGGCGAATCTGGCGGTCCGGCGGGCGCGGCGACGCGCGCGCCGCCGGTGGCGCGGGCTTCTTTGTTGCGTGCAGCGCGGTGGTTGGGCTCGCGGCGGGAGCGCGTGCTGGTGGTGCGTGTTGGCCGAGCTCCATTCGGGCCTCCCCTGTTCTGGCCCTTGGACGACGGCGAGCGGCACGGGATGGCTCTCCGATGAGTGCTCTTGGCTGCGGGTGAGGGGTGGCTTCATGCTCCTTGTCGATGGCTGGGCAGGCTGTCGTTGGTGGCCTCGCGTTGGGCCGCGTCGGCCACCACGGTGAGGCGACACGGAGTGTGTCCGGTGGGGAGTTCTCAGGAGGGATGGGAGGCCCCGGTGTCGGGCCACCCGTCGCCGGTGCGGGGGTGCACCGGTCCGGACGCGTTCGCTCCTCCTCCCCCTTTCCTCGGCCGTGTGCCCTCTGGCGATATTCGAGGCAGGGCGGCTGTTGGCTACTCCATTGGCGGATGCTGCCAGTCAGGCCAAAGCCAAGGCCTTTGGGCGTTCTCAGAGTTGCTTGGATGCAGGGCGGCGGCCCTGGCGGCGGGAGACGCGGTGTTCGTGGGCGGAGCGCGCGTCTTGGGTGCGGTCGGGC
The DNA here is from genome assembly GCA_021437245.1 of Aegilops speltoides. NCBI lineage: Eukaryota > Viridiplantae > Streptophyta > Magnoliopsida > Poales > Poaceae > Aegilops > Aegilops speltoides. Next base: position 258,536,359 of record CM038147.1, read on the forward strand.
AGCCATGGTCACGCGGGTGGCATGGTTGGTGATGTTTGGCATAGCATGGTGGTTTGGCGGAGGGTTAACACCACAGTGCATAACTTGCCCGGTCTTCTCCGGCCGACGGTGGCGGCTGCTACGGGCGTCGTTTCCTTCATGAAGGCTCCATCGTGGTGTTATTCTCTCCACGTTGCTCCGGGTGAAAACTTGATCATTGGGGTCGGGCAGTGGCGGCTACCGGTGTCGTGCCCTTCTTGAAGGCAATGCCTTGGACTCCATGCTTCGTCACTGTCTCGCTTCACTTCTCGGTGGCTAGGTCTCGGGAGGTCCTCGTCGGCCCCAAGTGGTTCCTTTTGGCTCATCTGTAGTATGCTTGGTGGTCGATTGGGTAGTGTTGCGGTGCATCGGCACCCTTATATCTTGCCTTGGATGTGTGTGTTGTGTGGGGTGGTAGCGTGTTGTATCCGGATTTGTATCTCTGGTTGTGGCTTTATATATAAATCGGAGTGAAAGCCTTTCTCGGTCATACACAAAAAAACGCTTTGCATTAAACTTTTGCTTTGTGTATCTCCGGTGCTTGGATAGTTACGTGTGCATATAATTGATGTTTGTATATCGTGATGATCATCACTTCCAAGTGAAAATTGTCTATCACCAGTCAAATATACCTATCTCTTCGCTTTGCATTTTCACCCGCCTTTATATAATATTTGCTACCGGGTTAGCTAAAACGGGGATGTATGGGGTGCGGCTGGACGCACTTCTTATCTGGCTGGGCGCACTTCCTGTCGGTCAGTTCATGGATAATGATTTTGTGTATGGCATTGTACTGAACCAATATCATTGTAATTTTTTGTATTTGCGATAGTCCAGTGACTATTACCGGGTTGGATACGACTGTACCCGGCAGCACCAGCAAGCCGCACTTCCTACCTAGTAAGGATGATGACAGCAGAGAACCAATCAAGCTGATACAACTGCATTACAACAGTTGCTTCATACGAACTCATAGGTTCACTCATTCATTACAAAACAGACATGGGCAAACAGTTAGCAGCAGCTACTCTAGTTTGTTCTTTGCTGCAGTGCTATCTACCTGGCCATCTCAAATCTTCACCCAGGCTCCTAACCAAAAATATTTCAACGCTGAGCAATTACCAAGTCTAGAATAAACTTACAATCTGCTCACCGCAGACCAACATAGAAAAGCTTTCGGTCTCCCTTTCGCCGTCACTTTGGACAAAACAACACTTGTTACATGAATGCTAATGCACATTTCATTCTACAACACATCAACATCACAATTCCCCACCAATTAGCTGGCTACACCGCCCCCATCAAGCTGCTGCACCTGTCATACCCTCCTGTAATTCGGATTGATTCCGTAAGGTAACCAGCTATTGTCATCTTACAGGACCTCATGTGCCCCGTTGAAACCATGGGGGTGGAACGACCCATTAATCGCTGGCTGGTGGACTGGCAAAGGAACAAACATATGCCGGGCTTGCTGCTGCAGTTGAATCCCAGGATCCGTCGAGTAGATGAAACTACCATGAGGTTGTCCTATCATATGAGGACCTGGATGAAAGTGTGCTTGTGGCAACCCATAGGAAAGCCGAGGAGGAATCGGAAGCTGAGATGGATGCACAATCTGATTAAATGGTTGGGTAGAACCTACTTGATGCACATGAGGCATAAATACAGTGGGAGTTGGTAAAATAGAATCAGTCCTGTTAGCTGCGCGGCCACGTTGTGCAGCGTGCTTCACTTTCTTTTGCTGCTTCTCACTGTTTCCGGGGTCATGTCGCAACTCCCTCTTCCTCTTGCTCTTAACATGTTTTGGACTGGGGTGACTGACTGGCACATCCTGATTTAACGCCCCAAAAATGAGGATCTTCAGTGTCGGTGCATCAATTTTACCCCTAAAGAAATCAGTCAATTTGGAAACAGTATCCTTTAGGCATTCACAGATGTTCTGCATCTCCACCTTCCCTACTGATCTGGCAAAATTCTGAGATCTGTCCAAGAAGTCTTCCACCTGCAAAAATGAACGTATCAAATCAAATAAACAATGCTCTGCAGGATTTATTGAGAAGTCACAATCCGAATTCACACAAAACTTACACTCAAGTTACCAATTCCTCTGTTCCAGGTCTTTGAGATCCAGAATCCATCAAAATTGCTGGCACAAAGCCCTTGCTCCCATAAATCCTTTACTGCTAGTAGCTGCACAAGAGAAGACGAGTATATTTGAGCATGTTGACCATTGAAAAGTCAAGATGAGGCCACGATGAAACTAGGATGCGAGCTATGTGGCATGAATGAACAATTGCATTTATTTTATTTATTTTTGCAAGGTGCCCATACGTAGCCACATGCACATAGCCAGAAAAAAGGAGCTAAAAACAGCTGTGCGTTAAACGAGGACAAGCTATACACTGCACAATGGAATCAGGTGGTTTAATCATGTTCTCTGAGGAAACAGGGTCACTATATTGAATAATCAGGTTACTTGATCACCATATTTGACAGGAAAACGTTCTGAAGGGCAAATGACAACAATGCCATAGCTCAACTGAACAATGTCATCCCATTCCCGCCCGCAAAAAAAAATGTCATCCCATTCCAGCAGGGTCAGGTAAGTTTAGAGGCTGAACATGTGCTGAAGTTAAGATCAAGTGGAGATGTTTGCAGCAGGAGGCTAAGGCTACATTAACTGGAAGTATAATAGGAACATTGTCAAAAGTACATTCATCGACAAAAAAACAAGGGTGCACCAAATTGTGCTTTTGCACCTGATATCTTCCTATCAAAAATTGAAGCAAACTATAAAGAACTCACTTTACTCATTAGTGATACAAAAAGTTCAGCAACGGATTCTTTATTAGTGCTCCCAAACCCCTTGAATAGCACAACGTTTCTCTGGACACTTGCAAAGTCTGCACCATCTATAAATGGGTATAAAATATCTTACTGTTAGTTTTTAATCAGTAATCAGATGATAAAAATATGACAACAGCAAATGTAGTTGCAAAGAGCCAAAAAGAATGACATGTACATCAATAGAGGAGGTACCTTTCAGTAAGCCGGAAAATGCAGGTAATATTGGAGGATGCCGGGTCTGCCCTCCACATTTACAATTCATAAGTGCACTCATTTATTTTTGTTCAAAAAGAAAAATAATTAAGCCTCAAGTCTCAGCCTGGGCCCCTCTAATGGAAAATTCTATACAACAGCTAAGCTATATCCAATGTACTCCGATCGTGAAGTTTGAACAGAAAATCAAATAAAGGTAACAATCTCAATTTACCTGTAAATGGAAAGCAACTAAGGAGATAATTGCCATCGAGCTCATCGTTCGATCTTTGGGACAATTAACATCATGTGTCTTAGCCCAGAACTTCATCTGCAGAATAAACAGAAAATAATTGTCATATCTTTTAGATAGATAACTTCAAGGGGAGTATAATGCTAGTTATACTTTCCAAAAATAAACAACAAGACAGGATTGAAATACCAGATAACAAAGTATCTGAAATCTTTCATCAATTGAAGAAACAAGTTTAAATATCATCGATCTTGACATGCCATCTTTGTTTTCGACTGAAATATCACATTCAACCCCAGTTCCCTTATCAGTAACCTTCAGTACAGGAACTATAGCACTTAAAACAGGTAAAACCCCATAACAACGACCACGGCCTGAAATTGACAATACAAGAAAGATAAGAAGTAAGGAAGGCATCGACAGTAGCAACAAAAGGCTTCTACTAAGCAGTTGGTTATATGCCCAACACAAAATGGACTACACAGTTTGCGGACATCTATCCAAGCAATGCTGATGCTATTAAATTGTAAATGACAGGCAGCCTTGCCTCGAATGAAACTTGTTCAATATAGCCAATTATAATTCTTCCGATTTTACATGTTTGGTACATGTCATATCTTGCAGTTTATACAAAGAGACAACACAAGAAATGGATAAAATTTTAAATCTTTGTTTTTTTACATAAACTGGACATTATAAAATAACTAGCACACATGTCCGTGCATTGCAACGGTAGAAAAAAATGATGTATACTTATATTTAGTGAGACATGTATGTGTAAACACAACGCCTTATGCCACACTACAAAGAAAACGGTAGTTGCAACGAGGGAGAAAAAAAATGATGTATAACGGTAGTTGCAACGGGAGAAAAAAATGATGTATACTTGTATATACTTATATTTAGTGAGACACGTATGTGCAAACACAACGCCTTATGCCACACTACGAAGAAAACGGTAGTTGCGCAGTCCACCAAAACGGCCAACAACGCCACACAACAACAACCAGATGGTGCCACTCGGTGGCAAGGAGGTTCACCTACCGAGGTTTATCAACCACTCATCATTCGTGAAATAGCGCCGACAGCAAAAATAAGATGCAATCCATTATAGAGGCTATATCTATATAAATATTTAACACATACTACCTCCGTCGGGAAATACTTGTCGCTCAAACGGATGTATCATACATCCGTTTGAGCGACAAGTGTTTCCAGACAGAGGGAGTATGATATAACCTAAGATGTAATGCACTGGGGAGCACTCTTAGGTCTACTCGAATTTAGTGATAATTGTATGTGAAAGCACAACGCCAAAGGGACCCTCAATACAACCCTCAAGCTGTTTAATTCGCCAACATCATCATGCATGTGCATCGATCTCCTTTAATTATGACGTTAATTAGTTAGCCCATATCAGCCTAGTCACTCATACGAACCAATGTGATCCTTTAATTATGCATGTCTCCTGTTTATTTAGCACAAAACCAGCACACATCATGCACGTGCATTGTGCTCATTTAATTGCATGTCTCATAGAATTCCGTTTAATTAGCCCACGAGCGCCGATGCATGACCGATTTATAGGTTCTCAGTACGACTCGTCGCCTAGCATGCACACGGCAAGCCACATCCTATCCATCGTCACAAGGTTGTGACTCTTTTTCTTTTGCTCGTTCACGGTGGTCACTATGATTGGCGCTGCTGGTTGTAACGCCTCATTATCTTTATCTCTCTCCCATTGGCCCATGCAAAGCCCATTATCCTCGTATTGCAGAGACTGCTTGTTGATGATTACGAATTAAGACGTATATAAATTGGTAGGAAAGGATGCAAGGAAGCGAGGTGGTATTTTTAATAAGCAAAAGAACCATTACTTGTACACATAGTATGGGGTAGCTCAGTTGGATGTACCCTTTGGGCTCCACACCCACGCCAATTTTTTTTTACTGGGCCGGCCGCCACCTCAAGCAAGAAAACAGGGCACCTCACGTGAGAGGATCGGGAGAACAACCCACGAAACATTTTTTTCACTTACAATGAACGTGGCCCAATAACGGCACTGATCAATTTATAAATCAAAAATAATAATATGGGTGAACGGATCAAAAATTCGGGGAAACGCAACTTGCTTTATTAGTAGATATAGAGGTATAGATATAGATATAGATAGATAAATTATGACCCCAGGTATTGGTGGAACTAGATGATACCCCGCACATTGTTGGGGGAATTATTTGCTATATATTTGATCAAGTTGGAACAATGTTTGATTATTGTATACATTTAAGATAGTTATGGAATATAATTAGTGTAATAGTATTCACATGCATGGGTGCATGTTGTGGTGGATCATTCCTCATGGATGTTAGCATGTTGAGGTGGCCTTTTTTGCATGCACGGTTGGATGTTGAGGTGGCATAGTTGCATCTTGAGATAAATAGAAGAAATGGGGATCACTCTCTCAGGTATATAGGATTCTATGAAAAAAATGCACCTCGAATTAGCAAAACTGTAGGCTTACTGCATATAACGATTTCGCATTTAGAACATTTTGGCTTTCAACGGGATGAATCCAGATTAACATTCTGCAGGGCTAAATATGAAACTCGTGTAGACACCAAACTAAGGTTGTCAATAATATGCATTACATGATACAGTTCTTGTTAGAGTACGTAATGGGCCTAATGGGCCTGGGCTGGCGGTATAGCCCGTTAGGGTTTATTAGAGATAAGTATCGCTTGCTTAGGGGTCAAGTAAGCCTTGCTTGGGAGTCAAGTAAACCTCTCTATATAAAGAGAGGAGATGTATCAATCTAATCAAGCAAGAATTAAGAAGGAAATCCCTTCCCTCTTGCCCGGCCGTGGGCAAAAAGGCCCCCGGCCAGCCCTCTCGCGCCCTCCTTCTAGCAGCGCCATAACAGTTCTGAACTTTTCTTTCAAAACGATTTTGGCATGCACCTAATAGTGTTTATGTGTCGGTGTTTTCAGCAAATGTTATATTGCAGTGCCATAACGCATCATAAAACTGTTGCCTACACATGTCGGTGCAAGCTAAGTAGAAGATGAGCATCATTTTATTGCATGAGCAGTTTCTCTTACGGTTACTTCTGTAGCTATGTACTTTTAGAAAAAATTATGGTAACCTCAAGATCTTCACACATGATGTATGCAATCGCTATGCCAGTCTACGTCCCTTCTTTAAATCTATCAGGTCCAATAGATAATTTTGTAAATAAGATGGAATGACAATTTATGAATGCGTGTTTAATGAACTTGAATCTCCAATGAAAGATGAGTGGACATACAAATGCTAGGAGAGATATGAAGATAAGACAGTAGTAATTACTCTGATGCTTATGTAGGACTTTTGCGAACTTTCTAATAACAGAAATCTTGTCCTTGCGAGCAAATTGACCATCCATATCATTGCTAAAGTTGACAGAGAGATCAAGATCACTTTTAGTAGTAAATAGATCCATTGTGAATGACCCAAACGGTTCCACAACTGGAAAATCATCTTTTTTACCTGAAATGAAACATCACAAGAAATAGGTCACACCATCACGCAAATTTCATATATTCATATGGGAGACAAAACCTTCCTATTAAAAATAATATCAGGATAGTGATAGCCTGTTACATATAAAAATTTGGAGAACATGTACTGGCATTAACTAATCAACTACCTCAAAGAAGAGGTTGACTCCGTTGGAATTTAATACACTTAAAAAATCAAAACCAAATACCACTAACCCAACAGGCACAAAAGATGTATGCTCAGATTTCAGAATGTACTTTTTCCCTCATGCTCTATAATGTACTCCCTAAATGCTCTTATATTTCTTTACAGAATACAACAAAAGGACTCTTTATGTCCTACGAATATATTCCTAGTACATCAGCTCATCAAGGCATAAGCTTCCATAAATGAAGTACATGGTGAAATCTGCAGTTGTCACATATTCATCTTAGCTGGCAGGTATCTGAAATAGTGAGATACTGTTACTTAAGTATTTGCATCTTTGCTTGACTGCCAGTGAACTCACATACTTGAACATCTGCATGTAATCTATAAGATCACAGGTGTTCTAAAACCAGGCATGAATGCGATGATTTCAATCTGTATACATATCTATAAGATTTTACTGTACATGTTAACAACAATTAGGCATAATAATTGAAAATACAGAAAGTTCAATAGTATAATTTCTTGACCCAAATGGTAACAGACAGGAACATCTCTTACCAAAAATATCTTTGGCAATTTTGTTGAAGACGTCTATCATAGTACGTCGTTGCTCATACTCAACTGGCTTTGGGCGCAACATCGCATATGTTTCTAGAAGTAGACCTTCTAGAGTTGGAAGCAGAGCAGGATCAATCAGGAATGCCTCTGATCCCAACTCGCAGGTTTCCGCATGCTTGCATAGAGCTGCACGTAATCCAAAATTGAAATCAGACAGTACCACACCTAATGTAAATGGCAACAGCAAATCATGCAGCTGAAGCCCAATTGCAGGTCACAAGTATGCTAAAAGACACCACCCCAACTGTTTGGGAATTTCAAAGCTCAGCGAGGTTACATTTGTGCTTTAAACGGAAAAAGACATTACATTTGTACACTTTTGGAAAGTCTACAGAAGCGACAAGGAAAATAACTTCGCCAAAGGAAAATAGAGAATTAAAATAAGTGCACAACGAACCTACTATGGCTCGTTAGATCCCACAAGATTTAATGAGCTACTTTAGTATACACTATTGGATCCAACACACAATTCAAAGGATATAGCATACGTCAGCCCGCACTTTACCATCCAATAGAATTGGGGTTCATGACCGACCAACCGACTACCAGAACTTTCTACAGTAGCAGAAGGAAGGTCCTTTCAAACTGCATCACAGTTGGTACAGCTCCATGTAATAATTCTACACGATGGATTACATGCCCACATTGCTCTCCACCGCGGTCTACTCGATAAATAGAGAATAAAGGATGAACACTGAATAGAATCTTCCGTTTGCTATGCTTCAGAGAGCCACCAGAAAGAGAGACGGTACCTTGGGTATCCCATGAAATTGCCACGCTGGGCCTGCAGGATTCCAGAGAAAAGGAAGTTCGCGTTACATATCACAGAACAGAAAATTTCTTCATCACCAGCCTAGTACATATTCATATATGAACAGTAACACGTGGCAGCAATTTCTCAAGCGCAAGCACACATCTTTTTTTCAACTAATAACAGACTGTATCTAAAGTCCACCCAAAATCTGACTTAGAATCTAATCAAACAAGTAAAAAAACATCTTTTCGACCACACAAGTAAAATCCTGCCTTCCTGTGGCTACAGTTTGGTCTCGGCTATAATTCAATCTAAAAACGGAAACCTCATCAGAATTCAATGTAGAATATGAACGGCAATAAAACAGCTCTAAGCAAGGGGAGGAAGAGGGGGGCGAAGCTGACCGGGGAAGGTTGTCGGGGCGAGCTGAGGGCTCGGGTTCGGGCGCGGAAAGAGGCGTAACGGTCACCAACGCCATGGAGTGGGACGGAGAGAGCCGGCGGCCGGAAGCCGGCGGGATCGGCGACGCTGGCGAGCCGGCAGGGTAAGGAGGTCACCGGTGGAAAGGTCAACAAAACCGCAAAGCCTACGAATAGCCAGCAAGTCGCTGACGGGTGGACCCCACGGCTCCGGTCACATAGGTTTTTTTTTCGTTTTTTGTGGATTCATAGGGGGGGGGGTTTCTTGAGATGATTTTGAGGATTCATAGGTGCACAGCCCAGTCCAACTCTACTCCCAACACGAAGGCAAGCCTGGAACGGTCCACTATAGGCGAAACGAAGAAACAAACAACACAATTTTAGGACCAAATAGCCACGCATGGGCCGGCCCTAGTAGCCCTATTTGTTCTTTGAGGGAAGCATTCTTTTCTTGAAAGCAACTAGTCAAGGGTACCCCAGGAGCCCCGCAAGGTCATTTTTGTAGGCTGAGGGTGTGCTAGGTGGTGCAGCCAGCGCCATCATGTGTCATGTGTTGGGTGCTCCTTCAGAAAAAAAAATATATACACGCATTTAGGTTTTAAATAGTTTTTTTATTTTTGTGGGTTTTCAGTTTTCATCCGGTTTTCCCTAGGTTTTGGAGAGAAAAAAATAAAAAAAATTGCATGTTGTGCTTTTTGAAAAGGGAAAAAATGCTTGCAGAAGATGCACAGATTTGCTTCTAATGAAGGCGCATGTTTGCTTTCACGAGCTGTGCTTCTCAGAGAATGAAAAAAAATCATGATTTTTTTTGCTTCCACGAGAAGCACAGTTTGAAAAGGGAAAAAATGTTTTGCGGTTTTTTTTCACGAGAAACACAGACCTTCTCCAAAAGAAAAAATGTTTTGCGGGTTTTTTCACATATTAGCTTCCGCGGAAAAGCACAATTGTCCTTCTCCAAAAAGAAAAAAAAGTGAAAACAAAAACCGTGATTCTGACGAGTTTTTTTCTCTGATTTTGGGGGGGGGGGTCGCTAAAAAATCGTCAAAACCTATTAAAATGGGATCAAATTTCGAAGATCTCGACGCAAGAAATGGAATGGTGAAAACGGTTTGGGGGTTGGACGCACGGTTCAGATATAAAATGTTCTGAATAAATGAATCTACGGAAAAAAAAGGGAAACTCATAGGTTGCGACAAGTATCAGCGCATGAGAAGGTGAGAGTAAACCTTTGCAAGGGGTACCCTTTATTTAGGGATTTCATTTTTTTTCTTGGATTGACAAATCAGCAGGGGCCTTGTGAGGCCTTCGCGGTTGGCGCGTCGCGTGGTGCATCCAGCCGCCGCCGCCTGTCGCGTGTTGGACGCACTGGTGGAAATAAGGGTTTTTTTGTTTTGGGGTTTTTTCTAGGTTTTCTGAGTTCTTGGATTTTACTTGGTTTTCTCTTGGCTTTTTAGAAAAGAAAATTGTTTCCTTTTTTCTCTGCGTGAAGCACATCATGTGAAAACATAGTTGTTCTTCATTGTGAGAGCACGGTTGTGCTTTCGCGTGAACCATGGTTGTGCTTCCTGTAAAATGAAAAAAAACACAGTTGTTCTTCGCGGTGAAGCACAGTTGTGTTGTGCTTCGCAGAAAGTTAAAAACACAGTTCTGGGTGTTGGGTTGGTCGAAAATTCCAACCTCTCCCGAGATTCCCAGATCTGCTCGTGTATCAAGACCTAGTTATTAGAGATTGTGAGCTTATGAATCCGATCTAACGTCTCATTCAGGAGTGACTTCTCGCACTTTTCTTCGACATGATCTTACTCTCAGACCAGAGGAGTTTTCTCCAAGATCTGATCTAACCTGGATCTTGGCCAAAAATAAATGGAGGAATGGTGGGAGAATACATCAGCAACTTGGGGAGGCTTAGATCCATGGGTTTTGGCGGTCAAAAGAGTAGATTTGAGGAGGATTTGGTGGAGAGGGGAGAGAGGGCGCCGCCTCTTATCATCCTAGTCTCGCGCTGGAAGAAGATCTCGTGGTGGCTGCGAGTGGGTTGGGTCCCACTCGCGGCCACTTACCTCTTCAGGTAAGCAACCCCAGCAGCAGGGGTGTTCCTAGCAACACGTGGCAGTTCGTCATTTCTGCCTGCCACGTAGGCAAAGAATGCCAACTCGGCTTGGTTGTGGGCTAGGCCAGAAATGCCCGGCGGTTCGGCTTTTCTATGTGGACCAGAAACATCACAAGTGATGCCGTTGGATTAGACTCCCTTTCTTTTCAGGGTTTGTATTAAAAATGCAACACCCTGTTTCGACCATATTGCACTATGTATCATCATTCGATAAACGAAGAAATGCTTCTTCTTTTTGATTCAAGTAGCAATATAAATGGAAAATGCAAGGGATATTCAGCAAAACATAATCCTCATCTACAATACTTCACATAAGGACTCCGAGAATACCAGGTCCCCGCCTACACAAGCAGATTGTTGATAAAACTCCAAAATAGCTTTTTATTTTGACCAATCATCTACTTCTCCTTAGCATTCGGGAAAGACAAGAAAATTACAAGGTAGGAAACATTATCTAGAATTTCTCTTAGATTTGAACCCATAGTTGATGATGGAACTAGAATATATATGGAATCAACAAGAGAAAAACTTTGTTAGAAATTACCTCTTTCCTGATTGGTATCAGGGTTGTGAAGAATAGTTGGGATAACAAACAACCATCAGGTTTGTACTTTGGATACCCCTATAACTAAAAAATTAGGTCAGGTCCTTATGTGCTAAAGTTTTCTGACAGGGTCAAAACAGTAAGTTTGGCCTAATCTTCGCAGAATGCCAACCTCAGTGGATATGTTGTCCATATTGTTCTGTGCTGCTAATCCAGATGCGGGTCCCCCTTTCCAAAGCTTTCAGGTTCCATGCATCGAAAGGCTTTGCTACTTCCACTGAGGTGAAAAAAAAAGGCTTTGCTACTTCCAGATTCACTATGCACGCATATAGAGGTCACTTTGCATCTGGAGTTTAAGGTGCTATGAAAGAGAGGCTCACGAGGACACAAATACATCCCTTGATCGACACTCTATCTTAGGATTTTCACAACAGCTATCTCAGTGGGGTTTAAGGTGTTGTGGAATGCAGACTCTGCAGGGAAACAAGCACAACTCGTAGGAATCAAGCCTTGACTCGACCGACGCGCTCTCAAGGTTATCATAGAGGTTGCTTAGTTTTTCAGGTCTCTAGAGCTATTTCTTTAGTCTTCGTTCCAATAGCCTTTTGTTGCTTTGTTGTTCTACATGAACTATTTTAGGTTCCTGCTTCTAGTGGCTAGGTTCATCTCCTGATGTTAGGCTTAGCTTATGCTCTTAGGGCATATCCAATGGCAAACTGCAAAAAACCTCCTGCATCCGTCCGCGGACAGGAGAGGACCAGTCAACGGACACGGATGCGGGAGGTCGACATCCAACGCCAGTCGCATACATTTTCACAACAACTCAAAATCAACCGAACGAAATTTGTGCAAACACGGCGAATTTTGATATAAACATGACGGATTTCATTGATAGGATAATTTGTACATAAAACCGGACGATATTTCATCTGGTGAACTAAAAACCTAAAACTAAAACCCTAGACTAAAACTCTAAACTATCATATACTTCACGGTGACCTTGTAGCCAATGTCGGGCTGGCCGGTTGCTCCTCCTTTGTTATCGTCGCCCGACCTGCCGTCGGAGTCGGAGTCCTCGGGCTTGGGACGACGGAAGGTGGTGGGTCGCGACAGGATTTTTGGCGGTCGCCTGATGCTCGCGGATGATCCTCTCCTCCTCCTCCTATGTCGTGCATAGTGCGGCCACGGCCACCGAGGACGTGGGCGGGGGGAGAAGGTGGCAGTCGTTGGAGGCGTTGTCTTCAGCGGCGGTGACGAACTTGGCGAGGGACCATTCTGTTGGGGAACGTTGCAGAAAATTAAAATTTTTCCTACGGCTTCACCAAGATCCATCTATGAGTTCATCTAAGCAACGAGCAACGGGAGAGAGATTGCATCTACATACCACTTGTAGATCGCGTGCGGAAGCTTGCAAGGTGATGATGGAGTCGTACTCGATCGTGATTCAGATCACCGATGTCCAAGTGCTGAACGGACAGCACCTCCGCGTTCAACACACGTACGGGACGAGCGACATCTCCTCCGTCTTGATCCAGCAAGGAGGAAGGAGAGGTTGAGGAAGACAGCTCCACCGGCAAAGACGACGGCGTGGTGATGGTGGAGAAGCGAGACTCGGCAGTGGCTTCGCCAAGCGCCATGAGGAGGAGAGGTGTTGGGGAGGGAGGGCTGCGCCTTGGAGATGGGTACAGCCCCCTCCCTCCCCCCTTTATATAGGCTCTGGGCGCGGCCCTGAGATCCAATCTCCAAGGGGCGGCGGCAAGGGGTGGAGTGCCCCAAGCCAAGTGGGCGCCCCACCCCTAGGGTTTCAACCCTAGGCGCAGGGGGTGGGCCTAGGGGGGCGCACCAGCCCACTATGGGCTGGTTCCCCTCCCAGCCCATGGGGCCCTCCGGGATAGGTGGCCCCACCCGATGGACCCCCCGGGACCCTTCCGGTGGTCCCGGTACATTACCGGGAGACCCCGAAACTTTCCCGATGGCCGAAATACCACTTCCTATATATTATTCTTTACCTCCGGACCATTCCGAAACTCCTTGTGACGTCCGGGATCTCATCCGGGACTCCGAACAACATTCGGTAGTCACATACTTGACTTCCTACTAACCCTAGCGTCACCGAACCTTAAGTGTGTAGACCCTACGGGTTCGGGAGACACGTAGACATGACCGAGACGACTCTCGGGCAATAACCAACAGCGGGTCCGGATACCCATGTTGGCTCCTACATGCTCCTCGATGATTTCATCGGTTGAACCACGATGTCGAGGATTCGATCAAACCTCATATGCAATTCCTTTGTCAATCGATGCGTTACTTGCGAGACTCGATCGTCGGTATCCCAATACCTTGTTCGGTCCTCGTTACGGCAAGTCACTTTACTCATCAGTAATGCATGATCCCATGGCCAACACCTTGGTCACTTTGAGCTCATTATGATGATGCATTACCGAGTGGGCCCAGAGATACCTCTCCGTCATACGGAGTGACAAATCCATCTCGATCCGTGTCAACCCAACAGATACTTTCGGAGATACCGTAATGCACCTTTATAGTCACCCGATTCGTTGTGACGTTTGATACACCAAAGGCACTCCTACGGTAACCGGGAGTTACACGATCTCATGGTCGAAGGAAGAGATACTTGACATTGGCAAAGCTTCTAGCAAACGAACTATACGATCTTTCATGCTATGCTTAGGATTGGGTCTTGTCCATCATATCATTCTCCTAATGATGTGATCCCGTTATCAACGACATCCAATGTCCATAGTTAGGAAACCATGACTATCTATTGATCACAACGGGCTAGTCAACTAGAGACTCACTAGGGACTCATTGGGTCTAAGTGTTCACACGTGTATTACGATTTCCGGATAATACAGTTATAGCATGAACAAAAGACAATTATCATGAACATTGAAATATAATAATACTTTTATTATTGCCTCTAGGGCATATTTCCAACACATTCCTCACTGTACCTAGCCATCTCCCTGTCGAGGTGGCAGAGACAGGGCTGGCCGTCCTCCGCATCGCCAGGGAGCGGTCCAGGGCCCAGGCGTATGCTAAGTCTGGGTCTGTCGTGATTTGTGGCAACAGGACGTCGGATTCCGCGAACTAGGATCGGTGCGCGGTGTTGTGCCTGTCCCGCTGGCGTTGCTCCTGGTCGGCGTACTCCTGCGCTGTCATGGTGCTTCAAGACAATGATGGCGAGCAGCCGCCGCGGAGGTAGTGCAGAATGCGCTTGCGTGCCTTGGGCAGGAGGGCGGCGGCCACCCGGTGGCGGAGTTGGCCTGTTATTCTGGACGATGGTGCGACTGCCAATGCATCAAGTGTCCCCTTAGTGGTTTAGGAGTGTTGGAGACAAATGGGTTGAGGGACTAATGTATTTGTGAGTATACACGGGAGTTATAGTCCCTGAAGATTTGGTTTAACCCATGGAAGACGACCACTAAAAATGTATTTCTTCAAGTGAAGAAACTGGTACGGCCTTTGAAGAAATTGATGTGAAGACTTTGAAGCTTGAAGACTTTTGTTTTTGTAGTTTGTTTCTTCTTATTTTTGAGTCATATCATACTGTTAAAGATGGTCTAGGTGAATCAAAGTTTACATTTCCAAAGTGATGCTCACACCTATACATACACAAGCCGCTTCGAGCACCGGAACAGCTGATAAATTTGCTAGCGACGATGATGAAGTTCATTTGGTCGCTGACGAATTTGGTCAGGCTGAGGAGTTAGGATTTCGCTAATGTGATCTGCCTATCGTGAGGAAATTGAGTGCCCCGGCAAAATTGAGAGTTAAATTTCCGACCGTTGCTGCGCCGCGTGCTAGCTGTCGAATGGATCCTTTATCCTGACAACTATCATGTCTGAGAAGGGTATTTATGACATTTCATGTCGGGTTGCCCCCTTGTTATAAATAGCCGCCCCCATAACCACTTGTTGGTTGGCTGCTCTAGAGAGAACTTGAACTTGTCATTTGAGAGCAACCCATCCTCTGACGACTTTGAGAGAATCCTAAGTGAGAAAAAACGCAACCAAAGCCAAAGTGATTGAGCATCACTAAAGAGGTTGATATGTGTGATCCAAGGCATGTTACCTTTGAAGACTGTCATTCTTCCAGAAGGTTAGGCATCAAGTTCTGAGCACCCAAGAGTCATTGTGGTGTGCTGGTGAAAAGTCTGTGAAGGTTTTAGAAATCTACCTCGAAGACTTACCATGAGTGTTTGGGCGAGGTCGAAGTGACCTTGGCTCAAGAGGAATATGGTGAGGACTAAGTGTCCTCTAAGTTCATCTCAGCCGCCTCAACCAGTCGTAAAGTTGATACAACAACTGGAACTGGTCTACCAAATCATTGTCTTCACCGAGCCTATGTGGTTTCAAATTCCTCACCCTTACCTTTACGTTATTCCGCTGCTGAAGAATTTGTGATCTACCGTCTGAAGAATTTGAACTAAAGAATTTTTTCATGCTGCTTTTCATTTCTTCAGTTCATCTTCCTCATGCTTGTATGCTTGTATGATTGCATGTTCTTCACCTATATGTATCATGTATGCATGCTTTCAGCTACTTTGATGAATTAGTTGCCTTGTGTTTCTATTTCTTCACTCTGATCTTCATCAAATTCACCAGGGTTTGACAAAATTCTAAAATTCTCCCATTCACCCCCCCTATGAGAGTAAACCCACACTTTCAGCGACGAAGCATCAGCTCCATCTGCTCCTCGAACTCCACATCGGAGCCGGCATAGACCTGGCCCGGCACCGCTGGCGCGAACTGCGACGGTGGCTGCTAGTCCTCCTCGTCGCCGAAGGAGATCACGATCTCCGCCCGCATCAAGTCGCCATTAGCCGACGAGGACGACGGCCCCAGAGTCCGAGGGCGGCTGATACATCTCCATCGTACCTCTAATTTTTGATTGTTTCATGCCAATATTATACAACTTTCACATGCTTTTGGCAACATTTTATATGATTTATTGGACTAACCTATTGATCTAGTGCCCAGTGCCAGTTCTTGTTTGTTGCATTTTTTTGTTCCGCGGAATATCCATATCAAACGAAGTCCAAACGCGATAAAAACTTACGGAGAATTATTTTGGAATATTGATACGTCTCCGTCGTATCTATAATTTTGATATTTTTTTTCATGCCAATATTATACAACTTTCACATATTTTTAGCAACATTTTATATGATTTATTGGACTAACTTATTGATCCAGTGCCCAGTATCAGTTCCTGTTTTTTGCATGTTTTTTATATCGCAGAAAATCCATATCAAATGAAGTCCAAATGCAATAAAATTTTACGGAGAATTATTTTGGAATATATGTGATTTTTGGGAGTTGGAATCACTGCAAATGGAGGCCCACACAACCCACAAGACTCCAGGGCGCGCCAAAGGCCCCTGGCGCGTGGTGGTGGGTTGTGCTGACCTCGTACGTCGGTTGGAGCTCTAATTCGGGCGCAAGGAAGCTTTTATCCGGAAAAAAATTGTGTTGAAATCTCAGCACAATCAGAGTTACGGATCTCCCGGAATATAAGAATCGTTTTTCAACCAGATCAGGCGAACACGAAACAGAAGAGAACAGAGAGGGAGATCCAATCTCGGAGGGGCTCCCGCCCCTACACCACCATGGAGACCAAGGACCAGAGGGAGAACTCTCCTCCCATCTAGGGGGGAGGCCAAGGAAGAAGAAGAAGGAGGGGCTCTCTCCCCCTCGCTTTCGGTGGAGCCGGAGTGCCGCCGGGGCAACGATCGGGACGGCGAATACATCAACAATCTTGCTACCGTCAACACCAACTCTCTCCCCTCTATGCAGCGGTGTAACACCCCTTCTCCCCGCTGTAATCTCTACTTAAACATGGTGCTCAACTCCATATATTATTTCCCAATGATATTTGGCTATCCTATGATGTTTGAGTAGATCCATTTTGTCATGTGGGTTAATCATGATCTTGGTTGGTATGATTGTATATTTTATTTTGTTGGGGAACGCAGTAATTTCAAAAATTTCCTACGCACACGCAAGATCATGGTGATGCATAGCAACGAGAAGGGGAGTGTATCTCCATATCCTTGAAGATCGCTAAGCGGAAGCGTTTATCAACGCGGTTGATGTAGTCGTACGTCTTCACGATCCGACCGATCCAAGTACCGAACGCACGGCACCTCCGAGTTCTGCACACATTCAGCTCGATGACGTCCTCGCCTTCTCGATCCAAAAGGCGGGCGAAGTAGTAGATGAGTTCCGCAGCACGACGGCGTGGTAGCGGTGTTGGTGAAGAACAATTTCGCAGGCTTCGCCTAAGCACTACGAAAACTATGACGGAGGATAAACTAGAGGGGACGGGGTTGCCGGCACACGGCTTGGTGTTTCTTGATGTGTCTTTGGTGCTAGCCCTACCCCTCTATTTATATGTTGAGCCTTGGGGTCGAAACTTGGAGTAAAAGCCTCCACAAAGTCGGTTTCACCCGAAGGCAAGAGTCCTTCTCGGACTCGGGGCGACGCCAGGGTTCGGCGTCTGGACCCGACGCCGAGGACCTGGCGTCGCCTCTGACTCATAAAACTTCCTTTTAAGCTTTCCAAAAACCTTGTGGGCTTTCCCTTTGGCCCAAATAACGTGTTCTCGTACCCAAACATTTCGAAATATCCGAACCCCTTAGGTGAATTCGAACCCTTCCGGAGATCAAACACTATTATCCCATATATCAAACTTTATCTCCGGACCATTCCGGAGTTCCTCGTCATGTCCATGATCTCATCCGGGACTCCGAACAACATTCGGTTACCAACATGCATAACTCATATAATACTATATCGTCAACGAAGCGTTAAGCGTGCGGACCCTACGGGTTCGAGAACTATGTAGACATGACCTAAAACCATTCTTGGTCAATAACCAATAGCGGGACCTGGATGCCCATATTGGTTCCTACATATTCTACGAAGATCTTTATCGGTCAAACCGCATAACAACATACGTTGTTCCCTTTGTCATCGGTATGTTACTTGCCCGAGATTCGATCGTCGGTATCCAATACCTAGTTCAATCTCGTTACCGGCAAGTCTCTTTACTCGTTCCGTAATACATCATCTCGCAACTAACTCATTAGTTGTAATGCTTGCAAGGCTTAAGTGATGTGCATTACCGAGAGGGCCCAGAGATACCTCTCCGACAATCGGAGTGACAAATCCTAATCTCAAATCGCCAACCCAACAAGTACCTTCGGAGACACCAGAGCACCTTTATAATCACCCGATTCGTTGTGACGCTTTGGTAGCACACAAAGTGTTTCTCCGTAAACGGAGTTGCATAATCTCATAGTCATAGGAACATGTATAAGTCATGAAGAAAGCAATAGCAACATACTAAGCGATCGGGTGCTAAGCTAACGGAATGGGTCATGTCAATCGATCATTCAACCAATGATGTGATCCTGTTAATCAAATAACAACTCTTTGTCCATGGTTAGGAAACATAACCATCTTTGATTAACAAGCTAGTCAAGTAGAGGCATACTAGTGACACTCTGTTTGTCTATATATTCACACATGTATTATGTTTCCGGTTAATACAATTCTAGCATGAATAATAAACATTTATCATGATATAGGGAAATAAATAATAACTTTATTATTGCCTCTAGGGCATATTTCCTTCATATTTATGGTGCTATCCTATGGTGCCCTCCGTTCTCGCGCAAACGTGAGGGGCCCCCGCTGTAGGGTGTTGCAATATGTTCATGGTTCGCTTATCGTGGGTTGCGAGAGTGACAGAAGCTTAAACCTGAGTAAGTGGGGTATGACATATGGGAGTAAAGAGGACTTGATACTTAATGGTATGGGTGGGTTTCACGACCTTAATGATCTTTAGTAGTTGTGGATGCTTGCTAGGGGTCCAATCATAAGTGCATATGATCCAAGTAGAGAAAGTATGTTAGCTCATGCCTCTCCCTCATATAAAATTACAAGAATGATTACCGGTACTTGTTATCGATTGCCTAGGGACAAATAACTTTCTTGACACAAACCCTTTTACTAAACACCTAACTTTTATTATCTTGTAAAGTACTTCTCGTTTTATTCTTGCAAAATAGTTCTAGCATCACACCTACAAAATAGTTTCATACTTGTTCTAGGTAAAGTAAACGTCAAGTGTGCGTAGAGTTGTATCGGTGGTCGATAGAACTTGAGGGAATATTTGTTATACCTTTAGCTCTTCGTTAGGTTCAACACTCTTATTTATACAAAAAGGCTACAAATGATACCCTATACTTGTGGGTTATCAAGACCTTTTTCTGGCGCCGTTGCGGGGAGTTATAGCGTGGGGTGAATATTCTCGTGTGTGCTTGTTTGCTTTATCACCAAGTAGTTTTTATTTCATGTTCTAAGTTTTTATCTATCTTTAGTTATGGATATGTAACATGAAACACCAAAAAAATTAGTTGTACCTGCTACTCATGGAGATGGGGAACCTCCTAAAACCCTCAACACTCGTTATGTGAAAGATATCATGCACTACTTTGATACTCTTGAGAAAACCCCATTTAACTATATAATGGGAGTAACGTTGGATCAACATGAATACTTTAGGGATTATCGCTTGACTAATAAAGGGAAATTGTTATGGGAGCAAATTCATGCATTAAAGTGGTATGCTTGGAATCTATGTTATAGATATAATTATACTTGTTGCTCTAGGATGAATGCTCCACATCTTCCCTTTTCATGCAAAGTTAATGATAATGAAACCTTAGCTTCTTATGCTAATGGTATATATGTTATTATGATGTGGAACGAAGAGAAGAATTTGTTGCTTTTAAGGGTGCACATGAAATTGAATCTTTGTTTGAAAAGCTTGAAGATTTTGATGATTCGGTTTATAGACCTAAAATTTTTGCTATCCTTAAATATTTCTATTGTAATTATAAATACAATTATGATATTGATGTATTTATTGAGAATAACTATGTTGCCCAAGAAGAGACTAATATTTTGCAGGAGTCTATGGAAGAAGAAATTGATGAAACTGCGAGCTCATTGGATGAAAAACATGATGAGGAGAGCGAAGAACAAACGGAGGAAGAGCGGATTAGCCACCTGTGCCCACCTTCTAATGAGAGTAACTC
The DNA here is from genome assembly GCA_021437245.1 of Aegilops speltoides. Taxonomy (NCBI): domain Eukaryota; kingdom Viridiplantae; phylum Streptophyta; class Magnoliopsida; order Poales; family Poaceae; genus Aegilops; species Aegilops speltoides. The sequence continues at coordinate 258,556,937 of CM038147.1, forward strand.
TTCAACTCATACATTATTTAATGCCCCTTCGTTCTTACCGAAGGATGAATGCTATGGTAATTGCTATGATCCCGTTGATTCATTTGAAATATCCCTTTTTGATGAACTTGATGCTTGTTATGCTTGTGGCCAAGATGCCAATATGAATTATGCTTATGGAGATGAACTTTTGTTATTTGATTAACGAGGTCACATCATTAGTAGAATGATCTGATTGACATGACCCATTCCCTTAGCTTAGCACACGATCGCTTAGTATGTTGCTACCGCTTTTATCCATGACTTATACATGTTCCTCGTAACTATGAGATTATGCAACTCCTGCTTACCGGAGGAACACTTTGGTGCTACCAAACGTCACAACGAATCGGGTGATTATAAAGGAGTACTACAGGTGTCTCCAAAGGCGATGTTGGGTTGGCGATTTCGAGATTAGGTTTTGTCACCCGATAGTCTGGAGAGGTATCTCCGGCCCTCTCGTAATGCACATCATCAAGCCTTGCAAGCACTACAACTAATGAGTTAGTTGTGAGATGATGTATTACGGAACGAGTAAAGAGACTTGCCGGTAACGAGATTGAACTAGGTATTGATACCGACGATCGAATCTCGCAAGTAACATACCGATGACAAAGGGAACAACGATGTTGTTATGCGGTCCGACCGACAAAGATCTTCGAGAATATGTAGGAACCAATATGGGCATCCAGGTCCCGCTGTTGGTTATTGACCGTGAATGGTTCTAGGTCATGTCTACATTGTTCTCGAACCGTAGGGTCCGCACGCTTAAGGTTTCGGCGATGCTTATTATGAGTTTATGTGTTTTGATGTACCAAGGAGTTCGAGTCCCGGATGTGATCACGGACATGACGAGGAGTCTCGGAATGGTCGAGACATAAAGATTGATATATTGAAGCCTATGTTTGAGTTCGAATGGTTCCGCAAAACGGAATTTATCGAGTACCGGAGGTTACCGAACCCCCGGAGGTGAATGGGCCTCGATGGGCCTTGGTGGAAAGGAGAAGGGCAGCCCAAGGTGGTCAGCCCCCCCCTTCCCTAGTCCTACTAGGACTAGGAGAAGGGCCGCCCCTCTCTCTTTTCCCTCCGGAATCCTAGTCCAACTAGGATTGGGGGAATCCTACTCCCGTGAGGGAGTAGGACTCCTGTATGCGCCTTTGGCCGCCGCCCCTTCCCCGGCTCCTTTATATACGGGGCAGGGGGCACCTTGGAACACACAAGTTGATCGTGAGATCGCTCTCAGCCGTGCGGTGCCCCCTCCACCATATTCCACCTCGTTATACCGTCGCTGCTTAGGCGGCCCTCGCTACGGTGAAACATCAAGATCGCCACCACGCCGTCGGCCGACGAACTCTCCTCGACACTGCTGGATCGGAGTACGAGGGACGCCATCGAGCTGTACGTGTGTCAAGAACTCGGGCGCCGGAGTAACGGCGCCGGATCGGTCGGATCGCGAGGAGAACGTGACGACTACTTCCTCTACGCCAGATCGCTCCGCTTCGGGTCTACAAGGGTATGTGGACAACACTCTCCTCTCGCTGCTATACATCACCATGATCTTGCGTGCGTAGGAAAATTTTTGAAATTACTACGCTCCCCAACAAAGGGCATCCGAGCCTAGGTTTTTCTATGGTTTGATGTTTTGCACGAGTAGAACACAAGTGAGTTGTGGGCGATAAAGTCATACTACCTACCAAAGATGTCATACTTTGGTTCAGCGGTATTGTGAGATGAAGCGCCTAGACCGACATTACGCCAGACGCTTACGCGAGACTGGTTTCACCGCCACGAGCACTCGCTGCTTAAAGGTGACCGTGGGTGTCTGCCTCTCTCACTTTAGTTGAACTGAAAAGTATACGCCCGTCCTTGAGAAGGTTAAACGAGTCTATTTGACGAAGTATCGCTGTGGTTTTGATGCGAGGTGAGACTAGTTCTTGCTTAAGCCCGTAGCAGCCACGTAAAATTTGCAACAACAAAGTAGAGGACGCCTAACTTGTTTTTGCAGGCATGTTGTGATGTGATATGGTCAAGACGTGATGCTATATTTTATTGTATGAGATGATCATGTTTTGTAACCGGTTATCGGCAATCGGCAGAGCCATATGGTTGTCGCTTATTGTATGCAATGCAATCGCCTCAGTAATGCTTTACTTTATCACTAAGCGGTAGCGATAGTCGTAGTAGCATAAGTTTGGCGAGACGACAACGATGCTGCGATGGAGATCAAGGTGTCGCTACCGTGACGATGGTGATCATGGTGGTGCAACAAGATGGAGATCATGAAGCACAAGATGATGATGACCATATCATATCACTTATATTGATTTGCATGTGATGTTTATCCTTTTATGCATCTTATCTTGCTTTGATCGACGGTAGCATTATAAGATGATCTCTCACTAAATTATCAAGAAGTGTTCTCCCGTATGCACCGCTGCCAAAGTTCGTCGTGCCTGCACACCACGTGATGATCGGTGTGATAAGCTCTCACGTCCATCTACAACGGGTGCAAGCCAGTTTTGCACGCGCAGAATACTCGGGTTATACTTGACGAGCCTAGCATATGCGAGATATGGCCTCGAACACGGAGACCGAAAGGTCGAGCGTGAATCATATAGTAGATATGATCAACATAAGATGTTCACCATTGAAAACTACTCCATTTCACGTGATGATCGGTTATGGTTTAGTTGATTTGGATCACGTGATCACTTAGATGACTAGAGAGATGTTTTCTAAGTGGGAGTTCTTAAGTAATATGATTAATTGAACTTAAATTTATCATGAACTTAGTACCTGATAGTATCTTGCTTGTTTATGTTTGATTGTAGATAGATGGCTCGTGCTGTTGTTCCGTTGAATTTTAATGCGCCTTGAGAAAGCAAAGTTGAAAGATGATGGTAGCAATTACACGGATCGGGTCCGTAATTTGAGGATCATCCTCATTGCTGCACGTAAGAGCTACGCCCCGGATGCACCGCTAGGTGCCAGTTCGCCGCTAATGCAACCGCAGATGTTATGAACGTCTCGCGAGCAAAGTCGATGACTACTCTATAGTTCAAGCAGCCATGCTTTACGGCTTAGAACCGGACTTCAACGACGCTTTGAACGCTCATGGAGCATATGAGATGTTCCAGAGTTGAAGTTGATATTCCAATGTAATGCCCGGATTGAGAGATATGAAGTTCCAATAAGTTCTATAGCTGCAAGATGGAGGAGAATAGTTCGTTAGTGAGCATATACTCGTAATGTCTGGGTACTACAATCACTTGACACAATTGGGAGTTAATCTTCCGGATGATTGTGTCATTGATGTAATTCTTCAATCACCGCCACCAAGCTACAAAGGCTTCGTGATGAACTATAATATGCAAGGGTTAGTAAAGACTATACCGAGCTCTTCGCAATGCTAAAGGCTGCGAGGTAGAAATCAAGAAGGAGCATCAAGTGTTGATGGTCAATAAGACCACTAGTTTCAAGAAGAAAGGCAAAGGGAAGAAGAAGGAATTCAAGAAGAACAACAAGCAAGTTGTCGCTCAGAGAAGAAACCCAAGTCTGGCCCTAAACCTGAAATCGAGTGCTTCTACCGCAGCGATCGTCACCGGAAGCGGAACCGCCCCAAGTATTTGGCGGATAAGAAGGATGGCAAGGTGAACAAAGGTATATGTGATATACATGTTATTGATGTGTACCTTACTAGAGCTCGTAGTAGCACTGGTATTTGATATCGGTTCTGCTAATATTTGCAACTCAAACAGGACTACGATTGCTTAACTCGCAAAGGACGAGGTGACGATGCGCGCTGGAAATGGTTCCAAAGTCGATGTGATCGCGGTCGGCACGCTACCTCTACATCTACCTTCGGATTAGTTTTAGACCTAAATAATTGTTATTTGGTGCTCGCGTTGAGCATGAACATTATATCTGGATCTTGTTTGATGCGAGACGGTTATTCATTTAAATCGAGAATAATGGTTGTTCTATTTATATGAGTAATATCTTTTATGGTCATGCACCCTTGAGGAATGGTCTATTTTGATGAATCTCGATAGTAGTGATACACATATTCATAATGTTGAAACCAAAAGATGCAGAGTTGATAATGATAGTGCAACTTATTTGTGGCACCGCCGCTTAGGTCATATCGGTGTAAAGCGATGAAGAAACTCCATGTCGATGGACTTTTGGAGTCACTTGATTATGAATCACTTGGCACTTATGTAACCGTGCCTCATGGGCAAGATGACTAGAACACCGCTTCTCCCGTACTATGGAGAGAGCAACAGATTTGTTGGAAATCATACATACGATGTATGTGGTCCGATGAATATTGAGGCTCGTGGCGATATCGTTATCTTCTCACCTTCACAGATGACTTAAGCGTATATGGGTATATCTACTTAATGAAACATAAGTCTCAAACGCTTGAAAAGTTCAAAGAATTTCAGAGTGAAGTTGAAAAACATCGTAACAAGAAAATTAAGTTTCTACGATCCGATCGTGGAGGTGAATATTTGAGTTACGAGTTTGGTCTACATTTGAAACAATGCGAATAGTTTCGCAACTTACGCCACCCGAACACCACAACGTAATGGTGTGTCCGAACGTCAGAATCGTATTTTACTAGATATGGTACGATCTATGATGTCTCTTACAGATTTACCGCTATCATTTTGGGGTTATGCTCTAGAGACAGCCGATTCACATCGAATAGAACACCGTCGAACTGCTGAGACGACACCTTATGAATCTGTGGTTTAGCAAGAAACCAAAGTTGTCGCTTAAAGTTTGGGGATGCGATGCTTATGTGAAAAGCTTCAACCCGATAAGCTCGAACCCAAATCGGAGAAATGTGTCTTCATAGGATACCCAAAGGAGACAGCTTGGGTACACCTTCTATCACAGATCCAAGGCAAGACATTCGTTGTTAAGAATGGATCCTTTCTAGAGAAGGAGTTTCTCTCGAAAGAAGTGAGTGGGAGGAAAGTGGAACTTGATGAGGTAATAGTACCTTCTCCTTACTTGAAAGTAGTTCGTCACGTAAACCAGTTTCGAGACACCTACGCCAAGTAGTGAGGAAGTTGATGATGTTGATCATGAAACTTCGATCAAGTTTCGCAGAACCTCGAGATCAACCAGAGTAAGATCCGCACTGAGTGGTACGGTAATCCTGTTCGAAGTCATGCTACTAGATCATGATGAACCTACGAACTATGAAGAAGCGATGGTGAGCCCAGATTCAAAAATGGCTTGAGGCCATGAAATCTGAGATGGGATCCATGTATGAAAACAAAGTGTGGATTTTGGTTGACTTGCCCGAGGGTAGGCAAGCAATAGAAAACAAGTGGATCTTCAAGAAGAAGACCGACGCCGACGGTAATGTTATCGTTTATAAAGCTCGACTTGTCGCAAAAGGTTTTCGACAAGTTCAAGGGTTGACTACGATGAGACCTTCTCACCAGAAGCGATGCTTAAGTCCGTCTCGAATCATGTTAGCAATTGCCGATTTTATGATTATGAAATTTGGCAAATGGATGTAAAGACCGCCTTCCTAATGGATTTCGAAGAAGAGTTGTATATGATGCAACCGAAGGTTTTATCGATCCAAAGGAGCTAACAAAGTGTGCAAACTCCAATGATCCATATATGGACTGGTGCAAGCATCTCGAGTTGGAATAAACGCTTTGATAGTGTGATCAAAGCATTTGGGTTTGTATGCACTTTGGAGAAGCCTCAGATTTACAAGAAAGTGAGTGGAGCTCAGAGCATTTCGATTTTATATGTGGATGACATATTACTGATCGGAAATGATATAGAATTTCGGATAGCATAAAGGGATACTTGAATAAGAGTTTTTCAATGAAAGACCTCGTGAAGTGCTTATATATTGGGCATCAAGATCTATAGAGATAGATCAAGACGCTTAATTGACTTTCACAAAGCACGACCTTGACAAAGTTTTGAAGAAGTTCAAATGGATCAAGCAAAGAAAGGGTTCTTGCCTGTGTTACAAGGTGTGAAGTTGAGTCGACTCAATGCCCACCACCGCAGAAGATAGAGAGAAATGAAAGATGTTCCCTATGCTTCAGCCATAGGCTCTATCATGTATGCAATGTCTGTGTACCGCACTGATGTGTGCCTTGCTATAAGCCTAGCAGGAGGTACCAAAGTAATCCAGAGTGGATCATCGACAGCGGTCAAGAACATCCCGAAATACCGAAAAGGACGAAGGATATGTTTCTCGATATGGAGGTGACAAAGAGCTCATCGTAACGGTTACGTTGATGCAAGTTTTGACACCGATCCGGACGATTCTAAATCGCAGACCGGATACGATTTACACTAAACGGAGGAGCTGTCGGTTGGTGCAGTTCTAAACAAAGCGTCAGAAGGGATCTACATGTGAAGCGGAATACATAGCTGCTTCGAAGCAGCTAATGAAGGAGTCTGGATGAAGGAGTTCATATCCGATCTAGGTGTCATACCTAGTGCATCGGGTCCAATGAAAATCTTCGTGACAATATCGAGCAATTGCCTTAGCAAAGGAATCCAGATTTCACAAGAGGACCAAGCACATCAAGAGACGCCTAATTCCATCCGGACTTAGTCCGCATCGAGACATAGAGATTTGCAAGATACATACGGATCTGAATGTTGCGCACCCGCTGACTAAGCCTCTTCCACGAGCAAAACATGATCAGCACCAAGACTCCATGGGTGTTAGAATCATTACTGTGTAATCTAGATTATTGACTCTAGTGCAAGTGGGAGATCAAGGAAATATGCCCTAGAGGCAATAATAAAGTTATTATTTATTTCCTTATTTCATGATAAATGTTTATCATTCATGCTAGAATTGTATTAACCGAAACATGATACATGTGTGAATGCATAGACAAAACAAGATGTCACTAGTATGCCTCTACTAGACTAGCTTGTTAATCAAAGATGGTTATGTTTCCTAACCATGAACAAAGGAGTTGTTATTTGATTAACGAGGTCACATCATTAGTAGAATGATCTGATTGACATGACCCATTCCCTTAGCTTAGCACACGATCGCTTAGTATGTTGCTACCGCTTTTATCCATGACTTATACATGTTCCCGTAACTATGAGATTATGCAACTCCCGCTTACGGAGGAACACTTTGGTGCTACCAAACGTCACAACGAATCGGGTGATTATAAAGGAGTACTACAGTGTCTCCAAAGGCGATGTTGGGTTGGCGATTTCGAGATTAGGTTTTGTCACTCCGATAGTCGGAGAGGTATCTCTCGGCCCTCTCGGTAATGCACATCATCGAAGCCTTGCAAGCACTACAACTAATGAGTTAGTTGTGAGATGATGTATTACGGAACGAGTAAAGAGACTTGCCGTGTAACGAGATTGAACTAGGTATTGATACCGACGATCGAATCTCGCAAGTAACATACCGATGACAAAGGAACAACGATGTTGTTATGCGGTCCGACCGACAAAGATCTTCGAGAATATGTAGGAACCAATATGGGCATCCAGGTCCCGCTGTTGGTTATTGACCGTGAATGGTTCTAGGTCATGTCTACATTGTTCTCGAACCGTAGGGTCCGCACGCTTAAGGTTTCATGATGCTTATTATGAGTTTATGTGTTTTGATGTACCAAGGAGTTCGAGTCCCTGATGTGATCACGGACATGACGAGGAGTCTCGGAATGGTCGAGACATAAAGATTGATATATTGAAGCCTATGTTTGAGTTCGAATGGTTCCGCAAAACGGAATTTATCGGAGTACCGGAGGTTACCGAACCCCCGGAGGTGAATGGGCCTCGATGGGCCTTGGTGGAAAGGAGAAGGGCAGCCCAAGGTGGCGGCCCCCCCTTCCCTAGTCCTACTAGGACTAGGAGAAGGGCCGCCCCTCTCTCTCCCTCCGGAATCCTAGTCCAACTAGGATTGGGGGGAATCCTACCCCCAGGGGTAGGACTCCTGTATGCCCCTTTGGTCACGCCCCCTTCCCCCTGCTCCTTTGTTGGGGAACGAGTAATTTCAAAAATTTTCCCACGCACACGCAAGATCATGGTGATGTATAGCAACGAGAGGGAGAGTGTTGTCCACATACCCTTGTAGACCAAGGGTTAAGCGATCACAACGTAGAGGAAGTAGTCGACGCTCTCCTCGCGATCCAACCGATCCCGGCGCCAAGCATCTCGACGCCTCGAAGTTCTTGACACACGACAGCTCGATGACGCCCCTCAGATCCGATCCAGCCGAGTGTCGAGGGAGAGTTCCACAAGACGACGGGCGCAGGACAATCTTGATGTTTCACCGGCGCAGGCTTCGCTTAAGCTTCATGACAGATAACCGAGGTGGAATATGGTGGAGGGGGCACCGCGACACGGCTAAGGAACGATCTCACGATCAACTTGTGTGTTCCAAGGTGCCCCCCGCCTGTGATATAAAGGAGCCAGGGGGAGGGGCCATGGCCTAAGGAGGTGCGCCGAGTCCTACTCCTCTGGGAGTAGGATTCTCCCAATCCTAGTTGGACTAGGATTCCTGAGGGAAAGAGAGAGAGGGGCGGCCCCTCTCCTAGTCCTAGTAGGACTAGGGAAGGGGAGGCGCGCCTCCTAGGGCTGCCCCTTCTCCTTTCCACTAAGGCCCATCGAGGCCCATTTACCTCCCGGGGTTCCAGAACCTCCCTGCACTCTCAGAATTCCGCTGCCGAACCATTCCAACTCCAAACATAGGCTTCCAATATATTAATCTTTATGTCTCGACCATTCCGAGACTCCTCGTCATGTCCGTGATCACATCCGGACTCAACTCCTTCGGTACATCAAAATACATAAACTCATAGTAACCGCCATCGAAACCTTAAGCGCATGGACCCTACGGTTCGAGAACAATGTAGACATGACCTAGAACTATTCACGGTCAATAACCAACAGCGGACCTGGATGCCCATATTGGTTCCTACATATTCTACTTAAGATCTTTGTCGGTCGACCGCATAACAACATACGTTGTTCCCTTTGTCATCGGTATGTTACTTGCCCGAGATTCGATCGTTCAGTATCCAATACCTAGTTCAATCTCGCTACGCAAGTCTCTTTACTCGCTCCGTAATACATCATCTCACAACTAACTCATTAGTTGTAGTGCTTGCAAGGCTTCAAAGTGATGTGCATTACCGAGAGGGCCCAGAGATACCTCTCCACTATCGGAGTGACAAAACCTAATCTCGAATACGCCAACCCAACATCCGCCTTTGGAGACACCTGTAGTACTTCTTTATAATCACCCAGCATGCTGTGACGCTTGGTAGCACCCAAAGTGTTCCTCCGCAAACGGAGTTGCATAATCTCATAGTTACAGAACATGTATATGTCATGGATAAGAGCAAGAGCAACATACTAAACGATCGTGTGCTAAGCTAACGGAATGGGTCATGTCAATCGATCATTCAACTAATGATGTGACCTTGTTAATCAAATAACAACTCCTTGTTCATGGTTAGGAAACATAACCATCTTTGATTAACAAGCTAGTCAAGTAGAGGCATACTAGTGACATTCTGCTTGTCTATATATTCACACATGTATTATGTTTCCGTTAATACAATTCTAGCATGAATAATAAACATTTATCATGAAATAAGGAAATAAATAATAACTTTATTATTGCCTCTAGGCATATTTCCTTCAGCCTCCCACTTGCACTAGAGTCAATAATCTAGATCACATCACCATGTGATTAACATCGATAGTTCACATCATCATGTGACCAACACCCAAAGGGTTTACTAGATTCAAGAATCTAGTTCACATCGCTATGTGATTAACACCCAAAGAGTACTAAGGTGTGATCATGTTTTGCTTGTGAGAGAGTCTTAGTCAACGGGTCTTTCACATTCAGATCCGCTATGTATTTTGCAATTTTTCTATGTCTACAATGCTCGCATTTAAGCTACTCTAGCTAATTGCTCCCATTTTCAATATGTATCTAGATCGAGACTTTAGAGTCATCCGCATCGTTGTCAAAACTTGCATCGACGTAACCCTTTACTTACTTAACCTTTTGTCACTTCCATAATCGAGAAACATATCCTTATTCCACTAAGGATAATTTTGACCGCTGTCCAAAGGATCTACTCCTAGATCACTATTGTATTCCTCATAAACTCAAAGGTGGTATACAATAGATCCGGTACACAAAGATGGCATACTTTATAGAAACTATGGCCAAGGCATAGTGAATGACTTTCATTCTCTTTCTATCTTCTCATGTGGTCGGGTTTTGAGTCTTACTCAATTTCACACCTTGTAACACAGCAAGAACTCTTTCTTTGATCGTTTCATTTTGAACTACTTCAAAATCTTGTCAAGGTATGTACTCATTGAAAAACTTATCAAGCATCTTGATCTATCTCTATAGATCTTGATGCTCAATATGTAAGTAGCTTTACCGAGGTCTTTCTTTGAAAAACTCCTTTCAAAACACTTCTTTATGCTTTGCGTAATAATTCTACATTATTTCCGATCTACAATATGTCATTCACATATACTTATCGAAAATGTTTGTAGTGCTCCCACTCACTTTTTAGTAAATACAGGCTTCACCGTAAGTCTCAGATAAAACTATATGCTTTGATCAACTCATCAAAGCGTATATTCCAACTCCGAGATGCTTGCACCAGTCCATAGATGGATCATTGAGCTTGCACACTTTGTTAGCTCCCTTTGGATCGATAAAACCTTCTCGTTGCATCATATACAACTCTTCCTCCTAAAACCCATTCAGAATGCAGCTTTTACATCCATTTGCCAAATTTCATAAATTGTGGCAATTGCTAACATGATTCGACAGACTTAAGCATCGCTATGCTTGAGAAAAACTCATTGTAGTCAACACCTTGAACTTTGTCAAAACCTTTTTTGCACAAGTCGAGCTTTGTAGATAGTAACACTACTATCGCCGTCCGCCTTCCTCTTGAAGATCCATTTATTTTCTATGGCTTGCCGATCATCGGGCAACGCCACCAAAGTCCACACTTTGTTCTCATACATGGATCTCATCTCGATTTCATGGCCTCAAGCCATTTCATGAATCTGGCTCATCATCGCTTCCTCATAGTTCGTGAGGTTCATCATGGTCTAGTTACATGACTTCCGTAATGGATTACCGCACCACTTTGGTGCGGATCTCACTCTGGTTTACCTCGAGATTCGGTAGTAACTTGATCTGAAGTTACATGATCATCATCATTAGCTTCCTCACTAATTGGTGTAGTAGTCACAGAACAGATTTCGTGATGAACTACTTTCCAATAAGGGAGAAGGTACAATTACCTCATCAAGTTCTACTTTCCTCCCACTCACTTCTTTCGAGAGAAACTCCTTCTCTAGAAAGGATCCATTTATTAGCAACGAATGTTTTGCCTTCGGATCTGTGATAGAAGGTGTACCCAACAGCTTTCCTTTGGGTATTCTATGAAGACGCATTCTCGATTTGGGTTCGAGCTTATCAGATGAAACTTTTTCACATAAGCATCGCAGCCCCAAACTTTAAGAAACGACAACTTTGGTTTCTTGCTAAACCACAGCTCATATAGTGTCGCCTCAACGGATTTAGATGGTGCCCTATTTAACGTGAATGCATTTGTCTCTAATGCATGATCCCAAAATGATATTGGTAAATCGGTAAGAAACATCATAGATTGTACTATATCCAATAAAGTACGGTTATGACGTTCGGACACACCATTATGATGTGGTGTTCCGTGGCATGAATTTGTGAAACTTTTCCACATTGTTTTAATTGAAGACCAAACTCAGAACTCAAATATTCATCTCCACGATCGATCGCAGAAACTTTATTTTCTTGTCACGATGATTTTCTACTTCACTCAAATTCTTTGAACATTTCAACTATTTCGGACTTATGTTTCATCAAGTAGATATACCCATATCTCGCTCAAATCATCTTGTGAAGGTCGAAAATAACGATATTTGCCACGAGCATCAACACTCATTGGATCGCATACATCGGTATGTATTATTTCCAATAAGTCAAGAGTTTGTTCCATTGTTCCGAGAACGGAGTTTTAGTCATCTTGCCCATGAGGCACGGTTCGCAAGTGCCAAGTGATTCATAATCAAGTGACTCCAAAAGTCCATCAAGATGGAGTTTCTTCATGCGCTTTACACCGATATGACCTAAACGGCAAGTGCCACAAATAAGTTGCACTATCATTATTAACTTTGCATGTTTTGGTTTCAATATTATGAATATGTGTATCACTACGATCGAGATCCCATGAACCATTTTCATTGGGTGTGTAACCATATAAGGTTTTATTCATGTAAATGTAATAACAGTTTATTCTCTTACTTAAATGAATAACCGTATTGCAATAAACATGATCAAATCATATTCATGCTCAACGCAAACACCAAATAACATTTATTTAGGTTCAACACTAATCCCGAAAGTATAGGGAGTGTGCGATGATGATTATATCAATCTTGAAACTACTTTCAACACACATCGTCACTTCACTCTTAACTAGTTTTGTTTATTCGCAACTCCGCTTTGAGTTACTACTCTTAGCAACCTCAACCAGTACCAAATACCGAGGGGTTGCTATAAACACTAGTAAAGCACACATAAAACACCAGATATCAAATATACCTTTTTCACTTTGCCATCCTTCTTATCCACCAAATATTTAGGGCGTTCGCTTCCAAAGGACCATTTCCTTTGCGATTGTAAGCACTCGGTTTAGTGCTTTGGTTCAGCTTTGGGTTTCTTCGTGGGAGTGACAACTTGCTTGTCAATCTACTTGAAGTTCCCTTTCTTTCCCTTTGCCCTTTTCTTGAAACTAGTGATCTTGTCAACCATCAACACTTGATGTTCTTTCTTGATTTCTACCTTCGTCGATTTCAACATCACGAAGAGCTCGGGAATCATTTTCGCCATCCCTTGCATACTATAGTTCATCACGGTTCTACTAACTTGGTGATAGTGACTAGAGAATTCATCAAATCACTATCTTATCTGGAAGATTAACTCCCACTTGATTCAAGCGATTGAAGTACCTGCATAATCTGAGTACATGCTCACTAGTTGAGCGATTCTCCTCCATCTTTTAGCTATAGAACTTGTTGGAGACTTTCATATCTCTCAACTCGGTATTTGCTTGAAATATTAACTTCAATTCTGGAACATCTCATATGGTCCATGATGTTCAAAACATCTTTGAAGTCCCGATTCTAAGCCATAAAGCATGGTGCACAAAACTATCAAGTAGTCATCATATCGAGCTAGCCAAACGCTCATAACGCCCGCATCCGCTCTGCGCATAGGTCTGTCACCTAGCGGTGCATTAAGGACATAATTCTTACGTGCAAAGCAATGAGGATAAACCTCGGATCACGGATCAAATCCGCATCATTGCTACTAACATTTTTCAACACAATTTTCTAGGAACATATCAAAATAAACATATGAAAACAACAACGCAAGCTATTGATCTTACAACATAATTTGCAAAATACTACCAGACTAAGTTCATGATAAATTTAAGTTCAATTAATCATATTACTTAAGAACTCCCACTTAGATAGACATCTCTCTAGTCATCTAAGTGATCACGTGACCCAAATCAACTAAACCATAACCGATCATCACGTGAGATGGAGTAGTTTTCAATGGTGAACATCTTATGTTGATCATATCTACTATATGATTCACGCCGACCTTTCGGTCTCCGTGTTCCGAGGCCATATCTGCATATGCTAGGCTCGCAAGTATAACTCGAGTATTCTGCGTGTGCAAAACTGGCTTGCACCCGTTGTAGATGGACGAGAGCTTATCACACCCGATCATCACGTGGTGTCCGGGCACGACGAACTTTGGCAACGGTGCATACTCGGGAGAACACTTCTTGATAATTTAGTGAGAGATCATCTTATAATGCTACCGTCAATCAAAGCAAGATAAGATGCATAAAAGATAAACATCACATGCAAATCAATATAAGTGATATGATATGGTCATCATCATCTTGTGCTTCATGATCTCCATCTCGCAAAGACCACCATGATCACCATCGCCACCGGGCGCGACACCTTGATCTCCATCGTAGCATCGTTGTCGTCTCGCCAAACTTATGCTTCTACGACTATCGCTACCGCTTAGTGATAAAGTAAAGCATTACAGAAGCATTGCATTGCATACAATAAAGCGACAACCATATGGCTCCTGCCATTGCCGATAACTTCGTTACAAAACATGATCATCTCATACAATAAAATATAGCATCACGTTTTGACCATATCACATCACAACATGCCCCGCAAAAACAAGTTAGACGCCCTCTACTTTGTTGTTGCAAATTTTACGTGGCTGCTACGGGCTTAAGCAAGAACCAGTCTCACCTCGCATCAAAACCACAACGATACTTCACAAATAGACTCCGTTTAACCTTCTCAAGGACCGGGCGAGCCACACTCAGTTCAACTAAAGTGAGAGAGACAGACACCCACCAGTCACCTTTAAGCAACGAGTGCTCGTGGCGGTGAAACCAGTCTCGCGTAAGCGTCGCTGCATGTCGGTCCGGGCCGCTTCATCTCACAATACCGCTGAACCAAAGTATGACATGCTGGTAGGTAGTATGACTTGTATCGCCCACAACTCACTTGTGTTCTACTCGTGCAAAACATCAAACCATAGAAAAACCTAGGCTCGGATGCCACTTTGTTGGGGAACGTAGTAATTTCAAAATTTTCCCACGCACACGCAAGATCATGGTGATGTATAGCAACGAGAGGGAGAGTGTTGTCCACATACCCTTGTAGACCCGGCGAAGCGATCACAACGTAGAGGAAGTAGTCGACGTTCTCCTCGCGATCCACCGATCCCGGCGCCAAGCTCCGACGCCCGAGTTCTTGACACACGACAGCTCGATGACGCCCCTCGACTCGATCCAGCCGAGTGTCGAGGGAGAGTTCCACAAGACGACGGTGTGGTGACAATCTTGATGTTTCACGGCGCAGGCTTCGCTTAAGCTTCATGACGGTATAACCGAGGTGGAATATGGTGGAGGGGGCACCGACACGGCTAAGGAACGATCTCACGATCAACTTGTGTGTTCAAGGTGCCCCCTGCCCCGTATATAAAGGAGCCAGGGGAGGGGGGCGGCCTAAGGAGGTGCGCCGGGAGTCCTACTCCTCTGGGAGTAGGATTCCCCCAATCCTAGTTGGACTAGGATTCCGGGGGGGAAAAGAGAGAGGGGCGGCCCCTTCTCCTAGTCCTAGTAGGACTAGGGAAGGGGGAGGCGCGCCCTCCTAGGGCTGCCCTTCTCCTTTCCACTAAGGCCCATCGAGGCCCATTTACCTCCCGGGGTTCCAGTAACCTCCCTTACTCAGTAAATTCCGCCGCTCGGAACCATTCAACTCCAAACATAGGCTTCCAATATATTAATCTTTATGTCTCGACCATTCCGAGACTCCTCGTCATGTCCGTGATCACATCCGGACTCGAACTCCTTCGGTACATCAAAATACATAAACTCATAGTAACTCGCCATCGAAACCTTAAGCGTGCGGACCCTACGGTTCGAGAACAATGTAGACATGACCTAGAACTATTCACGGTCAATAACCAACAGCGGACCTGGATGCCCATATTGGTTCCTACATATTCTACGAAGATCTTTGTCGGTCGATCCGCATAACAACATACGTTGTTCCCTTTGTCATCGGTATGTTACTTGCCCGAGATTCGATCGTCGGTATCCAATACCTAGTTCAATCTCGCTACGGCAAGTCTCTTTACTCGTTCCGTAATACATCATCTCACAACTAACTCATTAGTTGTAGTGCTTGCAAGGCTTCATGATGTGCATTACCGAGAGGGCCCAGAGATACCTCTCCGACTATCGGAGTGACAAAACCTAATCTCGAATACGCCAACCCAACATCCGCCTTTGGAGACACCTGTAGTACTCCTTTATAATCACCCAGATTCGTTGTGACGTTTGGTAGCACCAAAGTGTTCCTCCGCAAACGGAGTTGCATAATCTCATAGTTACAGGAACATGTATATGTCATGGATAAGAGCAGAGCAACATACTAAACGATCGTGTGCTAAGCTAACGGAATGGGTCATGTCAATCAGATCATTCAACTAATGATGTGACCTTGTTAATCAAATAACAACTCCTTGTTCATGGTTAGGAAACATAACCATCTTTGATTAACAAGCTAGTCAAGTAGAGGCATACTAGTGACATTCTGTTTGTCTATATATTCACACATGTATTATGTTTCCGGTTAATACAATTCTAGCATGAATAATAAACATTTATCATGAAATAAGGAAATAAATAATAACTTTATTATTGCCTCTAGGGCATATTTCCTTCATCCTTTATATACGGGGGCAGGGGGGCACCTTGGAACACACAAGTTGATCGTGAGATCGTTCCTTAGCCGTGTGCGGTGCCCCCCTCCACCATATTCCACCTCGGTTATACCGTCAAAGCTTAAGCGAAGCCCCGCGCCGATGAAACATCAAGATCGTCCCACGCCGTCGTCTTGACGGAACTCTCCTCGACACTCGGCTGGATCGAGTACGAGGGCGCCATCGAGCTGTCGTGTGTCAAGAACTCGGGCGTCGGAGTAACGGCGCCGGATCGGTCGGATCGCGAGGAGAACGTCGACTACTTCCTCTACGTTGTGATCGCTTCGCTCGGGTCTACAAGGGTATGTGGACAACACTCTCCCCTCTCGTTGCTATACATCACCATGATCTTGCGTGTGCGTAGGAAAATTTTTGAAATTACTACGTTCCCCAACAGTTAGAGCATGATCTTTTATAGAAATAATTAAACTCTCTTGCTTCACTTATATCTACTTAGAGAGTCAAAAGGAATCGATCAATTGCATGGTTAGTCATAAAATCCTACACAAAACTTATGGATCACTGAATATGATATGTTTGATTCCTTACAATAGTTTTTTGTGATATAGAGATGGAATATGTGGGAGGTACTAGTAAATGGTTGTGGTTAGTAAGAATATTGGTGTTAAGGTTTGTGATTCCCGAAGCATGCATGTATAGTCTCTCGTTATGCTATGATGTTGGAGCATGATTTATTATTGATTGTCTTCCTTATGGGTTGCGGTCGGGGACGAGCGATGGTCTTTTCCTACCAATCTATCCCCCTAGGGGAATGCGTAGTAGTACTTTACTTCGAGGCTAATAAACTTTTGCAATAAGTATATGAGTTCTATATGACTAATGGATTATATGCACTCTTACCTTTTCGTAATTTGCTAGCCTCTACGGTACCGTGCATTGCCCTTCTCACATCGAGACGTGGTGCAAAATTCGCCGGTGCATCCAAACCCCATGATATGATACGCTCTATCACACATAAGCCTTATTATATCTTCCTCAAAACAGCCACCATACCTACCTATTATGGCTTTTCCATGGACATTCCGAGATATATTGCCATGCACTTCCACCGCTTCCATTTGATGACTTGAGCATTCATTGTCATATTGCTTTGCATGATCATATAGCTGACATAGTAGTTGTGGCTCAGCCACTGTTCATCATTTTCATACATGTTACGCTAGATCATTGCACATCCTGGTACATTGCCAGAGGCATTCATATAGAGTCATACTTTGTCATAGGTATCGAGTTGTAATTTTTATATCTTTCGAGTTATAAGTAAATAGAAGTGTGATGATCATCATTATTCATTTTTAGAGCAGTGCCCCAGTGAGGAAAGGTGATCGAGACTATGATTCCCCCACAAGTCGGGATGAGACTCCGGACAATGAGAGAAAAAAAAAGAAAAGGAAAAAGGGGAGAAAAGGGGGGGAAAGAAAAGAAAAAAAAAGAAAGAAAAGAAAAAGAAAAAGAAAAAATAAACAAAGAGAGAAGGGGCATTGTTAGTATCCTTTACCACACTTGTGCTTCAAAGTAGCACCAAGTTTTTCATACGGAGAGTCACCTATGTTGTAACTTTCATATACTAGTGGAAAATTTTCATTGTAGGATTAGATGCACACCCACTTGGTTTTCATATTGAGCTTTCATACACTTATAGCTCTTAGTGCATTCGTTGCATGGCAATCCCTACTCCTCACGTTGATATCAATTGATGGGCATCTCCACAGCCCGTTGGTTAGCCGCGTCGGTGTGAGACTTTCTTACTTTTTTGTCTTCTTTATATTTACCCCTGTCATCATACTCTATTCCACTCGTAGTGCTATATCAATGGCTTGTGCTCATGTATTGCGTGAGGGTTGAAAAAGATGAAGTGCATTAAAAAGTATGAACCAATTGCTCAGCTTGTCATAGGGGTTGTGCATGATAAATACTTTGTGTTAAGAAGACAGAGCATGACAAGACTATATGATTTTGTAGGGATAACTTTCTTTAGCGTTGATATTTTGAAAGACATGATTGTTTGTTGGGATGCCTGAGTATTGATGTCTTTATGTCAAATTATAGACTATTGCTTTGAATCACTTATGTCTTAATATGCATGCCATGACTAGACATATGATCAAGTTTATGTTAGGTAGCATTCCACATCAAAAAAATTATCTTTTTTATCATTTACCTGCTCGAGCACGAGCAGGAATTAAGCTTGGGGGTGCTGATACGTCTCCGTCATATCTATAATTTTTTATTGTTTCATGCCAATATTATACAACTTAACATATTTTTGGCAGCATCTTATACGATTTATTGGACTAACTTATTGATCTAGTGCCCAGTGCCAGTTCCTGTTTTTTGCATGTTTTTTGTATCGCAGAAAATTGATATGTCTCCGTCGTATCTATAATTTTTGATTGTTCCATGCCAATATTCTACAACTTTTATATATTTTTGTCATCTTTTTATACTATTTTTTGGGACTAACATATTGATCCAGTGCCCAGTGCAAGTTCCTGTCTATTGCATGTTTTATGTTTCACAGAAACCCCATATCAAACGGAGTCCAAACGGGATAAAAATGGACGGAGAATTATTTTGGAATATTTGTGATTTTTGGGAAGTAAAATCAACGCGAGACGGTGCTCGAGGAGGCCACGAGACAGGGGCCCACGCCCACTCCAGGTGGGCGCGCCCCCACCCTCCTGGGCACCCCGTAAGGCGGTTGATGCTCTTCTTTTGCATCAGGAAAGCTAATTTTATGAGAAAAAATCGGGCGAGAGATTCACCCGAATTGGAGCTACGGGTCTCCGGATATAAAAGAAACGGTGAAAGGGCAGAATCTGAGAACACATAAACAGAAAGAGACAGAGAGATAGATCCAATCTCGGAGGGGCGAGAGCGATGGGAGCCAAGGACCAGAGGGGAAACCCTTCTCCCATCTAGGGAGAAGGTCAAGGAAGAAGAAGAACAAGAAGGGGGGCTCTCTCCACCTTGCTTTCGGTGGCACCGGAACGCTGCCGGGGGCCATCATCATCACCGCGATCTTCACCAACACCTCCGCCATCTTCACCAACATCTCCATCACCTTCCCCCATCTATATTCAGCGGTCCACTCTCCCGCAACCCGTTGTACCCTCTACTTGAACATGGTGCTTTATGCTTCATATTATTATCCAATGATGTGTTGCCATCCTATGATGTCTGAGTAGATTTTTGTTGTCCTATCGGTGATTGATGAATTTCCATGATTGGTTTGAGTTGTATTGTTTATTATTGGTGTTGTCCTATGGTTCTCTCCGTGTCGCGCAAGCGTGAGGGATCCCCGCTGTAGGGTTTGCAATATGTTCATGATTTGCTTATGGTGGGTGGCGTGAGTGTGAAGCCTAATGACCGAGTAAGTAGGTTGTTTGCGTATGGGATAAAGGGGACTTGATACTTTAATGCTATGGTTGGGTTTTACCTTAATGATCTTTAGTAGTTGTGGATGCTTGCTAGAGTTCCAATCATAAGTGCATATGATCCAAGAAGAGAAAGTATGTTAGCATATGCCTCTCCCTCAAATAGAATTGCAATAGTGATTACCGGTCTAGTAACGTAGTCAATTGCTTAGGGACAATTTCACAACTCCTACCACCACTTTTCCACACTCGCTATATTTACTTTATTGCTTCTTTATCTAAACAACCCTAGTTTATATTTATGTGTTCTTTATTATCTTGCAAACCTATCCTATCACACCTACAAAGTACTTCTAGTTTCATAGTTGTTCTAGGTAAAGCGAACGTCAAGCATGCGTAGAGTTGTATCGGTGGTCGATAGAACTTGAGGGAATATTTATTCTACCTTTAGCTCCTCGTTGGGTTCGACACTCTTACTTATCGAAAACTGTTGCGATCCCCTACACTTGTGGGTTATCAAGACCTTTTTCTGGCGCCGTTGCCGGGGAGTCATAGCGTTGGGTGAATATTCTCGTGTGTGCTTGTTTGCTTTATCACTAAGTAATTTTTATTTGCTATTCTAAGTTGTTCTCTATCTTTAGTTATGGATATGGAACACGAAATACCCAAAAAATTAGGTGTACTTGCTGCTCATGGAGATGGGGAACCTCCTGAAACCCTCGATGCTGGTTATGTGAAAGATATTATGTACTACTTTGATAATCCTGAGAAAATCCCATTCAATTATGTTATGGGAGACACGTTGGATCAACGTGAATACTTTAGGGATTATCGCTTGACACAAAAAGGGAAATTATTATGGGATCAAATTCATATGTTGCGTTGGTATGCTCGTCAACTATGCTTGAGATATGATTATACTTGTTGCTCTAGGATGAAGGCTCCACACCTTCCCTTTTCATGCAAATTCAATGATAATAAAACCTTAGCATCTTATGCTAATGGTAGATATGATTACTATGATGTGGAACAAATAGAAGAATTCGTTGCTTTTATGGGTGCTTATGAGATTGAATCTATGTTTAAAGAGTTTGATGATTTTGATGATTCAGTTTATAGACCTGAAAATTTCGCTATACTTAGATATTGCTATGAAAATTATGAATTCAATTCCAATATTGATGCAATTATTGAGAAAGCCTCCGCTGTCCAAGAAGAGATTAATATTTTGCAGGAGTCTATGGAAGAAGAAATTGATGAAACTGTGAGCTCATTGGATGAAAAAATGATGAGGAGAGCGAAGAACAAAACGAGGAAGAGCGGATTAGCTACCCGTGCCCACCGTCTAATGAGAGTAACCCTTCAACTCATACATTGTTTAATTCCCCTTCGTGCTTACCGAAGGATGATTGCTATGATGATTGTTATGATCCCGTTGATTCTCTTAAAATATCCCTTTTTGATGATGCTTGCTATGCTTGTGGCCAAGATGCCAATATGAATTATGCTTATGGAGATGAACTTGCTATAGTTCCTTATGTTAAACATGAAATTGTTGCTATTCCACCCACGCATGATAGTCCTATTATCTTTTTGAATTCTCCCTACCACACTATATCGGAGAAGTTTGTGCTTATTAAGGATTATATTGATGGGTTGCCTTTTACTACTACACATGATGATTTTGATAGATATAACATGCATGTGCTTGCTGCCCCTACTTGCAAATATTATGAGAGAGGAACTATATCTCCACCTCTCTATGTTTCCAATATGATAAAATTGCAAGAAACTGTTTATACTATGCATTGGCCTTTACTATGTGTGCATGAATTGTTCTTTTATGACATGCTGATGCATAGAAAGAGAGTTAGACTTCGTTATTTCTTGATATATGTTACTTTGTGCTCACTACTAAATTACAAATAATTCCTAATTAAAATTGGCTTTGATGTACCTTGGGATCCGGGTGGATCCATTACTTGAGCACTATATGTCTAGCTTAATGGCAAGAAAGCGCTGCTAGGGAGACAACCCGGAAGTTTTAGAGAGTCATTTATTTCTGTTGAGTGCTTTTGTATAGTCTAGAAACAAAAAAATAAAGAGGGGAACCCAAAATCTTTTCAAAAAGGAAAGTGAAAGTGAGAGAGATAAGCATTGTTGAAGTGGGAGATCTCCTTGAACTTTGTTCATGCTCACAGAAACTTTGTGAATCTTGATTACAGAAACTTTTCATTAAAAATAATTATCCCCTTGTACAGTTCCATTGTATCATAAAAATAATGTGTTAAGGTTTGCCTTTAGGATGTTTACAATGCTTGTTGGTTTGTACGGTGCAGGACAGAAACTTTGGCTGTAGTGCGCGATTTTACATTTTTAACTGGAATGTCAAACGGTTCTGATTCTTTTTGCACTGTCTTTCTGTACAAATTGTTTATTTTTCCTAATTTTTGTAGAATTTTGGGGTATGATAAGTATGGTGAATGTTCAGATTGCTACAGGTTGTTCTGTTTTTGATAGATTCTGTTTTTGATGCATAGTTTGCTTGTTTTGATGAAACTATCAATTTATATCAGTGGATTAGGCCATGGAAAAGCTATATTAAAGTAGGCACAATGCAAAAATAAAATATGAATTGGTTTGCAACAGTACTTAGAGTAGTGATTTGCTTTATTATACTAACGGATCTTACCGAGTTTTCTGTTGAAGTTTTGTGTGGATGAAGTGTTTGATTGAGGAGGTCTCGATATGAGGAAAAGGAAGAGAGGCAAGAGCTCAAGCTTGGGGATGCCCAAGGCACCCAAAGTAAATATTCAAGGAGACTCAAGCGTCTAAGCTTGGGGATGCCCCGGAAGGCATCCCCTCTTTCTTCAACAAGTATCGGTATGTTTTCGTATTCGTTTCGTTCATGCGATATGTGCAAGTCTTGGAGCGTCTTTTGCATTTAGTTTTTACTTTTCTTTTATGCACCATGCTGGTATGAGATAGTCCTTGGTTGATTTACAGAATGCTCGTTGCACTTCACTTAAATCTTTTGAGTATGGCTTTATAGAATGCATCACATGCTTCACTTATATCATTTGAAGTTTGGATTGCCTGTTTCTCTTCACATAGAAAACCGCCATTTGTAGAATGCTCTTTTGCTTCACTTATAATTGTTAGAGCATGGGCATATCTTTTGTAGAAAGAATTAAACTCTCTTGCTTCACTTATATTTATTTAGAGAGATGACAGGAATTGGTCATTCACATGATTAGTCATAAAATCCTACATAAACTTGTGGATCACTGAATATGACATGTTTAATTTCTTGCAATAGTTTTGTGATATAGAGATGATAATATGTGGGAGGTACTAGTAGATGGTTGTGTTTAGTAAGGATGTTGGTGTTAAGGTTTGTGATTCCCGAAGCATGCACGTATGGTCTACTAATTATGTAACCAAATTGGCGCGCATTATATTTTGATTGTTTATCTTTGCGCGAAGGTCGGGGGCGCGTGATGGTTAACTCCTACCAACCTCCCCCCTAGGAGCATGCACGTAGTACTTTGTTTCGATGCCTAATAAAAATTTTCAATAAGTATGTGAGTTCTTTATGACTAATGTTGAGTCCATGGATTATACGCACTCTCATCCTTCCATCATTGCTAGCCTCTTGATGCAGTGCATTGCCCTTTCTCACCTCGAGAGTTGGTGCAAACTTCACGGTGCATCAAAACCCCGTGATACGATCGCGCTATCACACATAAACCTCCTTATATCTTTCTCAAAACAGCCACCATACCTACCTATTGCGACGCCCCCGATTTAATCGTACACTAATCATGCACGCAAACATGTACGATCAAGATCAGGGACTCACGGGAAGATATCACAACACAACTCTAAAAACATAAATAAGTCATACAAGCATCATAATACAAGCCGGGGCCTCGAGGGCTCGAATACAAGTGTTCGATCATAGGCGAGTCGTGGAAGCAACAATATCTGAGTACGCACATAAGTAAACAAGTTGCCATAAGATGGCTAGAACAAACCGGGATCTGAGATCGAAGAGGCGCATGCCTCCTGCACGATCCTCCTAACTACTCTTGATCGTCGTCGTGCACACTTGCGTAGTAGTAGGCACCTCCGATCAGTAGTAGTAAATGCCGACGGTGGCGTCTAGCTCCTGGGCTCCAACGTGTGGTTGCGGCATCCGGGAAGAAGAGGAAAACGAGGGAAAAGAGGGAGCAAAGCAACCATGAGTACTCATCCAAAGAACTCGCAAGCAAGGATCTACACTACTTATGCACGGGTATATGTGTAAAGAGGCAATATCGGTGGACTAAACTGCAGAATGCCAGAATAATAGGGGGATAGCTAGTCCTACCGAAGACTACGCTTCTGGCAGCCTCCGTCTTGCAGCATGTAGAAGAGAGTAGATTGAAGTCCTCCAAGTAGCATCGCATAGCATAATCCTACCCGGCGATCCTCCTCTCGTCGCCCTGTGGGAAAGCGATCACTGGGTTGTCTCTGGAACTTGTCTGGGTGTGTTTTATTAAGTATCCAGTTCTAGTTGTCATAAGGTCAAGGTACAACTCCGGGTCGTCCTTTTACCGAGGGACACGACTATTCGAATAGATAAACTTCCCTGCAGGGGTGCACCACATTACCCAACACGCCGATCCCATTTGGCGAACACACTTTCTGGGTCATGCACGGCCTCGGAAGATCAACACGCCGCAACCCGCTAGGCACAACGGAGAGGTCAAGACCGCGGTCTAAATCCTATGCTTGTAGGGTGCAGGCCCATCGCCCATTGCACACACCGCACGTTGCGTCTGTGCCGGTGAGCGCACCTAGCAACCTCCATTACAAAGGAAGTTGCGTTCGCAGATCCAACCCGCCAGCGCCGCTCGATCGCCGACGTCCACGAAGGCTTTACCGATACCATGACGTCGAGTGCCCATAATCGCTCCCGTAGTTGGTTAGTGCGTATAGGCGGTGGCCGACTCGAGATCAAATACCAAGATCTCGTTAAGCGTGTTATTTTGAAGTAATCATGACGCCGACTAGGCCGGGCCCACCTCTTTCCTAGGTGGTCTCAACACCGCCTGCCGCCTCGCCACATAATAACAAATCGGGGCCGTCGGGAACCTGTGCCCACCGCTACGGATGGAGCCACCGCCTTGCACCCCACATCAAAATCACTTGCGGGTACTCAACGAGCCAACCCGACTTTAGTCACCATCTGTATAGTATGTATATATGTATAGTATATACCCGTGATCACCTCCCGAGTGATCATGGCCCGATAGTATAACAAGGCAGACTGACAAGAATGTAAGGCCACATATGATAAACTAGCATCCTATACTAAGTATTTAGGATTGCAGGTAAGGTATCAACAGATGTAGCAACAATGACAGGCTATGCATCAGAATAGGATTAACGGAAAGCAGTAACATGCTATACTACTCTAATGCAAGCAGTATGGAGGAGAATAGGCGATATCTGGTGATCAAGGGGGGCTTGCCTGATTGCTCTGACAAGAAGGAGGGATCGTCAACTCCGTAGTCGTACTGGGTAGCAGCGGCGTCGGTCTCGGTGTCTAACGAGAGAAGAGGGGGAAGAAATCTATAATACCTAAATAGTTCATCCCACTAATCTATTTCTCTTAACATGCAGTCTATCCACCTCAGCAGCCTTGACACATCATCAGTTACTTTTAATTATTTTGATCATGCAGCTCACCATGTCAGCATAAAAAATCATGTTTTTTTCGGGTTTTTTTTAGCAACAATCATGTTTTTTTTCGTGTGATTGACTGTCCGAGAAGCGAAGACGTCAACATGTAAGAAGCCCAACAGGAGCCCATCGCTCTGTCTCTTCGCATCTCTTCCGTTTCCACCTCCCCGTACGCACCCATTATCTCATCCCCTATTCCCCATCTCACCACCCGAAGCATCAATGCGTCAGCGAATCTCCTCCCCTTCCCTCCCCTCCCAAGCGGTTCTCCATCACACAGGACCACCAACAACGCCGGCGTTCCAGTTTGACACGAGGGACAAGGCCAGAGACATCCCCTGTCGACGACGCCCACCTCCACACGAAGCGCAGCTCGACAGCAACATCGCTGCGCTCCCCGGCGTGCGTCGACGCGGTGCCCTCCGGCGTATCTACTCGCCACACGGCTGTCGACGGCAGCGGCAGCAACATCTACGCGGTGTGGTCTACGGCAAATGGCCCCTACGTCTCTGCCCGTGTCCACGGCTCAGATGGCCCACGTCCATGGCCGCTCACGGCGGGCGGTGCATGGCCTGGCGCCACTCGGCCCTTCACTGATTCTGACGAGGCCAGTCCCGCGGCATGGCTGCCGACGGCAGCGGCGGCGCACGGCCCGGTGTGACGACATCTGACCCCTGCCACCGCTACAAGGATGGATGACCCCTTTTGCAACCAAGCTCTGCCGAAAAGGTGAGGGGAAATGGTATTTGATTCTGCTGCATCGTTGGAAGATTTGATCCAAAATTTGTCAGGTGTTGAATCTTAATCATCTAGAGTTTGATAAGGTGAAAGAGATCCCAGAATTTATTTTGCTGAAGGTGTTTTGTTCAAAAATTTCGCCATGGTATTTTGGACGACGTCAACATTTAATCAGAAGAAGATTCGTACGTAGCATACTTTTCAATGTAGTGATTCATGCATTTGGTTGAATACATTTATTTTGGAGACTATCACCATCTGTCAAAATGTGTGGTGTGGTCCTTCAGGTTCAGGGCATTAGGTAGTGCGTAATTCATGTATGTTGCCTGCATGTGTGGCCGAGCTGGTACAAGAGACAGTTACACTATTCGTATCACCTGATCGCATTATCAAGCTCGCATTACGGTACTGATCAGTGACCATCACCTACATGATTTGGTTCCTGACTAACAGGCTGATCGCAGACCAAGCTCGGGTGGAAGAAGGGGACCAAGGTCACGTTCGAGGGCATGGGTTCGGTTTTCTTCTTCTCATTAGACGAAATCAGCATATGCACCTATGGCCTTAGCTATTTTACCATTATTTCTTCCACCCTTTTTTTATTTGTAGAAATCCAGGAAGGGCGATTCATGTCACATATGAACATCCCTCTACTTAAAAATAATCATATTATCATGTATATCCTGAAGATTCATCTATATTCATCTCCCGTGGACGGTTAAACATTGTGAAGTTTATATTGTGAGATATAATAGTTTAAGGATTTTTATATACATGGTTGGTTTTCGAAATACTAAGCATGTTTAAATAGCTTTGAGAGGTATGATATTCTGAACTCTGAAGCCCTCTTAATGGATTGTTTTTATTGGAAGAATTATGCTATTTACTTTTCTTAAGCATGTTTCCCATTCTATTCCATTTCATAAAATACTTCTTAATTTGACTTGATATATATGTTCTTTCAGGAGGGAGGGAGGTTTAGATGTTATGTCTTCACAATGTTAGCTGCACCTGCATGGCCATAGAGTATTAGTATCTCAATTCATTGTCTTCTGATAATGATGCTTGCAAATAATTTGCAATCTCCATTGCTGATAGTAGGATTTGTAACTAAGTATCAGTGAGCTACTAAAATGATATAGTTTTTACTCTGATGGTGTCTTAAGTCACCACTTGCAAAGATTTGTAGGTAGTAGTCACTTCATGTTGTATTTGTTTTGCAACCTGCAGATTATGTTTGTCCTTTCAAGTTGTGTTTCCATGCTAAATCCAGTCAAGGGCTATAGTTTCTCTTTTGGTATTCATGTTATCAAGATATTTGGCTTATTTGAGTCCAAGCAAAAGGAAATTGATTTGCCAAGTTCTTTCTCGATTAAGTCATTGTACTATTGAGCCAAAACCAGGTAAGCAAGAAATAGTTTAGGGCCAGTGGTTTTATGTATGGATTTGGTTTACATATATTTCAGGGGGAAATTGCACAACAAGAAACTCTGTTTGATCATTATAGACGCAACTATTTTTTTGAGCTTTGTAAACAACTAATTTTGTTGATCATTCAGGAGCTATACTTTAGTTTTGATTGCACAAGATAGCAACCTACTCAAAATTGTCAAAATAATCTCATTTGCACTTCATGCTATCTCTCAAAAATTATTAAGCAAACATCCCGCAGCAACGCGCGGGGTTTCATCTAGTAATAAATATAATGCAAACATAAGCATGACGGTGCATGACAAGACAATGCGCGGTGCTAGGTGTGCCCTAACGCGGTAGGAGGTGATACCGACGAAGGGGGAAAACATCCGGGAAAGTATCCCCGGTGTTCCGCGTTTTCGGACAGATGAATCGGAGGGGGAAAGTTGCGTGTTCTCTATGCTAGGGATGTGTAGCGGACGAAGGGGCTGCATATCCGGTTTCGTCTCGTCGTTCTGAGCAACTTTCATGTACAAAGTTTTTTCATCTGAGTTAGGGTTATTTTCCTATGAATTTTCAAAGTTTAAATGAATTTCTAAATTTCCTTATTTATTTTTAATTTCGAAAATCAACAGTTAAAAAGTGGGTGCATCTGGTGTAGTGCACCAGAGGTGCACCCGTGAGGCTGACCAGTGGGTCCAGTCAAGTACTGACTCAGCGGTTGACTGGTCCATGGTTGACCAGTCAAAGGTCCTGCACGACCCAGTTGTCATACTCTGTAATATTTTAACAGTGTTTAGTTAGTTCCTAATAGGCTTATTAGAGGGTGGCCCACCTGTCATAAAGCTATATCTAATCTAACAAAAAGTTAACTTAATCAAATGGGGCCCATATGTCATAGTGTAGCAACTAACCTAACTAGTACTACCAATTAGTCCCTGATCTAATTTGCACGGTGGCTGTGCACACCCACACACAGAGCAAGGCCGCCGTGGCCATTAGCAGCAGCAAGTACCGCACAACAGCGGCAGCAGCGGCAGAAGCTAAGCAGCTAAGCAACAGAGGGCAGTGCTAGTGACCAGAAATCACCACACACGGCATGCAGCACAGCTAGCTAGTATTTGCAGGTCCGTCCCGTGGGTGACGGTAGCGTCTTTTCGTCCCGTGCTTGGCGACTCGAAGGCGACGTAGGTCTTCCACAGCCGCCACGGATCTGTGGCCGCCGCGGCCGCCGTCGTCTCCCCCGTCGCGGCCGCCGTCGTCCTCCCCGTCGCGGCCGCCGCCGTCTCTCCTGTCGCGGCCGCCGTCTCCCTGCCGCCGGCCGGTCCCTCCGTGGCCGCCGGCCGTCGTCCGTCTCTTGTGCTCGCGCCCCTCCCTCACGCTACCACCTGGTTCCTGCTCTCGATCTCCTTCCCGTTGTGTGATCTCTGTGGGTTGGAGCGGGGTGGGGAAGATGGAGAGGGTGGAGGGATTGCTAAAAAAGTTGAATCTGTCAGATAGGGGGAAGAAGGGGATAAAGATTGGGTGGAGGGGATCTGGTAAGGCTGGGATAGTGGAACCGCAGGCACTGGCAAAACTTCTGTCTGAGAAACCGGTTTGCGTTGATGCAATGGCAGAAACTCTTGGCAGGATCTGGTGTCCTATTAGGGGGCTGGATTGCAAAGAGGTTGGAGAGAATATATTCCTGTTTACTTTTGGACAGGAATCAGGGAAAAGGAAGGCCCTGGACAATGGCCCCTGGGAATTTGGGAATGACCTGCTGATCATGGAGGATTTTGTGCCTAGCAAGCGACCTGAGGACTATGCTTTTGACACCATCCCAATCTGGGTACGAATCGCGAGGCTACCGCTCGGCCTGATGAACAAGGAGGCAGGAGAGGCTATTGGAAAGGAAATAGGTGAAGTTCTGGAGGTAGATGCTCGTGCAGATGGTAAAGCAGTGGGGAAGTTTCTGAGGGTTAAGGTTAAGCTGAACATTACCATGCCTCTTATGAGGGGCTTTACTCTAGAGGAGGAGGATGACAATGGGGACAACAATAAACATAGGAAAGGGAATGGGGTGGATGGAGAGGAGGACAAGAACTGGTGTCCGTTCGAGTATGAGTATTTGCCAGAATTCTGCTACACTTGTGGAGTGATTGGTCATGATGATAAAGCTTGTGAAATCAAACTAAAAAAGGGCGAAAGCCCGCAATTTGGGCCATGGTTGCGTGCATTTATGCCATACCGTAGGAGCGGAGAAGGCCGGGGGCGCTGGAGCGAGGGCCGTTCAAATTCCGGGGGGGCGGAGCAGTGGGTCACGCAGCATGGGTATGTGGAAAGGGAAACAGGGTAGTGGCAGCAATGCCCCCTCTTGGCGTAAGGAGAGCACGGTCACAGGTTCTGGGGGTAAAAGCTTGGGAAAAGAACGCGACCAGGAAGTTACAAGTCCTCTCAAAAAGAACCCAACGACTCCCCGTGAGGGCACTGCAAAACAGTTGAAGTATGTTGATACGGTGGCAAAGGAGAAGGGTGGCATATCAGATGGGGCAGGGGAGGAGATACAAAGAGGTGCTAGCGGGGGCACACATACCGAGGCCCAACACAAAGCCATGCAGATTGATGTAAGGGTTGAGGACAAGGAGAAAGGAGGGGGCAAGCTGGAGGAAGATAACATAAAAGAGGTGTATAAAAACAAGAAGGGTTCTGGTACGTATAAGAAAGTGAAGGGGAGGAAGGTGGGAGGGCCTGATGCTGTTAGGACATGTGTGGGAAGTGAGTTGGGGGGTAAGCGGAGAGCGGATCAGATGGATGTCGATGGGGAGGAGGAGGATGGCGTGAAGAAACTGCGGTTGGCGGAAGGAGTGGGGGCGGAGGACACGCACAACAACGAGATCGCCGGGCTGCAAGGGCAGCCTGGCGCAACCCAATGAAAATTATCGCATGGAACTGCCAGGGATTGGGGCATAGGCCGGCAGTTCGTGGTCTTCTGAAGCTTCAGAAGAAGGAGGACCCCGACATCCTTTTCTTGTCAGAGACAAAACTTGACAAGGCAAGGATGGAGAAGTTTCGTAGTATGTTGGGCTTGCAACATATGTTGGTGCAAAATAATAATGGCAAGAGTGGCGGCTTAGCACTTTTCTGGCGGAGGGGCATAAATGTGACTCTGAGATGGGGTGGACGAATGCATATTGATGTGATTGTGCAGGAGGATGATGGTTTCAAATGGAGACTAACAGGCATTTACGGTGCAGCTCAAACTGAAAGGAAGGTGGATACTTGGAGGCTTTTGCGCACTCTGAACCACCAAATAAATCTGCCATGGGTGTGTATGGGTGACTTCAATGAGATACTATTTCAGCATGAGAAGCAAGGGGGTGCCCCTAGAGGCCACATGTTTATGCACAATTTCCGTGATGCCCTAGAGTGTTGTAATCTGAATGACCTGGGCTTCGAAGGTGATGTGTTCACCTGGAGAAATAATAATTATCGCAGTGAGGGCTATATCCGTGAACGCCTTGACAGGGTGGTTGCCTCACCATCATGGTGTGCTCGTTTCCCGCACTATAAGGTTGTAAATGGTGACCCGGAACAATCTGATCATAGGCCTGTGATCTTATGGTTGGATGGAAGTCGAGGGCAGCCTCGGAGCACAGGGGGAGAGCAGGCAAAGAGGTTTGAAGCGCGCTGGCTGTTGGAGGAGGGCTGTGATGAGATGGTCCAGATAGCCTGGGAGCGGACCTTTGGCCCGTCTGTGGCTAGCAGACTAGCGACTGTCAATCAAGTGCTTCATACTTGGTCTCGGGATGTGTTGGGGGACCTCCAGAAGCGTGCAAGGAAATTAAAGGATGAACTCGAGAGGATACGATGTGAACCTCTATCTCAGGACCAGATTCGGAGGGAACTCACGGTGAAGTATAAACTTGATAAGTTGGAAGAGCAGCAAGATCTGATTTTTCGGCAGCGGGCACATGTGGACTGGCTGACTTATGGTGACCGTAACACAAAGTATTTTCAGGCCTTTGCATCTGAACGAAAGAAGAAAAACACCATTCTAAAGTTGAAGAGGGAAGATGGGGTGGAGGTGACAGGAGAGGAGGGCTTAAAGGCTCTCGTTACTAACTACTTCTCTCGCTTGTTTACCCCCATGGCAGGTGCGGACGCAGATGAAATTCTAAACCACATCACCCCTAAAGTAACATCACAAATGAATGAGTTCCTGATGGCGGAGTTCACTCCGGAGGAAGTGAAGGTGGCTCTAGATAGTATTGGTGATCTTAAAGCACCAGGAGTTGATGGTCTGCCTGCGATTTTTTATAAACACTATTAGCGGCTGATTGGCGATGATGTGGTACGTGAGGTTTTACACGTGTTACAAGGCGGCAGTATACCTGAAGGATGGAACGACACCCTGGTGGTGCTTATCCCAAAGGTTCGGAACCCGGAAAGTCTAAAAGATCTCCGCCCTATTAGCCTTTGTAATGTGGTGTATAAGCTCTTGTCCAAAGTCCTTGCCAACCGGCTTAAGGACATCCTTGGGGAGATTATCTCGCCAAACCAGAGTGCGTTTGTCCCGGGCAGGTTGATTTCTAACAATACTATTCTGGCATATGAAATGACGCATTTCCTGAAGAGACGGAGATCGGGGAACACCAGTTATGCTGCGCTCAAGCTTGACATGAGTAAAGTGTATGACCGTGTGGAATGGGCATTTCTCGAGAAGGTTATGATCCAGCTGGGATTCTCTCGGTGTTTTGTTGAGCGGTCGGTAAGTGTATGCGCCTGATGAGGTTGATTCAAGGTAAATGGCTCATGTACGGATACTGTGATCCCTGGGTGCGGACTTCGCCAGGGCGATCCAATATCGCCATATCTTTTCTTGATTTGTGCTGAGGGCCTATCTGCTCTACTCAACCATGCCGAGTCAACGGGACGGATCAGGGGCATTCGGGTGGCTCCTGCTGCACCACCGGTCACCCACCTCCTCTTTGCTGACGACTCCTTTCTCCTAATGGAGGCTACGGAAGATAGTGTGATGACGGTCAACAATATCCTGGAGGTTTATGAACGGGGATCTGGACAAACAATAAACCGAGACAAGTCTGCGATTCTCTTTAGTAAGAACACGCCACGCCAACAAAAGGATCTTCTACTGCGCTTACTTGGGTTGCCTGAT
Source organism: Aegilops speltoides (assembly GCA_021437245.1). Taxonomy (NCBI): domain Eukaryota; kingdom Viridiplantae; phylum Streptophyta; class Magnoliopsida; order Poales; family Poaceae; genus Aegilops; species Aegilops speltoides. The sequence goes on from CM038147.1 coordinate 258,589,830, forward strand.
GAAGGGCATCAAGGGAAGTACCTCGGCTTGCCGCTCTATGTTGGCGAGTCTAGGCAAAGCTGTTTTGAATACATTCGTGACAGAATTTGGGAACTGCTACAAGGATATAAAGTAAAGTTCTTTGTCAAGGAAGGGCAAGGAAATCTTAATTAAAGCGGTGGCTCGAGGCTATACCCGTGTATGCCATGGCTTGTTTTGATCTTACTAAGTCTCTGTGTGAGAGTATTAGCGGTGATCTGTAAACTTCGGTGGTCGAAATGGATGATGACACAAGACACCATTGGGTAGGATGGGATAAGATGAAGCTTCCTAAGGAACAAGGAGGATGGGGTATAGGGATCTCCACTCGTTTAACATCGCAATGCTTGCCCGGCAGTGTGGCGTCTGATCCAAGCCCTGACTCTCTCGTGCTCGTGTCCTACAAGCCAAGTATTATCCGAACGGAGACATTCTTTCTGCTGCAATCGCTCTGGCATAAGCTATGTTTGGCGGAGCATCCTTGAGGAGTTGAGGTCATTAAGGAGGGATGGTGTGGCGCGTTGGCAATGGCGAAAATATTAGGATCGGCAAGATCCATGGCTACCTTCAGTGCGGTCGGTACCCAAGAACGAGGAGGAAGCACCCTGCTGACTAGGGTTGCGGAGTTGATTGATCCATACACTAACTCTTGGGATACTCAGCTGGTTAGGCAAACATTCTGTCAGGAGGATGCAAATGTGATCTTGTCGATCCCCATCTTTGAACATCATGAGGACTTCGTGGCATGGCAGTTTGACAGGAAGGGGTTATTCTCTGTCCGCTCAGCATATAGGATTCATGTCGACCTTCTTCGGCGCCAAGGCCAGTGGCAAACTGGTGAATGCTCGTCAGGGCGGGAGGAGGAAAAGAAAATGTGGCTACACCTCTGGCAGGTGAATTGCCCCGGGAAGGTACATCACTTCATGTGGAGATTGGCACACAATAGTCACCCTTTGCTGCGAAATGTGGAGCACATTGGAGTTGAGCCGGACACAAGTTGTGTGGTGTGCCATCGATCACCGGAGGACGGAGGGCACTTGTTTCTGCTTGCCGCAAAGAGGTAAAGAAAATGTGGAGAGCTTGTGGCACGGAGGGTGTTCGTCAGTAGCTCGCTTGAATGCCAAACATCTCGCCGGCATTGGACGAGCTCCTTCAGATACCCGAGGATGTAAAACTAAGAGCAATTTGCCTCATGTGGTTTTGGTGGGCGAGAGAGAATAAAGCGAATCATAACCAAAACAGAGCATCGGTGGAGGAGTTTGGTCTTTAGTTACCGGACATGTCACCGAATGGCGGAATACAATGCAAAACCTGTCTGACCAAGAGTGCAGAGGATTGAGAAATGGGTCAAGCCACTCTGGATGTGGTTAAAATCAACATTGATGCAGCGTTTAGGGGCTGTCACAACCGGTGGTGGGGTGCATTGCTCGGGACCATCTTTGAGACGTCCTCTTGGCGCCGGCGTGTTGGAAAACATGTCCGATGCTCTTCATCTTTGAAGCTTCGCCTGCTTGCATGCGGTCCGGTTTGTTTGAAGACCATGGCATGGGTCGTGTTGTTTTTGAGAGTGATTGCTTGGCTCTTGTGCGAGCCATCAATTCGGAACTCTTGATCGATCCTCACTGGGTGCCATCTTTCGCGAGCTCAAATACCTGCTCCAGTTCGGTTTTATTAAGTGGAATGTCTACCACTGTCCACGCACCTGTAATGCCCCAACCCATGTACTCGCTGCTTTGGGCTGTAGTGGCGCCTATGGGAACGAATTTGTTTGGCTCTCAAACCTCCCTAACAATGTAACTTGTGTTGTGACCACCGATCTGGTTGGTCCTTGGTAATTGGAATGCACGGTGTTCCAGTCAAAAAAAAAGGAGCGGTGCTAGGCGGCGGCGGCAGGCGGCGGCTAAGCGATGGCGGCGAAAGCAGCTAAAGTAGGCGAAGCGGCGCGCGATATCGCGGGCGGCAACGACGACGGTTGAGCAGTGGCAGCAACGCCCAAGCAGCAGCAATAGTAGACGGCGGGAGCAACAAGCACTGGCTGCAGTAGCATGCAGCAGTTCTAGTAAGCGGCAAGCGGTACCGCGAAGCCACGAACGAGCGAGCAGCCACGAAAGCGAGCAGCGAAGCATGGCGCCGCAGCGCGTGTAGCTTCGAGCGAAAGGGGCGCGACGACCGGCCGAAGCGCGGGCGGCGCGGGCGCATATCTGGGTGTGGCCAGGGAGCGCTGTAGCTCATGGGGCGAGTTCCAGGCGCGACCACGGGCTAGGGCGAGGGCGCACGGGAAGTAGGCATGGCCGCAGTGAGCATGAGATCGGCAGCGGCGATGCATAGGGAGGGCATCTACGGCGACCAAAACGAGTAACGGCTCGAGGCATTCGAACGAGGGCACCGCGCCGCGTGCATGGGTGGTTCAGGCGTGAGCTAGGGCGGGCTACCGCGGTGGCAACGACAACCTCGCGCGGCGGCCGGAGCAAGAGCTCAACGGAACAGTCGACAGAGGCAGACAGAGAGACAGGGGAGGAGCGCAACCGGCGCAGCGGCTTACAGCGAAGCACGTAGGGGACTCAGGGGAGCCAGGGGGGTCGGAGACGGCTGGATCGACGGCGAGGCAGAAGCAGCGGCCGACGAAGGGGATCGACGCGAGCGACATCGCTGGTGCATCTCAGCCTCGATCCAGTGGCGGAGACGAAGTAGACGCCCACGCCGGAGCTCCAGGTCAGCGCGGAATGACGAGCGGTGGCCGGTGGCCACGTGGACAAGCAGCGGTGGTGACGAAGGTGGCTTCGGGGGCGACGAGCAGAACGCAGAGGGGCGAGGGGCGCCCAGATCCAGTGTGGGGAGTGAGGGGAGAGAGCTAGGGTTTGGCCCGGGGCGAGGCCTTATAGGAGTGGGGGTGCCGACGGATGGCCGCCACGGTGACGGCCGGTGCCGTGGCGGGCATCGGCCATGGCCACGGGGTGTTTCGTGAACAGGGGAGGAGAGGACGGGTGCGCCTGGGCCGGTGGCCGGTTGGTCCAGTTAGGCTAGGGGTGGGGCGTTTTCTGTATTTTGGTTTTTATTTTCTTTTGTTTATTTTCTTTTAGTTCCTAATTATTTAGTTTTAATAAAATACCAAAGTGGCACCTAAATTGATGTTACAAATTATGTCACAACCACACAAAGTTTCATCGCAAAATAATATAGTTTAGTATTTTACAATATATAAAAGGAATTTAATTAATGGTTTTAGCTACTAATTTAATTAGTTTAGTGCATTTTACCAGTTTATAAAGACTTGGTTTCTCCACCAATATATCTTATGAATTATTTGTCACATTAAAAACATTTTAGTTTTAACTTTTGAAAACTTTAATTGTTTGACTTGTTTTTTTGAATTTGGATTTTGAATTGGTTTTGAACTAACGGAGGTGACGTGGCATAATTAGCAGGGGGTTAGTGTAGCTCAATTATCCGGGCGTCACACCTATTATGGCATTTCCATAGCCATTTCGAGATATATTGCCATGCAACTTCCATCATCATCATATACATGACTTGAGCATTCATTGTCATATTGCCTTGCATGATCGTAAGATAGCTAGCATGATGTTTTCATGGCTTGTTCATTTTTTGATGTCATTGCTACGCTAGATCATTGCACATCCCGGTACACCGCCGGAGGCATTCATATAGAGTCATATCTTTGTTCCAGTATCGAGTTGTAATAATTATTTGTAAGTAAATAAAAGTGTGATGATCATCATCATAGAGCATTGCCCCATAAAAAGGGAAAAAAAAGAAAGAAAAAAGAAAGGCCAAAGAAGCCTAAATAAAAAAGGGGGCCAAAGAAGCCCATCCAAAAAAGGAAAAAAAAAGAAAATGGGCAATGTTACTACCCTTTTACCACACTTGTGCTTCAGAGTAGCACCATGTTCTTCATATAGAGAGTCTCCTATATTGTCGCTTTTATATACTAGTGGGAATTTTCATTATAGAACTTGGCTTGTATATTCCAACGATGGGCTTCCTCAAATGCCCTAGGTCTTCATGAGCAAGCAAGTTGGATGCACACCCACTTAGTTTTCAGTTTGAGCTTTCATACACTTATAGCTCTAGTGCATCCGTTGCATGGCAACCCCTACTCCTGGCATTGTCATCAATTGATGGGCATCTCCATAGCCCGTTGATTAGCCGCGTCGATGTGAGACTTTCTCCCTTTTTGTCTTCTCCACATAACCTCCACCATCATACTCTATTCCACCCATAGTGCTATATCCATGGCTCACGCTCATGTATTGCGTGAAGGTTGAAAAAGTTTGAGAATACTAAAGTATGAAACAATTTCTTGGCTGACACCGGGATAGGCATGAGGGGTACCTTGTGTTAAGAAAAGGGAGCATACAAGACTATATGAGTTTGTAGGGATAACGTTCTGAAGCATTGATACTTTGAAAGACATGATTGTTTGTTGGGATGCCCTAAGTATTATTGTTTTATGTCAAATGATAGACTATTGCTTTGAATCACTCGTGTCTTAATATTCATGCCATGATTAGATATATGATCAAGATTATGCTAGGTAGCATTCCACATCAAAAATTACCTTTTTTATCATTTACCTACTCGAGGACGAGCAGGAATTAAGCTTGGGGATGCTGATACGTCTCCGTCGTATCTATAATTTTTTATTGTTCCATGCCAATATTCTATAACTTTCATATACTTTTGGCATCTTTTTATACTACTAGTTGACCCGTTGCGCCAAATGGCGCAGAGACCCGCTAAAGCCATGCTGTCAATGAAAATAGTTTCATTTTGCAAGAACATATTCGATATTGGTAGTAGAAAGCACATGTGTTAAATCATGCTATATTGAAAATATGTTTATCACGCTGAGAAATCTAAGTTTGAAAAAAAATCAAATTTGTATAACATGTATGGACCAGTTAAGGAAACATTTTTTAGTTGAAAATATGGTTATCACATTGAGAAATCTGAATTTTAAAAAAAAAACATATTTGTATAAGAACATTACATGGCAGAATGACCCAGTGGCGCTAAAAATATGACTCGTTGCGCTAGACGGCACAAAATCCTATTTAAAACCAACATTGAAAATATGTGTATTTGTTACTCTCTCCGTTCACTTCTAAAATATCTACAACGCCTTATAAAAGTGAACAGAGGGAGTTGTAACTTAAGGTTTGAGCAACTAGTTAGGGCATCAACGAAAACCTCTCTAGTGAAAAACTGAGATGATTTTTTTACAAATATATACTTGAGCGTGCAAAAACTGCAATAATTAACATTTCCAAACATCATACTGAAACAGTTGTTAACATAGCTCACACTTTTGCATTTAAGATAGCATATAATAAGATAGAAATAAATGTTTGGTTCTTCCTTAGGGATTCAACTGAACTTCGGTACACATATACATACACCCAACAATTTGCAGCTTCATTGGATATTGCCATCGTTGAAGAGTGCTCTCCTTGTAGCCCTTTGTCCAAACATCCTATACATTGTGTTCTGCCTGTCATAGGCGAAGAAGCATGCAATATACAAGGCTTTTCCGTGGGAATGTCCTCATCAAGTTGTGGCTTTCACTCTCCGCTAGAGGAAAACATGGCGCAAGAAGCCAATTAGAACCAACAATTATGTGGGTGATGCAGAGCATTGGTAGCCATTATATATGTGTATCTTAAATCAATCGGAAATAAAGATTAAATTATCTACATTGGTACTTACAGACTGCTTTTGAGAGCTAGAGTATCTACAACAAAGCATCTAGAAGGATCTTTGGTGAAATGTGAACACCAATCATGTCAAAAATCTAAGGTAGACTAAAAAGCCTTAAATATCTACTGATAATAATCTGCTGCAAAACGCATGGAGCAAAAATAACCAAAGGGCGGTGTGTGGTGTATCATTCTTCTTATTTTAACACAAAAAGGAAAGATAAACAAGGACAAGTTCCATTTTTCATTTCTAAAACAACTCAATCTGATCATTTGAAATTATTTACCTTGTAGACTTGAACCAAATATGGTACAAATGTTATTTTGCCTCTTCTTGTATGATAAGTAACTTTCATATTTCAAGCCTAAGTTAACATGGTATAAAATAAAGTAGTCATTTTCATGTAGTTAGTTTTGGGTAAGATAATTCAAAATATAACTAATGCTACAGGAGAACCACATATCAAGTTATCATCAACCTAAGATCTTGACCATAAAATTGAACAAAAATTGATTTTTTTTTAGCATTGTACATGCCACAAAATTGCCACAAATCACAGTGAAATATGTGTGTATTAATCTATTGTTCAGTCCTAAAACTTGACTAACTCATGCAACTGAGCATAGACTTTTTTTATGGAAGTCAGCATAACACAAATTTGTTGGGAGCAATTCGTCTTGATATTCCAAAGTCTGATTGGTCAAAAAACTATTATAATAGGTGGAGCTAACTCTTAAATTACTGCTGTACATGAGGTTGAGCGTGTGTACGCTTTTACATGAGATTCAACTTATGTATGTCTACATGATGTTGGGCCTCATTCGCAACTAAATGTGTTGGTCATTTTCTAGCACTGATTGCATTATGCTTGATGTATACAGAGTTTGCAAGGCAGATGCGGACGTCCGCATGTGCCCACCGGGCATAGCGAGCAGTCAGAAGTCGCGGACGCGGGACGCTGCTAATTCTGTGATTACAGTTGCACACGTTGCAGACGGATGGGGACACGCAGCAGACGCGTCCGCCGGCATCCTGATTTGAATGAGCGGGAGAGCAGGTTTAGGGTAATATCATCATATCATGCCGTCATATACTGAGACTGGAAGTATATAATAAAACACCGGGAACTACATGACATCAAATCCATGACAACGTACACGACTCCGACAAAGTAGCTGAGGAAAAAATAGTTTTGTTGTTCTAAACCAGAATACAATTGAGGAGACCTAGAGACAGATAATTTATGGGTCAGTGAAAGAGGCTGGGGACTAACTGAGACACCAGAATACCTACGGATATCACAAAGAGATGAGAAATGGTAAACTTGTTAACATTCTTTAGTGCTCAGATAGTCCCAAAATGCAAAATGGTATTGAGAAAACTATCATGGCAGATCTTACACAATGCTAATTTATCCACTAAGATTCTGCCAGAAATAAGCATGTCTTACAGATTTAGTAGCTGTGTTGCATGGAAAACTATGGAGCATTCATGGTTGTATATAATTTTCACAAGCTGCGATTATTTTGTCACAGCTCTAGTGACAAAGCTATAAACTATCTAATGGACCAAAATGAAGCTTTTGACATTCTGCATACCATTTTCCCCTACTATAATGTGATGAAGCTCCGCAACTGTGCATACCAAGATTTTCATTGGACCGTTCAGGACTTTGACAAAAGATACAAAAACTGCATTCAGCTTCTCTATTTAAGGCTTCCTCAATAATAAACCAATACTTCAGGATAGAATAATCTGAAAACCAAAAATGAGAACAACTCAAATCAATCTTGCAACATCTCATAAAACCGTAAAAACAATAATGGTTTGTTCTTGACTAAAGTTGGATGTTGAATCCATTTTATATATAGAAAATAAACACTATTACTCAATCTCCCTCAAATAAACCTACAGCTAGGATAGAGTTTGAACAATTGTGCAGCCAACAAAGACATGATGCCTAGAATAAACATATAGATGAAGAAATCAATGAAGGGTGGTCTCACTGTCCATGGCTAAGCAAGCCAGTTAGAGAAATGTGATGTCAACGCTGAAACTCGAAGAGACTAAGCCACGACACGGTGCACGCGGTGGGTTTTACATCGGGCTTGCATGTCTGGCTCGAGCAAAATAAACTAAGCCATTAAGCAAAGGACACTTGTAACTGAAAAAATGTAGTGGCTCATAACCACATGGAGTAGAAACTATTTACAAGAACGAATGAGATAAATGATGAATTAGCACATTCCTCAGTTCAACAACTAATTTTACACTCAAACATAATAACGAAAGCCAAGAATGCCATAGTCACCATGGACAAAAGTAAAACAAGACACATATTACTGAAATGTACTTATATAAGGAACCATATGAAAAGAACATAAAGATGTGTTGCGTGTTTAACTGTTTATAGAAGCCACCTACAAAATAATTACCTCAACAGCTCAACTTTGCTTATACAAGGCATAGTCACATCATGCATTCTCTTGAATCTCGCTAAGATCCATATGTCAATCATCTGAAAATGATGATCAAACATTTCTCTTGAAATCAGCCAAACACAGATTTATTTAGGGATGAGCAAGTTATTTGTTAAAAAAAGTTAGTTCGGCCTAGTCCCAGAGTTCATAAACCACAGAAAGGAACCTACAACCATTCTTTTAGTCTCTTTGTGGGCTCTTCAAAATAGAGAAGAATACAAAGTTTCTTAAAAGCACACATGTTCAGAACCAAATGTAGATGAAATAAAGCTCAACACTCAGTATGCTATGCTAATTCACCAATGTAAAACCAATTTAAAACCAAGATAGAAAAGAGCAGCTTGTACATACCCATATAAATTGGTTCTGAACCTGCAATGCACGGTCTCTTCTAATTGTTGTTGTAGCGATTCACATCAAAACTGCAAATGAGAAGGTAAAATTCAGAAAACTCTTACATTCGTTAATATAACTATTCACAGGTCAACTATATTGAAAGAAAAAGGCACTTTATTTTCATCTAAAAGGACTTTACTAACACATCAATACCATGTATGCAATCTAGACATGCCAACCAGAGGAAGATGCAAGGTTACATGAACCAATTGGACATGCTAAAATTGTAACCCCTCTTCCGGTGAACATACCTGAAACATGACATCTTCGAGTTCCTCCAGAACTGCTACTTCCCTGTTCGAGGAGCTCTCTATATCAGCCACTGACATCATCTTCATGGTGCTCACCTCAGCCTGCAATCTCAGCGGACAGAGAGGTCCAAAAAGAAGAAACAAGTGCAAGATCAGAAATAGGGAAAAAGAAAAGGAAACTAAGGCGTCTTGATGCCTCGACGAACATGCGATCTCGGCAGGAGCGAGAGGAGGGACCCGGCCAGCAGCAGCGGCAGCAGCCGAGGAAGTTTGATGCCTCAACCAGGAGGCGGCCACTCCAGCCCGGTAGATGGGAGGCATGGACGCGCGGTCCTGACAGAGATGTGCATGTCTATGAAGACGATGAGATGGCGTCGGCAAAGCATGCGGCAGCGGCTGCCATGCGGCACGGCGAGGCATGCCGCCTGGCGCGGCTGCTCTTCCCCTCCTCCGTCAACGAAGACCATGAGATGTCCCCGGAATCTAAGCACCAGCGGCGCGCTCTTTGTCGGAGCGGCAGCATGAGAAACCGAGAGGAGGTGGGGGAGGCAGCGGCGTTGGAGATTGGAGAGAGGGAAAGGGAAACTGGAGGCGGCCAAGGGCTGGCGGAGATATTTTGCCATCCATCTCTCTCCAACTGCAGATGGAGGTGAGGCACGCACGATGCATCGGTCAGCCAGGCCCCACACGCACATGTAGATGAGAGCAACACCGCACACAGGAAAAGCTTGCAGGGCGTTTACACGCACAAGACATAGGAGTAGCAGCCGACGAGCGGGACCGGGAGCAGCGGCGGCCCACCTGTCATCGCGCTAGTACAATGGGTGTGCACAATCTGGGTGCACATGTGTCGACCCATCCCTCTGCAGCAGACGCAAGACGCACGATGCAGGATTTTTTTAACATGTGAGGAGCACCGCGCCAGAAGCGGTTGACGGAGAAAACCAGAAAACACCATATGTGCAGCCACCACAGCTGATGAGCGGGACCAGGAGAAGCATAGGCCCACCTGTCATTAAGACAGCTTAAGTGTGGGCACAAAAGCCAGGTGCACATGCAACGGCTGACCCCTCCGCAGCTCCCCCGCGACGCACGACGCGGGCAAAGCGGGCACGCGGCGCGGCAGGAGAGGCTGCCCCGCGCACCGAAAAACTGGCACCCAGCCAATCGGATCGACCCCGAGCCCACAGGTCATACCCTGTCCATGATTCACCACGCGGTCAAAACGAGACAGACCAATTTCCAGCGAGCATCCAACGGCCAGCAGCGAAAGAAGAACCTCGTTGACCACGATCGAATGGCCAACGAAGGACGCGATCGGGGGAGCATTCTCACACCGAGTTGGCTAGCCTCTGTATTGTTTTAAATTGGACTAACATATTGATCCAGTGCCCAGTGCCAGCTCCTGTTTGTTGCATGTTTTATGTTCCGCATAAACCCCATATCAAACGGAGTCCAAACGGGATAAAAACGGACAGAGAATTATTTTGAAATATTTGTGATTTTTGGGAAGTAAAATCAACACGAGACGGTGCCCGAGGTGGCCACGAGATAGGGGCCCACGCCCACTCCACGTGGGCGCGCCGCCCACCCTCCTGGGAACCCGTAAGGCGGTTGAAGCTCTTCTTTTGCCGCAGGGAAGCTAGATTTATGAGAAAAAACTGGGCGAAACATTCACCCCAATTGGAGTTACGGATCTCCGGATATAAAAGAAATGGTGAAAGGGCAGAATCTGAGAACACATAAACAGAAAGAGACAGAGAGATAGATCCAATCTCGGAGGGGCGAGAGCCATGGGAGCCAAGGACCATAGGGGAAACCCTTCTCTCATCTAGGGAGAAGGTCAAGGAAGAAGAAGAAGAAGAAGGGGGGCTCTCTCCCCCTTGCTTCCGGTGGCGCCGGAACGTTGCCGGGGGCCATCATCATCACCGCGATCTTCACCAACACCTCCGCCATCTTCACCAACATCTCCATCACCTTCCCCCATCTATATTCAGCGGTCCACTCTCCCGCAACCCGCTGTACCCTCTACTTGAACATGGTGCTTTATGCTTCATACTATGATCCAATGATGTGTTGCCATCCTATGATGTCTGAGTAGATTTTCGTTGTCCTATCGGTGATTGATGAATTGCTATGATTGGTTTGAGCTGCATGATTTATTATTGGTGTTGTACTATGGTGCTCTCCGTGTCGCGCAAGCGTGAGGGATCCCCGCTGTAGGGTTTGCAATATGTTCATGATTTGCTTATGGTGGGTGGCGTGAGTGATAGAAGCACAAACCCGAGTAAGGAGGTTGTTTGCGTATGGGATAAAGGGGACTTGATACTTTAATGTTATGGTTGGGTTTTACCTTAATGATCTTTAGTAGTTGTGGATGCTTGCTAGAGTTCCAATCATAAATGCATATGATCCAAGAAGAGAAAGTATGTTAGCTTATGCCTCTCCCTCAAATAGAATTGCAATAGTGATTACCGGTCTAGTAATGTAGTCAATTGCTTAGGGACAATTTCACAACTCCTACCACCACTTTTCCACACTCGCTATATTTACTTTATTGCTTCTTTATCTAAACAACCCCTAGTTTATATTTACGTGTTCTTTATTATCTTGCAAACCTATCCTATCACACCTACAAAGTACTTCTAGTTTCATACTTGTTCTAGGTAAAGCGAACGTCAAGCGTGCGTAGAGTTGTATCGGTGGTCGATAGAACTTGAGGGAATATTTATTCTACCTTTAGCTCCTCGTTGGGTTCGACACTCTTACTTATCGAAAACTGTTGTGATCCCCTACACTTGTGGGTTATCAAAAATCCATATCAAACGAAGTCCAAATGCAATAAAATTTTACGGAGAATTATCTTGGAATATATGTGATTTTTGGTAGTTGGAATCACTACAATTGGAGGCCCACATAGCCCACAAGACACCAGGGCACGCCAGAGGCCCCTGGCGCGTCATGGTGGGCTGTGCTCACCTCGTACGTCGGTTGGAGCTCTACTTCGGGCGCAAGGAAGCTTATATCTGGAAAAAATGTGTTAAAATCTCAGCGCAATCGGAGTTACGGATCTCCCAGAATATAAGAAACAGTTTTCGGCCAGATCATGGGAACACGAAACAGAAGAGAACAGAGAGGGAGATCTAATCTCGGAGGGGCTCCCTCCCCTCCGCCATCATGGAGACCAAGGACCATTGGGGTAACTCCTCCCATCTAGGGGGAGTCCAAGTGAAAGATCGTGGATGTCGCCTAGGGGGGGGGTGAATAGGCGTTTTAAAATAATTACGGTTTAGGCTTGAACAAATGCGGAATAAACCTAACGGTTAATTTGTCAAGCACAAAACCTAAAGCAACAAGGCTCACCTATGTGCACCAACAACTTATGCTAAGCAAGATAAACAACTATGAGATAGCAAGATATATGACAAAGAACAATATGGCTATCACAAAGTAAAGTGCATAAGTAAAGGGCTCGGGTAAGAGATAACCGAGGCACGCGGAGACGACGATGTATCCCGAAGTTCACACCCTTGCGGATGCTAATCTCCGTTTGGAGCGGTGTGGAGGCACAATGCTCCCAAGAAGCCACTAGGGCCACCAGTAATCTCCTCACGCCCTCGACAATGCAAGATGCCGTGATTCCACTAAGGGACCCTTGAGGGCGGTCACCGAACCCATACAAATGGCGACCCTTGGGGGCGGTCACCGAACCCGTACACTTTGGCAACCCTTGGGGGCGGTCATCACTACCCTTCAAATTGCTCGGGGCAATCTCCACAACCTAATTGAAGACCCCGACGCTTGCCCGGAGCTTTACACCACAATGATTGAGCTCCGAACACCACCAACCGACTAGGGGGCCCAAGCACCCAAGATAAACAAGCTCAAGGGCACCAAGCACCCAAGAGTAATAAGCTTCTCAACTTGTAACTTCCACGTATCACGTGGAGAACTCAAACCGATGCACCAAATGCAATGGCAAGGGCACACGGAGTGCCCAAGTCCTTCTCTCCCAAATCCCACCAAAGCAACTAATGCTAGGGAGGAAAATGACAGGAAGAACGAAAGAAGAACACGAAGAACTCCAAGATCTAGATCCAAGGGGTTCCCCTCACTAAGAGGAGAAAGTGATTGGTGGAAGCGTGGATCTAGATCTCCTCTCTTTTCCCTCAAAAACTAGCAAGAATCCATGGAGGGATTGAGAGTTAGCAAGCTCGGAGAAGGTCAACAATGGGGGCAAGAACGAGCTCAAAGGATAAAAACCCAATGGGGAAGAAGACCCTTTATAGGTGGGGAGAAAATCCAACCGTTATCCCTCACTCAGCCTTGCGACGGCGCGGTACTACCATGAGGAGCTGCGGTACTACATGATTGGCAGCAGTACTACCGCTGCAGTTGCGGTACTACCGCATGTGCAGCTCTGCCGAGATGAAGGCTCACAGCGCAGGCAACGAGCGATAGAACCGCCGGAGCGGTACTACCACACGCCCTCTGACGGTACTACCGTAAGACAGTAACACTAGCGCGAGAGAAGGCACGGCGTAAAAATTACTTCCGTACCTACTTCACGAGGAGGACCGCGCAAAACTCCGACGCGGTACTACAAGCACATGAAGAGCGGTACTACAGTAGGGCGCGGATGTAAAAATTACATCCGCCCTACTTCCGCTCATCTTCGCTAAGCTGGCGAGCCCACGGTACTACGGCCATGGCGCTGTATTACTACAGCGTAGGCGCGGATGTAAAAATTACATCCGCCCCTACTACCGCTTCGACATTGCGCTGGCCGGAGGTCACGGTACTACCGCTCCCACAGAGCGGTACTATCAAGAGGGCTCATGATACTACCGCTCCGGAGAGCAAGACTACCGCATGCCCCAAATCAGCAACACTAGGAGTCCTTCATTTTGCAGAGAAGACAACAGAGGGAAACACTAAAACCAGAACTGCCATAACTTCTGCAAATGAGCTCCGAATTGAGCAAACTCAAGCTTGTTGGATAGAGGAAGACGAGTAGCATCAAAACAGCATGTAAACTCCAACAGAGAAGAACCGGCAGAGGAGGTATGCCTAACAAGAGAGGAGAGAAACCTCCAACAGAGAAGAACCGGCAGAGCCTCCAACATCGAAAACATCATAGAAGATGCATGTAAACTCCGTTTTCGATGAACTCGAGCTTGTCATGAAAATGACCAAAAACTCCAAATCTCACAAGGAGAAGAACCAAACAAGGACCAAAAAAGATGATGCAAGGATGCAATGGTTTGAGCTCTCTACGAACGATACGATCAAGCAACTCATCGAGAGCCCCCCTTGATAGTACGGCAATCGATCCTATAACCCGGTCTCCCACAACTACCATGAGACCGGTAAAATAGAAAACCTATCAAGGGCAAACCTTTGCCTTGCACAAAGTCCACTTGAGCTAGATGATGACGATCTACTCCTCCTCAAGATGGACCACCTTTCTTGACTGTGTTCGCTTGATGAAGACTAGTTGATTGCTCTCCCATACTCCACTATGAGTGAGCCACTCTTCCGCTCATCTTCACAAGTCCATTGTCACCACAATGGACGGCGGCAAGCTTCAAGCACTCGATCTCTTCGTGATGCATCACTTGAACTTGCACACCGCAACCTAACCCCACAAAGAACTCTCACGAAGACCATGGGTTAGCACACAAAGCGTAATGGACAATGCTTACCATACCATGGGATCACTTGATCCCTCGATACATCTTGTGCGCTTTGTGTGTTGAATCTTTCCAACTCTCTTCATTCGAATGATGTCTTGAAGGTAGACATGAATGATCACACAATCTTTTTCTTCAAGACATGCTTGCAATAAGCTCAACACTGACATGACCAATCTTTGGATAATTCCTTAATAGCACCGTGGTCATCACAAACTCTCCTTGAAACCAACAAATGGACTCCAAGAAAAGCCTATGGACAAACCCTTCAAATATAACTCAAGGCAACCATTAGTCCATAGAGATTGTCATCAATTACCAAAACCAAACATGGGGGCACCGCATGTTCTTTCACCAAGTAATAAGAAGAAGGAGGGGCTCTCTCCCCCTCGCTTCCGGTGGCGCTGGAGTGCCGCCGGGGCAACGATCGGGACGGCGATCTACATCAACAATCTTGCTACCGTCAACACCAACTCTCCCCCTCTATGCAGCGGTGTAACACCCCTTCTCCCTGTTGTAATCTCTACTAAAACATGGTGCTCAACTCCATATATTATTTCCCAATGATATTTGGCTATCCTATGATGTTTGAGTAGATCCGTTTTGTCCTGTGGGTTAATCATGATCTTGGTTGGTATGATTGTATATTTTATTTATGGTGCTGTCCTATGGTGCCCTCCGTTCTCGCGCAAACGTGAGGGGCCCCCGCTGTAGGGTGTTGCAATATGTTCATGGTTCGCTTATGGCGGGTTGCGAGAGTGACAGAAGCTTAAACCCGAGTAAGTGGGGTATGACGTATGGGAGCAAAGAGGACTTGATACTTAATGCTATGGTTGGGTGTCACGACCTTAACGATCTTTAGTAGCTGCGGATGCTTGTAGGGGTCCAATCATAAGTGCATATGATCCAAGTAGAAAAAGTATGTTAGCTCATGCCTCTCCCTCATATAAAATTACAAGAATGACTACCGGTACTTATTATCGATTGCCTAGGGACAACTAACTTTCTTGTTGACACAAACCCTTTTACTAAACACGTAACTTTTATTATCTTGCAAAGTACTTCTAGTTTTATTCTTGCAAAGTAGTTCTAGCATCACACCTACAAAATAGTTTCATACTTGTTCTAGATAAAGTAAACGTCAAGTGTGCGTAGAGTTGTATCGGTGGTCGATAGAACTTGAGGGAATATTTGTTCTACCTTTAGCTCCACGTTGGGTTCGACACTCTTATTTATCAAAAAACGCTACAAACCATCCCCTATACTTGTGGGTTATCAAATATATGTGATTTTTGGGACTTGGAATCAACGCAAATGGGGGCCCACAGCCCCCAGGATACACCAGGGCGCGCCCAAGGGGCCAGGCACGTGGTGGTGGGTTGTGCTCATCTCCTACGTCGGTTGGAGCTCTACTTCGGGTGCAAGGAAGCTTATATCCTGAAAAATCGTGTTAAAAAGCGCAATCGGAGTTACGGATCTCCGGGAATATAAGAAACGGTTTTTGGCCAGAAAACAGGAACACAAAACAGAAGAGAACAGAGG
Organism: Aegilops speltoides; assembly: GCA_021437245.1. Lineage (NCBI taxonomy): Eukaryota > Viridiplantae > Streptophyta > Magnoliopsida > Poales > Poaceae > Aegilops > Aegilops speltoides. The sequence goes on from CM038147.1 coordinate 258,605,928, forward strand.
GATAGATCCGCCATGGAGGCCATGGACCAGAGAGGGAAATCTCCTCCGATCAAGGGGGGAGGCCAAGGAAGAAGAAGAAGAAGGAGGGGGGCTCTTTCTCCCTCTCTCTCAGTGGCGTCGGAGTGTCGCCGGGGTTAGGATCGTGACGGCGATCTACATCAACACCTTGCTACCGTCAACACCAACTTTCTCCCCCTCTATGAACCGGTGTAACACCCTAAACATGGTGCTCAACACTATATATTATTTCCCATTGATATGTGGTTATCTTATGATGTTTGAGTAGATCCGTTTTGTCCTATGGATTGATAGATGATCATGATTGGTTTGAGTTGTATATTTTATTTTGGTGTTGTCCTACGGTGCACTCCATGTTGCACAAACGGAGGGATCCTTGCTGTAGGGTGTTTCAATACATTCATGGTTTGCTTATGGTGGCTGGCGTGAGTGACAGGAGCACATTCCCGAGTTTGGGGGTCATTGCGTATGGGATAAAGAGGACTTGATACTTAATGCTATGTTTGGATTTCACGACCTTAATGATCTATAGTAGTTGTAGATGCTTTCTAGAGTTCCAATCATAAGTGCATATGATCCAAGTAGAGAAAGTATGTTAGCTCATGCCTCTCCCTCATATAAAATTGCAACAATGATCACCGGTTTAGTTATCGATCACCTAGGGACAAATGACTTTCTTGTTGACAAAAGTTGTCTACTTTAATTACCTTGCAATATATTCATACTTTTATTCTCACAAAGTACTCGTAGTTTTATTCTTGCAAAATATTTTCATACTTGTTTTAGGTAAAGCAAATGTCAAAGTGTGCGTAGAGTTGTATTGGTGGTCGATAGAACTTGAGGGAATATTTGTTCTACCTTTAGCTCTTCATTGGGTTCGACACTCTTATTTATTGAAGAAGGCAACAAACGATCCCCTATACTTGTGGGTTATTAAGACCTTTTTCTGACGCCATGCTGGGCAGCAATAGCGTGGGGTGAATATTCTCATGTGTGCCTGTTTGCTTTATCACTAAGTAATTTTTATTTTCCGTTCTAGGTTGTTCTCTATCTTTGGTTATGGATATGGAACACGAAACACCAAAAAAATCAGTGGTACTTGCTATTCATGGAGATGGGGAGCCTCGTGAAACCCTCGATGCTTGTTATGTTAAAAATATTAAACACTACTTTGATAATCCTGAGAAAACCCTATTCAAGATGATAATGGGCGACACGTTGGATCAACGTGAATACTTTAGGGATTATCTCTTAACACAAAAAGGGAAACTGTTATGGGATCAAATTGATATGTTGCATTTGTACGCTTGGAATTTATGCCAGAGATATGATTATACTTGTTGCTCTAGGGTGAAGGCTCCACTCCTTCCCTTTTCATGCAAATTTAATGATTATGAAACCTTAGCTTCTTATGCTAATGGTAGATATGATTACTATGATGTGGAACGAATAAAAGAATTTGTTGCTTTTAAGGGTGCTTATGAAGTTCAATCTTTGTTTGAAAGTATGAAGCTTTCGATGATGATGTTTATAGACCTGGAAATTTTGCTATACTTAAACATTGCTATGAGAATTATAAATACAATTCCGATATTGATGTGTTTATTGAGAAAGTCTTTGTTGTCCAAGAAGAGACTAATATT